>JANJGK010000032.1:10191131-10194946 GCA_039081455.1 Macrobrachium rosenbergii
AACAGATTTCATCAAGGACCTTGAATTTCATGGTACATTAACACTAGGGTACGTTGCCCCTTTTGATATGAAGATTGGTCATTTGTACAATCTCTTACGTTTGCTTATGGGAAAATTTGTACATTGACTTTAAAGAGGCGTTTACATAAAATATGGCTTCGCATTCTTGTCGACAAGAATACAAATCTTTGTTAGCGTGAACTTCGAAAATGAAATTATTGTCTGATATGTAGTAAATAAACAGCTTTCCCCAAGATTACATTGGCTATATACCAGCACTACCACGTACTCCAAGGAACAGCAGGCCATTTACAAAACTTAACAACTTAAATGGCAAAAAAAAAAAAACAGTAAATTACAATTTTTTCCCTTTTTTTAAAGTCTTGAGTGAAACAGACACCACATGTTCAAGATCTAACTTGGTTGGCAGCTTGACTCTCTCTTCCTGACTTCAGTTGCCAAGAACGACATATATCAAATTAAGGAAGAGGAATGACTGTCTTCTGCTTCTTCTTCTTATTCTTTCTCTTCTTAATTGAGGAGGAGGAGGAGGAGGAGGAGGAGGATTGAACCAAAGCATCTCTCCTTTCGCAGTAATGAGAGATTGTGAGATTGTTGTGTCGGCTCTCTCTCTCTCTCTCTCTCTCTCTCTTTCAAAAATACATACATGCAATTGTGTACATAAGAACTAAACGTCACTTTGAGATATATATATATATATATATATATATATATATATATATATGGATGGATTTATACTCTATATATATATATATATATATATATATATATATATATATATATATATATATATATATATATATATATATACATACGCCATATTCCCGTTGACCGAAGGTAGTGATACCCCTTCCCCCTTCCAACATTCAAGGAATGTCAGCAGTAAATAAAATCAAACAAACAAAATAAAATAAAATAAAATGAGACAGAATAAACAAGAAATGCGCAATTCCTCCTCGGGCGTCTTGCTTATCCAGGTGTCGCCAGGGACGCCCCGACGTCACTCAGCCTTCGTGTCTCCCTCAACTCAGCTATTCCCTCTCCTGTAGAAGGCGCAGCAGGAGACCCTTGTGTGAGAAATATATTTATTTTTATTGTTATTCTCAGACGTACCATTGACCGTGTTTGATTCGTCCTAGTGGCGAATATTTCCAGTTAACTGAAGAGAAATTGAAGAAAGTAAATCTATTTAATTAGTGGAGAGGTTCACGGGACAGCCATGAAAAAGAAAAGGGAAAGAAGGACGCATCCTAGATAAGGAAAGCGTTCTAGATTAAAAGGGACAAGGAAAACAGGAGAGGGAAGAGAATTCCAAAGCTTGTCTGTGGAAAGAAAGGTGATTTCACTACCGAGTTGTGTAATTCTAATAGGATTACTGATTTATAAGGAGTAGATATAGGAAGAGGTGGACTGAAGGGTGTTACGAGTTTTTTTTAATTTGATTGTTGTCTGAGATTAACTCATCAGTCAGCGAAATAGTACCTGAATTGAGAGAGAGAGAGAGAGAGAGGCCGGGGGGGGGAGGGGTGTTTAAAATAAGAAACATGAAACAGAAAAAAAATATAATAAAAAAGGTAAAAAGAGTAAACGTATATAAACATAAAATAACAAGAAAACAAGATATTTTAATCAAAATAAACATACAAAAAATATTCAAAATAATACCAAGTACAATAAAAAACGAAAGGAAAAAAAATTACAAAAATGCAAAACGAACAAGAAAATGAGAGAGGCAGGCGACAAAAATACCAGGGGCAAGAGACCAAGACGGAACTTTGGCCCCTGGCACTGGGGGGACCACTTAGAACACTTTGTATCTAGGAAGTGGCACTAAGTGTTGGAGGCCTGCCACTCTCGTCAGACTCTGGGAACGGAAAGTGTTTTTTTTTACTTTTTTCTTCTTTTTTGCAAAGAATATCCAGCTACTTTCTGAGACGCTTTTGTTCTCTCTCTCTCTCTCTCTCTCTCTCTCTCTCTCTCTCTCTCTCTCTCTCTCTCTCTCTCACACACACACACACATGTTCTCTTTGTATTATATATATATTTAATTTTATATATACAATATATATATATATATATATATATATATATATATATATATATATATATATATATATATATATATAGCTTCATTTAAAGGAGACATCATTACTCTGGTGAGACCTGGTACAGTATTCTCTCTCTCTCTCTCTCTGTCCGAGCTTGTCTGAATGGATGAAAGCCTTAATTAGTTCAGCGTACATTTAGCCCAACGAGCTTTCAGTCACTTAAGTGAGGTGATAAAATGACAAATGGATCGGGTGCCCATTATGGCGATGAATTTCCATCTATTTTTAGCTCTTCTTGGGCTTAGGCACATACTGTTGTCGTTATTATCGCAAAAATGCTTTTGTCGTTATTATCGCAAAAATGCTTCACAGTAACGGAAAAAACTCGATTGATAAGTGGATTCCATGTCTGTGTTTGTGCGTGGTAATTCAAATGTCCGAATTAAAAGAGTGCATTTTGTGACCTTTTCCTGGCTTAGTTGTGTCTTTTTTGAACGGAGGACTTTTCTCTGTTCAGGCTGACTCAACAAGGTGGCTTAATGGTCATTTTAGCTAGTCACTGTGGAAGTCTGTAAATGTTAAATTATTCTTAGAATACTCGAATAATAATTGAAAAATAAAAATCCACAATTGTTTTTGAAAGAGAGAGAGAGAGAGAGAGCATTATAGACCAGTGTTTCTTAACCTCCCATTTAACAGAGATGAGAGCCACTTAAATTCAGATCTCCACACATAGACACACCACATATACATATACAGTATTATATTATATATATATATATATATATATATATATATATATATACTATATATATATATATGATCTAAATTTAAGTGGGTTTCATCTCGGTTAAATGGGAGGTTAAGAAACATTGGTCTATAACTCCTCTCTCTCGCTCAAAAACAATTGTGGATTTTATTTTTTAATTATTATTGAGTATTCCAAGATTTAATTTAATATGTGAAGACTTTCCACAGTGACTAGCTAAAATGACCATTAAGCCACCTTGTCAAGTCAGCCTGAATAGAGAAAGGTGTCTTCTGTTCAAAAAAAAAAAAAAAAAAAAACTTAAGCCAGGAAAAGATAAAATCTGAGGTATTCCTCAGCGCTATGTGAACTGTTTCAGTGAACATGGTCAGCCTTCCCCAGTGAAAACCAATAGAGTTTCGGCTAGTTCTAGTTCAACTGGCTCCATCATCTAGATGCGGTTTCATCTAGATCATGTATTCGCAGTTCGTCAACTTGGCAAGAGCGACCACACACACACAAAAAAAAGTAAAAAATGCGCCCAAGTTTCTTCGGCGCAATCGAGTTTTCTGTACAGTCGCTACAGCGCATGATCAAGGCCAACGGAAAATAGATTTATCTTTCGGTGGTCTCGGTATAATGCTGTATGAGCCGCGACCTATGAAACTTTAACCACGGCCGGGTGGTAGCTTATCCTATATCTTTGCCAGAAGCACGATTATGGCTACCTTTATCCTCAAATAAAATAAAAACTATTGAGGCTAGAGGGCTGCAATTTGGTATGTTTGGTGATTGGAGGGTGGATGGTCAATATACCAATCTGCGGCTCTCCAGCCTCAGTAGTTTTTTAAAATCTGAGGGCGGACAGAAAAAGTGCGGACGGACAGACAAAGCCGGCACAATCGTTTTCTTTTCAGAAAACTAAAAAAGGTCAGGTTAACCTTTATCTATAATGACTAAATGCAGTTTGGCTTCATCTAGACCCAGAGCCGCTTACC
>JANJGK010000032.1:10195046-10202546 GCA_039081455.1 Macrobrachium rosenbergii
TGTAACAATTTTTTCTCTTGTAAAACTATGTGAAAGGTTTGAGTATTTTTAAATGTTTCGGAAACGGAAAATATACGTGAGAGAGAGAGAGAGAGAGAGAGAGAGAGAGAGAGAGAGAGAGAGAGAGAGAGCAAGCAGCGTTAACGATCCCAATTATAGTCTCTTATGCGGAATCTGTGTATGAGCCTAATTGAGAGTGAGTGAGTATGCGTTAGGAAGTATATTTTTTTTCCAGAATATGAGTTCGTTACGGAGAGAGAGAGAGAGAGAGAGAGAGAGAGAGAGAGAGAGAGAGACGTTAAGAATTACAAATTCTCTTCATTTTTATTCCGAAATCTGAGCGTGAGCTTCTCTGAGAGAAAGAGACGTGGTGTAATGGGAACAGGTATGTTGGGTGGAGGGGTCGGGAGATGTGAGGTTGGGGGGGGGGGGGGAGTGACGCGGGGTTAAAAGATTTCATCGCCTTTAAATGACAGGTACCTTGAGCAATAGGGTCCCACACGACGCACAGTACATGGATACAGGTACAGAAAGTGATAGATACAGGTGCCGGGACAGAACGATAAATTTACGCTATGTAGCTGAAGGTACAGAAATAATGTTGAAATGTGGCACATAACCTAGTTAATGAAGATGATGGTAAACCAACAAGGGAAGATATATTAAGTTTCCCTCCCGCCCTAAAATAAAGAAAAAAAAAAACATACAAAACAGATACAGGCACTTATGTGAATGCGTAATTTCCTATTTTTCTCATTATTATTATTATTATTATATTATTATTATTAGCAGAGGTATGTCATGCTTTTCAGACGTGCAAAACTTACTTCAATAGCACAACGCATCTGCATCTGTACTTGCTCTCTCTCTCTCTCTCTCTCTCTCTCTCTCTCTCTCTCTCTCTCTCTCTCTCTCTCTCTCTCTCTCTATATATATATATATATATATATATATATAATGTGCCAAGTGTTCTATGATCAGACATAATTTTATATACATAATGTTCCAAGTGTTATGTGAATGTAAGCAGCTACCAGCTGTGCACCGTCAAGCACCTGAAGTTGAAGCTGTACAACCAAAGCACACTTAATATACTAGATAGCCTATGCCTTCGGAAACCCCTGTTCGTGGGGTCTACAAAAACAACTTTGAAAAACCTTACGGATCTATTAGCCTTAATTAACACGCGAGACTTTTTATGGTGCATAAAAAGCAAGACCGGAGATGTTAATTAAGATTAAGTTCATTAAAGAAGAGTGTTAAGTTCAATCGGTATAATGTTGCGCCCTGTTTGAAAATCCCCTGACGGGTGTACACGCCTAACAGCGTCCCTCGCCCTAGCCACTCTTCCTCATCATTTCCATCCACTCCCTTTGGCCTGGTGCAATTCAACTGTCCACCTTCTCCAACTTCATCTTGGTTCAATTTCCATTTCTCACTCGAGAAAGAAAACCTGCGGACCAGTGCTTACGAGGAGAAATAAATGTTTAATTAATGGTCTGGGTAAACGAAAGCTGCTCGATTCTAGTCATATTTCAGCTTGAAATGAGGTTCTCGTGAGGTAAGGTGGGTTAGTTACTGTGTGTATTTCGAAGTAAAAGAATTGCCCAGCTTCGTTACTGAGCTTAAAAATAGAGGATTTTTCGGTATCAGATTTTCTGGCCTCGCGTTCGTTTCTCCGGTCTGGTGTGTACAGTACTTCTTTATTCGTAAGTCGACTTAATACATTTAGCAAAAAAAAAAAAATAATAATAAATAAAAATAAAATGCATATTGCTTGTAGGAGAAAGTAGTCGAGAAGTGTATAAATTTTTTTAACGCAATATGAAATATTTAGCGATAACAGTCCGGTATGAAAACGATACCGAGTAGTGTCTTACACATTTTCATTTTGTTAAGCGATTCTGACTCTGTGAGACTGACCGGAAACGAGTAAAATTAAAATAAAAACCCGAATAACCGCTATTGGACAGTTAGGCCAGATGCGCTCGCTCGCTCTCTCTCTCTCTCTCTCTCTCTCTCTCTCTCTCTCTCTCTCTCTCTCTCTCTCTCTCTCTCTCTCTCTCTCTTTTCTTTGTAGCCGTTTGGGACCCAGCTACTAAAATATTCATGGTGATATCTCTTCTTCTTATAACTTTTATTCATCCCATTTAATTTCCGGCCTAGTCTAAGGTTGAAATTCTCAACAAGATTCAGCATATCGCCACTCCACTCCGATTGTGATATCTTCCGATGCATATTTTTTGTTACACTGAGATTTGGCTAAACTCCAGTTTCTCTGTTGTTTTTCTCTGACAATAATAATAATAATAATAATAATAATAATAATAATAATAATAATAATAATAATAATAACTGCACCTAGATCACCTGTTATACATGAATTCGCCTTCAGGAAGAGAGAATTTAAGAAAAGGAAAGAAAGGTTTCGCGGAGGAATAGGCCTATTAGATTCCACTTCTTGCCAACAACACTGGAATCCATATACGAAAAGCTTGAGAGGAGAGAGAGAGAGAGAGAGAGAGAGAGAGAGAGAGAGAGAGAGAGAGAGAGAATTCTTGGTTAAAAAACAGCCAGTGAGAAAAAGTAGCTTTCTATGTGAGTAGAAAGCGCGTGAGTATATTAGGAATGAGAGAAAGAGAGAGAGAGGAGAAAAGGGGGAGGGGGGGAGAAGGCGTGTAGCAGACTCACCTCCTTTAGCTCGATCAATAGTACATAGCAAAATGGGAGAGACAGACTGGGAGATGAGGGGGGGGAGGGAGGGAGGAGTGACGGATAAAGACAGGTGGGAGATAGGGGGGGAGAGGGAGGGGGTGAATAGAGGTGGGCAGATAAGGGCAAATGAAACTACGAGAATGAATTGAAAGGGGAGGTGAAGAGAGCCAAGAAAAAGGGAGGGATGGGATGAAAAGGAATGAGAGAGAGAGGGAGAGAGAGAGAAGAAAGAAGGTGCGATAAACCGCCCCCCTAAAAGAGAAGGTATTGAAGGCACACACTCAAAGCAGCTATGATGATGAATGGCGTTACACAAGAGATGAGGCTGTCGCCGATCGAAGTACGGAGACGACGATGATGATGATGATGATAATAATAATAATAAAGGGAGAGAGAGAGGAGAGATAACATGATGATGACGGGTGATGGAAAGGGGAGAGAGCGATGAAACAACAGTTTATTGAACTATAAGGAGAGTGAAGAGAATTTCTAGGACAGAAAGAAGATAAATTTTTTGACTCGGAACAAAATCAGTCAGTTATATCGATAAATAAAATGTGAGAAGGAACAAATCGCTTACCCCCGTCTCTCTCTCTGTTTATATATATATATATATTATATATATATATATATATATATATATATATATATATATATATATATATATATATATATATATATATATATATATATATATAGATTATTATCACTTTTGTACGTGATTCATTTATCACACATTACCACAGGTGAAAAATAAGGTATATAATTATGTATATGTAAATATATAATGTATATATATATATATATATATAAAATATATATATATATATAATATATATATATATATATATATATATATATATATATATATATATATATATATATATATATATATATATATATATATATATATATATATATATATATATGATTATTATCATCACTTCGTACGTGATTCATTTATCACACATTACCACAAGTGAAAAATAAGAGACGGTTAATGTGTGATATACATTATATATATGTGTATATATATATATATATATATATATATATATATATATATATATATATATATATATATATATATATATATATATATAAACATAGAGTGAGAGATATTCCCATTTTATAATGAGCGAAGGTTAGCTCTCTTCGTGGGCGAGTGTCAAAACATATTCGGAGAGAGATTTCTCGGTTAATAAGAGCACTGGGGTAGATTTCGTAATGAGAAGGCTCGAAAGTATAATCACACGCACACAGTTCCGTGCGCTCCACTGACTTGCCCACAGTGTTTTGTGACGTTTGGGTTTCAAAGGCTGCAAAACATTATGATGTTTACATTTAGTCTTATGGTTAGTTTTGACGATTTTGCATCGATTTTGACTGAAATCTGACAGCACAGCGATATCGAGGTTTGCGTGGATCAAAACTCAAAACAAGCGATGAAAAGAGTGAAAATACTTTTTGTTTTTGCAGTAAGACTTGAGGGTGAAAAATATTTTTGTTTAAAACATAGCCAGCGTGAAAATATTTTTGTTTATGAAATGGTGGAAGTGTGAAATTGTATTTTTGTTTTCGGTCTCATTAATCTACATCTTTCCCACTACATACGACAAGGCCAGTAAGCACATTGCATAACCAGCGTTTATGTACAATGGTCCAATTAATGAAAACTGTTAAACATGAGACAGTAAGGGTCAACATCCTTCGTGACTTAAGCTTCTCCGCTCTCTTATTCTGTGTTATTAACAATTTAACAGAAAGAAGTCAGTGGAAATTCGTGACGACTTCCTGAGAGAGAGAGAGAGAGAGAGAGAGAGAGAGAGAGAGAGAGAGAGAGAGAGAGAGAGAGAGAGAGAGAGAGATTCTTAGTGCACGTTCTCCGACATTGAACCAATATTATATTGCTTGTTGTTGGGGGAGAAAGACTGTACTTTCACACTGGAAAAACTGTAAGTCGGTTGCTGTAGAGAGAGAGAGAGAGAGAGAGAGAGAGAGAGAGAGAGAGAGAGAGAGAGAGAGAGAGAGGTAAAACGGTCATTTTGGGAAGCTTTTGACCCCTAACCACAGACTTAAATAAACGAATCTCATGATTCGACTTCGCAAGGGAAACGAAGTTATCTCGACACATCCGGCGTGAAAAAAAATTTCATCAATCCTCCCCAATGCTGGTTGGATTTTTCGCGGATTGTAGCTTGCTGGAAAGAGCGAGGTGGATGTCATAAATGCACTGAGTTGTTAATAACCCAATATTTTATTGAGTTTTACGCTACACAGATTATACATACACACATAGCCTATATGTGTCTATACTTAATAAATACACATACATACATATATATATATATATATATATATATATATATATATAGATATATATTATATATATATTATATTGTGAGTATACATACACACATATACCGTATATATATGTGTGTGTGTGTGTGTGTGTGTATAATCTGTGTAGCGTCAAACGAAATAAAATATCGGAGTATTAAAAGCTTATTGCATATATATATATATATATATATATATATATATATATATATATATATATATATATATATAAAGCACTTTTTACGAAAGTTTGCTGCACAGGGGTCATCCTTGATTCAGAAGGGAAAAGGATAAATGTGGCAGTAATCCTCTGTCTTTTCTCCCTCTCTGGAGCCAATCACCATTAGGGAAACAACTCAAGTGTTGATTTGAAATGAGCGCGTAACAGTGTTGTACGTACAGTATGTATGCATATAGATCTGGGCATATTTGTCCGCAAAGTGTGTTTGTATGTTATAATCATCATTAAAACTTACAAATATAGAGATGAAATACGACCAGTTTAAATCGTAAATATCATGAGAATAGAAACAATCAGCCCCGTTAATGGGAACGAGCGGGGAACATTTAGCCGGCGAGCCGTTTTTATCTCTTTGGCACCGGAGACTGTAATAGAGCCTCTTTAGGCGATCAAGAGGTCCATCTCTTTCCGGCTAACGCTCGAATTAACGATGTCATCTACTGTTTTAACATCTCCACAGAGGCCTTGATTGGCCACGATTTTGGGGAGAGTAGATCCAATCCACCGCTAATTACCCGGAGGTGAACGGCCACGGAAGAGGTGAATTTCAGCGTAGAATTGTGGGTGGAGAGGCGGACTAGGAAAAATGAGGTTGACGGATAAGGGTGACTGAGGGTGTGAGTGAGAGAGAGGGAGGGAGGGAGGTTGCCGAGGGTTAAAGGTAGAGAAGATTTAGACTGGAGAGAAGGATAAAGGTATATATAAAAAAAAACTAAAGGAAAAGTGATAGAAAACCTAACTGCAGGTGGAGGAGGTTGAGGGTAGAGGGAGAGTGACGGTTTAGGAGTTAGGACGATGATACGGTAGAAAATAGAGAAGGTTGAGGAGTTGATGAGGCCACAAGGAGGGGGAAGAAGGTTGCATGAGAAGTGTGGGAGGGAGGATCAACACGTCACTAAGATAACTTGATCAACTTGTTTTTAGGCTGATGATCGGTTGAGCAAGTTCAGTGGAGCATGTTCGCTCTGAACCGGGTTTTGCACGTAGTGTCTTGGTCGCATTGTCCTGATTACTGCCCCCCACCTCACACTCTCTCTCTCTCTCTCTCTCTCTCTCTCTCTCTCTCTCTCTCTCTCCATTTATAATCCAAGATGTAAAAACTTTTTCCACAATTGTTAAAGTGATCATTTGGATGGAATTTGCTGCAGGGAAACATGCGAGTTTATATCGTATAGCGTTATGTATTTTACGTATTTACTAGCTTGTATTTCCCAGTTAATATACGGTATATACCTATTTTGAGGAACTCGCCCATACACGCATGAAACTGCAAAACACACATGAATGCAGAAAAACTTGAAGCAATCGCAGCGACCATTTCCTAGAAGCGAGTGTAAGTGTTTGCCACAAACAACCCCAGCAACCAGAAACATTCTTGGCCGAGTGGTTTACGTTGAACGCCAAGCATGTCTGCTTGCACCCTGCTAGTCTTTCCTGCAATTTATACAGAAAACACATGCAGCCTGTGTTCCGCAACGGAGTTGAGAGAAATACATCCATAATAACCATCATTATTAAGCTTCCAAAGAACGGGATGACTAAATGCAGAAGTAGAAAAAAGGGGCATTTTGTAGAATGCGATGACAATGCTGATTTTGCCTTGGATGACCTTTGGTGTATGTGGCTTAGTAACAGGAGCCAGTCTCTCACTGATTAAACGCAACTGGCTTACTACAGTGAGGAAATTGTTCTTAACCAAGCACTTCTTCATTCTCTCTCTCTCTCTCTCTCTCTCTCTCTCTCTCTCTCTCTCTCTCTCAACAGACACACACACACAAACACACACGTGTCAACCCTTCGAGTCAAGAATATTAACTTAAGAGGTATGGTTCAATCAGCAATAATAACCTGCTTTTCAACAGTTAAGGCCATTAGCTCAGTACAGAGATTTTTTTTTTCTTTTTCTTGAACAGAGCTCTCACTTTTTCCTAGACAGTCGCTGTCGCGCGGGCACTTACACACAAACCAGGATGATTAAGGGGAGTCCATATCTCTTACCAAGTGGCAAAGCTACCCACAATGGCTTCCATATATTCCGAGCATAATGTTTATATTCCCTTAATTGGTCGTGCAGTAATATAATTAGCCACATTTATGGTTGCTTTGGAATTACGTATAAATTCCTAAGTAATTGGCCGATAATATATATATGATTGAGGTAATTTTCTGCATTCAAGGGGGGTTCGACGTGCTGCTTAGGAACT
>JANJGK010000032.1:10210046-10224178 GCA_039081455.1 Macrobrachium rosenbergii
TCTATTTTTATGTGGGATAACACTAAACCAATTAGTCATGCCAGGAGTTTAACTCATTCCCATCAAATATGAAACATAAAGGAACGAAATCGCATTTGACAATATAATTACTGATCGGAAAGTAATTTACAGCGAACCAGCGAGCAGCTTTATTCTTTATAAAAGACGGTCAGTGTTCGGGGAAAATGTCTTTTGATATATTTAATATATATATATATATATATATATATATATATATATATATATATATATATATATATATATATATATATATATATATATATATATAATTTATATATATAGTGTGTGTGTGCGCGCATCCATGCGTGTATGCATGCGCTGATTTCATTAAGCTTTAAATACTTTTATTCTCCTCGACATATAGAAGATTATGATGATCACTATTATGTATATAATGTTCATTATTGTTATTAGCGCTACGATTCGATGATTATGAAAAATGATAATGATAAAACAGAAGGGTAATACACAAAACCAAAGAAGGGACCAGACAGGAAATGTTTTAATTACCACTACAGCTACGGACGAATAATTTTTTTTTTCTATTTCGAGATAAACAGAATATCTGAAGACTTACCTGATCATGCTGACTGAATAACGTATGAAGAATGTCAGCATACCCCACAGGCGCTGAATATTAACGCCCCTCGTAATTGTAACAAGGAATCAGTAATGAATACTAAATGAACGATAATTGAATATCGATTCTAGTGTAGCCTATGATACACGATAAAGAAACTTCGGTGCACGATGGAAATGTCATTGCAATGTCATTTCACGGGATTGTTAGTCCTTAGCCTGGATACAAGAGTAGGCGTTAGAGAGAGAAAAAAAAAAGGGGGAAAATTTTTTTTTAGTTTTCTGTAAAAGAAAACTATTGTGCCGGCTTTGTCTGTCCGTCTGCACTTGTTTCTGTCCGCACTTTTTCTGTCCACCCTCAGATCTTAAAAACTACTGAGGCTAGATGGCTGCAAATTGGTATGTTGATCATCCACCCTCCAATCATCAAACATACCAAATTGCAGCCCTCTAGCCTCAGTAGTTTTTATTTTATTTGAGGTGAAAGTTAGCCACCATAATGGTGCGTCTGGCAAGGATATAGGACAGGCCACCACCGGGCGGTGGTTAAAGTTTCATGGGCTGCGGCTCATACAGCATTATACCGAGACCACCGAAAGATAAATCTAATTTCCTTGGCCTTCATTATTCGCTGTAGCGGCTGTACAGAAAACTCTATTGCGCCGAAGAAACTTCAGCGCATTATTTTACTTGTTTTTTCAGTTCGATCATAAACTTCATCTTTATCACATAGGGACATTCTGTCTTGTGGAAGCTTTTTTGTAAGTTTTTAGGCTTTACGCTTGCTCGCTTTTAATAATAATAATAATAATAATAATAATAATAATAATAATAATAATAATGGTGGCATTAGTCTTGAAGTGGAGAAACAAATCCACAGTTATGTATGGGTACATATATTTAAAAATAAATCCCTACAGAGAGCATTCGGGAATCTATTCGATTGAAAAAGGGAATCAAACAGATTCCCGAAAGCTCTCTGTAGAGATTTATTTTTAAATATATATTTACCTATACATAACTGTGGGTTAGTATCTCCAATATAATAATAATAATAATAATAATAATAATAATAATAATAATAATAATAATAATAATAATAATAATAAATACTATTATTATCATTATTATTCAGTCTAGCACTGTTTGCTACAGCAAGTAACATCGTCATTAAAACCCGAAGGTGTCCTGTTGGAGCAACTAGCCTAACAACCACCATTGAATACGGAAGGTGTAATCAACAGGTCATGGAGAACACCGCTACGTCACGTGTACCGCTCCGCCTATCACTAAGCTGGGACCACGCAGAGTCACCACCGCGATAAACAAAAACAGTATCGCTACCGTTACTCATGAATTGATCATCTCTAGTCACCCATAGTATCGCATTAAGAGCTCCTATATACACTCGTTGCGAAAGCTTTAATTTCTAGGAGGGTCAGCGATAAGCGTGGGTAATGTATTCCCATGTAACATAAGAGTACAAGCTGTTGATAGGCGCAGTTACAATGCAGATATGAGAAAGGGCAACAGCCCCTGTGCTATCAGGTAGGTCACGTGAAGCTTATCGGGCATGGTCTGTATGGCTGCCTAAGGCTTATCATAAGAGGAAAATATTCGTTTGTTATTATTATTGTTATATTCGTAGTGAGTTTATCGCCCATAAGAAAGAAAAACAGTCTAAGGAAAATAGCAGGTATAGGTAAATTTTGTAACAAATATTTGGCAAAAACTTGGCTAATAATGATTGTAATATTTTTTTTTCCAAGCAAAAACTGAAGTTATGATAACGATTTCCAGTCTTAAAACTCTCTCTCTCTCTCTCTCTCTCTCTCTCTCTCTCTCTCTCTCTCTCTCTCTCTCTCTCTCTCTCTCTCTCTCCGTGTAGGCGAGTTCTTTTATTGCAAGAGAAGTTATATAGGCTGAAGGCAATACCTGTGAGTTTAATTTCTAAACAAAGAGAACCTGCTTCCTTTGTTAAGGAAGTTGGGTACCCTTAGGTAAGGAATCTTATATTCATTACATGTTCATTAGTTAAAGGGGATATAGTAGTCACAAGGTCTGCATATTTTAAGAACAAGTTTTTAAAAAATATCTATCCATTATTTTCAACACTCCTTAGGTGGGTAGTGCCGTCAGTGCACCTCATGCGGTGCACTGTAGGCATTGCTTATGGTTCTTTGCATTGTCCTTAGCTGAAGCCCTTTTTATTCATTTTGCTGTACTTCCATTCATATTGTCTTCCATCTTGCTTTCCATCCTCTCCTAACAGTTGATTCATAGTGCAACTGCAAGGTTTTCCTGTTGTTGCATCTTCAAAGCCTTTCTGCTCTCAATTCCCCTTTCAGTACTGAATGACCACAAAGGTCCCGGCATTTGGCCTTTGACCAAAATTCTATATTCCACTCCATTCCATTATTGTCAATAGTTATAAAGTCATCACTCTAGACTGACCTGAAAAGATGTCTGAAAGCCCTTAAGGCGGTGACAAGCAGAAATTGCATCAAGTAACCAGCAGTTTTTTCTAAATTGTTAGTTGATACAGCGTCACGCAAGCACGAACATGCACAACTTCCGTATCACGATCAGTATTGGTTACCGGACGTGAATCTCGACAAAAAAACGTTAAAAGATGTCAGGAAACGTGTGACATCGTGAGACCTAGCTCTTGGCTTCCTCCTTGCCGGTTCAAGTCGTCAGAGGGAGGCTTGTTGCCATCACCACCGAGATGCTAAATAGTTTTACCCGTCTCAGTTCACTTGGAAATCGATCTCTGGGTAAACTGAAATTGTTATATTTTAATAAGACATTCAGGAACTTGGGAACAAAAGTAAATAGATCCGTGAACTATTGATTCTTGGTTTTTTGTCTGCGTTCCTAGGGTGCAGAAGTGTGAAGCAAAGCGTTCGGCATTTGTGGTAAAGTGTGTTTATTTGTTTTATCGCTATTTCTCCTTCAGACTTTACATTCAGAAGCCACTAGTGTTCCTATTACTTTTAGTACTGAGTTTACTTTATTTTCACCAATGGCAGTTACATATTGAAAATCCACAATTATATCAACAAATTGTGTGGTTTTTATCTTTTACAAATAATACAGTTTATTGATATAATTGTCGAATTTTAATAAACAACAATTTAATCACTACAATGTGATTTTTTAACAATTATATCAGTAGTATTACTGATAACTTCATCATCATCATAGTATTTATTATTATTATTGTTATTATTATTATTATTACAGTGCACTTATAAAAAACCCCATTATCTTAATTCTGCCCCACGTCTTCTCGAGAAAACGTTTTAATGAAAACATCCCAAGGAAATCTATGAAGAGGTTAATGGGACCGGCTTATTCCACTCCAAGCGGCGCTCATTATAATAGCCTCAACGGCGAAGGACGCAAAAGTCCCCCTAAGCCTTGCGAAGGCCTTATTGCAGCTCACGCGCGAAGAAATACCGTTCGTCTTCGAATACTGTTATCTATTATCTACAAGTTTCTAACTCACGTCGGAATAGAACTCGGGGCTGAAATGGAAGGCAAGGGCGCTATTCCGTGTGCGATATGGATGAATATACACGTGATTGGGTGTTATTTCCACCCTTATTGTTTTTACATATTCGCATGGACAGAGTTCAAAAATATACCATTATCCTTCCAAGCAATCTCATACGTAATTATTATTATTATTATTATTATTATTATTATTATTATTATTATTATTATTATTATTATTATTATTATTATTATTATTAAGGAAACCCAACGTATTTATTATTATTATTATTATTATTATTATTATTATTATTATTATTATTATTATTATTATTATTATTATTTTGTTGAATATGATGGCAGCCTTGGTTGCATTAATCTTGTAGATTATTCGTTCAACTCTTCTAATTAGTCTTATTTCTTCTTCAGTAACAGAATTAAGTTACTGAAGAAGAAAAAAAGACTAATTAGAAGAGTTGAATGAATCTACAAGATTAATGCAACCAAGGCTGCCATCATATTCAACAAAACATGTTTGAAAGAGGGCCTATACCCGAAGTATTTTATTATTATTATTATTATTATTATTATTATTATTATTATTATTATTATTATTATTATTATTATTATTATTATTGAGGAAGCCCAAAAACGCCATTAAGAAAATCCTTGATAATCTTGATAGCTGGGGAGGAGAAGATCCTGATGTTTTCTTCCCTTTGTTCCTTAAAAAGGTATCTGGTGTGTTGTCTCCCTAGAGTAATAGATTCTGTAGGTTTTTAGGTCGACGTAGTACTTTTGCGGATGAGCGCAAGCTTAGTAATACAATGCCTGTTCCAAATAGTAGCATATCTGCAGACTGTAGTAACTACAGGCCGATTTCTGTTCTCCCTGCGTTCTGCAGAGTTGCAGAGAAACTTATTTTTAAGCCGCTATGTAAGTATGTAGAATCTAAAGGGTTGTTTGGTGATAGTTAATATGCGTATAGGAAGCAATTAGGTACCTGCGATGCTCTTTTAGATTTGACATGCCATTTGCAAGAGAACCTTGATAAGGGTTTTGAGTGTCGAGTAATTCAAATAGATTTTAGTGCTGCTTTCGTTTTGGTAAATCACAAGGCACTTGTTTATAAACTTCAGAATCTTGGTGTGGGTGGGTACGTTTTAGGATTACTTTCAGTATTTCTTTACTGGTAAGCAGCAGCGAGTTGGTGTTTGGAGTTCCAGAGGGTAGTGTTCTTGGGCCACTGTTACTTTTAGTATATACACAAGTGACTTGGTTGTTGGCCCGGTAAACAAGATTGTCAAGTATGCCGATGATGCAACACTTGTGGATGTAGCAGTCTCCACTTAAGAGAAATGAAGCTGCCCTTAGTCTCAATCGTGACGTGGCGTGGATTAGTGAAAGGTGTAGTCGGTGGGGTATAAGGCTGAACTCCGGTAAAACGAAAAACAACTGTTGATAAGCAGATCTCGTACAGATTTTCCACCCCATCCTCACCATTCTGTGGATGGGACCCTGCTGAATGAGTCTGAAGCTTTCACTTGCCTTGGTGAAACTTTTAACTACGCAACCTGTTTTAGGTTATTTGTCCTTCCTTTACGAGAATACTGTTCTCCGGTATATGGTTGCATGCTTCTACTAGAGATTTATCTCTTTTAGATAGAGTGGTTCGTTGTGGTAGGTTTCTGTTTCCCAACATTAGCAGTTGTGACTTTGACCATCGGCGGATGGTCTCTAGTTTGTAAATTTTTCATATTTTGTATTTGAACAGAGATCTTTCACAGTCGCAATTGACCCCTGATCCTCTTTTCCTGCCGAGAGCAACAAGATGTGGTAAACAGCAGCACCAATATGCAATAAATGTGCCTCGCTGTCGTACTTCTCATTTCCAGAGGTCCTTTATTCCTCACACCGTTGAACTGTGGAACAGCCTCCCTTCTGAGGATGTCGTGCAGTTGGAACTTCAGAAGTTCAAGCGAAGATGCAATGCGTCATTCTCCTAAAACAGTTTTCCTTGTATTTTAATCATTTACTTACATTTTTATATATTTATATAATAATTTGTGAATTTATTTTTTCTTTTTTAATAGCTGATCTCTTCCCGCTTCTCCTATTACCTTCGGTTACTTCTTCCTAATGAATACCATATTCGTTGGTAGCTTGAATTTCCAGTCAGTGGCCTCTTTGGTGGGCTTGTTCCATATGAATAGGGCTCATGTTCTGAACAATGATAATAATAATAAAAATAAAAACTAAGAATGAATTATGATTATTATTATTCGTAAAGAGTTTACATTCTTATGGAACGAGCTAAACGTCACGTTCTTGCTTCCACATGATAGAACACTCGTGACTGGAAGCAAGAGAAAATTAATAGAGAATAAGAAAGGTGTAGAAGTAGTTGTATGTAATGAATAACAATTAATAAGTTTCCTTAAAAAGTAATGTGGTTCTGTAGTGAAAAAAATAACGACTGAAAAATAACGAAATGATCCATGCATACAGGCGTTCGCATATTAGAATGGTCAAACAATCGGACACCTCTCTTCAAAACCGATGGCTATTTTTTGGAAGCGCGTTTTAGTAAACGTATTAAGTATATATGGTATTTGCGTAAACATGTTTTTGAATGTAGCTTTCGTATCTGCGTCAGTTGGACGTTATCATTTGCGTAAAGAGCCCTTGTAGGCGTACTTACACCAGGTATGAGAGTAGAAACAAAGCTAAATTATGCTACACAAACCTTTTGATAAACACCATGATGACGTCACATTGAGGTCATTCGGTTACGACGTTCTCTGAGGTATTAATGGTTATTTTTGTTTAACGACCAGGTTCGTACTAAAGCTAATATGGCAGAGACGTTTACGTTTGGTGGTCTGTGTGGGAGGGTATTAATGACTGTGTACGTATTTACTTTCTCTCTCTCTCTCTCTCTCTCTCTCTCTCTCTCTCTCCTCTCTCTCTCTCTCTCTCTCTCTCTCTCTCTCTCTATATATATATATATATATATATATATATATACATATATATATATATATATATATATATATATATATATATATATATACAGTATAAATATATATATATAAATATATATACATATATGTATTTATATACACTCGCATATATATATATATATATATATATATATATATATATATTATATATATATATATATATATATATATATATATATATATATATATAATATATATATATATATATATATATATATATATATATATATACATATATATATAGCAGTTTCCCTTACCAGGGTGCTGTTCCAGAGAATAAAAAAAAAAAAAGACACGATAGTCACCGCCACATTTATACACTACTTGCTAAATCGTGGATGAATCGCCCCTTTGCAATATGAGTTCCACATTATCACCTGCCTCATATATTCATAATGGCTCATTAGCAGCGCGTCAGTGCACCATTCACCCCCTTTCTGCAGGCTTCTTGATATTGAGGGTCTTCCAAGGTCTCCAAGGCCTCTCCGGAATTTATAGACTTTTTCCCAACCCATCACCGTCAGTGATTTCCACATGACGGACCCATCTTGAAATACTTTGATCCATTTCACCTATTCGAGCGCCGTTACCGCTTCTAATGTAGGCACATTTTTTTTCCCCCCCCCCACCATGTCAGGTCTTCTTGCGCAACATATACTACGTCAACAGCTCATCGCAACAGCTTTAGCTTTTATTTGGTTGCCTTTCAATCCCATTCGGGATTTATATATCAAAGTGGAACGTCGGCGATGTAGGTTAATCTAAGGGGAGTAAAAATTTTTGTATCGGTATGTCGGCGGCCTTGTGTTTTATATAGGCTATATATATATATATATATATATATATATATATATATATATATATATATATATATATATATAAATATGTGTATATATACATATGCATGTATACAGTATATATACATAAATATCTACACACACATATATATATATATATATATATATATATAATATATATATATATATATATATACATACATATCTATATATATATACGTATGCATGTAGGCTATACAGTATACTGTATTTATACATATATATGATATATATATCTACACACACATATATATTATATATATATATATATATATATATATATATATATATATATATATATATATATATATATATATATATATGTATATATAATGTTATATCGTATGTTCGTATGTGTGCCAAGGCAGGTCAATTAGAAATGCCCGGTACTGGTGTGGTGTTGAGCAACACTACCCCGGCACTGCTGCTTTAGCGCTAATGGCTTGGGATTCTAATGCACCATAACCCAAGGCAGAAGAGCCCTTATAGCGGCTGGTGGTGAACGCTTTGGGGGCAGGAAACGCTCCTTGAATGGCAGGTGAGCCTCTCTCCATGAGGCAAAAAGGGCGCCTGAGCGCTGCTACTGTTGCGACGGAATTAAGTGAAACAGTCCGAGCATGGCTACTTTAGAAAGTGCTAGGAAGGTTTAGGGTACAGGTGCAGTGTACCTCAAGGCAGGGGAGCGCAGGGTAAAGTGGTGTGGACCCCTTTGTGGGAGGAAATGTTTCCTGAGTGACAGATGAGCCTCCTCGAAAGCAAATGGTGCTCTTGCTTTTCACTCTTTTTCCGGTCTTGATACGAAGTCACAAAGCCAGCCCCTTGCCTATATATATATATATGTATATATATATATATATATATATATATATATATATATATATATATATATATATATATATATATATATGTATGTATGTATGTATGTATGTATGTATGTATGTATGTATATATATTATATTATATATATATAGTATATTGTTTGTGAATTCACAAAGTCAGCCCCATACCTCTATATATATATATATATATATATATATATATATATATATATATATATATATATATATATATATATATATATATATATATATATATGATGTACATATAATATATATATGTATATATAGTATATTATATTTGAGTTCACAAAGTATATATATATGTATATAATTGTATATCTCTATTATATATATTCTCTCTCTCTCTCTCTCTCTCTCTCTCTCTCTCTCTCTCTCTCTCTCTCTCTCTCTCTCTCTCTCACTAAGGCATAATTAAGCCACTGGTGCCAAATTCGCTTTTACCTCGGAAGTAACTCGCTCGATGTGAAAAATAGGATGAACGTGGCTTAATATGCTGACTATCAAAGGACATACTTGTATAACTTAATTTCGACCCTGTGGAACATAATCCCATCGGATTCCCTGCTGATACTTAAAACTGACCGTGAGTTTAAAAACAATATGTACCGTAGGGTCGACAACCCCTCTCTCTCTCTCTCTCTCTCTCTCTCTCTCTCTCTCTCTCTCTCTTCTCTCTCTCTCTCTCTCTCTCTCTCTCTCCCGCTCTCACGATGGCCGAGTACGTTAATTCACTGCCATCGTATTTCCAACCCAGAAAGGAATTGGTATGAGTGCTGGTCAGGGCAGGCGCATCCATAATGCGTTGTCTCATTACTTTGGGTGTAAGTTATTCCCAAGGCAAGGGAGCTCGTTATTAATGGATTATTTGTGCATTAAAATTTGAAAGTATAAAAATGACACGTTTGAATCTTGTGACCAGCTATTATATGCATTATATACTCGTATATGTATATATACTGTGTATATATATACATATATATATATTATATGTATATATTATATATATATATATATGTGTGTGTGTGTGTGTATATATTGTATAAACATACATATGTATATGTATATTACGCATTTATATAATTATATAATATATATATATATTATATATATATATATATATATATATATATATATATATATATATATATATATATATATATATATATATATATATATATACTATATATACGTATGTGTGTAGGTATGTGGCATTTAATTCAGTATCCTTTGTCACTTCGGCTACCCGTATTTGTCTGCTGATTGAAATATCAAAGTTAATAACAAACCCTCTTTTGCTCTGAAGAAAATTTATTTCTTATGGTGGTTGTGCTTCGATCACTTCATATTTCTCTTTGTTCATGTCTTTTAATTGCATGTTTTGTCTTTGTATAGTCTCGTTATTATCCCTTTTTAGTTTTCTGTAAAAAAACTATTGTGCTGGCCTTGTCTGTCCGTCACCACTTTTTCTGTCCGCCCTAAGATTTGAAAAACTACTGAGGCCAGAGGGCTGAAAATTGGTATGTTGATCATCCACCCTCCAATCATCAAACATACCAAATTGCAGCCCGCTAGCCTCAATAGTTTTTGTTTTATTTAAGGTTAAAGTTAGCCATAATCGTGCTTCTGGCAACGCTATAGGATAGGCCATCACCGGGCCGTGGTTAAAGTTTCATAGGCCGCGGCTCATACAGCATTATACCGAGACCACCGAAAGATAGATCTGTTTTCGGTGGCCTTGATTATACGCTGTAGCAGCTGTACAGAAAAGTCGATTGCGCCGAAGAAACTAAGGCACATTTTTTTAACCTTAATTTTTCTTTCTGAGGGAATTCCGTGCCGGAATGATGGTGCCGAAGACGTCGTTGACTAGGGATGATATACATTAGTCTTTGGATTGTCTTCAGATGTGCTGACTATTTCTCCCAAGTGATGGGGGAAGCTGAAGTGTCTAGAGAGAGAGAGAGAGATAAAGATAGAGAGAGAGAGAGAGATGTAGTTACAGTGAATAACACAGAGACAGTGAAGCTGGTGGGGGACTTATGATAGAGAATAATAGAGTGGGCAAGAAATACAATATCATACACACATGTATAGGTTAAGTGCGTTATTGAGAGAATATCCGATATTGTCAGGGCGTAGTGTGTGTGTGTTTGTGTGAGAGAGAGAGAGAGAGAGAGAGAGAGAGAGAGAGAGAGAGAGAGAGAGAAAGAGAACAAATGCAGGTATAGTGTGTACGAATGTGTGGATAATTAGAGAGGATTTTATTCCAAATAAGATATCGTAGCAGCAGCTGCAAATCTTTTACTATACCGTTGCGTACGCGAGAGAGTGAAATAAATCAAACTAAAAACTGTCTCAGTGGAAGAAATAACAATATCAGGCAGTTATAACAGCGAAAGGAGAGAGAAGTAGAGAGAGAGAGAGCGCGCACGGTATTGTACGAACCAAATACCAGTCTTCCGGTTTTGCTTCGACAACGGTTCTCTAGTGGAATTAGGACTGCTAGTGGAGACACAAGGCTTTTTCCCCAGAGCAAATGAACGATGAATGCCACTTGAGAAAAGATTGACAAAAAAATAATCTTTATTTCCAAGGTTTATACTTTTGATGTTTTGTTGAATGATTTGTTTTTTTTTTCTTGTTTTTCGTATATTGCGGCGTGCAATTCTACTTGTTCATGTAAATGTACTTCAGTTGTTTTACCTGAAATTGCTGTTATAGAGCTCTAAATTAAGGTAATTGCTAGTTGTAAATATGGCATTCTATTTACACTACAATAATAGACTTTACGGTTTATTAATATACTGTAATTGCCATTTTTCAACATGTATTACATGCGTCCCAGTAACGTATTTGACACCGAAAGATATTACATGTTTTGAAGACTCAGTGATGTGATGATTGTTAACGCAGACCTTAGGCCAAGTTCAGCAGCAGATTGAGGTATGCCGATTTTACCGGCGCAACTATATTTGAAGGTTATGTTATATCTTCCGTAGAAGTCGATCCATAATTTTGACAACCAAAATTTGACCTTTACAATATATGGTAACTTGAAAATTCAAAGGGTAGTAATTATCTTTTTAATTTAAGACATAAGTTTCATGGACATTTCTTTTCTCATATAACTAATATAATTCGTCATTGATGACCGCGGTCGGCGTTATGCTAGATTAGATGACAAACCAACCAGTCGATAACCGAAATACCATTGTAATCTATATTTTCGTTATTCAACTGAAATATCCGTATTGCTGATATTTTCTAGACTGATAAATCCATGTCATATTGTAATTTAACTGAAATATTACATTATACCGACCTTACGTAAACATATGTCCCAGACACTGCTCTCTGCATTATCTCACTAAAATAAGTCACTTAGATGCCACATGAGTCTGCCAGAGGCCTTGTCTCTCTCTCTCTCTCTCTCTCTCTCTCTCTCTCTCTCTCTCTCTCTCTCTCTCTTATGTTCAGCGGCCTTAAAATTGGGATACCTTCTCTGTTTAGTGTTCCCTCACATTTCAGTAATATAATAATAATAATAATAATAATAATAATAATAATAATAATAATAATAATAATAATAATAATAATATAATAATAATAAGCATAGAGAACTGCGTCAACATCGAGAGCAGAGCACTGGGGCTATATCTGAAAACCAGTGAAGACAAGTGGCTAAAGAGCGCATGGGAAGGACTGGTAAAAAAGACGAAGACCCAGAAATATACAGAGGCAGGAGAATGAAAAACAGAACAGAGGAACGGCACAACAAACCAATGCACGGACAGTAAATGAGATAGACTAAAGAACTGGCTAGCGATGAAACATGGCAATGGCTACAGAGGGGAGAACTCAAGAAGGCAACAGAAGGAATGCTAACAGCGGCACAAGATCAGGTCCTAAGAACCAGATATGTCCAAAGATCAATAGATGGAAATAACATCTCACCCATGTGCAGGAAGTGCAATAGGAAATACGAGACCATAAACCACATAGCAAGCGAATGTCCGGCGCTTGCACAGAACCAGTACAAAAAGAGGCATAATTCAGTAGCAAAAGCCCTCCACTGGAACCTGTGCAAGAAACACCAGCTAGCTTGCAGTAATAAGTGGTACGAACACCAACCTGAGGGAGTGATAGAAAACGACCAGGCAAAGATCCTCTGGGACTATGGTATCAGAACAGATAAGGTGATACGTGCCAATAGACCAGACGTGACGTTGATTGACAAAATCAAGGAGAAAGTATCACTCACTGATGTCGCAATACCATGGGACACCAGAGTAGATGAGAAAGAAAGAGAGAAAATTGATAAGTATCAAGACCTGAAAATCGAAATACGAAGGATATGGAAGATGCCAGTGGAAATTGTGCCCATAATCATAGGAACACTAGGCACGATCCCTTGATCCCTGAAAAGGAATCTGGAAAAACTAGATGCCGAAGTAGCTCCAGGACTCGTGCAGAAAAGTGTGCTACTAGAAACAGCGCAAATAGTGAAATATATAATAATAATAATAATAATCATCATCATCATCGTCATCATCATTTTACTGTAGCCTAACGGAAAAATTCCATATTGCTAATGTATTTGTGGGAAATTTGTTTCGAACCATTTAGTCTTTACAGCAACATAAGTATACATGTTTTTATATTAGTTTCAGATCACAGGTATAAAGACCTTAAATTACAAAATTAATATCTTTGTATCATTGTGTCGTAATGTCTGCTGTTTTTAGCACAATGGTTCAGGCCTCACCTCAGTAAAAAAAAAAATAAGTCGCTGGATTGGGACGAAATATTCGACGACTCACTTCAGCTTTTTTAAAAACTTTTTCAGATTTCATCAAGCTTGGCTAGGCAGGGACATTAAGTGTGCCAAGAATTGAATATTCCATCGAACTGCCTCCTTAACATCACTCGGGAATCGCTGTCACTTTTCCGTAATTCCGGCCAGCGTCATTGAGGTCCACGTTCCCATTCCCATTTTGGTCAGCTCTTGGGAATTATGTAAATTCCCAAAGGAACATTATAGGAGTCATTCCAGCTGGGATGGCATTATTAATGCGAATGGTTGGTGGCGATTAAAGGGTGAGTTTAGGTTGCATTGTCGGATCCATTAACATTATCCATTCTCCGGTCAGTGACACACGCCTGACTACTTCTCTGTATAGTATGCAAGTGAATAAAGTATGTGTGCATAAGTTCTCATAGATACATGTACACACACATGTTTGTTAATGGATATATGTATGCTTGCATCAGTTTTATATGCTCTGGTGTGTGCTTGATTTTTACATACGACGTAC
>JANJGK010000032.1:10224278-10249278 GCA_039081455.1 Macrobrachium rosenbergii
GCAGATACCTGAAAGGTTGACGGAAGAAGAATGCGAGTTTTGACGAGGAAGAGGTTGTGTGAATTAGATGTTTTCCAATAAACAGTAATACGAGAAGTTTGAAAGTGAAGAGAATAGTTTTACATGGCATAATGGACCCAGAAAAAGATTATGATCGAATCAGTAGATTAGAGAGGCAATATATGATGTAGAGGACATATGATATGGAGAAGTTGTTATCAGGTTTTATGATGAAAGCGAAGCACGTTGCAGATCATGTAGATGGGAGAGTGACTGGTTTCGTGGGAAAGTGGATGGGTAACTATGGAGTATTTTGCATTCATGGCTGTTTGATATCTTTGTGGATGGAGTGTGTGAAATATACAAAGGACAGCACATGCAGGCACATAGTCATGAGATAAGAAAATTTGTCATGAATGGAATGCGGAATGGTTCTTACCAGGGATACATTGTTTGATTATAAATGGTAATGCAGAACAGCTGTAGAAAAAGTTACGATTTGGAAAAGTTTTCGAGAGAAGAGGATAACACTGACAGTAAATGTGAGCAAAAGTAAGGCTAATAAGGGTAAATGGAAGAGAAGTGAATTGAAAAACGAATGTGAATTGGGGACTATTGGAATCTTTGGATTCATGCAAGGATTTAGCCATAATAATGAATGATGGCTGGATGAAAAGAGGCGAGCCCCTAGTTAGGTGAAGCAGGAAGGCATATACAAAAGATTGATAAGGGTATTGGATTGTCTGTGGAAGCCAGTGTTGGAATGGTTGAGCCAACTCTCCTTCATGGAAGTGAAGTGAGGATGCTGAATGCAGTTGAAAGGAAAAAGGCTTAAGTTGTTAAGATGAGGTTTCTGTAGCATGTCTTGAGAAAAACTAAAAGGGTGGAAAATATGGAGATATATAAAAGTGGTTCAAAGTTGAGCCCAGATGAAAGGAGGGACCAGAATGTTGATAAAAATCTGACCATTTTGAACGAACGGAGAAAAACAGGTTGATGATAAGAATAGGTGAGTGACGTGACTAAAGTCGGGGAAGTTTTCTGCACATGGGGCTTACTCAGAGTATTAATTCGGCTGTCATCGCTGTGTGGTTTTCTCTTCTGGATCCACCTTGTGTTAGGCAAAACTGGTTAATTCTGGATATCTATCTGTTTATCTATCTATCTATCTATCTGTCACTTATATATATATATATATATATATATATATATATATATATAATATATATATATATATATATATATATATATATATATATATATATATATATATATATATATATATATATATATAGACACACACACACACGTTGTAGCCACAGTGCCTTCTTAATGTCTGGTAAAAAGTGACCAGTAGATTCTAAATTATTTATATATATATATATATATATATATATATATATATATATATATATATATATATATGTATATATGTGTATATATGTATATAATAATGTATATGTACAGTATATATATAACGTGTGTGTGTAAGTATATATGCATGTATACACAGATAATTTGTGTATATATAATAAGCACGCATAACGCTCGTATAAACCCCAGGTGATGAAAGTCCGTACAAAACTTGGTGGTTAACTGTTGGTAAGGAATCCAGATGGTAACCTTGTTCGGAGGGATAATTGTGTAGACTTTGTGTGTGAGTGTGTGTGCGTGTGTGGTTGTGTATGTCAGTTTGTGTCTTGCGAGTTTATGTGTGTATTTTCTCGCACTGATGAGAGAGAGAGAGAGAGGTAATAATCACGATAACAAAAAACACCAAATCTGTGTATTTTAATTCGTATTTCAGGATCACAATCAAATCACAATATAACGGAATTCATTGTGAAACTATTTGTGTGTTTGTCAGTACATGTCTGAGAGAGAGAGAGAGAGAGAGAGAGAGAGAGAGAGAGAGAGAGAGAGAGAGAGACAGAGACAGAGAGAGAGAGAGAGAAAATGGTCTAACCTCGCTTCATCGATTCTTGTAAACCATCGAGATAATTCTCTTAAATGGACTTAATAGATCCCGGACCTTAATATCTTGGTCAGTAAAATACCAAATTGTCGAATTAATTGTTCCCCCTGTTGATTTAATATGGAGATTCTTATACAAGATTACCATTATTATTCATAATGTGGACGCATTCGTATGGATTAAACCAAAACGGTTATTATTAGCTAGCTAATAAAGGAACCGCAAAGGCGAATGCATACTTAAGTAAGAAGGGAATAATAGAAACAGACGGGGAAGCAAGAGTATGGAAAGCCAACGTAGGAAAACAAACAATAAAATAAAGGGTATTGAAATGAAAGTTAAGATAGAGCTACAAACCCAAAAATATACGGAAATGAAGAGTTGCCGCAAAGCAAGCAGAGTGAATGCATGAATCAGTGAATAAATAAATAAAGGTGAGGCGACGCTTAGCACTGCAGTATTATTAAACACTCCACTAATCAATGAAGAATCTAAGAATGCAGTTTAGTCACGTCGACTAGCGTTGTCGACGTCATGGTAACGATGCGACCATGTCCGGCGAAAGGTTGTTTGACGCCATACGGCTCTTAACTACTCAGTCGAGGATATGTACTACAATCGATAGCCAGTCAGACTTACAACCTATGAACTACGTTTTTCCCCTTAAGCTTATGTAAAAAGTACTCCAGTGGCAGGATCTTTCTTAGATAGTAACCCCCAAAGGTTTTAACCCGGTATGTATCCACCTTTGCGGCTTGTTTAGTACAAGCCCGTTTGGAATTACCTTTAAAACATAAACAAAAGACTAAATATCGTAGAGATAATGACCCTCAAGAAATATTAGTCCTAGATAACGACCCCCGAAAACCCTTGGGGGTCACTATGTAGGAAAGATCCCAGTAGTAGCGTAGGGGATACATCCTAACCTAATCAGTCCAGTTTATTAATCTCTCTCTGCCTTCAGATATACAGTTAATTCTGCCAGTTTTCCTTTGCCTCTGTGAGATTCAATGCCACAAGTTTTTATAAGTTTTATTCCTGCTGTAACCATATGGTTGAATGATTTTCTCAATCATGTAGTTGAACCATTGGCTCTTCAGAAGTTCACAGTTGGTGTAAAACTGTTTATTTATTTATTTTTTAAGCAGGCTGACACGAGACTTTCTTTACAGCATACATTTCACTTTTCCTTTATGATATTAGTTTTCCTTTGGTATTTCTCTCCTTGTGCAGGAAACCTGCTTTTGCAACTAGGGTTACAGCTTGGCTTGTAATAGCAATAACAAACGATTTTTGCATCTCCTTAAGCATACGTTTGGCTTTAAGGTATTTTGAAGATAATCTCACCCAGTCTGGTGGTTTTTCAGACCTCAATGGGACCAGTTCCACTAACACCAGACTCCTAAGGTCTGTTCAAGTGCCTGAGCATTGCGTTGAAGTTGTTAGCTCCATGCCCAACATCAGTAGCCGGGGTCTGAGTAACTGGCTGAACTGGAAACCTCATTCTTTAAGTGCTGTCAGTGCACCTCACTTGGTGCACTGTAGGCATTACTTAAGTGTCTTTGCAGCGTCACTTCGGCCCTAAGCTGCAACCTCTTTCATTCCTTTAACTGTACCTCCGTTTATATTCTCTTTCTTCCATCTGACTTTCCACCCCCTCTAACAGTTGTTTCAAAGTGCAGCCGCGAGGTTTTCTAGTTAGACCTTTCAAATCTTCATACTGTCAATTTCCCTTTCAGCGCTGAATGACCTCATAGGTCCCAGCGCTTGGCCATTGGCCTAAATTCTATATTTTGTTCTGTTCACCACCTTTTCGAAAAATCAGTGACCAATGGAAGACGGGCGGAAGGCGAAAAGGGATCGGAACCCCTTCCTCTTCGTTAAGAGGAGGATCAAGTTGCTCCGGGAGAGCTTCTTTCTCCAAACGAGTCGTCTGTCTTTAATCTTCTTCCTTCCAGGATGGGTGGGAAGGGAGGACACACGTAAGCCAGATGGAGTAGAGGAGGTGAAAAGAATATTGCGACGTGTACAACAAACGGAAGGTCCCCGTATGGGGTTAATGCCGTCAATGCACCTCATGCGGTGCACTGTAGGCATTACTTAGGGTTCTTTGCAGCGTGCCTTCGGTCCCTAGCTGCAACCCCTTTCGTTCCTTGCACTGTACCTCTTTTCGAATTCTCTTTCTTCCATCTTACTTTCCACCCTCTCCTAACAACCGATTCAAAGTGCAACTGCTTTGAGGTTTTCCTCCTGTTGCACCTTTCAAACCCTTTACTGTCGATTTCCGTTTCAGCGCTGAATCACCTCATAGGTCCCAGTGCTTGGCCTTTGGCCTAAATTCTGTATTCAATTCAACGAACGGAAGGTGGAAATGGATGGGCGGAGATTGAAAAGCGAAAGTGAAGGACGAGGGGGATGGATGAGTGGGAGATAAAGGCGATGAAGAGGTTGAAAAAGTGAGAGGAGAAAGTGAAGGTAGAGGGAAGAGTGAACGGGAGGGGAATGTGATGGGATGGGGAAGAATGAGAGAGAGAGAGAGAGGGGGGGGGAGAGAGAGAGAGAGAGAGAGAGGAGGGTGGAGGTAAAATTAAAAGAAAATAGGCAAACAAGAATTTGGTGAAAATGTAGAACAGGCAGAATGAAGGAGAGACACTAAGCCGAAATGGAAAGAATAACGTATAAAGGGACAGAGCATGAACAAAATATGCGAGCACAGAAAGAGCTGAAGAATAAACGAGAAAGGAAATTGACGGAAAAAGAACGAGAGAAAATGAAGGAACGGAGAAGAACGATGAGGTGATAGAAAAGGAGGAAAATAAACGAGAGGTGAAAATGCAAGGAGGGACGAAGAATGGGTGGAGGAAGGAGGTAGAACGACACCGATAAGTTAGGGGAAAGAAGAACCAGTAGACAAAGAGTCCTAAGTCGTAGGATCCGACGGATTTCACAGACTTAGGAAACTGGGACTTGAAATCTCTCTCTCTCTCTCTCTCTCTCTCTCTCTCTCTCTCTCTCTCTCTCTGATTTAGATTCTGGCGACCAGTAGAAACAAAAGGCCTGACGTCAGCTGCACGTCGATATTTTAGTTTTGTCAGCAGTTGTTGGAGACTGTTGGAAAGGTAAACATTACGAATACCTTTGATTAAGCGTTCTCTCTCTCTCTCTCTCTCTCTCTCTCTCTCTCTCTCTCTCTGTATATATATATATGTGTGTGTGTGTGTGAAAATGAGAAAATTTAAATACAATTTAAAAGAAATAAAATGTAAATAAAATTTACGTTAAGAACTTGTCAGAAAACCGATTTGGATTGTGTGTATGAAAATTCACATATACTAGCGTTCATTCATTCACAAATTATGTGTATATATACTGTATATATAAAACATACATACATACACACACATATATAAATATATAATGTATATATGTATATGTGAATGAATGAATGCGTGTATCTGTGAATTTTCATACATTTGTACATTCAGTCCAAGTCGATTTTCTGACAAGTTCTTTATGTAAATTTTTATCAAGGTTGTTAATGAAAATGTGGTTATTTCTATTTCCCCTTTTGTCTCAATATAATATTGCCATTGACTTTTCAAACTAGAGAAAGAAGAAAGTAAAATTAAGCAGATTAAATCCACTGGATTCTTGCTTCTCTGTTTAACATTCTGACGCAATTTTAAAACACACACGAAACCTTTAAGGTCAGGAAAATGGAAGAAGGAAGAAAATTCTGAGTATTGGTAAGAAAAAGAAGTTTAGGCTTCCTTTGCAGTTGGTTTAAGTGACACAAGTCTTTCGTCATTAAGATGCTGACCGTATGACAGCGCAGGATGTTTACCCTTAGGAATACCCAACAGGAGAGCACTCGCTCTCACCCCCTACTTATAATCCTGTATCCTCATCTAAAATTAAAGACATGGAACGTTCAAGGCCAGTCTCAGTGTTAATCAACGAAAACTACGTATCTTAAAAGTGTGAAATATTCGGGGAATTAAGAGGGCATTGTGGTTATGACAATTACGTCCAAACTCGTCACCGGGCTCTGCGGGGCGTCACGTGTTCCCCAATAGTTTTTTTTTTTTCAAACGTGTTTTTTTCATCACGTCTGAAAAGAGCACGTGGCTTGTCCACGTGAGAGGATAAAACGAAACGAAAATGTTAACTGATAAGGAAATAGGGTTTAAGTTCGCGTGATTAGGTCCTATCGCGCTTGATAGCCTTTTTGGGGGAATTATTCGTTTTAGATTCTCTGTTTTCGTGATATGTCTGGATAGTGTCTGATTTACATAAGCATATAAAATGAAGCTGTTCCCTCCTAACGTCGAGTGGTTCCACAGAAAAACTAACACAACATTCACTACCACATTCAAACATACTATGAGTATTAGTGTGTGAATTCCCTGCTTCGCAGACAATGCAGAGGGATCATGAGCAGATCGTCGAGTACCCCTACGTACACTGCGCTATTCACCTCATCTGTTCGCACTTTCTAAATATGAATAGTGGATTGCCTGGCTCGTTAGTAGAGCGCTGTGCTTGCATATGCAAGTTCGCGGTTCGATTCCCAAAGCTGTCGGTCGAGACAGCTGTCGTCCATCATTTGAGTTACCTGTGGATGGGTACCATTGTCAGCTGGGTCCAAGAAGGATATGAGACTAATATATATATATATATATATATATACACTCTTATGTATTATATGTATGTATGTATGTATGTATGGATCGTGGTTCAGTGGTTAGGATGTTAACGTCACCGGTTAAAAGTCCAAGATTGGATTTTCAAGAAGGGTGGAAGGCTTAAGACACGCTCTGTTAAATGCGCTGTGCCTTTGTTTACCTAAACATCGAATCATTTAAGCTGATATGTAGCAACTATGTTGAGTTTCAGTAAGGATGGAGAAAGGCATGGGCCTGCCACCTCCATCAGTGTGTGTACTTAACTGTTCAAAAGTGGATCCCAGACTGCCAGGTCTAGTCTTTCTGGAGAGAAAACTATTGTGCCGGGTTTGTCTGTCCGTCCTCACTTTTTTCTGTCCGCACTTTTTCTGTCCGCCCTCAGATCTTAAAAGCTACTGAGGCTAGAGGGCTGCAAATTGGCTTGAAGATCATTCACCCTCCAATCATCGAACATACCAAATTGCAGGACTCTAGCCTCAGTAGTTTTTAAGTTATTTAAGGTTAAGGTTAGCCATAATCGTGCGTCTAGCAACGATATTGGTCAGGCCACCACCGGGCCGCGATTGAAGTTTTGTTGGCCTCGGCTCATACAGCATTATACCGAGATCACTGAAAGATAGATCTATTTTCGGTGGCCTTGATTATACGATGTACAGAAAACTCGATTGCTCTTTGGCGGATTTTTTTTTTGTTTTTTTTACATTCAGTCTATTCCGGGCTATTACCAGTTAGTTAAGCTGCCCTTCCGTCTGACGTTCGAATGAAGCGACATTCGAACGACAGCAGCATATAAAATCAACAGGGAACTCCGGGAACTCCGGGAACTCAGGGAACTCTGGCGTTTTTGATGCATAGCATATGCTCGCTTTATCCGACAAAATAGCGCCAGTTTCCGTCTCGGTTGTGTGACTCGCCCCCGTTAATAAAAGTAATGAATGACCCATCCGTTGCACCGGTGGTGTATGCATATTTAAAAGAGAGAGAGCAGGGAGGGTATTCAAACACTGGATATAAGCTTCACCGTCGTTCGTCGTCCGCCTGACATATTGGGGTTCACATATAAAAATAACCCGTGAGAGAGAGAGAGAGAGAGAGAGAGAGAGAGAGAGAGAGAGCGTTTTATCTCTGAAAATGAGCATGATAATAGATTTCACTTTACTGCACTCGTTTGTCTTCCTGACACCGTTGAGATTCACACAAAAGTGCCCAGAGAGAGAGAGAGAGAGAGAGAGAGAGAGAGAGAATATCTTATCGTTGATAAAAAAATTATAGTAGATTTAACGTCACTGACAATCTCGTCCTCCCTAATTTAATGAAATGTAGTACAAGGCGAAAGCAGGTCCTCCTGGGGTTTACAAATAAAAATAACTTATGACAGGTTAGAGATAGGGTATTTTCATATTTTCCACTGCATTATTCATTCATGTCTCAAGTGGTAAAATAGCATTTTCCAAGTTGCTATGAATTACATTTTCTAAAAAATTCTCGACAATTACTTACAATTCTCTTCTGATAGTCGTATTTTTTCTTTTTTTCTGGTTAACAAAATATTTGTACAGGCTTTTTCAATTGCATTGCTACCTTTGTTTATAGTATTAAATTAAGGAGTTGTCCAATATCCTATGTCTTCCAAAGCTTCAGCAAATTTTGTGGAATTGATCTCTCTGCTTTCACTGGCAAAATACCGCTATTGAAAATAGTCTTTCGACGCTTACAGTCAGTTAAATCATTTGTTGTTTATTTACATAATTTACAAACTGATGTGATTAAATGCTTCAAAATTTTCCCCACATAGTGGCACGGGGAAAAAATCAAAATAGCAAGTAGTGCCACTATGATTCTTTAATTGCTGAGTCAGATATGAACCCCTTAATTTGTCAACTTCTAAGATTTGTTGCTACACGGGAGAGACATCGCAGCTTGGTCTCTTCCCCCCCCTCCGCCCCCCTCCCCCCTACCGCCATCCCCACTCCTCAAACACATTGCCACCATCTCTGTGCTGCATGCAGTCTCGCAAGTCATCATCCATTTCGCTAACTTTGAACCAGCTGTACTCGAAAAGCTCAGTTGTTTTGCGGATACTCTTTTAGATCTTTTCCCTCCTGACTCCTTGAAGATCTTTTTAGATTGGGTCTTCCACCAAAGCCTCCTTGAAAAATTAAGGTCTCGCACTTCCTTCGGGCTTATCTGGAACTCACCTTCCTCTCTGTTCTCTTTCTTATTTTTTCGATTGCTGGGCTAGAAAGAGACATTAAGCTGCTGTCTCATTGGTCTTTAAGCCTCTTTTAATAAAGGCAGCACACATATTGTTTCTTTTCCGAACTTCAAAATTTAAGGTCAAAGTGTACTGTAGATGATCTGGGACCTGCGTACAGGCAAATCCCGAGAAAAAGTCATTGTCTTACCTAGGAAATTTAAATGTTAAAAGTAGTCTCCCTACCAAGCGTAGGCCTAAATCTTTTACCTAGTGGGGCAACACTAAGTTGGCCTTAGTAGGAAAACTTTTATTTAATTATACAAGTGAATTTACAAACCCAGAAATCTAACACCTTGTGAGAGGCAGCCATGCCCTAGGGTCCAAAACTACTTTACCTTAGACGTGACCCCATCCCCGTCCTTGATGTGTGACAGGTTGTCCCCATGCAGTTATTTTCGTGTTCTGACTTAAATACTAACATAAAAAAGAGGCTAGATGAATAAACTACACTGAATGAGTTTATATGCACAATGCTGTTGCATTTGCGTACAACTTGATAGATCTGAACTCCGACTGATTAGGTAATTTCATGCTAAGTGGTCATGGTTTTTTTTTTTTTTTTTGCCACATTTCTAGCAACTTACCACCGAGCTGTGTACCAAGTAGTCTTTTTCCTCCTAAATTGAAGTCTCACATGCCCGTTAAACCCATGTCACATAAACACAAACATGAGCAATTTCAGTTTTGCTGTCAGTATTAGTTACTTGGTGCAAATTTTTTTTTTAGCAAAATCCAAAGTCCTTGTGTAAGATCATCTTTGTCATGAGTCTTGAAACCATTCAAAACCGTATGCATCAATGCTTGGTTTAGCTTTGTCAGATTAGAATTTATAAGGAAATTTGCTTAAGTTGGATATATTATTATTATTATTATTATTATTATTATTATTATTATTATTATTATTATTATTATTATTATTATTAGCAGTAGTAGTAATTTAACGAGACCATTGAGTCACTTGAGTCACATTTCAGATTCTTAGGATTCACCAGAATGCTTTTTTCTCAAATGAGTGGGGATATTAGGGCAAGGTAAAGTTTAAGAAGCTGGTCAGCTATTGCGGGAGACCAAACTGAACAGATGAAAAGAAAATGGCAGAAAACTATGCTAAGGGGGCGCCTAAGCAGGGACACTGCAAAGAACGCTCATCACTGTCTACAGTGTCCCACACAGAGGCAACGTAGGTAGTACCGTCTTTTCTAAGTCTAAATCTATGCTCAAGGTGACTGAAGGCAAAACCCATAGACGATAAGTTTTTTTTCTTTTACTCAAGTAGATAAAAGTTTATCATATGAAAATACTATTTTAATATCCCGTTATCTGTGTAACCTTCTACTAAATCCACTAAATCTTTTTGATCTCTCTCTCAGACCTTTGTTATTCACTTGACATTTGCTCTAGATATCAGTAAGGAGTACCGAGTTTTGACCCAGTTACTAAGACTCTTTATATTGCAGTATTATGCTTTTACTACTTTGTCCTCAATCTTTAACTCATTTTATTGAGTGATTTATGTCTTGCAATATTTCTTTTTTGCTTGATACCCTCTTTGCTTATCTTGATAGTCAACGTAATTTTTTTTTAAGATTTTATCATTTTATATTATTGATACACTTTACATCATAATATATGTGTATAATATATATATATATATATATATATATATATATATATATATATATATATATATATATATATATGTATATTATGTTTTGTGCGGTGTTGTCACCAATTGAGGCACGATTTAGTGGCTACTTGCCAAAAGTTGCCAGAATATATAATATACTCGTATAAGAATTCATTCTCCCATTCAATATAATAAGGATAATGAGTTAGTAAATGTCCATATCTCGAGCATTATATGGATGAAAATGATTTTTCAGTTCTGGGAAAATGGTACTGTTTTCAAGCTGTTCAGAGTAACCTCGATAAAAAGATATATTATCGATCTGTATTATATATAAAACACAGAATCCATCATTAATTAGAACATTACCAAATGATATCATTCAACATTATCAAACCACCGCCAATCCGTAACCTCAGTAAAACATTGTTCAGGTCAGCTTCCACCAAGTGTATTGAATTCCGTCGCAATTCCATCTAGCCAAATTATCTCGTTGATTCTCTCCGAATTCCAGAATTCCAGATTCCCCGTCCGGGGGAAACTTCGAGACACATTCCCTGAATAACAACCGATTCCAGACTTGTTCTGGTGGAGACCATACACTCCCCTTTAACCTTAATTGGCGCTAATTACAGGTGTAATCAAGCGAAGGCGAAATGACGGTCTGTTTAGAAACGGCAGCGATTCACTTCAAACTTCTTGACGCCCCCCCCCCCCTCCCCGCCCAAGACTTCAGGACGCTAAATAGGGAGGGAGAGGGTCGGATTTTATTTTGTCGATTGTGTTCCAGCCAGCTTCGTCGAAGTTCATGCTTGTTACCTAACTGCTTCATTCTCTCTCTCTCTCTCTCTCTCTCTCTCTCTCTCTCTCTCTCTCTCTCTCTCTCTATCAATCATTCTAATTTTTCCATCTCTATACATCAGTTACTCATATACATGTATGCATGTGTGTATGTATGGATATGTATGTAAATACAAATTTATATGTGTATATATAGGTATGTATATATATAGAAAATTATATATGTGCGTGTGTTTGATGCATATGTATACAATTTATATATATGTATATATATGTATATGTATATGTGTGTATATGTATGTGTGTATATGTATATGTGTGTATATGTATATGTGTGTATATATATATATATATATATATATATATATATATATATATATATATATATACTATGTGTGTGAGCCAATAAGGCTATGCGTATGTTTTTCAGTTCAACACTATTATTTTTTTTTATATAAAATTAGGTTCATTTTTTCACAGTGTTTCACATTGTTTCCCTTGGTGTTCCTTGGTATTCTCGTGAACTTTTTAGCGATTCCAATCAAATTTATAGATTTTCACGATCGTAAGGTAACTTTTGACAGCTATATAACGAATTTTCACGAACTTTCAGTACCTTCTCAAGTTATTTTTATCAAGTATTATTTCGAAGTTTATGAAAAAAAAAAAAACCAACATTTGCAAAGAACCAAATCAAGAAACATTCTATTTTTCCATACCTGATCTGGATTTTAAACCTTGTTCATAACCAGTTTATGATATTAAAAAAAAGCATTAATATTGGGTCACTGGCAAGGAAATGTTTGGAAGAAGCTTATTCCTTTCGGCGGTACACAATTCCCTGAGTTTTGCTCTGTTCCCGGCAATTCTTATGACAAGCTAGAAAGAAACTGTTATACCCGGCGGTGGTGCACGATGTACCATGTGCTTTTTCATTTCTTGCAGTCTTCGCCGAACTCTTTTATACAGACTGAAATATACTGCGCTTTCTTTATATATATATGTATATATATATATATATATATATATATATATATATATATATATATATATATATATATATATATATATATATATATATAATATATAAATTATATATATATATATATATATATATATATATATATATATATATATATATATATATATATTTACATATTAAAGGAAACTGTTCATCCATTTGGTGGTATATATTTACCAAGTGGCCTCCTACTTTGCTGTGGAAAATTTTCTTGTTCCAAAGTTAATTGAAACTGTATTTCCTTTTGGAGGTAACGGGCTTTAATTTAATTTAGTTTTCAATAACTTCTCGGTACAAGTTACACTTAAGTTTCATGTAATTTAATTAATTTTTTTTCGTGTAAAGGCCGATGAGACGGCTCACACTTACTTATATTCGGAGCCCAGTGAAACGTCCCACATAAATCCTTCATCCGGAGGAGGGTGAGACATCCTGCATAAATCCTTCATCCAGACGCTGGTGAAACGTCCCACATAAATCCTTCATCCGGAGGAGGGTGAGACATCCAACTTAAATCCTTCATCCAGAGGAGGGTGAAACGTCCTCAGAGGAGTGTGAAAAGTCCCACATAAATCCTTCATCTGGAGGAGGGTGAGACATCCAACATAAATCCTTCATCCAGAGGCGGGTGAAATGTCCCACATAAATCCTTCATTCGGAGGAGGGTGAAACATCCAACACAAATCCTTCATCCAGAGAAGGGTGAAACGTCCCCAGAGGAGGGTGAAAAGTCCCAAATAAATCCTTCATGCAGAGGAGGGTGAAATGTCCCACATAAATCCTCCATCCAGAGGAGGGTGAAATGTCCCACATAAATCCTCCATCCAGAGGAGGGTGAAACGTCCCACGTAAATTCTTCATCCAGAGGATGGTGAAACTTCCAACATAAATTCTTCATCCAGAGGAGCGTGAAACTTCCAACATAAATCCTTCATCCAGAGGAAGATGAAACTTCCAATGTAAATTCTTCATCTGGAGGATGGTGAAACGTCCCTGGAGGAGGGTGAAACTTCCAACATAAATCCTTTATCCACAGGAGGGTGAAACTTCAAACATGAATCTTTCATTCGGAGGAGGGGGAAACTCCCAAAGTAAATCCTTCATCCAGAGGAGGGTGAAACTTCCAATGTAAATCCTTCATCCAGAGGAGTGTGAAACTTCCAACGCAAATCCTTCATCCGGAGGAGGGCGAAACTTCCAATATAAATCCTTCATCCGGAGGAGGGCGAAACTTCCAACATAAATCCTTCATCTAGAGGAAGGTAGAACTTCCAACACAAATCCTTCATTCGGAGGAGGGCGAAACTTCCAACATAAATCCTTCATCCGGAGAAGGATGAAACTGCCAATGTAAATCCATCTGGAGGCAGGTGAAACGTCCCCGGAGGAGGGTGAAACTTCCAAAATGAATCTTTCATTCGGAGGAGGGCGAAACTTCCGCCATAAATCCTTCATCCAGAGGATGGCAAAATGTCCCACATAAATCCTTCATGTGGAGGAGGGTGAAACTGTCAACATAAATCCTTCATTCGGAGGAAGGTGAAACATCCAACATAAATCCTTCATCCGGAGGAGGGTGAAACATCCAACGTAAATCCTCCATCCGGAGGCGGATGAAATTTCCAACATAAATCCTTCATTTGCAGGTGGGTGAAACATTCAACATAAATCCTTCATCCGGAGACGGGTGAAATATCAAGATAAATCATTCATTCGGAGGAGGGTGAAACTCCCAACACAAATCCTTCATCCGGAGGAGAGTGAAACAGGAGGTCGGTGAGACGTCCCGCACAATGCCTTCATCCGACGACCCACAATACAAATGCCTTCTTCTGGAGGCTGATGAGACGGCTAGCAGAATGCCCTCGTGTAGCCTCGGTCCGTAGAAAAAAGGCAACGAGAGGAAAGGAAAAGTCGGGCCTGACTCTGAAGGAAACTGTAAACAGGCCTCTTGAATGTTGATGTATGAAATTGGAAAATATTTGGTATGTTTTCTGCGGCTTTTGAAAATTTATATAAAGATATTGTAAAGATGTACTTCTTGATGTATTAATGTATTTCATGATATATTCTACTAAAGTTTTTGAAAAATACTAGATAAAAAGCACCTTCAAAAAAACATACATACTGAACTTTCAATGTAGTTTGCGAGCGACAAAAATAAATTATTTCATGATATATTCTGCTTATGGCCTAAACATAAAATGCCATTACCAGAAACTAGCAGTTTGAACTAAAGACACTCGTCAGTAAAATAATACAATAAAACAAGAGCAGTAGTTGAACAAATGAAAATTGCCAACATATCAAAAGAAGTAATATGTCCATTTGAAACAGCATAACACTAAGTATATATTAACAAACGTATATTATATGATAGTTAATGGGTAACATTGTCCAATTTGTACTGACATCTCATGACATGTAAAATAAAAGGATCTAATTTATACAAACCAGGCGATAAATTAAAATTTAAGAGCACAGGTTTTATTGAAAGAAATTTGATAGAGACAGCTTGCATTATTCACAGCAAAGGAAAAAAATTTAATTTATCGCCTGGTTTGTATAAATTAGATCCTTTTATTTTACATGTCATGAGATGTCAGTACAAATTGGACAATGTTATCCATTAACAATCATATAATATACGTTTGTTAATATGTACTTAGTGTTATGCTGTTTCAAATGGACATATTACCTCTTTTAATATTTTGGTACTTTTCATTTGTTCAACTACTGTTCTTGTTTTATTGTATTATTTTACTGATGAGTGTATTTTAGTTCAAACTGCTAGTTTCTGGTAACGGTATTTCATATGTTTAAGATTTTAGGCCTTTCTTAGCTACATGCATTGTAAATTTTTTCTCTTTTCTTAATAAACGCTCCAAAAAGAGATCCACTGGAGGACGAAACTGTTGGGCATAATCTCACAAAAACACCTTTCATTTTCCTGTGTGGAATACAACTAAATATATATCTACATATATAAAACCAAAGTGAATGAACGTTTACAAACAACATTGCTTCTCAACCGGCTTCTCCGCAGCAGCACCTTTTTCTACGCTGTGGATTAATGTAAATACGAAACGCGTCTCTCGTCCCGTCAAAAAGAAGAAGAAGAGGACGAAAAAGTTTCATTGAAACGCGATCGGCCGTTTTTATCCGCCCTAGTTTATCAGCTCGATAACATGAGACGAACTAGACGCCAGAGTGACGTTTATTGGTTTCCAGGTGGGGAGAAATAATTATCCAGAGATTCCCTTTCAAATTACAATCTCTCTCTCTCTCTCTCTCTCTCTCTCTCTCTCTCTCTCTCTCTCTCTCTCTCTCTCTCGCAGCGCCATGGAAATTTGAAGTGTTGGGATGATGCTGTTCGTGATGTTGTTTGCATTTTTTTTTCCCCCGTCAATTCTTCATGATTACTTTGGATGCCAGGAATAATGTAAGCCACCTTAATTGTATTTACTTAAGCATCTTCTCCATTGTAGAGTTACTTATTTATCTTGAATAAGAAATGCAGAGAAACTTTCATGAGTTTTCTGAATCTCCTAAGTGCTGTGTTTGTTCTCTCTCTCTCTCTCTCTCTCTCTCTCTCTCTCTCTCTCTCTCTCTCTCTCTCTCTCTCTCTCTCTCTCTCTCTCTCTCAGTATCTCACTGTGTTGTCAGAAGATGTGTTACTTAATTTTCCTCGTTTAACAAATAGAAACAATTGTATTCGTTTTAGCTCATTCCACATCCTCTTATTTTCAGTCTCTCTCTCTCTCTCTCTCTCTCTCTCTCTCTCTCTCTCTCTCTCTCTCTCTCTCTCTCTCTCTCTCTCTCTTGATTAAAATGCTTCCGTCAGTGTCTAACTTTAAGATGATTTTTCTTTTAAAACAATCGCTCTGTTGTCCTAATTGTGACTTATTCCCGTTTACCCAGTCTCAAGGTCTGAATTGTACCCCTTGCCATTTGTACTGAGATTGAGGTTGCTAGTAGCTAGTTGCTAGTAGCTCGTCGTGATCGCTAGTTACAAGGTCAGTCCTTATCACTGGTGCCCTACGAGAGGGCATTCTTTTAGATGTATACCCCGTTTCACACTGCAGGGTTTTGTGTGTAACCATTTTCTAGCTTTGTTTCACTGTTTTCCCCATTTTCTAAAAATATACCTTTTTTTACCTTTTTTAATAATGCTGATTTTTGGTTTTAGCCCCCTTTTTTAAAATATTATTCGTTTCTTATTTTACCAGTCTTTTAAATCGATTGGCTTTAGCTTTACCCATCTTACGATATTACTTGCTTTGTCTTTGATGCACCTATTTTACATATTCTTTCTTTTTTACGTTTAACCAGTGTTCTAATAATGATAGTTTTTTCAGCTCCACCCATCTTCCAGTGATGATTGTTTACCCCCACTTTATAATACTTGTTTTTGTTTTACCAACATTATTATGCAGTATATACCTTTTTTCCCTTCACTTTTAACTTCTTTATTACCGATTTTTCTGTTTTATCTGAAATTGAGTGTTTTTTGTTTCATCAGTTTTCTAGTATTGCTCGATTTTGTTCGTATAAATCCCGTTCTAATTTTGCTTTAATTTTCTAGCGTTGCTCTGTTGTGTTGCCTGTTATTACTGAATGACTACTTGCTTCTGCTGCCAAATATGTTAATATTTCACCTTTTTCTCTTTATTTTATTCTGAGTGGCTCTGTGACCCTTTCTTTCCCTTAACTCCCAAGCGTTTGAATTCTCTCCATGCTTCTGTTTTTCCTTAAAGACTTCCCAATTGATTAATCCCAGCCTCCTTGCTTCCTTATCCTCGTCTAGCTTCCGTTGGACCCTTCCTCCTGAGGGAAATAAAGAATTAGGCACTTAAGGTTATCCATAGTCGTTGCGACGCCACTTTACAAAATATCAATCGGTATTTGATCCCATATTTAAAAACGCCTGCTGAATTCTACAATGTCTTTGAGTTTATTAACCTCATTAAAACGTAATTTCGCTCCTAAACGATCGCGAATTTTTAATTTCCATTGATTATTATTAATTTCAGCGCTCGATCTTGATGAAAGCAGCTGTCTGGGTCCTGATGGGTAGGGGTATAGGGGTTTGGTCCCTGACAGGCCCACCCCACCCCCACCGCACCCTATCCCATGTGGTGGATATTAATTCCATATTAGAAAACGTCGATATTAGAAAATATCGCCTTTCGTATGTATCTCATTTTGAGCATTTTCCAGGGTGATTCGTCGCGTAATTGAAACGATTTTTTGTCAGGTGAGCCGGTTATCGGGGTTAATTTAGAGAGAGAGAGAGAGAGAGAGAGAGAGAGAGAGAGAGAGAGAGAGAGAGAGAGAGAGAGAGGTGGGGGAATGGGAAAAGGATGAGATGAAAGCCGATAGATGAGAGAGGGGAAGAGAAGGTTGAGTAGAGAAAAAGGACGAGACATAAATAACCAGACTTTTTTTTTTTTTTAGAAATGATGAGGTATTTTTAGTAGAAAAATTGTGGTATTGGAAAAAACAAGACAAGTCATCAGCCAGTTGAATTAAGAATGAAACACATTGAAAGAAAATTCTGGTGTGGCAGAACGCTACCACCTTCTCTCAAACATAGCTTTAGCTTTGTCGCATTACACAGTCAGACATCCTTTACATCAAGACGAAGCTTCATAATAATAATAATTATTATTATGAATCAGACTATGTTATGAGGTCTTCATGAAATTCTGCGGGAAAGTGCTTTATAGTTCTTTAAATTTTCGACCCATATGAATATGGCAGACCTGTTTTCAAGGCCAGGAAGCCACAGAGATTGCAAAGATTAGAAACTGGTGTTCTCTAAATACAATAAGTTGAAACACAATTTTGAAAAGAATTATAAATTGTGTGTCAATTTCCAGTCATATATTACCTCAAAGCCCTGGTCTATCGCCTCCAAAATGTCGCAGCTGCTTCGACTTGAAAACACCATGGGAGATGTATCTGAAACAGTTGTAGAAAAATCGCGAATTTTATAATAAATTAATAAAATAAAAAATAAATTATTAAATGAATACATAAAAGGTCCTCTGAAAACAAAAGCTGAATTCCATGGGATCTCATCAAAGATTTAGACTTGTTAGAGTATGCAAGAGAAATAACATTTCAAACAATGCTACTATGCTTTTTCACGGTGTATTTTACCAAATGTCATGATTGTATTTAAAATTTTTGTGGATGAAACTTGTATTAAATTTGCTAACAGCCCTTTGCAGAGCAAAAGGCTGTATGTGAAAAAATATACCATTACCCGAAATGAATTTTCATTTTAGGAATTTAAAACACTCTCTCTCTCTCTCTCTCTCTCTCTCTCTCTCTCTCTCTCTCTCTCTCTCTCTCTCTCTCTCTCTCTCTCTCTCTCTCTCTCTCCGGGAACCTACCGGCTTAACAGTGATATTCATTAATGGGTCTGTACTTTTAACATCAGCAGTGTCATAATTATTTTCTTTTTTATCCAGTTAAGTAAATATCGGAATGTAATTTAGAACTTTTTTTTTAATAATTAGCCAACTTGTAACCGGTTGATATTAAAAATATTAATGGGGAAATATTATCGTAACTCTTAACGCTATAGGATGCTGTGTACCTATGCCAATGTGATCATATACTAATACGCTTATGCTTTTAAATTGAGTGCAGTATAGAGAATGGCAGTATATTATTATTATTATTATTATTATTATTATTATTATTATTATTATTATTATTATCTATGCCATCGTGATAACATAAGAATACCCATATGGTTTTGAATAAGTGCGATACAGAGAACAGATTATTATTATTATTATATTATTAATTTTATATTATTATTATTATTATTATTATTATTATTATTATTATCAAAAGTGAGCAAGCACTGACTTGGAGCAAGCAGCGTAAATGGCCATAACTGGCGAAGCGAGCCTCCTTTTAACAGAATTTTTCAAACTAGAAAAAGAGTAAACAGAGAAGAAGAAAACAAATAAATAGAGATCGAAGGAAACTGCAATAGTGCGATACTTTTGCAGACCGGTACGACGCAACACTCAAATGACGTTAGGCACATAACCAGGTGCTCGCATCGTTCATGATGGCTTTGGCAGGTGATTGGAAGCTAGGCGAGTTATTCAGGTTCCATTCTTTGCCACATGCTCACTATAAATTTGATAATGGTGGTGTAACACATTCTGTGATTCTCGTCACACTTTCATTATATATGTTTATATATATATATATATATATATATATATATATATATATATATATATATATATATATATGTATATATACATGAAATATTTATATATATATTATATATATATATATATATATATATATATATGTATGTATGTATGTATGTGTGTGTGTGTGTGTGTGTGTGTGTGGAGAAGCACCGCAGGGAAAAACAAAACACTAGGTGTAAATCCTGTCTTAGAAATACTAAAGGTGAAACCGGTCAGGATTTGTACCCGGTGTTTCATTTTTCTCTGCGGTACGCCTGCGGTACACATGACGTGTTCTGATGGTTTCTGGTATTATATATATATATATATATATATATATATATATATATATATATATATATATATATATATATATATTTATATATATATATATATGTGTGTGTGTATGTATGTATATGTATGTATGTATGTATGTATGTATAGATATGTATGTATATATAAAATCTGTGCACATGTTGATAGGTAAATTTTTATATGCATACTTACATACATTCATACATACGTACGTACATATAATATGAGTCCTGAATGATTTGAGATTTATTACGCTGAGGCATACCATTAATCTTCCTAAAGACATTTCGAAACAGTCAAATGCATGAAACCACAGAAGCTACGCAGGGCCAATCTTATCTTATCTTATGTGCGTGATAGTCGAGGTATTACAAGGTAATGGAATAAGTGTGTTAATCAACCTCACGATATGGTTATATCCGAGAGCTATAAATTTCATCGGAAAATTGTGCAGCGTAATTTGTTTTGGAATGATAAAGCTGGAAGGTAAATCATCATGAAATTAGAATATTTGCAAAATTCACACACACAAACACACACATATATGCATGTATGTGTACAGTACATATATGTATATATAATTATATATATTTACATATACATAAATACATACATACATATAAATACATATAGTTGTCGAATACATGTATAGGATTTATTATACCATAGGGATAACATACACTCAAAGAAACAGGAACTAATCCATTGAAAGCCGAATGGTTTACTTCTTGTTACCATTGTAACAACTCAAATGGCATAGGTTCGAATCACCTTATCATATATGAAAATGTTTGCGTGTAAATTATTCCGTAAGTACAATGAATTGTTTATTGTGTAAATGTGACACGTACACACACACACACACACGCACACATATGTGTGTGTGTATATATATATATAAATGTGTATATCTATATATGTGTGTCTGTGTGATTTTAGAGCACGCTTCCATTTAATATCCTTTAATTTAGCATGAAAGGTTGGCGTCTATAATTTCCTTTTCACGATTTTAAAGTAGACTATATTTTTTACTTTTAAAACTGTTGCAGGAAGGGTGCCAGTTAAACATATAATTGCCGTGTATTCTATCTAATCTCACAGGCTGCAGTTTCCTTATCAGCGCTGATAAAAGGTTCAATGCGTTTGATATATTTGATAAAGTACAGTACAATGTGAACGGTAAAAAATGCTTGGCCTCCTTTAGGGATCTGCTCAATGAAGATTGTATTATGCTCTTTGGAGATACAATTAGCGTCGATAACGAAACTGTACTCAGTTATATTAGATTAAAAAACGCCATATATATAGTTAACAAATTACATTATATTGCAGTTTTGCAGTCATGCTTCTGATGGGCGACCAACACACTCAGATATGACCAGTTTAATGGAGAATGAATAAAAAAAATGACTAGCGTTTATCAGCGCTCCCACAAGGTCTAACGTTGGCTCAGAAGTGAATCAACACAAGACTTGAAAACCAAGTCGACAAAATTGCAAATGGCTTAGATTGATATATATATATATATATATATATATATATATATATATATATATATATATATATATATATATATATATATGTGTGTTTTATGCATGTACATATAAATATATACGTTTGTATGTATGTATGTATGTATGTATGTATGTATGTATGTCTAACGTTGGATCAGAAGTTAATCAACACAAGACTTGAAAACCATGTCGACAAAATTGCAAATGGCCTAGATTGATATATATATATATATATATATATATATATATATATATATATATATATATATATATATATATATATATATATATACATATATTATACACGTACATATAAATATATACGTTTGCATGTATGTATGTATGTATGTATGCTAACCAGCCACACAGGAGACATCCCTTCATTTAACTACTACCATTTTTGTCGGTCTGGATGTTGATTAATTAATAACTCTTATGGCAGATTTTTATGACAAATTACGCACTTTAGATCTTGTAAATAAGAGTGCATATAAATGAAACTATAAAACTGGTTAATTCAGTTGTATGAAAATATATCACCTGGCTAAACATTTGGATGATGATTCTGCTTGCGAGAAAGCAAATTTTATTCATTTCAAAATCATCTGCCATAGTTTAGGTGGTTAGTGGTGTGACAAATCTGATACCCAATTTAACTATGTGTCAGATCAAATGGCATCTGACGACCTTATGTCTGGACGTAAGACCTCACTTGAATGACCAACTGACCTGGAAAACAAACTGTCACAGGTAACCTTCTAGGATTCGCAAGACAGCCTGTGGATGTGCACTGATCACGTAGACTATCGGAACTGCGTATTTATCAGATGTTACCTAATATCAAATTGTGGGCTTTAATTTTAATAGTTTCATCCGCTTGTTTGTGATTTCTGGAGTATATGCAATATTCCTGAGGTCTCCAACGTGCGTTTATTTGAGGATTAATAATTAATACGAAAGGTGAGGACAAAGGCGAGGTTGTGATCGCAATAAGATCGCAAATTCTGTGATCAGAAGTTGGACAATTTCTAATCAAGATTTCTTGTTTTGAAAAGCCTCCACACAATCTGCTCAAGTAAAGTTACGAATGTTGCAATATCAGTAAGACCAAGATTTATGTGCTCACAAGCAGGTGACGTTTTACCTGAAAGATCAACCCTTTTCAACTCTGGGTAAAACTGACGTAAAAGCAAAGCCAGATAATGCAATTGAGACACCACAAAAGAATTCGCAAATTACATTTCGCGAGAGAAAAAGTATACCTTAGTTTAACCAGACCACTGAGCTGATTAACAGCTCTCCTAGGGCTGGCCCGAAGGATTAGATTTATTTTACGTGGCTAAGAACCAGTTAGTTACCTAACAACGGGACCTACAGCTTATCCAAACCACATTATACCGAGAAATGAATTTCTGTCACCAGAAATGAATTCCTCTAATTCTTCATTGGCCGGTCGGAGATTCGTTCGCGGGGCCAGCAGAGTGCTAACTGAGAACGGTACCCACCTCCCCATTGAGGAACTCTTTCACGAGAGAAAGTGGTCTCCATCATTGTAGATACCATGTTCATGGATGTGCTTTTAGAAATATGGCGTGTTCTGAGGCTGAAAAATCGACAAAGATGAAAAAAAAGAGGGGGGCCAGTGAGCCTGGAAGGTTCCCCACCGCTTTACAGACCTAAAAACCCCATGTCCTCTTAAAATAACACTTTTGTATTAAAATGCAATGCCATTAATAGCTGCAGAGTAAAGAACATATGCAAGCTGGTATATATTCATTTCTGTACATATTTATTTATTTTATATTGACGATTTTTTCGAGGATACGCCCCGCGCCTTCTTGGCACCGAGGCCCTACGGCATTTCCTCTTCATCTACCCCCGAACCGCCCACTCTTCTGGCGAAGGGAAGGAGTAGCAATTAAGTAGGATATTGGAAAATCTTGAAGTAGCAGGAGCAACAGAAACGCTCAGAAAATGACAGGAGGGGCAGAGATGAAGTCCTGGACCAGATGTGAATTTGGGGAGAATGCTCACAAGAGGAGACGCCTCATATCACGCTCCGGTAAAGGAGAACCTGACATAATACATAAAAGACGATGATGTCTCCTGTGAAGAGAAATTGGAAAGAACTGGGCCAAGTTTACTCGTTCATTTTGCCACTAAATCATTCAGTCAAGAAACGAAAAGAACCGAAAAGATATCAGAGAGAGAGAGAGAGAGAGAGAGAGAGAGAGAGAGAAGAGAGAGAGAGAGAGAGAGAGATTAGAAGCTAGAGAGGCGTGGAACGATTGGCCTCCTTAATACTCTTCGAAGGTAACGGGCAGATGTTACGGGAGTGATAGCGGCGTCGACTCGGAATGTGAAGGTTGATTATTATTAATAGATAGATTAGGATTAGATAAAGACACAAAAACGATTCCGTATCTCGGAAGAAGTCTTGCATCGGATCACGTTGGCGCTGGGAACGTCTGGGCTTTCGTTTTATATATGTCAGGCTGCCAAAAATCTTGGTTCTTTATCTTTCACTGGTTTTGTACTTTTTCTTCCGGTACCGTCAGGACTAACGACCGATAGCCTGCAGGGAAGTGGAACAAGGTGAAGGGGCGGGATCCAGTTCCGGAAGAAATAAGTAGGATCGTTGTAGAATCACGGAAACAAATAAGTAGGGAGTTACTTGTATCTCTCTCTCTCTCTCTCTCTCTCTCTCTCTCTCTCTCTCTCTCTCTCTCGTAATTGATCACCACACACAAAATAAGTGATCATTACTCTGCCAAAGTGTACCTTCACCCCTCCGGTCCACCTCTCTCTACACGTCTTACTTTATATCTTGTTGACATACTTTTTCACTGACGCAATACAACACTTACGAGCAAGAGCCCGTGCCGGTACATGGCCAGTTTCATATGCTGTAAAGCCATCATTATCAGCATTCTCTCTCTCTCTCTCTCTCTCTCTCTCTCTCTCTCTCTCTCTCTCTCTCTCTCTCCGAAGTTGAGGATAATCCGTGAAAGTTCAGTAGTGAGCATTTGCAGCAGCCGTTCCTAGTTGAAATATTCTCGTGGATTCCGCACGAAGCCGATAGATCTGCAATCGCTACGTGCGAGAAGTCAGTTGCAGATTCTTGCATCGGACGGAGTGGTTGACCTACGTGAACGGAGTGTGTCTGGGAGGAAAGAGAAAGGAGGGAAAAAACTGACCCCTCATCCTGTGACGTAATTCACGAACATACGAACATACAAGAGTTAGGTAGAATTCGTTGCCGCGTTCGGCAAAAGTCGGATAATTTTGTTGAAGAAATGTCTCGCCTTTGGGGAGAGAGAGAGAGAGAGAGAGAGAGAGAGAGAGAGAGAGAGAGAGAGAGAGAGAGAGAGAGAGAGAGAAAGAGTAAAATGATAAGAGACGAGAAATAAGAAGAATGTTTAAAAGAGATCTAGAATCTGGCACTGGTTTTGTAGACTATTTTTGTATGCCCTTTTTTCTATAAAGTAAATTGTCTTTTGAACAAAGTCTCGAGTTGTTTATAAAGATTCGATATTAATGCCTAATCATGGGAGAAGAGAGAGAACAGAAGAATATATG
>JANJGK010000032.1:10254278-10266778 GCA_039081455.1 Macrobrachium rosenbergii
GTATGGTGATAAAGAGAGTGGGTGGAGTTATGTTGGGAAAGACATCTGGAAAGAAACCTCCTGACGATAAGGAAACCTGGTGGTGGAATGATGAAGTGAAAGAGGTGGTGAAAGCCAAGGCAGTTGCACAAGAAAAGACAAGAGCATTAGATGACATGTACAAAGAGCTGGAAACACCTGAGGGGGAGAGAAAAATTCACAGAATTACAAAGTCGAAGGACAAGAACACCAAAGACTACTCCCATATAAAAACAGGTTAAGGGTGAGAATGGCGTGGTTTTATGCAATGAGGATAAGATAAAGAAGAGGTGGAAAGAATATTATGAACACCTGTTAAATAAAGAAAATCCTAGAAAATTCTTTGAAGATGGATTCTAGAACGTTGGTATGACACTTGCAGTACTATTAGCAGGAAGGAAGTACAGAAGGCACTAAAAAAGATGATAAATGGTAAAACAGTATGACCAGATGGAATTCCTGCAAAGGTGTGGAAGAGCCTGGGAGAAGAAGGAATAGACATACTGTGGGACCTAGCAAAGAAAACATACAGTAAGGAAAAGATACCAAAAGAAAGGAGAGAAAGCTTTATTGTGCCTATCTATAAAGAGAAGGGTGACATCCAGGATTGTGCAAACTACAGAGGAACAAAGCTAATGTCTCACACTATGAAAATCTGGGAAAGAATAATGGCTCAAAGAATTAGAGAGGAAACATCTGTAGATGAAGAACAGTTTGGTTTCATGCCAGGATGATGGAAAAACATCTGGAAAAGCAGAAAGGACTACACATAGTACTCATAGATCTGGAAAAGGCATATGATAGAGTCTTACTCCAAGAGGTTTGGAGGTGTATGCGAGTAAAGGGAACATCGAAGTATGTGAGGTTGGTCCATGATATGAATGAAGGAGCAAAAACGCAGGTTAGAAGCAGTGTTGGGTTAGCTGAATGGATATCAGTAAGAGTTGGTTTACATCAAGGATATGCTTTAAGTCCATATCTTTTTGACCTGATAATGGGGTGGTGGAGTCAAAACTAGAGCAATGGAGGAAGGTACTGGAAGACAGAGGACTAAAGGTCAGTAGGAAGAAGACTGAATACCTAGGTTTTAATTAAGATCAAGATTCCGAGATTAGTATGGAAGGGACAAGGTTGAATCGAGTAGAAAAATTTAGGTATCTTGGTTCAACAGTGGCTGATGATGGAAATTTGGATGTAGAAATAACACAAGTGCAGGCTGGATGGAAAAATTGGAGGAAGATGTCAGGTGTCTTGTGCGACCGTAAAATCAAAATAAAGGTTAAAGGAAGAGTGTATAAGACAGTAGTGAGACCAGCTTTGATGTATGGAGCAGAAACATGGCCGGTAAAGAGAGTGCAAGAGAAGAAATTGGATGCGGTAGAGATGAAAATGCTCAGGTGGATGTGTGGAGTAACAAAAATGGGCAGGATCAAAAACGAAAGAACAAGAGGAACCACAAAAGTCATAGAACTATCAAAGAAGGTCCAGGAAAGAAGGCTGCAGTGGTATGGCCATGTGATGAGAAGGTATGAGACATATGTGGGGAGGAGAGTGATGCAGATGGATATGTATGTGTATATACATATATATTTATATATGTATATATATATGTATATGTGTATATAGCGTATGTATGTACGTATGTGTGATGTGGGTGTGGGCCCTCACTGCCTAGTTGGTCCAGTGGTCATGACAATCGTCACCAGCCGGAAGGCACACCATCTATTTCCAGTCCAGGTTAAGCTCTTATTATTTGTCCCATTAATCCAACTAAGCGTTTGTTAATGTGACAGTTAGATATATACATGGTAGTTAGTTGATTGTGGTATGTCGCAGCCAAGAAAATGAACGAATGCTCGTAACCTCATCCCAGCATAAGACAAAAATTGCACTGAAGTTTTTTCGGTGCAATCGAGTTTTCTGTACAGCCTCTACAGCGTGTAATCAAGGCCACCGAAAATAGATCTGTCTTTCGGTGGTCTCTGTATAATGCTGTGTGAGCCGCGGCCCATGAAACTTTAACCACTGCCCGTGGTGGCCTATTTTATATTGTTGTCAGAAGCACGATTATGGCTAGTTTTAACCTTAAATAAAATAAAAACTACTGAGGCTAGAGTAGAAAGTTCTTCTGTTCTTATACGTGAAGGAAGGTAAAAAAAAAAAAATACAGAGTATAGTAGGAGCTTTGCGAGATGGACTTTGTTCACAGTAAAACTGCTTACAAAGAATATTATATTTAGGGCCCCGTAAGTAGTTCTCCAGAATGACGTCAGAGAATAAAATTTTCAGCTACTTTATAGGTGTGACTTCTGACGTCAAGACGCTTAATAGGAGCCTGAGAGGCGTCTGCTCTCTCGACTATTGTTCGTTAAATGCCACTAAATTGTATTCTTAAATTAAGGAGAGAGAGAGAGAGAGAGAGAGAGAGAGAGAGAGAGAGAGAGAGAGAGAGAGAGAGAGAGAGAGAGAGATTTTAGTCCTCTGTGTTGTCGAATTAAACTTACGCAATGTAACAGAATAAGAGAGAGAGAGAGAGAGAGAGAGAGAGAGAGAGAGAGAGAGAGAGAGAGAGAGAGTTATTCCTTTTTATGCAGTCGAGTTAAAGTTATACATTGAAACAGAATAAAGGAGAGAGAGAGAGAGAGATTATTAGTCCTCTGTGTATTCGAATTAAACTAATACATTGTAACAGAATAAGAGAGAGAGCGAGAGAGAGAGAGAGAGAGAGAGCGAGCCCGTTTGCGTGTTATTCCTCTTCATGTTGTCGAGTTAAAATTATACATGTTTAACAGAATAAGGAAGTAGAGAGAAAGAGAGAGAAAGAAAGAGGTACCATGAGGAGTCAAAAATGTGTCCCGAAAGAGAGAATGAGTGGAAAGAAATAAACCAAAGGGAGAGGGAAAAGGCGTAGCTTTGTTTGTGGATCCAAATATTAAAGGTGAGGTACTCCAAGGTAAGTGAGACATTCGGTTTAGCACTGACTGGGTGCGTTTTAATATCTAATCGGGAAGAATGATAACGTGTGTGAAGGCGCACCTCAAAGGTGAAGGGAATATATATATATATATATATATATATATATATATATATATATATATATATATATATATATATATATATATATATAATATATATATATACGAGTATATATATATATATATATATATATATATATATATGTTTTTTATTGTGAATATTACTTATATATATTATATATATACATATGTATGTATGTATATAGATATATAATATATGTATACAGACTTACGAAAATTAAACATGGTCATTGCTAGATATGATGATGTTGGGATTCCCTCCATTAAATATGTAAAATATGACGGCTCAAACGCCCTTCAAACAGAAGCATCTTAAAGGATTCGGGATTCAAATTGGTATGGTATAAAAGTGGCCTGAGACTAGAGTATGCCGTTTCCTTGGCTGCTCCGTACCTCTGTGGATGTTGCGATGCGCAAAGTCAGAAAAAAGGACATTAGGTAAAAGTGCAAAGTTGCAGGGTAAGGATATGTCGTGGATGGATTGTCGAGTGGCTGATGTTTGCAGATGACACAGCACTGAATGGGAGTAGTCAAGAGAAACTGCACAAACCATTGAAAGAGTTGAACATTGTTGGAAAAGGAAAAAGCTGTGAGTAAAATGTGAGCTAGAGTAAGGTTGTCAGGGTAAACAGAAACCCGGCAGATAGAACAATGAATACTAAAATGGCTGTTGGAGGAATGGAATTGCTTGATTCACAGAGGTATTTGGGACTGAAATTACGTAATAGATGATGGTATGCAAGTAATGAAAAGAAAGCGAAAGAACTCGAGTCCATGGGTACATTAGGAAAAGCGGGGAAATTTGACTACTGTAATATGACTGTCAGATTTTTGCTCGGGTTGACATTGCTTTAGCAAATATTGACGCCCAGGTGATTACGGGTGGTAGTTGTGAAACAGATGATGGCAGAGATGGAGTTTTTATAACAGCCGTTGGGGTATATACTTTCTTATTGTGATTTTGCAAGAAATGTTTCCCGTATATCAAGAAATGTTGCATTTTTTAGGAAATGAGTAATTTGCTGCATCCAAGTAAGACTATAGTTTTAATTCATTCGTTTTGTACTTCACGAACTTATCATACTATTTGGCTGTTCAAGACCATAATCATCTCTACTTTTCTGTTTCATGATATTTTTACATACGTTTTCCACTGAAAGCCTTGAAATCCAGGAGGAAATGAATAAAGAAATTTAAATTTTTAGATGTGATAGGAAAACAACCCGCCCCCGCCCATGCTAGAATTAGAACAGGTGAAGGAATATGATGACCACAGGAAAGAGAGGTTGGTGGTACTGTCGCCTGTTGTCGTGATGGAAGTAAATTGTAGAAAATGAAGAAAGACGTCGCTGGTTAAGAATTTAAACGCGAACTTCCTTCTTGCGGTTCTTGACGTCTTGTCATTTTCTCAATAGAGGAGGTAACCGGCAACCTTCCTTCGGCCGGCGTTCTCATGGCCTGAAACAAACAGCCTGATTAAACCTGGCAACTGCGTAATTCATCATCTTATCATCCCGTATGATTTGATGATAAGCACTTGCCGACTATGCCCTCAGATGTTTGTGCCTGTGACTTGCATAAAATGACCATTTTTTGTTCAGTGAAGTGAAGGTTGCCTGTTTTTTGTTCTTGTTTTTTTAATGATGTACTTTCCTTGAAAATGATGTTTGTATTTCAGTATATTTCTGAGTTAAACTCCTGCATTCATTGCATAAGTTGACATTTCAAAGCCTTTAGGCGATGTTCAAGAGATCTGGAAAATGCCAGGGCCTCTCTATAGAAATGTTATGGATATAGTACTGTATAAATAAACGTGTATTCGTTTATATTTCCGTGTGGAATAGCGATAATCTACCGGTAAATAAACTAAACATTTAGATTTGCTGTCGTCCAGCCCTGAGAGTCTGCCTCTTTTACCATTGGCGCCCTTAAACAAATACGCAGAATAATGGTACCCTGGTCCCAGCCCTGGAAGGGTAGGAGCTTTTTTGGGGATTAGTCGTCTCGACCCTCTCTTATATTAATGTCATTTCTGATATATAAGACTACGGTCTACCCCAAAGCCAAATCAAAAAGTCCTTCAAAAGAAGGCATCGTGCTTACCCCATACAAAAATGGGAAAAAAGCACGTTAAAAGAAGAAGAAGATATATATATATATATATATATATATATATATATATATATATATATATATATATATATATATATATATATATATATTACCAAATGGGTACACTAGTAGTGTATTATTCGCAAACAGTTTCGAGACATCTACATTCGGGATAATACTGAGTCGTTCAGTTCGAGTCTGGAACTCAAAAGGTTTTTACTGAAAATAGGAGATATTTTTCTTTATCAGCAGCTGTAGACATTTGAGCGTACTAATGGTGCATAAAGTAGTTATGTGATGTTATAATAATATAACATCACATAACTACCAGTGAAGTTCAGGATTGTGATTTTGTCCTGCATCTCATTTCATGTTCATTTCTGGATCATTTCAGAATTACAACATAGTCTTGTTTCAGTTTTGTGTAGAGTTCAGGCTTGTGATTTTTGTCTTAAGTCACTTAATGTAGAGGACAAGATTGTATTCTGTCTTTTCTCATTCTCTGGGGAGATCGAGATTGCATTTGTTGTCTCTCATTCAATGTAGCACACAAGAATACTTTTTGTATTATTTCTCATTTTTGTGGAGTTAAGATTATGCGACTTTGTCATGTTTCTTCATTTGATGTGAAATTCGGGGTTACATTTTCATCCCGTGGAAGTTCCGTGATCACTGTTGCTCGCTTGTTATTGCTATGAAATGTGAAAATTTTATACCGTGCAGTATTTTACGACTGTCAGTTCTTGGGAGAGGCTCATCGCTAAGGCCAAGGGTCTCGTCCTTTAAGAAGACAGCTGAAGTGATGATGATCATTTGGTTGTTCTTTTCATTTAATTGTTGTTCTTACCGAAGGTTATTTCTTTTTTTCCTCTCTTTTTCCATCTACATACATTTACCGCCTCGTTTCTTCTGTTCTCTGCTCTTTACTCTACTCCATATTAGAGCTTACTGTAATAAAAATCTCACTTTCTGACAAAAAAAAAAAATAAAATAAAATCAGGGAACTGGAGTAGTCATTTTTCTTACGTCTTAAGTATGAGGTGGTATTCATCAGCCGGGATAACAGCGATTTTTCTCCGTCTCTTTCCCGGAATTGAACATCGCTTGCTCCTACGCTGTTCATAATGAAAGGCTGAAATGTTATATACGATATATATATATATATATATATATATATATATATATATATATATATATATATATATATATATATATATATATATATATATATATAATATATTTGTATATACATGTGTATATTTGTATGTGTATAAATATTTATGTATATATAGACAATCATATATACATAATATATATATGTACAGTATTTGTATATGTATATATAATATACATTTATAATAAATATATATTTATATATGTACATATATATATATATATATATATATGTATATATGAATATATATATATATATATATATATATAAATATATATATAAATATATATATATATAGATATATATATATATATATATATATATATATATATATATATATGTATATATATATACATATGCATATATATATAATATATAACCAAAACTTATTGCCAATAGATGTCAACAAATTTCTCTCTCTCTCTCTCTCTCTCTCTCTCTCTCTCTCTCTCTCTCTCTCTCTCTCTCTCTCTCTGCGTGTGCATCATGCATTATCTTTTTCCCCAACATCCCATTTGCTTTCAGTGTGGGAAGCAAAGCAGATGCGCCGCCACTGGAAACGAACGCAAGGAGCTTGAAAGAAAAAAAAAAGAGACAAAGGAGAATTGGAACACAAGCACAATGGAAGTGCCTTCAATGACCCGAAAGCGAAAAAGAAAATGAGGAAAAACGAACAAAAGAAAAAAAAAAAAGAGACAAACGAAAACACTCTGGAGTCGGTGTTAACAGTTGGTCATTTGGCGAAGACTCGTTTCTCTTTGCGGCGGTTTTGCTAGCGAATGAGCCTTCGGCGATAAACCTGTGCTTTCTCAGTAATAGAAACTAGGAAATCTGTTGTAACGATGACAGTAAGGAGATTGTTGGTCTTAATAAAATAATCGAGGACTTGAGAGAAGCTACCTAGCTGGATTTAAGGGATTTTTAGTGATGGTGAGAGCTAACAATCTTCAGAAATCTCTTACGGTAACGCTTTTTGAAAACAGAATCAATGTGGATTTTATTTGTTTTGCAGAAATTTTAGTTATAATAGGGATAACTTAAATTCGCATTACTCCAATGGCAAATTATTACAAAATAGAATGGGCGCTAGTGAAAGATGAGCTAAGTAAAGCAATGAATAAAATTAGTTACAGTTGAATAACTAAATAAATAATTAAAGAGTTCATTCGCAAGCATCATCAGGGAATTAATCTTGGTCACTGTGTACTCACAGACTTAATCTTATCATCTATTATATATTTCGTGATTCATCGTGCAAGTCCTGTTTGTCATTTCCATAATTTACTTTATTTTTAGAATGTAATATGTTACCCCGTATTCTCTCGGCATGAACATTGCGTTATTTATTGATTAATGTTTTCGTCTGCCGACGCATGGGCAGACCGTCTTGGCGCCGAAGTTTGTACGTCTTATTGATTTTGGCTGCGGTTTTTATGTAGATCAGTAAATACTACCGGTGCTACTGCTACTGATATTAATAATGATAATGATGTAGTCCAGGTAACTGTAAAGATATAACGAGTAAGATAATCATAGAAAGTAGCTACTGGAATTTTCCCAGTATTTTTCTCAAGTCTTCCTGTCAAAAATATTCCACACACAAATGCGCTCACGTGCGCACAAACACACACACATATACAGTATATGTATATGTATATATATATATATATATATATATATATATATATATATATATATACATACATATACATATATATATATATATATATATATATATATATATATATATATATATATATATATATATATATATATATACATACATATATACACACACACACATAAGGGCTCTTCGCTTTTCTTACTTGTTAGGATTTTGTGACGAGATTGCTGGTCCCATCTCTTTGTTGCAGCGAAACATCTTGGGATTATCATCTGCATGTAGCATGTGGGTTTCACAATGGCCATCTATCTACTCAGGCACTAACGTGGCCAAAGGTTACTTAATTGAGCCGTTATAAATACCAGTTGTATACTGAATAAGACATTTACATATACGTATATGTATATATTCAGTCATGGGAATGGTTATAAAAAATTATTATGATATAATTTTGATTATGGTCTGGAATATTTTTTTTGTGATTAGATCATGATTACTTGTTTTTCATTTTTCTGATTATGATTTGATTATGATTACTTTAGTTTTGGTATTTTTGATTATGATTAGATTTTTTCTTTTTGTGCATGATTAGATTATGATTATAATCATATTTTGCCGTGATTATTTATAAAGAAATAATGATTAGCGATGATTAAGTACAATGCTTAAGGAGGTAGCAAACTACATCTGTTAGGCGCACTGTTCCATATCTGAGCACAGTAATATAACTATTTAAATAACTTACTAACTACAGCAATGGTATTAAAAAACATACATTGTGTTTAAGAGTACGTTATATTGTACAGCACTGAAATAAATTCATTACTTCCATGATTTCATTTCAATGATCACAGCAGCAATGAAAACAAAGAATTTCTCACTGCAAAATATAGAACTTGTTATACACTTGATTTCTTGTAGGCTAGATATCTTCCCATCTAATGTCTAATTTGCCATGTGTTGTGACATTTGATAAACATCAACTCCTCAAACTGAACATCAGTCATTCTGCATCGTTAAGGACGAAATTCTTTCCCAGCAATAGAGAAAAGCCTCACAACTGGAGCTGATGATGCTGGGATACTCAGATATCGGAGAACCAGTATCGTTAGTTGAGGTAATGTTGACTGGTTCTGTTGCCAGAAGAGAAGGGGATCACTGTCACCCCCTGTTGTTGGCTGACTCAGGTAGGATTCTACTTGTGATGAAGTTGATGTTGATGTACACAGAGTAGACCTCGTTGATGGCGGTTCACTGGATGCTGATGGTGTCATGAATCTGAACAGCTTGCACTTCTTTGTAGGGGGCGGGGCCTCCTTATATTCCTAGAGGGAACCCTTCTCTTCAGTGGCAGTAGGCACAATTTCATCAGACTTCAGTAGGGATTTCATGACCATGACTTTTGGTGAGCACCAGCCCATCTTAAAGCGTGGATCTAGGAGTGAAGCCAGCTGAAACATCTCCTAGTCTTCATAGATCTTCAACCTTTTCTCGATTGCGCTTTTTAGAGTAGTAATCATCTTTGACTTGTATGTCTCTAACTCTGACAGTTGTTCAAGATCAGCTTTCAGTCCACGAATGCAAGGAATTACTTTGCTCGACGTTACAAAATTCTCTCCCTGACACTCTAGAGTTGCTAGTTCAAATGGTGTCAAGATGTCTGTTATTTCCTTGTTGAGATTAAGTTCATATTTGGTTAGCTTATTGGACAATCTAACTGGTCAAGCTTGGCTGGATCGATATTCAGAAGGGAGAGAAAGCTTCTTGTTACTGCTGTTCCATAAGGTTGCATTTTTGGCTTGAGGTCTACATTCACCTTCAAGAACATCAGATGCCAGTTCAGGATGACAAATGTGAGGCTCTTCTAATGATTCCTGATACAGGCCCTACTTCCTCGAGCCCATCTTTCACAGTTTTTTGTAAATTATGAACAAAACATCTAACATACTAAGGCAAGAGCTCCAGGAACTCCCCATTGCTATCAGGAATGCCAAAGGTGTTATCCTCCTCTCCACTTTCACTGTCTTGATTAGTGTCCGCTTTGTCCATACCAGGAAACTGTGATGAAATATGATATAAAACTTCAGTTACCATTATTTCACACACTAGCCTATATCAAGCATATGCAGCAGGTTGTTACAGCTTGCATGTTTGCTTTAAATACTGTCGCTAAAACTACTTTTTGATACAAATTTTTTATCCTTTATTTTAGAAGATACACGTACATTTATGTTATCTTAAAATGCATACATGTCTGAATATATGGAATGCTCAAGTTATTCATACATTTTACGCATGTTTTTATGCCCAGATACCAGAAATTGGAAGGATAATAAAAAATAGATATGTACTGATAAAATATTAACATTGAAGTACATTGATTATTTGTAAAATGTACATGATATAATATTTGTCAACCCGAATGGTACGATAAAATTATATCTGTTTTTGGTAAAGTTAAGTTAAGTTTGATTAAATTCTGATTGTAATACTACTAAAAATGTAAAATATTGTATATTTTCTCTAATAAATGATAAAAAAGATACAAGAAATTGACATAAAGATATAAAAAACTAGTTAGGAATCGATTACTAATCGATTATTTTTCATGAAAGTAATCAGTAACCGCGATTACTAAAAAAATCAGTGAAACGCCCACCACCAGTGATGAGTCTCTACTACCAGCTGTCGCCATAAATTAGCCAGCAGCATGACCATGTACAAACGTGTTGTTTGCCTTACATAGCAAGCAGCATGCACATATACAAACGTGTTGGGTCTTCGGTGACACAGTACTACAAGTAATACACACACACACACACACACACACACACACACACACACACACACACACACACTCAGTGGAAGGCAATTCCACGATTGATACACAGGCAACTTGTTTAAATGTCCTGTGGCTGTGCATTCCCACACCAGCCTGGCGGCAATCATTTTTACCAGCGCTACATTTCAAGTCTGCTGAAACATGTATAGGCTTTGTGCGCATTTGACTGATATGTCATGGGAGACAAGCAAGTAAAAACATGGGATGGTGCTAAGCTTTCAAAATATACCTGGAGTTGGGAGCGAAGTGCTTCATGGAAATTGCAAAAACATAATCACAACGATCACATTTTAATCATTGATTATTGTCAAGAAAAATATGATTATGATTTGATTATGATTATAGCCTTAGAGTAATTTTGATTATGATTTAATTATGATTACACAAGTTATCTGATTTTTTATTATGATTTAATTATGATTACGTAATCAGAGCCATGGATTATGAATTTTTTTATTAGTAATCATAATCATGCCCATTATATATATATATATATATATATATATATATATATATATATATATATATATATATATATATATATATATATATATATATATATATATATTTGTGTGTGTGTATGTGTGTGTACACGTGTGTGTGTGTGTGTGTGTGTGTGTGTGTGTGTGCCCATTTTGTAAGAAATTACAACATAAAGGGTGATGTGTGATGATATTCGCCGAGTAGTAAACACCGTGATTTTACTTGCTAGGTAAATGCATCTTCATTTTTCGTACTTTATAATATGACCAGAGGTGAGAGAGGATGGCCCGGGGTTGGATTACCCAAAGGCTGTTATCCATAAATGATACTGGGTACCACCCTGAAGCCGAGACTATATATATATATATATATATATATATATATATATATATATATATATATATATATATATATATATATATATATACATATACAGTATATATATATATATATATATATATATATATATATATATATATATATATATATATATATATATATATACATATACAGTATATATATATATATATATATATATATATATATATATATATATATATACATATACAGTATATATATATGTGTGGATTAAAATCAGTCATTATCAGCAGAAACCACCATATACATATTCTTTATTTCCTTGTGTATTTTTCTTATAGCTTCAGGTAGGCTTCATATGAACAAGGAAAAAATGTTTTCTTCCATATAATATATTTACATTGTCAACAGGGATTTCTTTGCCAATAGTAATATTTACAAGAGTAAAGTTACACAAGGGAAGGTTCTTGTTTCATTACTAATTGAGGATGTTATAGCTTAAATATAATCCAAAAACAGTGATGCTTGAGGATGGAGAATTTCTATATGCTAGCATGTCAGGTGTCTGGGCTGCAAGGCGCAACTACCTAGTGCTCCCAAGCCGCCACCCTAAGCTTCCCTCATGGATCTCTGTCAGGGAGGGGGGAGGTTCATGGTTTGTACTCTTGCTGCTTATTTTGGTAGGAGTTTATTGTTATGAATGGTGTCATACTCACGGGTGCTTCTCCTGAAACACTTGGCTCCTCCATCCAGTTCTCAAGGGCATTAATGAGGGCTTTACGAAGTCTCGTTGATTTGGGAGAATGAAGTCAGTGTTTCACTGTACAAGGAAAATGTAGCGGAAGATGGTGACTTAATTGCCGTGTGTTTGCA
>JANJGK010000032.1:10276778-10286778 GCA_039081455.1 Macrobrachium rosenbergii
TATATATATATATATATATATATATATATATATATATATATATATATATATACTGTATATATATATCCATATATATATATAGATAGATAGATAGATAGGCTATAGAGTATAATTTCCCAAACGATTTGAACGCATGGTTTCTTGCCCGTGTTAATCGTGGATGGAAAGGAATAAATTGTTGCCAGCAGTAAAACTAATAAAATCGAGGATATTCCACCCGGGTCAAGTACAAACAACTATGAAGGACACTGCTCTAGAAAAACACAGCAACAACACGGACGACGATGGTTGTGATCGAGACTTCAGCCGCCTTCCTGGATATCTGGCAAGCATCAAATACGATTTCGCCCCTTGACCGGGAGGAAGCCTTTTTGTCTTGGCCTTGCTCTATGCAGCCGGCTCCATTTTGTGATGCTGCATTGTGATGATGCATTTGAGAAGGACGTTATCTCTCTCTCTCTCTCTCTTTTAATTGCGTAATTTCTAACACACACACACACATATATACAGTATATGTATGTATGTATGCATGTATATTTATGTATGGTGTGTGTATGTGTACGTATGATCTATGTATGAATGTTATATATATATATATATATATATATATAAACATACATACATACATACATACACAGAAAGAATTATCTATAATCATCATAGGGACCGATTATTTTCTAAAGGAACCACACTGAAGAACCTACCACAGTTACAATCTTGGGCGGAACCTTGCACCGGTCGAAATATTATATTTCAGCCAACAAATGTGGAGGTTACGTTTTTAGCTGTCTTTCAGTGTTTATCAGCAGGACATTCCAAGAACGGATGGAAAAATAAAATGAAACCTGGCAAACTTGTTTATTATTTGACCTTCTCGGGATGATAAAATTTTGGTGGAAATCGGCACGGATTTAATGAATTATTATTGTTGCCATGAAAACCTTGATCCGGGGATATATGATGTTTCAGTGTCTGCTATATGTCTGAATACCTTTGACGGAGTAACGCGCTATACTGAGTGCTCCTGTTTCCACTTTTTTTTTTGTCTTTTTTCCTTTTATAAATCACTGCCATCAGTTTCTGCTGTGAATGGCCTGGTGAAAATGATCAATGAATTCGAGTAGTGCACTGCCCAGAAATATGAACTGTTATTCTATCTTTCTGTGTACCTGAGTATAGGAAGCGTGGCTTTGTCCTTGCTTTTAACTACACAAGTTACCCTGTAACTCTTACCTTTAGTGAAAATCAGAATTTCCTTAAGGAATGAGGTGGAATCCATTGACATGAAAAGTTAGATTATGCAATGAATATGTAATATGACCTCTGTTGAGGCCTTTCTGTTTTTAACTCCAATGCACTGTCCCTTTGGTCAAAATGTAAATTCCTTTTATTTCATTGTATTTTTTGGGAGGCTCCGAAGTAAAGACCTTGAATAAAATGAAGTGACAGACAAATACGGTCTGACGAGACTCACTGAGGGAAGCGCCTACGCCTTGATCGAAACATTGAAAAAGAACTTCGTAACTCTTAGGTCCGTTAGTTAGACAACTCGAACATGGTTCTTTCTTCACTGATAAGTTTTCAGATGGGCCCAGTGCGCATATACGGTTACACTATTGTCTTAGTTTTATCAAGAATATACTTTGCTGCCTATGGCTCTGGACTGAATTAACTGGTTTATAAATCTCTCTCTCTCTCTCTCTTTCTCTCTCTCGCTCTCTCTCTCTCTCTCTCTCTCTCTCTCTCTCTCTCTCTCTCTCTCTCTATGGATCCGTCACCAGGTGGACTCGAACCACCGAATGGTTGGGTAACGACGACTTTTGAGCCATCCTACTGCTGGACTCTCTCTCTCTCTCTCTCTCTCTCTCTCTCTCTCTCTCTCTCTCTCTCTCTCTCTCTCTCTCTCTCTCTATATATATATATATATATATATATATATATATATATATATATATATATATATATGTGTGTGTGTGTGTATAATATATATTATATATAATGTATTATATATGTATATACATATATATATATATATGTATATTTAAATATTTATTTTTAAAGCTACAATGACGTCATACCTTCTAGATTCACTCGCACTTTTTTAATGTGGTTGCAGATACAAACTTGAATCCAAAGTGGAAATAAGTGAATGATATCACTGCTTTTGTAAGAAGATTTGAGCCCACGCGCTGTAGCAAAATTGGGGTTATTGTTAAGCCCACTACTTTTTTTGGGGACTCAAGGAAATTCTCCTGGTGAATGCAACCAGTAGATTCAACGCCTTTTCAGCATACGACTTTGCCCTTTATAGATAATGATTCGCTTGATAATGATTCACTTGTGGCAATTCTGTAAGCTTGGTTAGGCATATTGAACTCTCTCTCTCTCTCTCTCTCTCTCTCTCTCTCTCTCTCTCTCTCTCTCTCTCTCTCGTGTATCTTTGTTTGCATGAGCTCTCTCACGGAAGGTCGGACAACGTTCAGCATTCTGCGAACTGCTGTTGGAAATTGGGACTATGACGCAAATTGGAGGCATTCATGCATTTATAGTTGGGTCTTGGGAGGGAAGTCCAGGTGGAAAGATTAGTACAGCCAACCGTTGGTTGGTGCCTTGTTTTTCGGCTGTGCTTGTACTCGTACTTGTTAACGAGAGAGAGAGAGAGAGAGAGAGAGAGAGAGAGAGAGAGAGAGAGAGAGAGAGAGAGAGCGCGAGAGTAGTAATTTCAATAATGGCCCTAATTATCTATAAGAACCAATATGTGATGGGCCAGGTTAGTTACGGGAAGGAATCTCAGTATTCTTTAATATTGAAAATTCTATAACATTGTTAAGTCTGAACAAGTTAATTATAGTTGATGGACCAGAGAGTTCTATACTTAATTTTCTTGATGACCTAAGTATCAGTAAAGTTTTCTTCGATGCTTAGCCTTTTATCTTGGTGTACACAACAAATATGCACGCACACACAGACAGAGACACACACATACAAAAACATATATATATATATATGCGTGTATAATATATATATATATATATATATATATATATATATATATATATATATATATATATATATATATATATATATATATATATATATATATATATATATATATATTAACTTTATCACATACACAATTGTTCTGTGCATTAGTAGAATTCCTAAAAGGACCTCATTCAAACTGGATGGTATCTAATGGAGTTTTTATTAAAAAAGTTACAAGCTTTCTTGGACAAACAGTCCACATTATCAAGTATCCGTACAATCCGTACGGATACTTGATAATGTGGACTGTTTGTCCAAGAAAGCTTGTAACTTTTTGAATAAAAACTCCATTAGATACCATCCAGTTTGAATGAGGTCCTTTTAGTAATATATATATATATATATATATATATATATATATATATATATATATATATATATATATATATATATATATATATATATATATATATATATGTATACATATGTAATCGTATATATTTTCTCAATTAACCATTAGTTGGGGTCACTGTTTTTAATGAGCCGCCTCCAGCTGTTTCCAACTTAATCGGCTCATTTCATGATTAGCTTTGGTATATGTTTTATGGATGGATGCCTTTCCTTCCTGACTTGTACCCTCCCTCTTTATCCGGGCTTAATGCCCTTCGAAGCTAGTCATCCCAAATCCTGTGGAAGAAAAATGGTCATCACAACATTTCTCAGATGGAAACTTCTAACCTACTCTTCCACATTTTTATGGAGCTGAAAAGGTCATTTTGAGGAGCTGAGGTGGTGATGGTAACCATCGTTTTTCCAAAGTTCTTGAAGAGGCCTATGTTTCCAGTAATACAGCATACGTAGCTTTGTAGTAAATTTATAACATTTTATTATCGAGAGACTGTTGATTGTATTCTTAATGTCTTACTTATTCTCAGTACGAATGAGTATTCCGTTCCATAAACTATGACATTTCCACTTAAAAATGCCTTAAACGTATTACTTTCATAGTTTTGTTTTCGTTCTGGCTTATTTGAACATTTGCCATCATCAGCCAGGTTAACCCTTGATTCCGCAGTGTTCTTTTTCACAGCAAAATTGAAACAAACATTTCAAACCCTCTGAAAGAGTTTAATTCAGATGGAACCGGATCGTACGACGTAACAGGGGATGGAGGAATGACCCTGGTTCCCTCAAGGGAAATGATAGGGAGAAAACTGAACTGGCACACCTTCCTGTTCCACGAATAGATACAAGAAGAGGAGAGACCTAAATGAATGCACATGAACTAGATAAAAAAAAAATTCCACTGATAAATAAACAAAAATGAAAACGTCAGCAGATTTCTTTAATAAACAAGATTGACAGTCATACACACACAGACACACAAACACACACACATTATATATATACATATATATTATATATATACATATATAAGTGTCACGTTAAGTGATGGTTTTGCGGGAACTGCTGGCTCCCCGCTCGTTCCCTTTTGTGGATTGCTGCCTCCTTACCTTCAAGTTTTTTTTTTGTTTTGATGCTTTCGTGGTGAGCTGCCGGTTTTCTGCCGTCAGTCATGACAGCCCCATCCTGAGTATATTAAAGAACCTGCATAACGGCCCACTCGGGTCGTTACAATAAGTATATATATATATATATATATATATATATATATATATATATATATATATATATGTATATATATATATATATATATATATATATATATGTATATGATACATATAATGCAAAATAGATATACATATACTGTATATATACAGTTTATATATATTAGATATTAGATACAAATGGATGGAAAAGTGGAATTGTCCATGAGGGTATATATAGAGGAAGCTAAGGCAGGATGAAAGTGAAAGAAATGTACGTTTATGTTAATGATGTGGTAAGAATGTTAGCATAAGTGGAAAGACGAGTTGTAACATTTAGAAGAATTAGGTCAAGAGAAGAGAATGAAGTAATGCGTAAAGTGCGTTCAAGTTGAGAGTCCTGAGAGGAAGGGGGGGGGTGGCTTAAAGTGCAATAGCTAAGTGGAGAGCCATAGGTGATTAGGTGTTAGAAAGAAGAGAGTACTTGCGCGATACATTATTGATGAACCTTATTTGTAGGAGACAAAAAGTTTGACGATATGGAATTTTTCGTGGCGAAGCCTCATCCATAATTCAGCAGTCTATGTACCAGATCTTTCGAAGATATGTAAATAGGACGAAACCGTATGCGACCATACCTTTTGTTTCATTTTTTTCTTGTTCCAGTGAGTTAAGCATATACACCATATATACAGATTATATATATATATATATATATATATATATATATATATTTATATATATATTTTATACATATATGACTAAGAAATCACAAAAGTAAGCGCGTGATATTGTTTATTAGTTGAAGCCACTGGGAAAGTTCAAAATGAAACGACAGAGAAAGTATCTGGCACCCTGTTGTTTAATTTTGAACTTCCCCAGTGGTTTCAGCTAATATAAATTATATATATATATATATATATATATATATATATATATATATATATATATATATACACACAATATATATATATATATATATATATATATATATATATATATATATATATATATATATTATTTCATCAGAGTGCCTATTCTTCGTAGAAGTGGAGGCTTCTTTTTATTAGATAGAGGTATTCAATACTGAAACATATAGAGCTGCACGTAAGATTTCTTCCCCTGATAGAGGACGCACACGTGTTCCAGCAGCAACAAAACCAAAACAAATTCTTCCCCATAGAGATCGCTGGCTGCATACGGTTGAGGGAACACGTGCCAAGCCCATGTGTGCAGGTCACGTGACCACACTCGTCCGTCCCCAGGAGGGGTAGGGGTAGGGGTAGGGGCCTCTCACGGCTGGGAGCGGTAGTAGGGACCCTACGGAGGAGAGGCAGGATGCCGGTAAATCCGTCCTTTCCTGCCTTTTCATTTTGGCTGGATATTTCAGGACACTCATCTTGGCAGTTTGGAGTACGCGAACTGGATCCCAGACTTCATCGAAGGACCTTTCAATGCCATGGCCCTGCTCTTCCCCTTCCCTTCACCCTGCTCCCCAGCACGTTCCCCCAACAACCCCCTCCACCAGGTAGCCCAGCCTCTTCTCAGCCCTTCAAACCCATCGGGAGCCCTGTCCCACCTCTACATCCAATCAATATCACTCATTGTTGATTGCATTAAGTGCTTCCTGCCTTCTCGTTATTCTTCTCTCATTTAAATATTCTCTTTTTTTCTATTTGTTCTGGACGATTCTTGTATGCGAGAGAAATTGAAAACGCGGAACCAGGGTGTTTGTTTTTCATAAAATGTCTGCTCCCAGATCCTCGAGTATATATGAAGCCAATAGCGTCTTGCGTCTGGAAACGTTTTTTAAAAGAATTTTCTCTTAGATTTCCATCCTGCCCACGAAGGGTTCTAAGCATTAGAAACAGGTAATAATAATAATAATAATAATAATAATAATAATAATAATAATAATAATAATAATAATATTTAATAGAATGTATGTACCGATATCCTCGAGGTCACGTGAAGCCAATGACGTCATTAGAATCCTTCGAAGGACGCCGGAGAGAAAGAGGGGGAAGGATGCCTCCGCGGGGGATCCACTTGGCGGGAATTATCTCGCAGGAGGAAGCCCATCAGCAGCTTGGTTCAGGCGGGTCCTATAGTTGGGCCAAAACCCAGATGGATGCGTAGTCCAGCAAGAAAGGCGAAGAACAAAATATCTGAGAGAGGGCACATTAAAGTACACTCCTGGAATTTATAAGGTGAAAGTAAGAATGATCTCAGAAAGCATTCTTAGAAACAATACTGGAATTTATTGATAATACTGAAAACTGGCATTTATCAGTAAAGATTCGATCTCATAGGAAAGTATTAAAACATGACTGCAGTTTATCGTTAGGAATTATCCAGGGACGCAGTGTTTGGTTTTATTATTACAAAGTCGTTCTGAGACACAGCACTGGAGCTTCGAATTTTGTCAACAGAATGTCACAGAAGATAAATGCTGAAATTTATCAATAGAACGTTGCCCAACATATTTAGCAAGAGGCACGTAGCAGCGATATATCAAGGGCATTTCTCGATGAGGGAAAACATTCTAAGAATCCATTATAGGAAATACAACCAGAAATAATTGAACATTTTTAGAATGTTTCAAGAGCAAGAAAACAAAACATTCCACGAATCAGTACTAGAACTGAAGAGAAATATAGTGTACTAAGGACATTTGCCGATAGTAGAGAAACGTTATTCTAAGAAACAATACCGTAATCGATTATTGGAAGCGTAATCAGACACGTCCTCGCCTAAGAGAAATTCAGAGAAACAACACCGGAATTTATCAGCAGAAATAAAGTGACTGGGGTTCGACGATGATGGACGAGCTAGTGATGGAAATCGGCATCCATCACCATTTTTTTATTTTCTTTATTCGTGGAAAACAAAGAGCAACCAAGGGCGGGTTTCCTCCTCGCGAGTGCCACTTGATCCTGAAGTGATCGCATCACCACTCGCAGAGATCCCTTCAGCCACTTTCAGGCGGCATCTACAAGTGGTCGCAATGATCGTCTTCCTGTCAGGCTCTTCTGGACGGAGTGCCACATGTGGTAATGATTCTCCCCATCTATTCTGGTCCGAGTTCGTTAACATTTCAATGCTTTTGGGCGTTGAGTGCCTCTGGCACTCACTCACTCACTCGCAGGCAAATGGGGGACAGATTCTCTCTCTCTCTCTCTCTCTCTCTCTCTCTCTCTCTCTCTCTCTCTCTCTCTCTCTCTCTCAACACGTACAGAGTAACCAGATAACTTGCTTTTAACACGTGCAAAAAAAACCAGATAATTTTCTTTCGCCATCAATAAGCGCGTGAGCTTGACCGCGTCAAGTCTATATGGATTTATTCTCAATGAAACACAAAAATTCATTCAGGCATTAAGACCTGCTCACTCGAAATGACATGTGAAATTCACTATGAATTTCCACTAGACAATAAAATAGTTTTAAAGTGAAGATAAACTCAAGCCTAAATGGCAGTTTTGGTTAACAGCGGGATGTTGGTGATTATTGTTTTTTTTTTGAGGGCATGAGGTCATCAAATCTCGTCCCAAAAGATTTGTTGAGAATCGAAATGCTGACACCTTGTGGAGGCATCCATCTAAAGGGAATGGTGTATTATTATTATTAAATAATGATAATAATAATAACAATTGTTATTATTATTATTATTATTATTATTATTATTATTATTATTATTATTTATAAAAAATCTCGTAATCGCATGAGTCACTAAAACGGTGAAGAAATCCACAATGATGTCAGTATAAATATATATTAAAATATATATACAAAACTATTGATTACATTTTTAATATATATTTCCACTGATATCATTGTGGATTTCTTTACAGTTATTATTATTATTATTATTATTATTATTATTATTATTATTATTATTATTATTATTATTATTATTATTATTATTATTATTATTATTATTATTCAAACATAGAACTTACGTATGGTGCATTAACTTATAATGAAGCATCCTTAAGACAGAAAAATCACGAACAGGGTATTACAAAATAAAAATAAAAGGATAATTAAATAAAACAATAAATAAACAATTTCAGGTAAGCGGTCGAAACAATTTGAAAGAAAATAAAAAACTGAAACTCACTGCACATAAATAAAAAAAAAACATATAAATATGAACTTGTCACGTAAGCGTCAACAAACATGGCCGCTTCACTTCAGGTCGGGCCTACCAAGGTAAAGAGTGAACTCGCCTTTTCGCCTTGAGTGTCGGGTAAACGAACGTTTTTGCAGAGCGTTTTCCCGTCTTTTATTTCTGAGCATTTTTAATCCGGTTGTGCAATGTTAATTCATGAGAACGTGGAGACTTTATTTTACTCTTTGAATATTATTCTTTTTAGCCTTCGTTTCAATGTTGTCACATAATAAATTGAAGGAAATAAGATAAAAAAAAAATTTGTATGTTTTGGCTTTTTATTTTTTATTTTTTTTTAGTCTTTTATTTTATTTTATTTTTATTTTTTTTGCACGTATAATCATTTTATTTCTCGGGAAGTTTGCGAACTTGGTTTGAGGGCTTTTCCTTTGTTCCGTATGAGCGTAATGCACTCAGAGGCCTAGATATCAGGAGAATTTTTTTCAGTGTTCGTTGATGAATACACTACCAATCACAGGTCCATGAAATTCAGAATAATGGGAATGTGCACGCATGGTTATTCGTAAAATAAAAAAAGGATGTAAATTTGTATGAAAAGCTATAGGTACTTTATTTAATTTATTGGTCTTAGTTTAATAACTGGCTCATACAGATATAATCATACTATATCAACTTCAAAACAAGGTTTACTGGGGCAAATCTAAATGGTTTGACCACCCGGGTGTGTTTCACACTATAGCTTGCGTCTTTGTAAAATGCTTGAGATTTTCATTTTGTATTATTCGTAATTTTGCAAAAATATAATTCAAAAGCTGGAAATAATTATGGTTAAATAACTGATGGATGTTGAATTATAATGAAAGATTACAAAGGCGATGTTTAAGCGCAACTTCCTGTCATTGTAAAACAGCATTGTAAGTAAAGTCCAAAGCTCAGCGACTGAATTCGGTATTAGTGAAAGCTACTTCTCATTGTATTTCATCTGAACTATTTCTGGAATTATAGAAAACCTGTATGAATTTTGAGTCGGAAGTTCAACAAGACGATGTGTACTTTATGTAATATCGCGTTTAAAGATGCCAAAAAGAATGCCCCAGTGTTTTCAGACACACGACGGGCATCAAGAATCAAGGCGAGGTTGGGGGGGGGCGGGTGGGCGAATGACTCATGTCCAGTTATTTACATATTGCTTAGAAACATTGGATCAGCGGACTGAAAGCATCTTGGATTCGCTTATATACAAGAAATCGATTTTAGCGTTTTGCCTCACCTCTTG
>JANJGK010000032.1:10294278-10316778 GCA_039081455.1 Macrobrachium rosenbergii
GGACATTTGATCCCCCAGGAGCTAGTACTAAACACGGCGAAACAGTGAGTCACCTACACTGTTTCGCCGGGTTTAGTATTAGTCCCTGGGGGGTCAAATGTATTTCGCCTAGTTTAGTACTAGCTCCTGGGGGGATCAAATGTCCCTAAGTGCATTACGCGTGATGACTGAAATTTCAGTCATTACGCGTAATGACTGATTACGCGTGTTGACTGTAACATATATATATATATATATATATATATATATATATATATATATATATATATATATATATATATATATATATATATATATATATATATATATATATATATATATATATATATATATATATATATATATATATATATATATGGTACATTATAGTTGTGTGTGTGTACAGAAACCTTTATGTTACATAGACCATATGTATACAGAAGGAGAGAGAGATTAAGAAATATATAAAATCCCACAATAAAATCGTTTTCTGTAAACTGAGAAAAGTCATAAAAATGATTAAGAGGCAGAAAAGAGGGAAGAATTCTCGAAGGCAGAATCCGGCGAGGCAAAACCGCCGAAATATTTCCGCCGATGGAAATAGAATTTATCAGCAATTTCCTAAAAGTGGGCGAAATGTCAAAAAGTGCCTGATATTACGTCACATGCGAAGGTGAGGAAAAGATGCCGTATTGGGAAAATATTTGGATTTTTTTTTTTTTATGTTCCTTCGATAGAACTGGGTCATATTTTTTTTAAGCTGAGGTCGATGGACTGGCAATCTGGTATCCTCATCGTGCTAGCTTAACTCTGAAGGGAGCGATGAACTCGCCTGATAAAACAGTTATGATTGTAAAAGTTAAGGAAAACGAAGCCATGAAGAGAGTTCGAAAGCTTGGCAGTAAAAGCTTGATTGATTGATTGGCTCATGTAATATGGCGTCAGAACTATGGCCATTGATGCCAACGGCAATAGAGGAAACGACAGCTGTCATGAAAATGTCAATAAGACAATAACGAAAAGTCTTCCGCTTTTCATTAACTTGAGCCAAGTGTGAACTATCTCTAGAGCGTCTTTTGCACTTCTAGCCTCTCGATCAGTTACGATGAGCTCCATTGGGCCTGACCAGCACTTGGTTGGGTGATCATGAATGAATGACGTCAGGACATCATTAGTGTAAAACCCCGTGGCTGTCTGCAGGGTTATCGGTATTAGGCCACCAGCCTTATTCCGAAATCGATGTGTATAATGGGAGGGTAATACCCGGAGACTCCTGAGAGTTTGATGGTTCCAAAAGCAGATGAAAGGGAAAGGTAACAGAAAAAAAAGTATTTCTCCAACTTGCAAAGTACCAGGATCTGGTATGAGCTTCAGTAGGCTACAAGGAGGTCCAAGAAGTTTTTTTTCTTGGCATGTAATGGTGCCTTAACTAACTTATATTTACGACTTACCGTTAATTTTTCTCACCACCGGCTATTACTTTCACATTGGTATATTCGCGAATTACTGATCGGGTCTTCCATCCCCCGGACCATCACATATTCAAGAGAGTAAAATTGACAACGGATGTTTTAACATTTCTTAAATCAGTCATGAAGAGAGATTATTTTATTTTCTTATTACTGTTGTTCAGACATCCCATTTAGTATTATGGTTATCACTGCTACTAAAGAATGTGAAAGAATTTTTTTTATTCCATAAGGAGTCTAAGAGCCAGGTTGCTTTCATATTATGATGTATATCATATGCTAGTCGTTAAGTCTACCTCATGGGAGCTTGGCACCCTTGCCATGTATAGTCACAGGTTATCTAAAGACTGACTGAGGCATTTACATTTGAGTCTTCTGTTAGTACAACCTCAGAAAATGCAGTGAAAGGTGTTCCTAAGTCCTAATCGGTACCAGTGACGCTAGTAGTTGGATCTTGCCCAGTATAGTTGGTGTTTCGGTAAAGTAGAGCATAACAAATTCACGAACACGTCTTCATTTTTAATGGTCACGACATGTAAGAGGCTCGGTACGAAACTGTGTTGACCCTCGAGTGGACCTGCACCAGTGAACACCACAAAAGAAGCTTGAAGATGTCTCTGTTGCAGCTTCAATTGAAAACCAAAATTAACCTCGGTACTTGATTTTTATCAAAACGTAACTCTGCAAGGAAGGCTGCAAGTTCTGTTGAAGGAAATGTTTGTGTCCATACAGATCTGTGACATTGACCACGTTGAAATGCAACAACTTTTTCTGCTCTTGGGTAAGCCAGACAAATGAGAGATGATAGTCTCCAGTGGGCTTTATGTCAGTTTTGGTATATTTACATATATAAATGTTACGTGACTGCTACAAGATTGCTGTGAATCACTGATGGACAGGCTCAGGATTTTTATAAAAGCGGGAGGCGCTGATGAAGAAGTCTTTATAAGATAGCTGAAATTGCTTTAGGGTGGTAATATCCAGTTGCTGGACTGTCAAGGGATTGTTGTGGCGTTGTTAAAAGTGCGTTTTTATCAGTGTTTCATAACGTGTTTCTTGCTCGAGCTACAGGACGAGAAATCACTGGCTAGAATTTTTTAAGATGATTACAGATGAATATGTGTTATGTAACATACATTGCAGTGTAGTTGGCTTTTTAAGAATCATAGTCCTCATTGGTACTTAGTCATACAAAATAACATACCAGTAAAACATTGATTCTCTCTCTCTCTCTCTCTCTCTCTCTCTCTCTCTCTCTCTCTCTCTCTCTCTCTCTCTCTCTCTCTAGAGAAGGGGGTATAAATGAGCAAAGATGTACTGGTATTGAACCCAGACGAATGATTTTGAACATTAACGATCAAGAATGGGTCACATGGCAGACCATATTAGGGAATTTCATTAGTATACCGTCATTGGTATTGATCCCATCCTTACAACACTGACTAACAAAAAGGGGACTGGGCAAGATATTTACCTCTTCTAGCCCAACCCATGTGAAAACAAGAAAGAGGCAAAGAAAGGAGGCAAGATGGGGGAGGGGGGGAAGGGCTTGTTGCCTCAGCCATCAAATTGGTAAATAAAAACAACTTTTCCTTTCGGAGATTCTGAGAATTGGAAAATTACGAAGGAAATGAAACCCGTGATATGCCCGGCCTAACCTTTTAAGGCCTTATGATCTAGATTCTCACGTTTGATGAAATCCCAGAAAAGCCAACACATACCCACACACATACGCACACGCACGTACGCACGAACGCTGGCTATATTTAAGCAAACATTACGCTTATGCGTTTATGTGGTGTTGACAATCAAAAGCGGACGTCTAAAGGCACAAAGATTGGCGTGAATGCTTCTGAAAACTTATAAATGACGCACAAACACCAGTTGTTTACTTAATCTCATCTAAAATCTGAATGGAAGCTTTTTAAAGGGATTTTCCTCACTAGGTTTCATTAAAGGTTTAATTAAAAGTTTAATTAAAGCGATGAAATTTGGTGATGAAACTTATTAGTCTAGGGTAGAAAGTTTCCTGAGAAATGTTTTTTCTTAGAATGTACAAACTCTGTTGTACTTTCTTCAGATCGTATGATCTATTATTATTATTATTATTATTATTATTATTATTATTATTATTATTATTATTATTATTATTATTATTATTATTAACTCTGATTGACTGGGGTTGTAGTTCATGAGCTGTCCCTAAATTTCATTCATCCACCTATCCTCTGTTATTATTATTATTATTATTATTATTATTATTATTATTATTATTATTATTATTATTATTATTATTAAGAGGTACAAGAAGCTGCAACATGGCAACTATACTTGTAATTGGTTATGTAAGAATAATTATATAGTAATTTATATAGTAATTTAATTAAATTTGCTTATTTACTTTTACCAGTAGAGCAAATTACCCAACTCTTAATTTTTATGAAATCATTATTTTATTTGTTTATGAGCATTCTGCTCTTCTGAAGCCTTCTCAAGAAGGTGATAATCTGTTTAGTTTAGAACATAAACTATGTTTGTTCCTGTTTAGAAGATCTGCATAGTAAGAAAATAGATAGAAAGTAGAGACAAGTGGTGCAACCGCATACCTGAGAAAGTGCTGAAAAAAAAAATAATCGAGGTTCCCAGGGAGTAAGTTTTAAGGAATGGCTATGTGATACAGGCCCGAACACCAGTAAAGAAACTCAGAAAATGATCTCGGACAAATGTAGCCATATTATAGGACATAAGAGTTAAGGGCAAAAGCAGAGAAATTATAGAAAAGTAAACCATGGCAAGTTAAATAGGAAGTAGCACCTATCATCGCATAGATCCTCAGGGAATCTGGAGAAGATTGAATGCACAAACCTCAAACATGGCTTGCTCCAGAAAAGTGTACTGATGGCCACATCAGTGATAATTGGGATGCCAAGCAGTAGAGTCAGATCCTCAGGAGGCAGGTTGCAGCCCGAATCCACACTCGGTGACACCAACCTAACAAGACTGTAGAATAAAATAGTTATTAAATGCGCAAGCAACAGTACATAAGGTATAGATATCGCCTAGAATGTCTTTAAGAAAAATGCTTTTATTTGAACTCGATTTAGAATACCCGAGTTGATTCACCCACCAATTGGAGATGCGTTCAAATGCGAGCTAGAGAGCCGCAGACGCTCCAAATGCAAGCTTGAGAGCTGCAGGCGCTCCAAATGCGAGCTAGGGGGCCGCAGACGCTCCAAATGCGAGCTAGAGAGCCGCAGACACTCCAAATGCAAGCTAGAGAGCCGCAGACACTCCAAATGCAAGCTAGAGAGCCGCAGGCGCTCCAAATGCGAGATAGAGAGCCGCAGACGCTCCAAATGCGAGCTAGAGAGCCATAGACGCTCCAAATGCGAGCTAGAGAGCTGCAGACGCTCCAAATGCGAGCTAGAGAGCCGCAGACACTCAAATGCGAGCTAGAGAGCCATAGACACTCCAAATGCGAGCTAGAGAGCCATAGACACTCCAGTTGCGAGCTAGAGAGCCGCAAATGCTCCAAATGCGAGCTAGAGAGCCGCAGACGCTCAAATACGAGCTAGAGAGCCGCAGACGCTCAAATGCGAGCTAGACAGCCATAGACGCTCCAAATGCGAGCCAGAGAGCCATAGACGCTCCAAATGCGAACTAGAGAGCCGCAGACGCTCCAAATGCGAGCTAGAGAGCCGCAGACGCTCCAAATGCGAGCTAGAGAGCCGCAGACGCTCCAAATGCGAGCTAGAGAGCCGCAGGCGCTCCAAATGCGAGCTAGAGAGCTGCAGACGCTCCAAATGCGAGCTAGAGAGCCGCAGACGCTCCAAATGCGAGCTAGAGAGCCGCAGACGCTCAAATGCGAGCTAGAGAGCCGCAGACGCTCCAAATGCGAGCTAGAGAGCCGCAGACGCTCCAAATGCGAGCTAGAGAGCCGCAGACGCTCCAAATGCGAGCTAGAGAGCCGCAGACGCTCCAAATGCGAGCTAGAGAGCCGCAGACGCTCCAAATGCAAGCTAGAGAGCTGCAGACGCTCCAAATGCTAGCTAGAGAGCCGCAGACGCTCAAATGCGAGCTAGAGAGCCGCAGACGCTCCAGATGTGAGCTAGAGAGCCGCAGACGCTCCAAATGCGAGCTAGAGAGCCGCAGGCGCTCCAAATGCGAGCTAGAGAGTCGCAGACGCTCCAAATGCGAGCTAGAGAGCCGCAGACGCTCAAATGCGAGCTAGAGAGCCGCAGACGCTCCAAATGCGAGCTAGAGAGCCGCAGACGCTCAAATGCGAGCTAGAGAGCCGTAGACGCTCCAAATGCGAGCTAGAGAGCCGCAGACGCTCCAAATGCGAACTAGAAAGCCGCAGACGCTCCAAATGCGAGCTAGAGAGCCGTAGACGCTCCAAATGCGAGCTAGAGAGCCGCAGACGCTCCAAATGCGAGCTAGAGAGCCGCAGACGCTCCAAATGCGAGCTAGAGAGCCGCAGACGCTCCAAATGCGAGCTAGAGAGCCGCAGGCGCTCCAAATGCGAGCTAGAGAGGCGCAGGCGCTCCAAATGCGAGCTAGAGAGCCGCAGACGCTCCAAATGCGAGCTAGAGAGGCGCAGGCGCTCCAAATGCGAGCTAGAGAGCCGCAGACGCTCCAAATGCGAGCTAGAGAGCCGCAGACGCTCCAAATGCGAGCTAGAGAGCCGCAGACGCTCCAAATGCGAGCTAGAGAGCCGCAGACGCTCCAAATGCGAGCTAGAGAGCCGCAGGCGCTCCAAATGCGAGCTAGAGAGCCGCAGGCGCTCCAAATGCGAGCTAGAGAGCCGCAGACGCTCCAAATGCGAGCTAGAGAGCCGCAGACGCTCCAAATGCGAGCTAGAGAGCCGCAGACGCTCCAAATGCGAGCTAGAGAACCGCAGACGCTCCAAATGCGAACTAGAGAGCCGCAGACGCTCCAAATGCGAGCTAGAGAGCCGCAGACGCTCAAATGCGAGCTAGAGAGCCGCAGACGCTCAAATGCGAGCTAGAGAGCCGCAGACGCTCCAAATGCGAGCTAGAGAGCCGCAGACGCTCCAAATGCGAGCTAGAACGCTCAAAAACAAGCTAGAGAGCCACAGACGGAAATCGAACCATGGAATTTGCAAATGCATTTTCCTCGTTGTGGATTGCTATACCCATTTCAGCTGACTGATTATGTGGTACATAATTCTGTTTAGGTCAACTGGGATGCAATGGGTTTTCAATGGATAACTCACATCGCACCTCCTCACCCTGGAAATGAACCTGGGCCCTAAAGTTATTGACACATTATGGTAGAATTTTGACGTATTTTTAAAAATATATTTTTTTCTATTATTTTGAATAAATTTTACAGTCCACACATATTTTTATATAGAATGTCTATTTTCAGTGATTAAAATAGTTATACAAAGCTTATAAAATAGAAAAAACCGAATGATTGAAGATAGTGATTGAATTTATAATCCTTATTCCGTTGTATTTGTTGGGATTACATTGTAATGAACAGCTAGACGCAAAGTTCAAAAGCCTGGATAATGAATTTTCTCGGTAAAATTCTCATATATATCATAACCATGGAATGTTTCACGGATGATTCTTCACAATTATTTCATTTTTAGTTTTCTGTGAAAGAAAACTTGTGCCGGCTTTGTCTGTCCGTCCACACTTTTTCTGTCCGCTCTTAGATCTTAAAACCTACTAAGGCTAGAGGGCTGCAAATTGGATGTTGATCATCCACCCTCCAATCATCAAACATACCAAATTGCAACCCTCTAGCCTAAGTACTTTTTTATTTTATTTAAGATTGAAGTTGGTCATAATCGTACGTCTGGCAACGATATACGCCAGGCCACCACCGGGCCGTGGTTAAGTTACATGGGCCGCTGCTCATACAGCATACCAAGACCACCGAAAGCTAGATCTATTTTCGGTGACTTTGATTGTACGCTGTACAGAAAGCTTGATTTCGCCGAAGAAACTTCGGCGCATTTTTTGCTTGTTTTTATCATGAATACATGAAGCCTTTCTTACATTATTCCTGCTAAGAACGAATATTCATATAAAAATAATGAACTTAATTACGATTATAACTACTGAACCTGCTCGTCAAAAGTAACTGCAGTGTTTAAGTAATTTTGCAGTTGGTTCTTACTTATGATAAATATCAGCTGCATTAAGTTGCTTTGTATTCTCTTTTTGCAGATTTTAAGTCTATTTCCCATCCGCAATCAGTGTCACACATGAAAATTGCATGTAGAAACTTTGCACCGTATCTATAATAAACTGTCCGAATTTTAATTAAAAACCATGAAGAGAATTTAATAATATGCAAATTAATATATACAAAACGTACGAGAAATTCTGAAACAAATATTAAATGCAGCCTGACAGGACCGACAAAGGCGTGACGTCAGCAGCGACGAGGGGAATGCTAAAAAAAAAAGGAAAGAAAAAACTAATCAAAAATGGTATCCCCGAAGAGGCCGAAGAATCCCACATAGGCTTTCTTGATTTCTTCTCCGAAAAACCAGGCGAAGAGGATTAATGAAAAGAAATCCCTCGAGGATAAAGCCTATTAGGCCTATATTGTCGGTCAGATATTTGTTTTTCAGTTTATGAGTAGAATATCTAATAAAGGTTGAGGCAGCCTTTCCTCTTCGGTTCAGCGTCTGACAGAGACGTGAGGTTTCTTCTTCAGTCAAATATATTTTCTTCTTCAGTGAAATGTATTTTGTTCTTCGGTTAAATGTCATTTTCTTCTTCAGGTAAATGTCTGACAGACCATGAAGTTTCTTCTTCAGTTAAATGTTAGACAGTGACGTGAAATTTCTTCATCAGTTAAATGTCTGACAGAGATCTGAAGTTTCTTCTTAGGTCCAGTGCCTGACAGAGGCCTGATGAAGCTTCTTCTTCATTTCAATGTCTGACATCTACGTGAAGCTTCTTCCTTAGTTCATTGTCTGACAGAGACCTGAAGTTTCTTCTTCAGTTCAATGTCTTGACAGAGACATGAAGCTTCTACTTAATTTCAGTGTCTGACAGCAACGTGAAGTTTCTTCTTTGGTCAATGTCTGACAGAGCGTGAAGTTTCTTTACCAGTTTTGTGTCTGACACAGACCTGAAGTTCTTCTTCAGTTCAGTGTGACAGACCTGAAGTTTCTTCCTCAGTTCATTGTCTGATAGAGACCTGAAGCTTCTCAAGTTCAGTGGCTGACATAGATCTGAAGTTCTTCTTCAGTTCAATGTTTGACAGAGACCTGAAGTTTCTTCTTTATTTCAGTGTCTGACAGACCTGAGGTTTCTTCCTTAGTTGAATGTCTGACAGAGACCTGAAGTTTCTCTTTCAATTCAAAGTCTGTCAGAGACCTGAAATTTCTTCTACAGTTCAATTTCTTACAGAGACCTGAAGCTTCTTTTTCAGTTCAGTGTCTGACAGAGACTTGTAGTTTCTTCTACAGTTCAATGTCTGACAGAGACCTGAAGCTTCTTATGTTCATTGTATGACAGCAACATGAAGTTTCTTCTTTAGTTCAATGTGTAACAGGGACCTGAAGTTTCTTCTTCAGCTCAGTGTCTTGACAGAGACCTGAAACTTCTCAAGTTCAATATCTGACAGCAACGTGAAGCTGCTTCTTTAGTTCACGTGTAATAGAGACCTGAAGAGTCTTCTTCAGTTCGATATCTGACAGAGACTTGAAGTTTCTTCTACATTTCAATGACTGGCAGAGATCTGAAGCTTCTTAAGTTCATTGTATGACAGCAACATGAAGTTTCTTCTTTAGTTCAGTATGTAACAGGGCCCTGAAGTTTCTTCTTTAGTTCAGTGTCTGACGGAGACATGAAGTTTCTTCTCAAGTTCAATGTCTGATAGAGACGTGATTTTTCTCCCTCAGTTAAATGCCTGGCAGAGTCATGAAGTTTCATCTTCAGCTAAATGTCTGAAAGTGATGTGGAGTTCTTCTTTCCCTAAATGTCTGACAAAGACATGAAGATTCTTCAGTTCAGTTTGTGACAGACATGATTCTTATTCAGTTAAATGTCTGGCAGACACGTTGTTTCTTCTTTATTTTGTTGTTGGACAGAGACGAGACATTTCTTATTCAGCTGAATGTCGTGTAGAGATATGGCTTTTCTTTTTCATTTAAATATCTGATAGAGACATCATGTTTCTGCGTCAGTTCAATATCTGACAGGGATGTTGCGTTTCTTCTGCAATTAAATGTCTAGTAGAGACATGATATTTATTCATGATTATTCTTATAAATTATCATAAGGAGCAAACATTTTTATGGAACAACCAGTCAGAGTAATAATAGCTTATGGCAGCAGGAGCCCTTGCCTGGAGTTAGTGTTAAAGAGAAAAAGAAGCTTTGTGTGAATGTCAAGATTTAGACCACCAATTGATACGAGAAGCTATCCACCTTATAAAGACAGCTTCCACAGAATTGAATTCACCCGTGTGATAGAGTAGAAGAACTGATAGAAAGATGATCCCTTTATTTTGCGTAGAATAACTGTTTTAGAGATGGGATTTTTGTCTTGTGTTGAAAGCTGATGGAGAGATTGGCATTTTCTCTTGTATAGAGTAACCGGTAGGGAGACTGGCATTATTTCTTGTGTAGGACAACTGATGGAGAGGTGGGAGAAGGGCTATAAGGGCGAGTGTTTTTCCTCAGTTGCGAACTACTGGATGCTTAAGAATTCTCAAGAGCTTTACAAAGATTTTGCTGGGGCACATTTGAATTCCTGTTTGCAACTTTGCGACGCCTAATAGGACTTCTGCTATTGAAGAAGTTTCCTTTTTTCCTAAGGTATGTAATTGGTGTGAGTCAGTTTCATGTCAAGTTTAGATCCGCATTTTTGGTACACAGCAAGTTTCTCTTCACTCTTCATGTACGTGTTCAATTGCACTTCTGCAGAGCGTAGAAGGTGTGAGACTTGGTATATATGCCAGACATTTGGTTCTTACAGGCCAAGTTACTATGCTTTAGGACAGAATTGCCAAGCTTAGGCACGGTCAGTCACTGACCATAAACAAACCATTTTAAAAAGCTTTGAAACAGCTGCTGAGCTTAGAGCATATTGAATTTAGTAACCCAGTCTCTCGCTTAAAACCAAGTTTGAAGCTTGGCAACAGAGTTTCTGAGCTCACAAGAACTTGTAGACTTGGAAACCATGTCACCGAGCTTAGAAACCGAGTCACAAAGTTTGCAGACGTAATTGTTGAGTTTAGAAGTCATTTGACATAGAAACGGTCCATGAGCTTGAAAAGCTAATTACAGAGCTTTGCAACAGTTACTGAGCTTAGGATCAAGGTAGTGACTTCAGAGAATAATTCTCTTCATTTAGGAAGAAATTTGCAGAGTGTAGGAATTGAATCACGGAGTTAGAAACCTGTGTCTGCTGTTTAAGTCAGTGGCCTGAGAGACTAATTCCTTTGATCTTGAAACTACCACAGAATTTAGAAACTGACCCATTTGAATTTACAAACTAAGTTACTGAGCTTGGAGGCAATGTCGCTGTGTTTAGGACAGGGTTGCTGAGCTCAGAGATGAAGTCATTAAACCTAGAGACAGTATTGTTGAGCTCAACAGCTCAGCTAGTGAATTCAGAGGCTGATTTACTTAGGTCAGAGCTTGAACCTCAAAATTTAGCGACAGAATAACTGAGCGTGCAGTCGTCCTTGAGTCTGGAAAGCTAATCATAGACCGCTAAGGCAAGTCACTTTCTTTCAGGATGTTAGACAACGCCCAACATATAAGCTTCTCTCCGGTTATCGTATTTATTGGCTTTTTGATATCTGGATTTTAGAGACCCCCCCCCCCCACCCCGCCATCTTTCCATTTGTTTTCACTCTCTAAGTAGGGTCATTCTCTGGAATAAATATTACAGCCTAATTAGCCATGAAGACTAGAAGCACTAATTATTTATAAAGATATGCAAAGTCATAAACTTGTGGTCTTCATTCATAAATTAAGATTGGATACTACATCTGCGTACGAAAGAGAGAGAGAGAGAGAGAGAGAGAGAGAGAGAGAGAGAGAGAGAGAGAGAGAGAGTTCTGAAGTGATAGCTCTTTTGTTCTGTCCGCAGAGGATAGCTCTTTGGAAATGAGAAATTTTTGAATGTCTTCTATTGTGCCTTCTGCAGGATACCATTGTCTGTCTGAGACAATAGTTCGAGGCCTATACCTTACCTTTTACATCCCTAGCGGTGGCTGAAGGCTGTTTCTGCCGCCTCTCCCAACAACATTCTTCCGTTTCTCTTTTTTTTTTTCTTTTTGAATTCTAGATCGACTCGATGGTCTTTGATCTCTTAAGTAGGGAGGTATCACTGGATTTTAATGCTCTTGGGCGTCGCTTTGATGGTTGGGATTGAGAGCTGAATAGACAGAGGTAGAAGGAATAAGTGTGACAGATAGGAGAGGACAGAAAGAAAGTGAGCAAGAGGGCTAAGGCTCGATTCATAACAAGGCAACAAAGAGGAACCTGTCGGCAGAAGCGTCAACATTGCGTTCACAGAATTTTTTTGACATTAATGAAACGTTACTATCCAATAATTTGATCTCACAACATTCCTGATAAAAACTTTTCCATTTAATTAAAGAGAAGTAAGACCTCAAAAGAGTACAATCTCTGAAAGACTTTTTGTTATTTTTTTTTTTTCTGTCAAAGCTTAGGAGTTGCCCCAATTTCCCAGGAAAGTATATCTATGAGGACGTCACCATGGCAACCCGAGGATAATCAAAGCACGTATTGTAACCTTATCTCCCGGAAAGTAGGCTAAAAAAAACCTGAGAATGAAAAAGGAAAGAAAATAAAAAGGCTTAACGAACGCTGCCGCCGGTTGAAGGCTGAAAAAACGGCGAAAAATGTTTTGATCAAGTGAAGCTTCTATTTCGTAAGGATAATTATAGGGATTTTTCCTTCTTATAAAAGTTCATTTCTTTCGTGGTGAGACATTTTATTCTTAAAGTTAGACTGAGTTAAATTCTTGCTTATTATGTCCCTTTAGTCGTTTTAAAGTGTTTATAATTTTGTAGTTAAGTGAAATACTGACCCAATAAAATTTTCATTTCTAATGGGGAGAATATTTCAGTCTGCTGAATTAAGATAAGTGATATTTCAGTCTGGTTAAATCGGACACTTTTATAGACAAAACAATTCAGAGCTTAAAGCTGAAAACGGAAAAATTTTTTGTGAAACAATATAAAATCTAAAACTAAAATGATGGAAAATTGTTTAAGTTTTCATAATTTTTTTTTTTTTTTTTTTTTTGCGCTTTCCTAAAGGAAAATCTGAGCTCTCCCTTCAGTGCGATAGAATGGAGCCAGTCGCCTGTTACGCACCGCTTAGATTTAAATTTAATAAATATAACAGGAGTCAGTGCCTTTAGGCAGCTCCAATTGCATTAGTAGCTACTACTTGAGAACTTTTCCTTTTAATTTCTTAGGAAGAAAATGTTTTGTAATTGAGTAAATTAAGCTCCTTCAGTTAATGGATGTATTTGAGATTGTTAATAAATACATCGTATCTTGGAATCAAGGCGTAATTTGGTATAAGAATAAGAGAAAACAATTACAAATTAAATTTATTAGAACTAAATACATCATAACAGGTAACTGAAACTTAATGGGTATGAGAGAGAGAGAGAGAGAGAGAGAGAGAGAGAGAGAGAGAGAGAGAGAGAGAGAGAGAGAGAGAGAATTTTTAAGTAAAGAACACTGTATCTCAAAATCAAGATATAAATTGGGCTGAATGAAACATTGATAATAATAAATAAATGTGACGAATAACAGTAACAACAAAGCATCCCCTTCAGTAGCAATGTCCCTTGGGACCTTGGGACCTCCTCCACTAATGCTGGGACCATTATGCTCCCCGTGGGGCACTACTCGTCCTCTGTGGCCTCTTCCATATGTGTACATAATCCAGCCGGTTTCTTGGAACTCGTGTTCTGCCTGGACAGAATTACCTGCCCTCCTGTATCTTATATGTAGTGAGATCTATGTTGACTAATTTTGATTCCTCTCATAGAATACTCCCTCCCCCTCCCCCACTTCCCCGTTGGTAAGGTAGTGCCCAGCGTTCGACTCTCCGACCGGCCAATGAAGAATTAGAGGAATTTATTTCTGGTGATAGAAATTCATTTCTCGTCATAATGTGGTTCGGATTCCACATAAAGCTGTAGGTCCCGTTGCTAAGTAACCAGTTGGTTCTTAGCCACTTAAAATCAATCTTATCCTTCGGGCCAGTCCTAGGAGAGCTGTTAATCAGCTCAGTGGTCTGGTTAAAGTAAGATATATTTAAACTTAGCTCACCTCATGTGGTGCACATTACGCATTATTGAAGGGTGTTTCCAGCGTTCCTTCGGCCCCTAGCTATACTCACTTTCTACCCTATCACTTTACGTCCACACACAAACACACACACACTCTATATATATATATATATATATATATATATATATATATATATATATATATATATATATATATATATATATATATATATATATCAGAGGCTTATGTGTCGATGGCATGATCTGTTATTTCTTGGTGGTCTCCCATCCAGACACTGCCCAGACTCGATGTTCCTCATCTTCGTCGATTGTACGACGAACAGTAATAAAAATCCCACAAAGTTTACCCCCAAAAATGAAGGGTCTCCAGAGAAAAACAGAAAACAGTTTACTCCCCAACCACCGTGTACGTGTGAATACTTGCATTATTTTCGTATTCACACTCAAGTGTCCTTGAAAGGCGAATAAAATAGCGAAGGTCTTACAGCGACTCTCAACGAGAAAACTGGGCTGTGTCGTGGCAACTCGCGGCCGTCGAAAACAACTCGGTTTAAATGACAAAGATTGCAGCAGCGGCAGCAGCTCTTGCAGCAAAGTCGCTGATATTTACTGACGAAGTTAAAGTGGCTGTGAATTGATGCTGCTGCTGACCCCTGGCGAAAGGTCAACCGTGGCCGAGTGCATTGACCTTTACGATCTGAAGTTTGGACGCGCGAACCTGTGTGTAAGCGATGCTTACCCTTGCTTGTGTTTGGTTTTTACTCGCGTATGCATATTTTATTTTGTTATTTACGTGGCGGCTGCTCTACCAGTTACGCATTTACACGTGTGTGTATATGTATATATATATATATATATATATATATATATATATATATATATATATATATATATATATATATATATATATATATATGCGTATATATATACATATTATTACACACATATATAAATATATATTATAAAATATATATATATATATATATATATATATATATATATATATATATATATATATATATATATATACATACATACATACTTTATATATTTAGAGTGATAGAGAGAGAGAGCAGGTGTGATTGGTGCACGAGGTACGATAAGGATGAAATTTTTTCTATTGTATGAATAATAATAATGTTAAAAAGAAAAATCCTAAATGAAAATGTCAGTAGTAATTTAATTAGAATACAAGTTTCTTTTATAGAGCCTTTAATCATGATATATAATGACTACACTGACCATTTGAGACACTCAACCCTTTGCATCGTGCCATATTTTTCCTCGTTCATATAATGATAAACGAGTATAATAGCAAGCGTAAACAGCATATTTGCACTTAGGATGGCCAAATTTAGATAAAGAAAAAAAAAAAGGGAATCATTTACGATTAATGTTAGATCACAGATTTTTAGGAGCGAAATCAAAAAAGGTCATCCAAAAAGCATAATATAACAGAGATTTATGAATACATTTTGTGGTATTGAGTGGCTGTCATTTGAAGCGAAAAAAAGCTTCGTTAAAATGATGCCTGCGGGCCTCGAGAGACATTTCACACACACGGCTCATCTTTTTCCCAGCATTAAAGAAGACGAATTCTACAGCAGCTACTTATGCTTTCCTCGATTCGAAAGTATCGCATGTTAGAAGGAATGGCTTATGGCTGGGAGAAAAACAAAAAAAAAGTGATCACTGTAAAGTGTTGAGGCGTTCTCTGCCTGATGTACGACACACATATGGCAACTTGATATCTCTTGATAGGTGCAAGGTCAACCCGGCGATTGCCAAACAGCGCTGGATGCTTTATTTTCTTCACACTTCCCCGACTCGATAGTCCTTGCAGGAGACCCCGTCCAGGGAAGGAGGAATCTGACCTTTAGACTTCTCTCTCATAAGGGACGTCGTTGTCGACGCTGCTTCTTCTTTCGGGCAGTGACTGCCCTTCGTTTCTACATTAGCGACGCATCGTAGAAACGTGATGTAAATCTGCCAGGCCTGAAAGGGTCCTGTTGTCGAGGCTTCTACTTCTTCTTCAAAGGCCCCGTTGAGCAACCAGCCCTCTGTGAGAGGTCCCCGTCGTAGATGTTGATCGACAATTCACCGGCGCGTATCCAGCCTGTTTGCAAATGATCCTCTAGCTCGTCTTTTTGATGCCTCGTCTGTTGTCTCGCTTGCGCCGCCAGCGGGGGCAGATGGGTGGCAGTGCCAGATTGTTTGTTGTTTTGTTGCGTCTTTCGTGACAACTTTTCGAGGGTTGTTTTGTTTTTTACACACGCTGAATCTAGGGGATTTTTTTTCTCACTTGAGAAGATTCCAGAAGTTTTCACCGAAAAGAAAAAAAGATTCCAAATCTTTTTTAATGAAAACTTTTGAATTTTTATTTTCCCTTCTGTCAGATTCTTTAAGATCTGTTTGGAATTTTTTCAAGAAAAAGTTTGAGATTTGTTTTTCATGAAAAAACTTGTAAAATTCAAGGTTGGGAATCTTATTGCGTTCTTTCCTCCTAGAAATAAAAAAAAAATTATTATTTTATCTAAATGCGGTGAGATTGTTTTTTTTTTTTTTCCTGAAACCTTGTAGATTTACTTTGGCTTCATTCTTGAATATGTTTGAAATCCCCCTAATTCGGATGTATTCCGCCATGCACAATAACACGAAGATTTGAGACGAAATGACTTGGAAGGAGAGGCGATTAGCGCTGAAGTGTTATAATTGAACCGAGGTATCAACATGAAAAACAAAGGAGGGAGGACGAACACGCAAAGGGAATCGATTATAATACGCCATTAAACAAATGTAATAGGAAATAGGACTTAATAATGGATGAGCGAAATGAAAGAGAAAAAAAAAAAAAAAAAAAAGATGAGGCAATTTGTATGTTTGAATGAAAGCTGTCATCCGTTAATAAAGAATCTCGTCTGTAATGTGTTGTAATGACTTGAGTGTGTGGTTATCAATTTATGAATCATTTTATATGTTAAGCAATATTTGCTCTGCCCGGCTTCTGCTGTCAGTCTCGCTTTTCAATTTTCCTTTTGGTTGGTAAGTTAATACCAACTTTTCTGGATCAGGGTTCTGTCTTTTTTCATATAATATATATATATATATACTCTATATATATGAATATATATATATATATATATATATATATATATATATATATATATATATATATATATATATATATATTATATATATGTAGATTCTACTGGTCACTTTTATCAGACACATACTGTATGTAATTCTAATAGCCACAATGCCCTCTTAACTTCTCGAATTCTTCGCGCTTTTTTGGATATGCTTGTAACTACGAAGCCGAAAGGCTCCAAACGGAAGAAATTAAAGAGCCTGTGAACGCCGGTCGCGGGAAGCGAACCCGAATTCCATATTCACAGGGAGGTCACGTTGCCGACCTGGCCAGGTCGGCAACGTGAATATGGAATTCGGGTTCGCTTCCCGCGACCGGCGTTCACAGGCTCTTCAATTTCTTCTGTTTGGATCCTTTCGGCTTCGTAGTTACAAGCATATCCAAAAAAGCGCGAAGAATTCGAGAAGTTAAGAGGGCATTATGGCTATTAGAATTACATATATTATATATGTATAAAGATATATATATATATATATATATATATATATATATATATATATATATATATATATATATATATATATATATATGCACACACATAAGTTATTCCAACACATTGTCAAGCAGTTTCGATGAGAGAACAGCACCTTTCAAGTTGAAATATATAATTGTATTTGACTTCTTAGACTAAGGAGACTTATCCCTTTGGGACACGTAAGAAAACAGTTGAATTAATACTTGAATGTGTAAGAAGATACCCGAACATGCTCCGCCCCAAATGGAAATTTGGTGATGAATTTTCCTTTTTAATAGATGCCTAACCGCAGCCAACCCCCCCCCCCTTTGAAGTAGAAATTAAGATGAGAAAGAGGGAAGCAGAGACATATTTTTATGCAAGGTCATAATCGCAATTTTTTTTATTGTCATAACTATGTAAGAATAGATAAAACGCTTCTATCACGATATCTGTCCGATTTTGAGCCTGAAGGGGGCTATGAGTGGTTGGAAGAAGATACATTTTGTCAATACCAGTGTGGTCTGTACTATTATTATTTTTTTTTTTTTTTTGTAATAAATTTCCTCTCTTCGCTTCCCTTACTTTGTGGTTTTTGCTCCACCCAGCTTAGCGAAGAACTTGAGAAGAGATAGTACAGATCACGAATCAAAGAAAGACAGTTGAAGAATCAAGCCAAGGTTCGAGTTGTCAAAGTCACATTCAACAGAATTTGACTTTGATTTAAGACTTGGGACTGAAGGCAAAGCAGGGAAGGCCCCTTGGTGCAGGGACAACTGAGGACAAAGATCCGCGTCTTCTAGAACAAGAGAAACTATTCAAGAGATCTTGAGGAACTTATTCATCACATGAATAAATTTGAACTCCACACCGTCCTAAGTGGGAAATCTATTCCCAAGAGCACCAGCTAAGCTGAACCTTATGTACTTTGCATAAGTAATTTTACTTTTCGAAGAATGCAAGCATTATCTTCGTAGCGATCAAGACGTGTTACATATCAAGGTTGGTCGAGCAGCATAGGTCGTTCGTAAAATTTCTCATGATTCTTACACCGTTTTAACATTTTGAATTGTGCCTCGTAAGAGAATAGCTTTCACTAGACACCACATCTCACCCTGTAACAGTGGTGTAGCATCAGAAAACAACACTTTCATTAAGGAGTTCTCGAAGGGCTGACTCTCATGGTGGATCAACCCTCCGAGTCTTAAACAAAAAGATAAAACAAAATTTCTTGAGGTGAAATTTTAGAATGTTATCAGGTTTCATGTCACCTTGTGAGGGGATGCTGTCCCAGCCAGCATGAAGGATTAAGGAAAGAGTGAGCGAGGCTGATTAAGACTGAGGTGAAGATTAATTTTAGGAGATGTATGTAGAGTATTATTCTCATCATTTGAGGGACAGTAATAAGAATGACTTAAATATAACTGAAATAATGTCTCTAATGCAAAGAAGGGAGTTACGAGTATTCCAAAACAGCTTCTAAAAAGGGAATGGAAAACTTCATTGACGAAGGACAACCATAACTTTATTGATAATGGGGAAACATAGCAAGTTGATTATGGTCAGTGACACACGCTGTCAGGAATAATCCCAGAGAATTCCGTTGAGTTTCTGACGGATGATCAGGTGTGAACGACAGATATGTTATTGGTAATATTTTTTTGTCAGGTATTTAAATCCATTGTCATTATCCAAGTGTATTTTAAAGTTTCACTTTTATTCTTTTTTAATACTTCAGCAGTTACCATACGCCTTGTCTATGGGCCAGTTTTTAAACACTTAACAAGTAAATTAACATAATTTTCGTGTAGGCCTGTCCCGGACTGATGAGAGAGAGAGAGAGAGAGAGAGAGCAGATACCCGTCTCTGTTTCATAAAGTTCTGATGCGCGTCCCCGTAAAAAAAAAAAAAAAAAAACTTCTGCCTCATACAAAAAAAAAAAAGATCCCCACATAATTTCATCGCAGAAATAAATATGCTTGTCTTCGTCTCAGAAAGAAATGAGAAGCTTTTATTTCCAGTCCCTGTTGTTTCTGTGAAATATTAAAGTAAGGACACTGAGTTATCTTGTCTCCAAGTCCAAAGAATCGTACAATAAAGGAACGTAAGCCTGTGAGGGAAATGTATTGCAAAACAGATCAAATAATACGTGATTCCATCCCGTGAGTCCGACAACACATCAGAGGAGAGATTTTGGGGAAAATGCTTTGCGAGAGTGGTCAGCAAACAGAATCAAGTGCTCACGCAATGCGATAGAATCTTTTGTTCATTTTTGGGGTTACGAATTGGTGTAAGAGTTTTGTTTATATATACATGCACTCATTACATATATATATATATATATATATATATATATATATATATATATATATATATATATATATATATTATATTTATATTTATATTTATATCTATATATGGTATTGCGCTGGGCCAGCAACACCATCCCAAAAGACTTGCTGAACACGAAAGGTCAGCACCGTCTAAAGTCATATATATATATATATATATATATATATATATATATATATATATATATATATATATATATATATATATATATATATATATATATATTATAATACTTTCAGTATTAAACCACACCTTCTAGCAGAGGGTGGCTCCCGAGAAAAGAGAAAACAATGATCACCGCCACATTCATATTTCAGCTGCTGAATTTTGGATGAACGTGTGTACGGAAAACTCCCAAAAGAACCCGTTTCATCCACGTACACGTATATAGATGGCTCACCAGCATCTATATAAATCTATATAAGGGAGAGAGAGAAAGGGAGATACTCGATATGTTTCTTTACCCTTCGTCTGATGCTTATTTTACGATAAATCTCTTCTTGTGCTTCCTTGGGCATGGCGCTGCTCGTGACAGTTAAGAACTGAAAAGGCAGTTGGAGTATGCTCTTATCATTTTCTTTAGACTTTTTCATGCACTGTACCAGTGTTTTCATGTGTAATCTCATTCTTATTATTTTTGGGGGTGCAAGCGAGAGGTATCGGTTTTTCATGCCGTTTCTTCGGTACAGAAACAAATGCCTGTTGGTCATTTATTATTATTATTATTATTATTATTATTATTATTATTATTATTATTATTATTATTATTATTATTATTATTATTATTATTATTATTTCATCTCCAGCTTTTATTCTTCATTATTGCCCTTCCACTAGTATTCTGTCATAGTTGTTTTTTTATCGTTATTGTATGTGTTCCGCTCCTCGTTATTATTTAATTTCTTTTCCATTAGTTTTCTTCCTATCAGTATGTATCTCTTCTTCATAGACTAATTCCCGTTTTCACTCTACTTGTTTCACCAGTCTTATCATGTCATCTGGTAATTTTTCTCTAATTCAAGTGTTTCTCTCATAAGTATTTTATGCCAGCTTCATATTTCCGTTCGTTTGTTTACGTGTTCCTCTCATCAGTATTAACGTTACCACTTTCACACACCTAACCGCCAGTTTCATTCTCGCTGCATCTGTCCATGACCGTCTCTATCCCTTGTATGCTTAGCGTCAGTGCTAGAAACTTTACTTGCAGTATGTATTCCATCCCCATCTCTTTGTTTCTCTCTTTACTGTACGTCTTTCTCTCAGCATCTTTGTTCTTCTCATCTGCATGTTTCGTATATCAACCTGAGAAGTCTCTTCGGAGACCAGCTGGTCTCACAGAGTCGCTGCGTGGGGCGTCAGGTTACGGTCCTTCCAGTGTGTAATCCTAATTGGGTTCGACGTTTTCCTCGTCGTCCTGGAAGCGGTACGATGTGACCAGAGGAGTCAGCCGAGTGATTGTTATAAGGGCGGTTGCGATTCCTTGCGCGTGTGTCGCAACCTTGTGAAACTGGAGGACGCTCTCGAATGTTCCAGGTTTATTGGCAGATTTTTTTTCATTTGTTTATTTGCTGCTTGATTGGTTATATTTTCTGTTTGGAGGACGATCTGTGGGCGTATCCAGGAAATGCTTTTGACTGCTCCAGTTTGGATGTTTTCTTAGATTGTTTCGTTTGGGCTCGTTTTCTCTAGTAAGGGGATAGACTGGAAAATTCTAAGTCAGTCCGTATATTTTTTTAATCGCGTATTTGTTTGACAATGACCATATTATGTTCTTGACAGAAGGACGCTTTTGAAGATTTTAACTTAGATTTTTTTTACTGCAGTGCTTTTATTTGCTGCGTAGACTAAGTGGAATCTCTTAAAATGCTTCTCCGTAGAATATCTCAAGTTTACTTATACAGCATCATTTATTTGTTTTCAATTATTGTTCGAGTTGTATACTTTTACACCTTAAACAATACGATTTTGATGTTCCACATTACTTGAGTGTTCCATTTGGGATAGTATTGTGATTTTTTTTAGACTGACACACACACACATATATATATACATACATACATACATACATACATACATACATACATACATACATACATACATACTATATAGATGGCCCTCTAAAGTTAGTAATTTTTTTATTTTTTAGATTGACATATATATATATATATATATATATATATATATATATATATATATATATATATATATATATATATATATATATATATATATATATATATATACATACACACACTATTTAGAGGACCCTCTAAAGCAGTCATTTTGGATTTTATTGTTCAAGTGATTCAATGGCTGTTTATATATATATATATATATATATATATATATATATATATATATAATATATATATATATATATACACACACACACACACACTATTTAGAGGACCCTCTAAAGTAGTCATTTTGGATTTTATTGTTCAAGTGATTCAATGGCTGTTTAAAAGTTTGAGCTTTTTCATCGAGAAGGTCCAAATTTGTATTTTATTTGATGACTTATTTTCTAGACTGGAGTGTGTTCTGCTTGGCTTTGTTTTGGACACTGGGTTTGTTTTCTGTTTAGAAGACGGCTTTAAAGGTTTTACTTAATATTTGCTTTTCCATTGTTCGTGTAGACTGTTCTATGTTTTTTATGTAGAGGATGCTATTGAAATCAACGATTTAGATGTTTTACGTTGATTTCATTCAGCTACCGCGAGAGATCTGTATCTTTTGTTTGGTTTCATTCAAATTTCCTGCATTTTCGTTTAACATATCTCCCCTTTTTTCGGGTTA
>JANJGK010000032.1:10321778-10346778 GCA_039081455.1 Macrobrachium rosenbergii
AGAAATGAGAAAAAGAAAAGCAGACGCCATTAAAGATATGGATCAATCTTGCTTCAACCATCTGAATGTAGACTGCAACCTGAAATAGCTTTTACCTCGATGAAATCACAAGGGAAAGAGAGAGAGAGAGAGAGAGAGAGAGAGAGAGAGAGAGAGAGAGAGAGAGAGGACGTGGAAGGTATGTTTCTCTCTCTCTCTCTCTCTCTCTTCATTTCTCCGATTGGAATGTTTGTCTTGCTCTTCCATTGTAGACCCGATGGATGATAATGGAGATGTACTGCTTCCATTGTCAGAGGGAATTTTCGAAAGGGCCACCGCCGCAACATTTCGTGCAATTTTTCTATTTTATTCTTTTTTTCCCCTATGTCAGATCATCTCTTTTGTAAGGGGTGAATTTTCCACCCCTTTCAACATTCATTTCTTGCATTCTTGTCTTATGTGAATTGTTTATCCTCAGTTTAACCCACGTATTTTTGTTTTATATAGCGGAGCGGAATTGGTTCATATTTATTGTTTGCTATCCTCTTTACTAAAGGCTGTTTTTAGTTTGGTTTGTATGTCTTTCTGTTTGTCTGCCTTGTAGGCTATTCTAGAAAAGAATGATAAAATGTTTACGTGATGATTTTAAGAGATTCACAGTGTTCGTGGGAATAGTTTTAATTAGATTTTCGTGTGGATCCCAGTTTAGATCCGGACCCAGAACTTTTTCGTTGCTCTGGATTTTTGTGCTGTCTCTGATGTGCTAATCGTACTGGCAGAGGTTCTGCTCTGTTTCTTTTCTTTTGCTTATTTTTTTTTGTTTTTGTTTTTCTGGTTGTCATCACATGATGATGATAAAAACGATATTTTTCATGGCAATATTAAAAATCGAATGATAGAGGAGAAACTATGCCAGATTCTAATTCTTTCATTAACACCAGGAAAAGCAAAGTTCATTAAGACAGAATTTGATCTGTTAACCTTGTAATGACTGGCATGCTTACAGTCTTCTCTGTAATCTCGGTGGTGACCAGTTAAGCCATTCAGAGGCATCTGCGGAACACAAAGATAACCAACCATTCTGAAACTTGAAGTAACTTGACCTCCTCTTTCAAGAGTTCCCTGTTCTGAAAGCTGCCTTGGGCTCATTGTTCTTGCATAATTAGTCTCCTATAAACTTTGTAAGTATTTAGTAACCACAAGGACAGTGTTTCAAGGGCGAAGGTGTGTTTTTAATTGTTTAATTTTCCGATGATTTGCCTTCCTAGCTCATAGCATTCATATATTCACGTGTAGTCAGTGCATGTCCTTGTAATGTTTTTTTTTTTTTTTAAATTCGGCCACCGGTTCCCGTGATATTTGGCCAAACATAGACACACACACACACTAGTGGAAGGAGATAAAGATTATGAGAGGGCTTGGTAAACGAAAGAAAGCACCGGGGAGGAGGAAAAGAGAGCCTGGAAGGGAGGAGAGACTGAAGTTTTCATGGGAGGGCCAATGGCAAGGACAGTCTTAATTCGAATATAGTCCAGATCTGAGGAAACCAGGAAAATGACCGGAAGGAAACCCTGAAGCCGGCGTAAAATGATTGAGGAAGGAAAACTGGAGAGAAAGAAGGTAAATTGGAGAATCCTGAGAGAAGGGTTGGGTGAACCGAATTGAATTGCATATAAAATTTAAGCCAAAGTCACTACCCACCTGCGGGGAGAAGGGTTGGGTGGTGGTGAGTGGGGTAGTTGGCTTGGGGGAGGGGGAGGATAAGGGATATCGGGAAAGGAATTAAGTCGTCTTCTTCGTTTTAACGTGCTTTTTCCATTTTTATATGGGGTAAGCACGATGCCTTCTTTTGAAGGACTTTGATTTGGCGGTGGGGTAGGCCGTAGCCTCGATCGGCTGCCCTACCTGACATCGCTTAGACCCCGGTAACGAATGTGTACATGTATTGTACCAAATCCCCAGCTCCCTTTCTCCCAGCAGCGAGGAGAACTGGGCGGTTAGGTCGACAGTTCGAGACGTGTGAGGTGTCTGTTATGTTTTTGGAAGATGTTGGAGTGGCTTTGTTTATGTGTGTATTAGTCTGTAACACCCATTCGCTTTCAGCAAACTCATCCGTTGATTACATACGTAACGGGAAAGGAATTAAGTGTCAACCAAAAAACCGACAGAAGGATCTGTCAGTCATTGAAAGCTGTGAAACTAAAGAGAGTTACGAGCATGGGGCAACGTGCATTTACAAAATATATGTTGTATGTTTCTTAGACATTTCATAATGACTCCATTGTAAAATTATTTTCATTACCCCTAACAAATTTCAGGTAAAGGACATAGTTTTACCGACTTCATTGATTGCATCCATTCAAAATTTTCGTTGGTTTAACTTTTGAAAATGACAGTGGACATAATAGTGACTGCTTAGTCAATATATCCTCCGGTCTGATAGGATAACGTAAGGTGTGCAGAGAAAGTTTTTATCTTGTATTTTATGAAATAAAAATAAGCAGTGACTGGTGACAAAGAAGTCTCTCTCTCTCTCTCTCTCTCTCTCTCTCTCTCTCTCTCTCTCTCTCTCTCTCTCTATATATATATATATATATATATATATATATATATATATATATATATATATATATATATATATATATATATATAGTGTGTGTGTGTGTGTGTGTGTGCTGTACTGTATATGAGTGTGTAATTTACGTGAAATTAAGAGAAAGAAAACATATCCACTCTTAGTCTTACAAAATACCCGAATGACACTTATCACGTTGCCTTTCATCATTCTAAAGCATTTTCAGCCCCTCTAGTCAAGAATCTATGCTGATTGCGGTGTATAAACCTGTTAGAAATAATATAGACAGATGTACGCTCGGCCAACATCATGAAGTGATATTGGCAGCCTTGTTATTACAATAGAGGCGTGACAGGCCTGGCTACGTTCCCTTGCGGTTGCTGTTGAAGCTTTTGATGTGGTTGCCAATTCTGCTTTACCGCTGTTTTCGTCGGTTGGGCAAGTTACTCCGTTGTAAGTGGATTTTTTTCTTTTCGTTGTACGACTGCAAATATTTTTTCCAGCTTTATAAATACGAATATATAAATTATTTTGTGTTGTGTGATTTTTATTTTTATTTTACTTCTCTGGATAATTATTGCTCAGAATCTTTGGCAACAGGAAGGCGCAATAAGGACACAGTTGTGATTTAACACTCACTTGTAAATTTGAACCATGGAGAATGGTAATTACGGTTCATATAATACACACACACACACACACACACACACACACACACACATATATATATATATATATATATATATATATATATATATATATATATATATATTTTATTTATTTATGTATGTATATAAAGTATGTCCATGCTCTCTCTCTCTCTCTCTCTCTCTCTCTCTCTCTCTCTCTCTCTCTCTCTCTCTCTCTCTCATGGTCACAGTTGTTGATAAGATTAACCATCATCTTTAAACGACTTGCACGATAAAACTCTACCCGAAAATATTACTGCTCCTGAAATGGCAGAGCGATAATGTGTTTCTCCGCGTTTGATAATTACTTCCATAAATTATCTAATTTGTGTTTTAAGGGGTTCTGAACTCTATTGCAGTATATCAAGATCTTTACAGATTGTAATGGATTAAGTTCTGGCTTGATTTTCATATTTTATTCTCCGAAGTTTTCGCAGTAAGAATGATCCCGACCAATTTTATTATTATTCATTTAAATTCTTGGCTGCCTTTGTATGATTTTTGTTTTGGGTTGCTCTGAATGATAGCGGTAAAAATAACGTTGAATGGGCTAAATAATGGCTGATAATCAGTGACTAAATGTGGTAAATATTCTAGTGCCAAATCAGTTATTGGAAAGTTATTGCCCGGGGCAAAATTCTCTGAAGACAGGGTTAGAGTGGGCTCTCTGTATGCTGTTGGTTAAGAGATGCGGAGGAAGGGATAACTTGAGCGCACGTCATGAGCAGCAGTGTTTGATGTAACCACTCATGCAGTTCCTCACTTATGTATATGCGTGTGTGTGTGTGTGTATATGTGTGTATATATATATATATATATATATATATATATATATATAATTCTTGGCATCTTCATAAGAAAGCAAGCAGTAAATTAGTATAGCTCTAGTTTTCTTACATTTTTGCTAAGAAAAGATTAACTGTAGTAAAAGATTAACAGTAGTAAACTATACAATTAACATAAGTAAAGAACAAAAAATATACTTGGTTAGCTGAAAATATCCTTACCAAGCTGCTCTGGAACTCAAAGTACGGTATTTTGAATGAAAATTTGAATACATTTCGTCAAGTGGTTTTTGCTGCAATAGGGTAATATTCTCTTTAGGGGAGGGGTGGGGGAGGAGGTGCTTTTGATGGGAGGGGGGAGGAACTCTGGGAGAGATACTATTTCCGAAAAGAACGAAGTTATCTAAGAGTACCTCCTGAGACAAAAAATTGTAAACGGTAACAACACACAAAAATAAATAATACTGTTGAATATTTATGAATTATCGCATTGGTGTTAACAGATTCTAATATATATCGGTGTGCAGTCGGCCACAGACCGAAGCTGCAGTAGAATTAAACAGTGAACAAGAAAGCATTTAAATTGCCCTTGACGTGCACCCTTGTAGCTATGCGGAAATGAGAGAGAGAGAGAGAGAGAGAGAGAGAGAGAGAGAGAGAGAGAGAGAGAGAGAGATTTAGGATTATCTTCTACTGTTATAGGTCTGTGTTCATGCCAAAGTGAGACAGCAACAGCTTGTAGATTTAAGGTTTAGGTTTGTTTTTCCACAAAAAAAGTGTTGACCTTGGTTAGTAAGAGTAATTGCATTTAGCCCGATAACTATGTATTTTTATTTTGTATTGTACAGTCTATAGGATTTAGTCTAATTGCCCTGTAATTTCGATAAATCTTCTTCTTCTACGAGAGAGAGAGAGAGAGAGAGAGAGAGAGAGAGAGAGAGAGAGAGAGGAAATTGTATGTTCTCATCAATAGTCAAAAACTTCAGGCCAAACAAAGTACAGTGCTGTAACTAGGGCCATGTGCAAGTGCCACGGTCAACCGTGATCAGAATGAAATCAAACGATTCTTACAGACAACAACGTGAAGCCTCACATGTACTGTACTGCAAGTATCTGTCTTCGAGGTTTCTTCCCTTTTTTTTTTTTTTTTTTTGCCGAGAGCTGGTCTAGGGGTGATAGAGTCCGTACAGCAAGTTGCCAACGGCTCTTATTATATTTCGTATAATGATTCCGTTTTTCACTTGATTCGTTAAATATTAGGGAAATGAATACTTGGCATTTGGAATAATCAGTTTTGTTTGATTATTTGCGATATCAGATGAATTTTATGTCGATGAAATCCGCGCCCATCTTCAAACTGAAGTAATGCATACCGGCTGTTACCACGGGAATTGCTCCTCCCCCGAATGCGCTGCGGAGTGTCTGCTTCGCGCCACTCTTAATGAGCAACAAAGAAATCCAGACTTACATAAAGCTAATAAGTTCCAATTATTTGCGTCTTCCCAGAAAAGGCTTTAAGCAAAATCCTCCCATGCTGTGACGATTCGAGACTACTTCTGCTTATCATTACGCAGATACATGAAAAGGATAGGTGAAGCGAAAGCACCAGTAGTATGTTTATTAAAGAGAAGTTAAAAATAAAAAAAAGTAAAAAGTAACCCCCCCAAGGCCATAGTTGGCAACTTAGTTGGTGTGGTCACGTGGTCTTGTAGCTTTACAACTGGTAGTCTAATGCGTCACACCTGAAATATACTGTTGCCAACTTTGGCTCTTCTGTTTTGAATCTGGCGTGAATGTATTCAGGGCCACTGTCTGCATGAAAAAGTCGCTCATTTATTGCGAGATGGCACTTTTTTTTTTTTATAAAAAGTGGCCAAAGTAGTTGTTGTCATCATATCAAGGTTAATACTCTCTGATAACTTTGGCAGCAGTTAATACGTTATAAGAGACCTGATGCCAAGGTGAACATACTGTAGACAGTGAGATGAAAATTAATAAACTGAACTTTGAATAATGTTTAAAACCCAGTACATTCAGCACATTAATACACTCACACTGATATAAATATGACCACACATCGTACCGGCGGGTACGCATGCGCATATATATATATATATATATATATATATATATATATATATATATATATATATATATATATATATATATATATATATATGTGTGTGTGTGTGTGTGTGTGTGTGTGTGTGTGTGTGTACATTATCTGATATATATACATTATGTATATATATATATATATATATATATATATATATATATATATATATATATATATAATATGAAATACATAGCCACCCCGTGGTACCCAAGATATGGCAACAGCCGTTGCCAAACACTGTCATCAATTAAGAGTTGTTTGCCCTCCTATTGTCTGTGTATTCTGGGTTACGCTGCAGGTTTTCTTGCAGCGCAGAATTGCAACTTTTGTTGTTTAAAATAAAAAGTTATTACTTTTGCCCGTTCTATCAGCGAAGCTGAACAACGTTGAGTGCGATCAGTTATTAGATAGAGGGGGACCAGCATACCAGTAATATATTTCAAATGATGTTGGTGCAAAAGTCACAGCGATCAATCAGTACATAGAACAGAGCGATACCTTATCAGCTTCTGAAGTTGATATTTTCTCTAGCTCATGGCTTGTATTTTTTTTATTTTTCCCCCTGCTGTTGAACTAATTACATTAAATTTATTGAAGGGGAAATGCTGCAGTAACTAACAGAATTATATTTACCTCAAGGCTTGTGTCCTTAGCATGTGTTTTTAATTACGAAAAGGCCTTTTACCTGATTTTTTTTTTATAAATGTTGACTATGTAGTTTTATATTGTTTTTTTATGTCCAATAATACTCTTGCTTCACTTTTTTATCTATTTTTTCACAGATGAGCGTTTTGTTCTTTATGAACTTCCGTAGTGTTAATAGATTGTTTATGATTTGTTTCAAATGGTTATGGCTTGCACATTACAAATTCTCTCTCTCTCTCTCTCTCTCTCTCTCTCTCTCTCTCTCTCTCTCAAATCAAGGTAAAATGCACGGTATTTCCTTTTAATCGGAGAAAATGAGATGAAACAAAATATCCGTAAGATCAACAAGAAATAATAAATATTTAGGTAAAACTTAGATAAATAAAAATAAAATAGTAATTCCTGGAAGTTAACATAAAATGAAATTTGAATGTTTCGCCCAACTGTATACGGTGTAAAATTTATTCCTACCACACGCAAGTCATACATACATGCATATATACATACATTTTATATATATATAGTGAATGTATATATACAGGTACAATAAAATGTATATATGTATGTATATAGGTATGACTTACGAGTGGTAGGAATAAATTTTACACCGTATACAGTTAGGTGAAATATTCAAATTTCATTTTATGTTAACTTCCATGAATTACTGATATTTTAATTTTACTTACCTAAACAATTATTATTTCTTGTTAATCTTATGGATTTTGTTGCATCTCATTTTATCCTATGAAAAGGAGATACCGCACATTTAGTCTTGATTTGTAGGAATGAATTACCTTTGTTATTCGTACTATTATGCTACACTTGAAATGAAAAATCCTAAATTTGGGAAGCATAATGGAAAGTATCAAAATTCTCACAGCAAATCAACAAACATAAAAGTTTGGAAATTATTAAAGAACAAAAAGGTGGCAAATGAGTCCAAATTAGTCATAACAACATTGGAGGTATTCTGAAAACTACGAGCATCAGCATTCATATTATAATCAATAATAATAATAATAATAATAATAATAATAATAATAATAATAATAATAATAATAATAATACTGTATGTCAGGTCCACAACAATATTCAGAGGTGAATGATGTTGGTTTTATTAAAACGTTATAAGAGCTTTCGAACCCTGTCCTGGGTTCAGTTCGAAAGCTCTTGAAACGTTTTTATAAAGTTAAATTAAATATATCTTGGTTTAACCAGACCACTGAGCTGATTAACAGCTCTCCTAGGGCTGGCCCGAAGAATTAGATTTATTTTACGTGGCTAAGAACGAATTGGTTACCTAGCAACGGGACCTACAGCTTATTGTGGAATCCGAACCACATTATAGCGAGAAACGAATTTCTATCACCAGAAATAAATTCCTCTAATTCTTCATTGGCCGGTCGGAGAATCGAACGCGGGGCCAGCAGAGTGCTAGCTGAGAGCGGTACCTACCCGTCCAACGAGGAACTTCGTTTTTATAACATCAACAATAATTCACCGGTGAATATTATTGTGGACCTGATATACAATATATCTTGTTCTCGATCTGGAGGAGAAAGACCTAATAATAATAATAATAATAATAATAATAATAATAATAATAAAAGATTCAAAATCACAAGCATTTATGCTCACGATATGGCCAGAAAGGCACTCTCGGAGTTGTACATTGTACCAAGAATTTTAATAAACAGTTTGAGCAGCCGAATGATTTTATGAGTTCCGCCAAAGAAAGAAATTGAAGTCTGGCTACATCTCTTGACAACGGACACTGATGTTAAAGGGGTTGAGATGCCATGGACTTTAGCCAACATTCCTCGTCTCGTGTCTTCTTTAAGAGAGGTGGGTACGAATGCCATGGAGAACTCGGAATAAGCAAGTGTATTTATAAACGCACTCATACACACACACACACATGCATGATCGTGAAGGCAGGTATGCATAGGCGTAGCCGGGGTGAAGCAGGGGTTCTTTGCCCAGCTCTCTAGGAGAAACAGTTACATTATTAAAACCATTAAAAGTATAGAGATGTATATGACACTGAACTGTCCGCTTGCCCTTGAACGAAAGCTTTGGTGGAGACGGTAAATTTTTCTGAAAAGAATATGATAAGTTCAAGATGGAATTTGACCACGCCTAAGAGTAAAATTAGTAGGTTTCGCCAGAAGAATGTGTTCACAGATGATTAACAGAAATTTGAAGCAGGGTTAAATGAAAATCAGGCAGCCGCATGGGAGGAGACCTACTGTATTAAGGGATAACACCAAAGCAGTTACAGAATACAGTGTGCCACCGAAAGAACACTGTAGGTGTTGTCCCATAACGGGCTTGCGTTTCATAAACTGATTCGAAGTGCGTTACTCTTCATTTCTGTATGTTTTTCTTTCCAGAGTGTAAATTCACTCGAAAATGCTGATTCCCAACAAAGATGTCTGATGTTTGCATTTCACGAGTGTCATCATCATCTCTCTCTCTCTCTCTCTCTCTCTCTCTCTCTCTCTCTCTCTCTCTCTCTCTCTCTCTCTCTCTCTCTCTCTCTCTCTCTCTCTCTCTCTCTCTATAAAGTTTTTCTACTTTTTTCTCATATAGCTTTGTTTTATATTTTGGTTGCAATTTTAAGTATGCGTCTGTTTTTATAATTATATTTTAATGTATTATTCCAGCTCTGATAATGAGACAGATGTATTGGAACTTCAGCAATAAAGAAATGCCGGTACTGTGGACGTTTTCCTCTGCCCTTGGTCCTATATATATATATATATATATATATATATATATATATATATATATATATATATATATATATATATATATATATATATATATATATATATATATATATATGTGTGTGTGTGTGTGTGTGTGTGTGTTTATATATATATATAATTATATATATATATATATATATATATATATATATTATATATATATATATGTATATATATATATATATATATATATATATATATATATATATATATATATATATATATATATTACACTACCCTTTGTCGCCCATAGAACACGTCACGATGAGGTTCGTCTTTCGGTTCACAGCAAGTCTTTTTAGGATGAAGTTGCAGGCCTCTTGACCTTTTGAAACCAGATTGGGACCACCTCATTCATCAAGCTGTTAAGTTCATACCAGGGTAAATCACTGCTTGAAGGACGCAATCGGTTATTAAACGAGGGTTCCCATCCGGCTGTCTTTGTCCATGAAACACACACACTATATATATATATATATATATATATATATATATATATATATATGGGTGTGTGACTCTTTCTCTTTTCACGCTTATATTTATTACTTATTCTTTTTCACTATTGTCCCTTCCACCATACTTTTTCCTGATTCCTCCTTTCTATGCTTGTGAGTGATTCACGCCACGTCCGTATCCAATTTTCATCTCCCCCTTCGTGTTATGGAGTCTGTGTGAATCCTAAAGGGCCCATTTCTGTTACTATCCTCGTGTGGTCTGATGTCATGCTTGCTTATTTTCTTACTTACTGCAGTCCACTCACTTTCTATTATCACTAAGGCGACGTCGCTTGCTGATCTTACAAAGTGGTTTAAATTTTTTTATTGCTTCAATTCTTGTATGCATATCTCTCTCTCTCTCTCTCTCTCTCTCTCTCTCTCTCTCTCTCTCTCTCTCTCTCTCTCTCTCTCCATAGCGTAGAAGGTAGCCTATCCAGCGAAATTACCATTGTTCGATCCTCAGATCGGGCTAAGAAGGGACGATTTGGATGCATTACCTAAAAATCCTGTTGACGTGAATTGTGATTTATGTACTTTGTTATTTGTCGCCTATTGCTGGTGGAGAGAAAGAGAGAGAGAGCCGTGAGTGATCAGTACTCCGTCAACAGGTGTACCATGCTGTGAATGCAGACGGGAGGGCCTCGACGAGGTAATCCTCACCCCGATTAAGTGAAACCATTACTTAAAGAACTACAAAAAGGATTAATGAAAACGTGAGGGAAAGGTTTTGTGTGACCTCTCTAACTTGACTTTATTTGTATGGGGTAATTAAAACACAGAACGATTTTTAGCGCTGGGCCACTTATTAGCTCAATGGGTTCAGCTTCTTAGTTAGATTTTTTGTCAATATTCCTAAACCGTAATGTACAGATTAATAGCGTTTCTAGACTTGTGAATTTCAATGTAGTATTGTTATTCACCGAAGCATCTATTGATGACTTGTTGGAATTTTTATTGGATACGCCTTAAAGAGCAGAAAGCTAGATATGCTGTTGTCTAAGAATACTTTAATAGTTATAGTTAAACGATATAACGTGTATTTGGCCGGGGCTGAAATGGCAAATACTTTCCTAAATTGAATGAATTGGTGCCATCGATAAAATTCGCTGTAGAAATGGAAGAGGACCGTGGCCTTCCTTTTTGAGATTGCCTGATACATAGAAGCAGTAATGGATTTTAAATTTAGTTCTACAGATCTCCTGCCAGTATTTCTACTTATTTACATATATGTACTCTGGCCACAGCAATAAAGTAAGGAAACCAATTTTCAGGTCCATGGTTTTAAGAGCATTACGTCAATGTTACCTTAATTATGTTGATGAAAGAGTTATAATAACGAATGCAGGCCAGAACCTGAAACATCCCGATATCGTATTAGACAGTGCATTAAGAGCAGCAAAAACGACTTTTTATAATAATATCAGAGTAACAAGAGACTACTTGCTTGTGCCCCCGTAGACTAACAATTTGGGTTAAATTCCTCGTTGACTTAAGAACTTTTAAGAGTTTATATGGCACATAAGGATAATATTTCAGTGAAAAAACACTCTTAATAATGTCTCCCAACACTAAGAAACCTTTATCACATAGGTCAAACTAGAAAAGCAGTGTTAAAAAAAATAGAACAGCATGAAAAATATGTAATATGGACTGGATAACAGTGGAATTGTTTGCGCTAAAGAGGTCAATCATGCTATCGTTTGGAAAAATGTAAAAAAACTGATGTATTTAATATTTTAGTATCCAGTTGTATAAATGAGAGATTTTTTTAAGAATATGAAACTCAGCCTGGGAAAATATAAGCTTGGTCTATTTATTTCAAAATAAAGATGTATAATACATAGATTTTCTAGAAAGCAAAAGACAAGATTTGTTAATGGAGCACTGGCCTCAGTACCGGAAGAGGCTAGGACTACTTTCAGTAGGTGATACTTTTTCAACACTGTATTTCTGTCAGTACTATCAACTTAGCATAATTAATGAAGTTATCTACCATAATGTCTCAGTCATCTTGAAGATGTTTCAACTAAAGATGAAACCGGTCAGAATATGTGCCTGTTGTTTCGTTTTTCTTTGTGGTGCATTTGCATACTTACGTCACACTTTTTGGTTACTGGTGATTCAGGTACACACACACAAATAATATATATATATATATATATATATATATATATATATATATATATATATATATATATATATATATGACTGAATCACGAAGATATGGAACGTGATGAATGCATAAATAGAGGCAAATGCCACAAAGGGAAAGCAAAACAACGGAGTGGTTGCTAGGCCTTTCGACGCAACGGTCCTTTACTGTAAAGGACCGTCGTGTCGAAAGGCCTAGCAACCACTCCGTTGTTTCCCTTTTCTTTTGTGGCATTTGCCTTTATATATATATATATATATATATATATATATATATATATATATATATATATATATATATATATATATATACACACACACACACATAGAATATCAACACACAATTACGTGTGGAGCAGAAATAAATTTCTGATTCACATCAGGATCGAATCCAGGTCTTTTAAATGAAATACCAGAGCGCTGCCAACCAGGCCACACAAATCATAAAAGAAGTTGGAACCTGAGTACAACTCTACCCAAGGAATTACCTGGGCAGGCTAACTGCTTGCATACCGGCATGTTTTCCCCAACTTCCCGACTCAGCAGTGACCCAGTTATCCTTTCTGAGTGAATATGATAGAATATCAACACACAATTGTGTGTGGAACAGAAATAAATTTCTGACTCGATCCTGATGCGAGTCAGAAATTTATATATATATATATATATATATATATATATATATATATATATATATATATATATATATATATAATGTATTTATGTATGTACGTACAGAATGTATTAGTCACATAGCATTAGTATGTAAGATCGTTTTAGCTTAATAAGAAAGAAAAAAAAATTCACCATGTCTTAGCTACATTACACCTGACGCAAGTAGAATGAACAGGACAGCTGTCGACTCTTGCAAAGAAATGCTTCCAAGCATTCAAATGGAGACATGTGCCGGAAACGGCAGCCAAGAAGATTAACTTTGAGGTCTTTTCTGGAAGGCTCGCAACAATAACAATTTCTTGGCCAAGGGCAGACTTTTGAGGACGCTTTGCCAACAAGCCACGCGTGAGTATTATTTTTCTTTCTCAACAGGCCCCTCGTGACACTTTTTCCATTTTTACAAACGTGCGTCTTGTGACAAAATTTTTGTTTGGTTACCAAATGGGACTGTTTTTACGTCAGCAAGCCACTAGTAGCAGTGATTATTTTTGGTCATCTAGCAACCTGTGTAATTTACTTTGTCAACAGTTAATATTTTGTTAAAGCACTTGTGGTAATAAATAATTTTTTCACTCCAATTCATTTGTGGGAAAAAATATACCGCAATTTTACTGACAATTGTCTTGCACAGCGTAGGCCAAGAGGAAGTTAGGTTTTCGTTAAGAAGCCACTTATGACAAAGATTTCAAACGTTATCCTTAGCTGCACGTAGCCCACCCTCGATTTGAGTTATAAAAGATGGAAAAAGTTGAAGTATGAAGCGTGGCCACAGGTGAAGCGATGACATGCCTATTCAGGATCGCGGAAGAAGGAAGAGAATTTCAGCTCGGCACTAAAGTGAGGGATGCAGTTACCACATCGCGCAGCCAGATACCGAACGGAGGTTTATTATTATTATTATGATTATTATTATTATTATTATTATTATTATTATTATTATTATTGTTATTATTGTTGTTGTTGTTGTTGTTGTTGTTGTTGTCTCATCACAGTCTATCCAGACTGGTGGTTTACAGTGTGGGGGGGTGGGTTCCAGGTTGAATCCAGCTTCTGTAGGAGTCCACCAATTTTCTCATATATGTGCTGCTTCTAGTAGCACGCTCTTCTGCAAGATTCCTGGGGCTAATTCGGCTTCCATTTTACCAAGGTTTTTCTTCACACATCCTGGTATTATGCTTAGTGCTCCAATGATTAAGAGTACTGCCTCTACTGGCATATTCCATGGCTTCCTCAGTTCAGTCTGCAGGTCTTGATACTTTTCTTCTGTTTTCTCTCTCACTTTCTCCACCACTCTGGAATCCCACGGTTCTGCGACATCTGTGGGGGATACTTTGTTTTTGATTGCCCATAAAGAGTCATGTGTGGTGGATGTACTTGTATCACCCTTGTCTGTCGTGATACTGTAGTCCCTGAGTAATTTTGCCTGCTCGTTTTCTACCTTAGGTAGGTGATGGTACCACTTGTTGCTGCATTCTTTCTGATATTTTTGCAGTGACTCCAGTGGAAGGCTTTTACAACACATTGTGTCTCTTTTTATACTGCTTTTATGCTAATGCTGGGGATTGGCCTGCACTGTCGTTTACGGTCCTTATTTTACACTGCATTTCTTACTCTTAGTCGAGATATTGGTTCCGTCTATATGGCCCTTTAGATGCATCTTGTTCTTGGGGCCTGATCTTGTGCAGTTTTTCAAGTTGTCTCCTGTGTTTCAATGCTGGCCAATTGTTCATTTTATTTATGAACTGTCCATGCATGGGTTTTTTGTGCCATTCTTATTTTCTAGTCTTGTTGTTCTGTCTTTATATATTAGTGGGGTCTTCATCCTCATTAATCATTATTATTATTATTATTATTATTATTATTATTATTATTATTATTATTATTATTATTACCCAGCTTGTAGGAACCACTGGTTTTACGTGTCTGGATTTTGACCTCATCATGTAGATTTCAGGTGTGTTCCTTGTTATATTTATACATTCACGTGTAGTTAAGAATTTTTTGTTTGTATTGTTTCTTATTTTCATTGTGAAGTTTGACTTCTTTCTCTTTATGAAAAATGTCTGGGCCTCAGTAGTTACTTGATAAACAGTTATCAAGAGTGAGTTCTTCCACGTGGACTTGCAGCGTAGCCTGCAAGGCTGAACATTTCTTTGAAATTATAAATCAGCATGATTGATGGCAGTATTCAGTTTTGAGGTAGTTTTGGATATTTTTCTGATTTTTAACATTTATATTACGTATTATAATTTCGGGTTTATAGCAATTAATTCTTTTTGTTTTCTTTCAGTATTTACGGTTTCATACAACTGTAAGAATCAGTTATGAAAAATAAATGCAGGAATCGTAACCAAAAGCTGCGGCTCTCTCCTTCAAGGGCCTTTAGCCAGGTGAGTGAAGAGGCCAATATTTACCTGGTCAGTCAAATTTCCTTTATCCTTCCTGGCACAGATGCAAAATAATAATTCCATACTCGGATCATATCAGGTTAGCCATTCACCCGGGTCATTGAGGATTCGCCCCGTCTTGACTTGGTTCAGACGTGAAGAACAGGTTTAGCTGACCCACGTTGAGACGCGTGGTCGTCCCAGCGAGTCACATCTCTAGACTGTTGCTGGGGCGACACGAACGATTTGCCGACAAGTCTAACGGATAAACTTGATAGGCAAATAAGAGGCAACCTTTAATGCTGCACACACACACACACACACACATACATATTTATATATTTATATGTATACTTATACATATTTTCATGCATGTATATCTTATCCTCTGCAATTGTACGTTTACGGGCTTATCTTTACCTGTTTTACTCTTCTCTCTGCATGATATAATCTTTACCTGTGTTCTTCTTGGATCATGCTATATATGCATATGTATACATACACACGCACAAACACAGACACACGCGCGCACACACACATATATATATATATATATACACATACAGTATATATATATATATGTATATGTATATTTGTATATGTATGAATAACTGAATCACGAAGATATGGAACTTGATAAATGTACAAATAAAGGGTAACGCCACGAAAAGCCTAGCAACTACTCCGTTGTTTCCATTTTCCTTCGTGGCATTAGCCTTTATATATACTGTATATATATTATTTATATAATGTGTCCATGTTTTGTCTACATGCAAGTGTTCCTTGTACATGAAAAAATTTACAATATGTTGTTGTTATGTACCAATGTGCATCCCTGTTCTTGAGGTTTATATATAGATCTTCAATTATTCTGTGCACATTTGTACATCTTTGTTCATTCTCGATACTTGCACCAGAGGCTGAGATATCTGAAAGCCAAACACGGAAACCTCCTTATGGTCTGTTGCTTCATGTGTCATAATCAAGGCCACAGAATTATAACAGATGGGTATTCTCTCTCTCTCTCTCTCTCTCTCTCTCTCTCTCTCTCTCTCTCTCTCTCTCTCTCTCTCTCTCTCTCGTTACATAAGGACACTTAAGATAAAGCATGCATGACGTCTGTATGTCATGTTTATTTGTGTAAATATGACTAGCAGCCTCACCCGAAAGGAACCTTCTAGGGCCACCCCTCTAAAGCAAAATGGCTTATAACTGTTATTGAATATAATGCATTGTGCGCAAGTGTGTATGTATGTATGTGTGATTTCACTGAGTTTGTATATCCATTTATAAACAAGGAAAAATGTTAAGCGTTCTTTTAATTACCTTTTATGTTACACACCTAATCTGCGTACGTGTTAATGCTTCTTATTTCCCCATAAGTTATTTCAGCTCTTTATTATCTTTCAGTGCAGTGTGTTGCATCTTTCATTGGAAATGGATCCATTTGAAGAGCCATCTTTCCTCGCGCTTTAGAAAACGCTGGTCGCAAAAGGTAAGGATATTGAATACCGGTTGTTCGTAACAATTACTCTGGATGAAAATATCTATAGCATTTGTTTTTATAGTAGAAGGAGAAGTACGATGCATTAATAGGAGTGGGAGAGGAAGTCCTTGAATAAATCTACGTCAAGGCATTTTTTTTATAGATGAATAGATCTATATTTGTGGTTTCTATAGGGAGATAAGCTGGTTGGAAAAACTGGCACAGTGAAGAGGCAGAGGAAGAGGTAAGAAGAAGTCCCTGATAATATTCTACTCGGTACCATATAACCTCTATGATAAAAACTCTACACACGTGCGCCCGATCACACACACACACACACACACACACACACACACACACACACACACACACACACACACACCACATAGAGCCAGAAACGTGACTCCCCGAGTCTACGGTGCTTAGAAAACGGGTACTTGAGGTCACAGAGCCAGCAACAGCCATTCACCAGAGCTATCGGGCGAAACAAGGAAGTCCTAAATGAAGTGGTTTGGCTGGACACTGCTTCGCTGTGGACGACCTCGGCTGTGGAGTGGAGGGGATGTCATTCTGTTTAGGGTCGTTGTAGTGGCTCTCTCTCTCTCTCTCTCTCTCTCTCTCTCTCTCTCTCTCTCTCTCTCTTGGCATCAAAATGGTTGTGAAAAAGTGCCATTCTGTTAATCGTTGTTTTGCTCTTCCGAAATTCTGTTCTCTCTCTCTCTCTCTCTCTCTCTCTCTCTCCTCTCTCTCTCTCTCTCTCTCTCTCTCTCTCTCTCTTTCGTTTCTGTGTTCGATGTCAAAATGGCTATGTGAAAGGAGCCACTCTGTTAATCGCTGTTTTGCTCTTCCGCAATTCTCTAATGATTCTTCTTCCTCATTTTCTGACTTGACATTACTAAGGCTTTCCTACGCTCCACGTTAGCACTTCGTAAGATGCGGCATTGTTGGTTTTCTTTGCCTTATACAGTATTGTGCGTAGATTACCTTTTTTCGTAATTATTTTTTTATCTTTGTCTTATACAGTATTGTGTTTAAATTACCTTTTTTTCATAATTATTTTTTATTATCTTGTCTTATACAGGGTTTTGCTTAAATGACTTTTTTTCATTATTTTTTTTATCTTTGCCTTGTACATTGTTTTGCTTAAATTACCTTTTTTCATAATTATTTTTTTATCTTTGTCTTATACAGTGTTTGCTTACATAACCTTTTTCATAATTTTTTTTATCTTCGCCTTATGCAGCATTTTGCTTAAATAACGTTTTTTCATCGTTATTGTTTTTATTTTCGCCTTATGCAGCATTTTGCTTAAATATCGTTTTTTCATAATTATTGTATTCATTTTCACATTATGTAGCATTTTGCTTAAATAACGTTTTTTTCATAATTATTGTTTTTATTTTCGCCTTATGCAGCATTTTGCTTAAATAACCTTTTTTCATAATTTTTGTTATCTGCCTTATACAGTATTTGCTTAAATAACTTTTTTCATAATTATTTATTTTATCTGCCTTATGCAGCATTTTGCGTAGATAACCTTTTTTCATAATTATTTATTTTATCTGCCTTATGCAGCATTTTGCCTAAATAACGTTTTTTCATACTTATTTTTTTTACCTGCCTTATGCAGCATTTTGCTTAAATAACTTTTTTTCATAATTATTTTTTTTTATCTTTGCCTTATGCAGCATTTTGCTTAAATAACCCTTATTCATATATATATATATATATATATATATATATATATATATATATATATATATATATATATATATATATTTTTTTTTTTTTTTTTTTTTTTTTTTTTTTTTTAAGTCGCGTTTACTTTGAACGACATGTCGGCTTTATTAGGGTTTGAAGCGTCTTGAAAATATGTAGTTCTGATTTTAGTTTGCTGTAAAAGAAAATATTGAGATGGTTTTGTCTGTCCGTCCGCCCTTTTTCTGTCCGCCCTCAGATCTTAAAAACTACTGAGCCTAGAGGGCTGCAAGTTGGTATTTTGATCATCCACCCTCCAATCATCAAACATACCAGGTTGCAGAACTCTAGTGTCAGTAGTTTTTATTTTATTTAAGGTTAAAGTCAGCCATAATCGTACGTCTGGCACTGCTATAGGTACCAACAATATGGGACACCACCCGGCCGTGGATGAAAGTTTCATGGGCCGTGGTATATACTTACTACTTAACGGGCTATACTTATTATTTATTTAATTATGTGTCTTTCAGATAAGTTAATCTCTCTTTATTGCTATTCCTTAATATCCATTCTCCGTAAGTGTGAATGTGGACGTTTGTATTTGAACTTAGAATTTCGACAATATTTCGCGGAATGAAAATAATAATAACAATAAATCTGGGAATTTCGACAACATGTCGTGTAACGAAAGCAACAATGACAATAATTCTGGGAGAATATCTGGAAAGGAAACGGTCGATGCATACCATGTCCAGTTATCATGACGACAGGTCGAATTAAAATTTCCTAACAACTGACGGTAGGTGAAGGGGAAGTGAATGGTTTCAAAGAATATGCAAGGAAGGTATCTTAGTCATAATTGTTAATATGTGCTCGTGCGTATCGAGTTTACAGTGCACTGTTATTTTTCAAGTATGGGGACTGACAAGACATCGCTTAAAGCCGATTGCATTGACGTTCATAATATTCCCCCAGCACAGTCGAATGTTAAAGTGTTGAAACGAGAGAAAAGCGGAAAAGAGCCAGAGGAAAATAGTAAAATACTGATGAAGAAGGAGGCTGAACATATCAACAAATTACACGGTTCAGTGAATAGCTTCCCTTTTCTTGCCAAGCCTTGGAGTTCTCCTCCTACTTTTGTTTTTCCTGACTTACAGCCTCTCTTCCTTGAGGAGGCAGGTTTATGTCTTGCTTCGTTAAGCCTTGCCTCTATTCCTTCGTTTATGGCGCCCGTTCCCTTTCCCCTTGCTCTTTGATAATACAAGTAATTTTATTAGAGAAGTTAAAGAAAAATAAAGTAAAAGAGGTATGGTAGTAAGGGTCTTCATATTAGTATTACAGCGGACCTTAACTCGGGTCTTAAAATCAACGAGTATCCCCGTAGAGATGGCTGTATAGAAAACGGAAGACGAACGAAAAATGATAAACAATGTGTATTCAAAAGTTGCATTATCCGATCCATATGTCGATGAAAACGCCGACGTTAAATGGAAGGCATTCTCTCTCTCTCTCTCTCTCTCTCTCTCTCTCTCTCTCTCTCTCTCTCTCTCTCTCCTCTGGAGGTTTAAGCCTAAACCATAGAGTGCCAACAAATGGAACGACATGGTATGATAATATGGGATCAGTTCTAAAAGTCAGTCTCACTCGGTGTACACAATACCCAATTCTTCTCGAGGTGCCAGTACTTTTAAGTCTTATACTACTTGTGCCACTTTTACTGATAGTTACAGTAAACTAATGTTGTTGCTATTATTACTAACAGTGTTACTAGTATATACAGTATCCTTAAGCGCGCCCCATTTTCTTATGCCCCGCAAGGCCTTGTTCTGTACTAATCGAAGTTTGTCATTTAACATGTTGTTCTGTGTGCAGTGTATGCTTGTTTGTCTGACATTCTGTTTGTATATGTGTCAGTCTGTTTGACTGTTTGTCGTATATGTGTCAGTCTGTCTGACTGTTTGTCGTATATGGTCAGTCTGTCTTACTGTTTATGTGTCAGTCTGTCTGACTGCTTTTTGTATGTGTGTCAGTCTGTCTGACTGTTGTTTGTATGTGTCAGTCTGTCTGACAGTTTCTTGTATATATGTCAGTCTGACTGTTTTTTTATATGTGTCAGTCTGTTTGGCTGTTTGTTGTATATGTCTATGACTTTTTTGTATATTTGTCAGTCTGTCTGACTGTTTTTTGTACATGTGTCAGTCTGGCTGACAGTTTCTTGTATATTTGTCAGTCTGTCTAACTGTTTGTTGTGTATGTGTCAGTCTGTCGGACTGTTTTTTGTATGTGTCAGTCTGACTGTTTGTTTTGTTGTATATGTGTCAGTCAGACTGTTTGTTTTGTTGTATATGTGTCAGTCTGTATTACTGCTTGTTGTTTGTGTTTGTATGGCGTAAACTTTCCACATTTGCGACTTCTTCTTTACAACCAGTGGATATATTTAGAGTAGTGAAAATATGGTGGTCATATAAAGATCTCTAGAACTACATGGCAGAATGGAGAGCTTCCTTATGTAGTGTCAATTCCATGGCTTCATAATTTTACACTTCCAAACGCAGAAGATAGCGCCAGATGAGCAATGTGTTTCATTATGTGTATATTTTACGAAAATCTTTTAGTCAAATGTAAACATATGGACGGTATATATTTTCCTTAAACTGATTAACCAATCAAGTTCCCCGGAAGACGCCTGGTGGAAGGTGAAACTGCATTAGTGACAAAAGTTCACAATTAGCTGAGGGTTACAAACTTGCCAGTCAGCTATCATGGTGGAGATGATTCGATATCGATTCTAAGTTAATAACCTGAATTGAATTCGACTGGGATATATATATATATATATATATATATATATATATATATATATATATATATATATATATATATATATATTTATATATATATATATATATATATATATATATATATTTATATATATATATATATATATATATATATATATATTTATATATATATATATATATATTTATATATATATATATTACTAAAAGGACCTCATTCACACTGGATGGTATCTAACGGAGTTTTTCTGAATAAAAAACTCCGTTAGATACCATCCAGTTTGAATGAGGTCCTTTTAGTGATTCTACTAATGCACAGAACAATTGTGTATGTGATAAAGTTATATATATATATATATATATATATATATATATATATATATATATATATATATATATATATATATATATTGCAGGGTCGATATTAATTCAAGTCTCTCTCTCTTGATAGCCTGGTGGTCAAAGTCAGTATCTATCGTTGTTTCTAAACCACGGTTCGAATCCCGGCCCACGCAGAAATACCTATCAATTATAAAATTCCTTTTAGGTGTAAAGGTATAGGGACTTTGATATGAAACGATATTTGTGGCTTAATATTTATCAAACCTTTTTCGCCTCGTTCCGCAATGGCTTTTAATAAATTTGATTTAAAAGTCGTACATGTATAAAGTATGGTTGATGTATTTCTTCACCACTTTTACCAGAGTCACCCTATATCACATTAACATTGTTAATTTCACTGTTAAGATTGCGGCAATACTAGGAAAACAAGCATTTTCCTATGCTTTAACATGGGCTTTGAACGTATCTGGCATTCATTTCGTTAGCAAATGAGTACTTTTAGAGGTAGTGGACCCTACAATTCAGGGACGAGAATGTGAAAGCGGGGTTTTTGAGGGCGGCGGAGGTTTTTGGGGAGGGCGACAAAACGAGTGAAATACAAGGGCATTAATTCGCATTGAAAGTTTTCAGAATAAAGTTATTTTATGGAATGTTATCAAACTAATATCATGCACGATGGCAAGGACCAGGTACCTTAGGATAGGTTAGGTTAGGTGTGGTTGGTTAGGTCATTTGCTAACGAAACGAGCGACGGAAACATTCAAAGCACACTTTAAAAAATGGGAAAATTATATTTTCAAGTCCACAATACGATAATGATTTAAAGCAAAATTTTACAGCGAAGTTACTAATACTACTACTACTACTACTACTACTACTACTACTACTACTACTACTACTACTACTACTACTACTACTACTACTACTAATGAAAAGAAAAGTAAATTCTTGGCTTACTAATTTTCTAACGTCTTCTACCATCAAATCGACATGTGAATCTTTTTTTGGCTTGAAAATATATTATAGTTTACCATGTATTGTATAGTCATCTCACAAAGACGTTTTCTTTATTGACTTACAGAAAATGGAGATTATGATTAAATTGGGAGAAACCAATGTATTAGGTATGCTGGTGACTACAGTTGGGCCAAACAAATAGATGAAAATAAAGTTAAAACAAATACAATGGAGGTAACACACGATTTAAGGCTACAAAGCCCCTCCCCCCCACCATCTCTCTCTCTCTCTCTCTCTCTCTCTCTCTCTCTCTCTCTCTCTCTCTCTCTCTCTCTCTCTCTCTCTCTCTCTCTCTCTCTCTCTCTAACTGACCATTTCTTTCTTTCTACCAAACTTGAGCATTCATTTCCTGTGCCAATTTACTTGGCCCCTATAATATTTCATATTGTTATGTTTATGGTAGTTATATGTTACTTCCTTCCATTTGTTATTGTGATTGCCTGTTCGGGTGAAATGATCGGTTGTTAGCATCTATTCCATTCTTGTCGCCGAATATCCTGGATGTAGGATGATATAAACGCATTCTTGGGCTGCTATTCATTGGGCGGTGTACATCGTAGGGAGAGACAAGAAGAAGAGATACAAAGTATACAAGCGTATAAATGATAAAGTGCAAGATATATGAGCATCGAAGCAAAGCATACAATAAGGAATCATATCCTATTACATGAAGTAGAACTTACAGAATCATAGTCTGTGAGGTAGTTTGCATAGGATTCTGTGAGGTTAGTTTACATAGGATTCTGTGAGATAGTTTACATAGGATTCTGTGAGGTTAGTTTACATAGGATTCTGTGAGATAGTTTACGTAGGATTCAATACTAAATATGGGAATAACGTTGTTGTACTTATACATTGCAAATCCGTGCAATACCTATGAACTGAACACATTTACCATGCGAGAATTTCCCGCACTAGTTACATAAGGTATCCTGCAATGCGGCGTTACCTAACATATTTTGCACTTACCTATGAGACTATACATGACACACATTTTAAGCCCCGTAGCTGCAACCCCTTTCATTCCTTGTACTGTACCTCCTTTCATATTCTCTTACTTTCCACCCTCTCCCAACAACTGTTCATAGTGTAACTGCGAGGTGTTCCTCCTGTTACAAACTTTTACTGTCAATTTGTTTCATCGCTGAATGACCTCATAGGTCCCAGTGCTTGGCCTTTGAGCTAAATTCTGTATTCTATATTTATATTTTAAGAGGTGGGTATATCACAGCCTTCGTGAGAAAGTTATTTCGATATTTAAATCGAACTTGGTTAAAAATCCTTTGAAACACCTTCAGAGTTTTGGTGGTTTTATTGATTTATAATTTTCAAATGCAATACTTGAACAACAGCTAACCTAACCTTACACTAGGTTATGTCTAAGAATTATAGAGGATCGGTGTGAACAGCCAGGGTTTTGGGGTAAAGAAAAGCAAAAATAGTGTTAGGCCCACTAGCAATAGGAAATTTAATGTGCAGCTTCAGAGCAACAGTTGAAAAAATAATTGATTGCATGCATATAATCACTGACGATCACAAGGAGAGGAGTGTGATAGAAAGTATGAAAAGGTTGCTGGGATGATCACAGGTTGCACTTAAGCTAACCTAACCACACCTAGGACACAGTATTCTACCTCAACTGAGGCGGGGTTCTGTCGGCGGCCTTGGTTCTGTCCACTTGGACACCTTTTAACCTTTGCCAAAAAAAGTGTTCCTGCCAGTTGTACGTTTATAGGGACAAGTCCTAAACTAGCCCTCCCTAACCTAACGTAGGGCACACCATCCTTCCAAGGAACGGAGTGGACCTTTAACACGACCTTGTAGCCTTATCTAAAATATGTGGCGCTTACACTTAAGGGACACATCTCTTGCTTGAAACTTTGTCATAATGAATATAAATCTCGCTAAATAACTAACATCATGATTCCTCCGTTTATACATGAGACTGCTTTATAACCATCAAGTAGGATTATGTGAGCTTTTGTCTTTCACAGTATTCAGGAAATGATTGACTGTCAAATGTGTTTAGTCATTATGGGGAAACGGTGGAAGGCCTTCCAGCAGCCTAATGGAGCTGTAGTTCTTAGAAGTTCCTATCCTGAATAGCCTAATTATCAGTAGCGTGTAATGTTTAACAAAGACCACCGCACAACAGTGTATGTTTATGCTTCGTGCAGAAAAAGTACTTTGCATATCCAGAAACCAGCGAAAAACTGTCGGTCTAAAATCACAATATCCACTCCTCGGAAACTGACAAAATTCTACCTTCTGGGAAAAGGCGTTTTTATGTTTACCAGTGGAAAAACAGGGTGAAGAGTAACCACTGGAAGGACCTCTTATCAGTAAGTATATGAAAATGTAGCAGTGTTTTAAAAAGTACGCATTC
>JANJGK010000032.1:10349278-10359278 GCA_039081455.1 Macrobrachium rosenbergii
TAGAGCTAATAACGATCAAATTGGCTGGTTTTTGCATTTTACCGTCCCCATGAGGAGGTTTTTAAGGTGTTAATGGAAATATTTGCCTGAAGCTACCTAGTTCATGGAGTTATAATGTTGTTTGAAATTCTAAAAAAAAAAAAAAAACTAATACTGCTACTACCTAGATTCAGCCAGCCTTGTGCTGGCACGGGCTCTTGCTCTTCGGCAGCCCGTAAAAAAAATAAAAAAGGTAACGATAATCTTCATTCATGTGACCGACCTACGGGCTGCCTCTACTCTGATCCATTGCCACCATAGCACCCGGCACCTCCAAATCACTGCATAGGATCCTAGTCATGTACTATCCATTTCAGGGACCGCGAGTCATCGTTTTTCTCAAATATCTTTCAAGCTAATTATTTGATCGAAATGGTACTTTGACGCCACAAGACACCTCCCGCTAATTTTTGGTAACATAGCGCATTGTCAAATGGTGTTAGTTAAGGCGTTTACTCTTGACTTTTAAAGGCAAAGTCGCATGAGTCAGCCCGACTATTCTACGCAATCGAACATCCGCTGTCCCCCATAGACAGGAGAGGCGGGGGCGGAGATGGGGAGGCCAGGAAAGTGAGTTGAGGGAGGGGTGAGGAGGGGAAGGGAGAGGGAAGGACGGGATGGGGATAAAGGACGTTTGCAAGCATAGTTTGGCGATGCTTGGCAACACCGTATAAGTCTAGAGTAAACGCCTTAGCTAAAACCATTTGACAATGCACTATATTGCCAAAATTAGCGGGAGGTGTCTTGTACACTGTGTCAAAGTACCATTTCGATCAAATCATTAGTTTGAAAGATATTTGAGAAAAACGATGACTCGCGGTCCCTGAAATGGATGGTAGAGGTGTGCAGTGCACAATGGGTTTAACCGCTAAATCCGCCCTGAAAAGAAAACCTCTTTACCCTTTAATTATGGGAGGAAATGGGCGTACCATTTTAGGACAGGTCTCCCTAAATTTTGTAGAAGTACCCCTCAGCAACAGCAGTGGGAGAAATTTCCCTAATGTTACTAATGACTGAAATTTGAATTGACCTCCTAATCACCTTCCTTCTTCCTCTTGCTTTCACTCTCTCTCGCTCATTCACTCTGTTGGGTTTTCGTACCTTATTATGACCCATTGTCACTCACACTAAATTCCTAAGGTTCGTAGCGAGTTTTTAAACAAAATTTTTTGGTGAGGTAGATTCCCCTTATTCCTTTATTCATTTCCTTTCTCCCCGTTAATCTTGCATCTATTTCATATTCTCTTACTCCTCACACTCTTCCATGGTTTACGCCCTCCCTTTTTCATCATTATCTTATATTTCGTTTTCCCGTCATCTTCCCTTCCTTCTCTTATAATCTCTTCCCATCTCCTCCTCATTCTTCCCACTCACCATTCCCTTCCTCTGTTTCCTCCATTTCTCCACATCATTCTCTCCTCCTTCATCCAGCCCGTGGTTCATTACCTTCTTCTTCCTCCTTCTCCTCCTCTCCTTTCTTCTTCATCTTCTCCTTCTTCCTTTTCATCTACCTCTTCCTCACCTTCCTCCTTATATCCCCATGTTCCTCGTCCTCCTCCTCATCCCCAGAATATTTGCCTCCTTAACATAAATTCTTCATCCACCCCGTGTTTCATTACCTTCTTCCTCCTCCTCCCCTTTCTTCGTCTTCATCTTCTCCTTCTTCCTCCTCATCTCCCTCTTCCTCACCTTCCTCCTTATATCCCGATGTTCCTCGTCCTCCTCCTCATCCCCAGAATATTTGCCTCCTTAACATTAATGTCCATAGAACCTCAGATGACTGAGTGCTGTGGAGAGCAATTAGCATAATTGTTCTCTCGCAAATGACTCGATCCGGTTGAGCTTCTGTTCGTAAATAAAGGTGATAATTAATTTAGCTTAATGATGACTTCTCAGTTTTTCTCTCCCCTTCCCTGGATTGCTTTTGGTTTGCGAAAGTTTCTGTACCGGTTCAGGTATGTAGTTTGTACATGTATTTTGTTGAATTGGTTATCTTTTGTTATTTACCTTTTGTCTGTTTTTCTTCTGGTAGTTACCTTTTGTCTGCTTCCATTTTTTAGGTTTCTGTAAAAGAAAACTATTGTGCCGGCTTTGCCTGTTCGTCCGCACTTTTCTCTGTCCGCACTTTTTCTGTCCGTCCTCAGACCTTAAAAACTACTGAGGCTAGAGGGCTGCAAATTTGTATGTTGATCATCCACCCTCCAATCATCAGTCTTACCAAAGTGCAGCCCTCTGTCCTCAGTAGTTTTTATTTTATGTAAGGTTAAAGTTAGCCATAATCGTCCTCTGGCAACGATACGGGACATGCCACCACAGGGCCGTGGTTAAAGTTTCATGGGCCGCGGCTCATACAACATTATACCAAGACCACCGAAAGATAGATCTGTTTTCGGCAGCCTTGATTATACGATGTACAGGAAACTCGGTTGCGCCGAAGAAACTTTGGCGCACATTTTACTTGTTTCTTTCTGACTTTTATTGTAAATTTGTTGGTAGAGAATGGCAAAGGGATATAGGTTGATCAGTTAGTCATAGATCTGGAGTTGCATCTTCCAACGTTAGAGAATGACGACCAATGGTGTAGATAGGAAATCTGTGCATGAAAGCTCCGAGGAAAGAACATTATTGATATTCCTAGAATAAGCGCAAGATATGGGTCTGCAAGAGAAATGAAAGTTTTTCCCACTAAAGAAAGATATTTAAGGATTTCTCGAGTCCTGCTGAAAGAATGACCACACTCCATTATGATTACAAAGTAGGAATCTATTCCTGTTCATGGAATCGTTAAGTGTAAAGGTCCAACAACTTTTAGTTCTGTCAGAATGTCGCCCGTTTCGGTTACTTTAAACTTCAAAACTGACAAAAAATAAACTTCAAAACTGACAAAAATTTTTTAGGAACTTGGGTGTATTTTTTACGGATGTGGCACGAGTTTTTTTTTTTTTCCTACCGCGTCTTTGTTGGCGGGACATCGTCTGGGGGTCCACACTAGACTTGCCTGCTTCACACCTTACTCTAAGACTGATTTAATCTAGACCAAACGCTAGCATTAACGACCTTGTCTGAAATTGTGTTGGTTAAATTCTTTTGGGGTGCTCTATCTTTTATGTCCCTCCTCGCTGGTTATAAACCAAAGGCCATTCTTCTGATTAATAACAAACCCCACCCCACCCCCAACTCCTTATCCCCACCCCCCAATCCACCACAACCATCCTGCTAACATCTTATATAGATCTTCCCTGCCCTCGCCTCAAGGTGACCGCCAGATCTCTCTTCATTGGTTGCCATTTCGGCTTTATCCCTTTGGCATCCAAGACAGAGTTTTCCTATGTCCCGGTCTCACACTGGCACCCCTGACAGAATAGAAATATTGATGATATGGCCGAAATATTTGTGAAAAGAGACTACTATTTGTGATTATGACAATTCAGGTGATTACGATAATTATAGATGGTTACGTAATGATACGAGTACATTTTTATGAGATGACGCAAAATGTTTATAATATGACACGACTGTGGGTCGTGTACTCATGGCATTGTACGACTCTTGTTATCTTTGAATGAGTATTTATGAGATGCCAAAAATATCGGTGAATTGGTGGGAATATTGACAACATTGCATGGGAATTTATCACATAAGAATTTTTGTAACATGATACGAGCAATTGATGACGTAGCACGAATTTCTATATGTATTACGAGTATTTATGATGTGGTGCGAATTTCTATAACATGCTACGAGTATTTGTGACGTGGCACGGATTTCTATAACAAACTGCGAGTATTTATGACATGGTAAGAATTTCTATAACATGCCACGAGTATTTGTGACGCGGCACGGATTTCTATAACATGCTACGAGTATTTATGACGTGAGGCGAGTGCTTATGACATGGTAATACCGAGTGACGTAAATCCAATGACAAGCATGGCTGGGCAGGCTCCCAGCTGCCCTGCGGTGATCGAGAATGTGACACAATTTTGGGCTTCGCCAATCACTCCCATTTGGGGCTCGTTCAGTGTCTCTTTGATCGCGTAATTGGCCGGCTGGGGAAGCTGCCACCGTGTATGGGATAGCTATTTTTCAGGCTGCGTTCGTTTCGCCTTTCATGGGCTTGCTTTTGTTTTTCCGTTTTTTTTTTTTTTTTTCGGAAGCGGGATTGTGTCGTGATGCGAATAGCGGCTTTGTTTTGGGACGTTAGAGGCCATGACGGTGTTCCTGGAATGGCTGACATTATTTGTTGATCTGGGGATTGCAGCTTCACTTCTTGGCGCTCTGTCGTTGCTTTTTTTTTTGTTTTTGTTTTCTATTGTATTTGAATGGCTTCCTGTTGCTTAGGTTTCTCAATTTGCTTGGTGCTCTTTCGTTCCTTTTACTGGTTCTGTTGAGGAACTTGTGTTCCGTGACTATAAATTAATAACATGAACCTTAAATGGTATAACAGTATTAAGTTCGTATTGTTTATCTGTAATTTTCTGATAGTCTTACTTCTCTTTTATTTAGTTTATTCACACCATAACCAAAGTCTTTTATCTATACTTATATTATAAATATTTTTTTTTGTCAGAGGTGAATTAGTTACTTTTGGCTTCAGTCGTGATTAAATTCAAAATTACTAGATCGTGGGACTAAAATTTCAAATTTATATGAAGATTATGGGCATAGGGAAACAGAATGAAGACAAGAATACCGACGTTAATTTGACGACTGCTTGAAATCCATATATGGATTTTTCCTTACTGGTACGCGTCTGTGCGTATATGTATATATGTGTATATATACATACATATATATGTATTCATATATATGTATATATGTAAATAATATATATATATATATATATATATATATATTATATATATATGTGTATATATATATATATATATATATATATATATATGATTATTATCACTTTTGTACGTGATTCATTTATCACACATAACCACAGGTGAAAAATAAGACACGGGGTGTAGGTCCTGACCGGTTTCGACTTTATTTCCAAGCCATTGACGAATTGGAAATAAAGTCGAAACCGGTCAGGACCTACACCCCGTTTCTTATTTTTCACCTGTGGTAATGTGTGATATATATATATATATATATATATATATATATATATATATATATATATATATATATATATATATATATATATATATATATATATATACACATTAGTGTGTGTGTATAAGAAGACATCCGAAGGCTGTTAATGAATCAAAGTTTTAACACTTGTTTTCACATCATCTTCTCATAAAAATACACCATACATTTGATCCCTGTTATTATTATTATTATTATTATTATTATTATTATTATTATTATTATTATTATTAAAACACGAATCACAAAAACGTACCAGTTACAATATCCCAGATAAATCTCATCCGGATATTCACGCGAAGCAGCCAACAGTCAAATTGGATTTTCATTCCAGTGAACGAAATGACCTCTTCGGGAGGGTCAGCGACCCCTCTCTCAAGTCCCTGTGCCGGAAGTCCCGCCATTTTCCTTCTTCTGTGAACAGTCTCCCCTCCCCCCCAATCAATGAATCAATCAATGGTGCTATGAATAAAAGATGAATTTTGCCGAAATTCAATTTAAGGGTTCGCCTAGCAGGACAATAAACAACAGCTAACAGCAGCGACAGCCTTGATACGTTGCTGAAAATCTAAAGCAATTTTTAACGTTTTTTTTTAAATGCTTTAAATTGTACCGGGCGTTTGACCCAAAAGAAATGGGGTTATGAATTTCCTTGCTAATGAAAGGGATTATTATTATTATTATTATTATTATTATTATTATTATTATTATTATGGACATTCATCTATTTTGTTGTTAATTCTTACTCTCCTTAGAGGGGTTATGCCATCAGTGCACCTCACGCGGTGCACTGCAGGCATTACTTGAGGTTTTTTGCAGCATCCCTTCGGCCCCTAGCTGCAACTCCCGTAATTCATTTTACTGTACCTCCTTTCATATTATCTCTCTTCTTCCGTCTTACTTTCCACCCTCTCCTAACAGTTGTTTCATAGTGCAACTGCGAGGTTTTCCTCCTGTTACACCTTTCAAACCTCCTTTACTCTCAATTTCTTTTTCAGCGCTGAGTGACCTCATAGGCATTAGAGCTTGGCCATTGGCATAATTTTTATATTCCAATTCCAGTTCCAACTCTTAATCCGTACTGAAATGGGTTTTACTGGAGAAAGTTTTTAGTGTTCATTTTTATTTACCTCCGCCTTTCAGGTGTTTAAAATCCAGATTACGTGATTTTTATAGAGAGAGAGAGAGAGAGAGAGAGAGAGAGAGAGAGAGAGAGAGAGAGAGAGAGAGGACAAAGAACAGTGTTTTTTTTTTCTTAGAAAGCTTGAGGGAGTAAAAAGAAGATAAAGACTGAACATATAACAGCAGCTTTTTTTTCTGAAACCTGCGAGAAAAGGAGAGAGATTGAAAGAACCGTTAACAACACGTCTTTAGTATAGAGAGAGAGAGAGAGAGAGAGAGAGAGAGAGAGAGAGAGAGAGAGAGAGAGAGGTTTTCATCCTAAGGAGTAAACATCCCAGCAAACCTTAATGCAAAAGGTAGGATTTGAGGGCCAAAGGCGTAATGCCTCTCATACGCTTTTCCAGTAACTCCTGGGCGCTCTGAAACGCAGTTTATCGATCGGACCTAGGTGGAGTCAAAAACCCTCTCTCTCTCTCTCTCTCTCTCTCTCTCTCTCTCTCTCTCTCTCTCTCTCTTGCTTTTACTTTTCCTTTTAACCCGAACAATGGAAAAAAGTCTCCATTGAGAGCAACCATTTAGGTCCCGAATGTGATTTTCTTTGTGAGAACATAAAAAAAAGGCCTTTTCTTCCGTTCATTCTTCATTTCCGAATAATTACCCGCTCGTATACAACTGTCGACTTAATTCATGGGATTCATGATATTGAGTTAGATTGTAGCACACGCGCGCGAGTACACACTTACGCACACACTCACACACACACACACACACACACACACACGCGTAAAGATGCCAAGAATAGAATTTCCCCGCAGAATGAAACAAAAGAATCGAAACAGAGTATGAGAGTGAGTACAAATAAAATTCAGTAAGATCCAAATAAAACCCAAGGTTACAGTTGCAACTGTAGCAACCCGGTTTACCATTGCAATGCAAGTTCCGAGTATCGTGGATTTAAATACAAAGAATGAGGAGGACGTACCAAAATTCTGATTATCGTTATAGGGGAGAAAACAGAAAACTTCTGCATCTGAATAGTGTAATCAGTAACTACCCGAAAACATGATTTAGTATTGTATTCCATTTGCATTGCAATTTTGCGTCCTTATCAAGAAGAGTAGTTCATAATCGAGAAAATCATTTCTAAATCGGGCTCGTCCTGATCAGGTGGATGACGTAAAGAATAATACTGATTTGGTCATTACATTCGTAATGATATATAGTATTAAAATCTGAATGAATGTGTGGTTTATAGCTATCTAAACTATATTATGACTAATATTTTAACATCATGTAAACATATAGCAAACTAACGCATAGCTCTATGATAGATTATTTTGTATTTCTATTTTCTGTCCCTATGAAGGCATATATAGATGATACATGTATATATACATATTTATGTATATATGTGTATGTGTATATATATATGCATATATATATATACGTATGTATATGCACACACATATATATGTGTGTGTGTGTGTGTGTGTGTAATTTCGGAAGTTTCATAAGAGAGGCGGTGAGTGCTGAGTAGATAGAGTAAATGAGGTGTTTATAAGGAAGAATCTTCATATTCATGAAGCGAGAAATTTTGTGTTGTCGGGTTCAACGTATTGTTGATGCACCTGCTGTGTATGCGTATGAGACTGCTAATGGTGAGGAAGCTTTCTGGACAGAGATTCATCCATGTTTCAGCAGTTACAGAATGAAGGTTGATGTGATCGTTGAACTATTTTGTCCTGAGTCGCCCCCTGTTGTTGAAAATTTCTTAATACTCTTAAGCACAAAAGAGCTATTAGCGTGATGTGAAAGTATGCAAGGTATAGTAGAGCTATGTAGAGCTACATTCTACACCATAATTTGACAAAAATTTAATGAGCAGAAAAAATATATATTGTACATGTGTATATATATATATATATATATATATATATATATATATATATATATATATATATATATATATATATATATATATATGTGTATATGGATTTTTATCACATCATTGTGACATATATTCACAAACATCGTTACAAATTTCGTTTGATATCCTATTCGCTGTACCTCGGGAATAATACCCTTCGGTATTATTTCGGAGATAGAGCGTACTGGATAATAATTTGTAGCTTATCGTTTATGAATATAAAAAATGTCACTATGATGTGATAAAAATTCATATACATATGAATATATATACATATACATACGCATGCATCCAAGATGTAGATCCACACTCCTTAGCACAGTATGGCAGTAAGGTAATACAATAGTCTGAGATTTTAATGTCCGATCCAAGAGCTGACCACGGCTCTAGTCTTATAAATAAATTCGGAGATATAAACTAGATAAGCACCAGATACCACCCCACTTGGACTCAAACCGCTCTCTGTAATGCCCACTTCATGACTCAATCTGGCACTCTCGGTGCCATTTGATTCGGGCAGATTTTATGGCTCAGCTATCGGTAAACAGTTTCCGCTAATTAGAGCATCTGTATCCAAGCAGAAACAAACTGTATAGCGTGTGCGGGTTGTTTACGCATCAAAAGCTTTCTAATGGCTCAGATCACGTTTTTAGGCTGTTTGATCCTGAGATATGGAACCCAGCTAATTGTCACATTATCGCTAATGAGTGATTGATTATTGTATTGCCAGTTTTTGCATTCGTCCTCGAGGGACGTGGGCTATGCCGTGCTCTTTCGATGTCAGGCTATAGGTCGTATCTGTAAGTTGGTTTTGTTCTTGCGAAAAGTGCATAACCAAAATATGGTACATATATATATATATGAATGTCTTTTCCTGTAATACTACAGTGTAATATGAAAATAAGAAGGCCCATAAAACACTATTTAAACGTTGAAACCATATATTTCGGGCACTTGTTTCTGTGCCCCTGTTCACTGGTAGAATATGGACAGGTGGAAAGTTACAATGGTATATATACAAAAACATGAAGGTGTGGCCTTAGGCCTCCGATGTTAAGGAGGTGGCGTTTCTTAAGAAGGAGGAGATTGACCAAATTCCCTAGTGGTTTTTGGCCTCATTAGCTCCCGTTTGGCGATGGATCTGGCGGTCGCGTTTCTTGGGTCATCTTCTTCAAAAGGGGTCCGAGGATTAAGGTGTCAATGGCGTCCGATTTCCAATGTCCTCCTGACAGGTTCATATTGTTGGTTTGATTGATGATAGCAGATTCCAGCATCTTTCTTTTGTACGGACAGCTACTCTTGAAAACCAACTCCGCCCCACTCCAGTTAATGACATGCCCTGTATTTTTAATATGTAGGAAAATTCCCGAACGCTCCGAAGCGTAACGTACTGATCTTTTGTGCTCTGTTATTCTTTGCGAGAGCGATCTACCTGTCTCGCCTACATAGATGTCATGACAATTACTACACGGTATCTTGTAAACTCCGGCTTCTTCCCTTTTGTTATTTAAGTATACGTTAACGAGCGAACTCCCGATGGATTTGGGATAATGGAAAATGAAAGGATTATTAGAACTGAGTTGCTCGGTGGCCTTTTGGATGTTTTCATCGTATGGAAGCTTTATTTTGTTGTTGAAATCTATTTGTCTGTTGTGAGTGGGACCTCTGTAGTATATTTTATTTGCTTTATTAATAGCCCTCTCGATAATGTGTGGTGGATAGAGCAGTTGCGTTAGGTGTTGGCGGATCGTGTTAAATTCTTGAGCCAGGTACTCATTTGAACATATCCTAAGTCCTCTGAGGAAT
>JANJGK010000032.1:10364278-10366778 GCA_039081455.1 Macrobrachium rosenbergii
GTGAGGCTTGGGGATGGTGCAGATATGGAGATAAATGCAGGTTTATGCACAAAATAAATAAATATGAAGCTGGAAGATCAAATATAATGGAAAAGTTGGATTTTTGAATGTACGAATTTCTGGAAATGATAAAAAGATCAACATATCAGAACAGGAAAGAGACATGGGAAAATCCTTATTATTACCCATATTAGATAATGGAGATAATACGCAAACCATCATAGTGATGAACGCGCAGGGTTTAGTTTCAAGTAACTCAAAAAGAAAGATAGAGTTCTTAGAAGAACTAAACCAAAATGAAAAAATAGAAATATTGAATATAAGTGAAACCTGGTATTCCCAAGAGACTGGTAATGATGACCAGATAAAGGGTTTCCAAACTTATAGATCAGGTAGAATAAATAGAAATCAAGGGGGAACCGCGATATATGGGAGAGATGCCAACCAAGGAAAAATCTGTGAGAAATATAGTAACACAGAATGTGAATTAATAGCGGTAGAATTTGAATCTGAAAAATTAGTGAACATTGTAATATACAGACCCCCTAATACTAAAGAGTTTGACATAATAATTGACAAATTGGATGAAATATGTAGAAATCACAAGGACTGGACTATACTCCTATCCGGAGACTTTAACTTTCCTTTTGTAGAATGGAAAGAACGAATAGGAGACTGTGGTTGTATCTATACATATAAAAAAGAGAGCAATAGCAGCGTAGAAGATAAGAGGCAATTTGAAAAGCTATTAGATATGCTACTAGAGCATAACATTCAGCAAATAAATCACCTGCCAACAAGAAAGGATAATATTTTAGACCTAGTATTTGTGAATGAGGTGAACTATGTTAAAGAAATAATAGTATATAACACGAGTATTTCGGACCATAATGTCATAGAACTAACAGTCCGTTCCAAAGCACGTGAAAACAGAGAAAAGCAAGAGACGAAAAAATGGGAAGGATATGGAAAATACAATTTCTATAGTAAGAATATAAATTGGTCAAAAATAAATGAAGAATTAAACAAAGAATGGGAAAACATATTTGTAAGTGATAATATACAGGTAAATACCGATATATTATATAAAATATTAGAGGAAATAGTGGAAAAATATATACCGAAGAAGAAAAGTAAACATCAGTCACGAATTCCAAGAGACAGAAGGATCTTGTTCCAGAAAATCAGAAAGTGGAAAAAAGGTCTTGCAAAAGAAAAAAAATGCATGGAAAGTGATGGAACTAAAAAGTAAGAAAGAAAATGCAGAACAGAAGATTATACAATCAAAAGAAAATGAAAAATGGAACTTAGAAGAAAAGACCCTAGAAAATATCAAGCAAAACCCTAAAATTTTTTACTCATATGCAAAAAAAGATGAATAAAATAAGAGTAGAAATAGGCCCTCTAAGAATTGAAGGGCGATTAACGAATGAAAAAAGGAAATATATAACATATTAGCAGAAAGATATAAGAATGAATTTACACCTAGAATTGACAATGAAGATAATGATACAGAAATAAGAGATGAAAATATTGAATACTTATCAGATATAGATATTACAGAAGCCGATATTGTGCAGGCTGTTAATGAAATTAAAAATGGATCAGTAGCAGGACCAGATGGCGTACCTGCCATATTGTTAAAGAAAGTGGTTCATTCAATCGCAAAGCCACTAGCAATATTATTAAGACAGAGTATAGATACAGGCAAGATTTATGATGAGCATAAATTAGCATATATTACTCCTACTTTCAAATGTGGTTCAAGACTAGAGGCAAGTAATTATAGGCCTGTGAGTCTGACATCTCATATTATGAAAGTTTATGAAAGGGTAATGAAAAAAAAATATAATGAAACATTTAATGAAAAATTGATTGTTCAATATAGGACAACATGGTTTTGTACCTGGAAAAAGTACACAAACCCAACTGTTAGTCCACCATGAACGCATATATAAAAATATGATAAATGAAACAGATACAGATGTGGTTTACCTAGACTTTGCAAAAGCTTTTGACAAGGTAGATCATAATATATTAGTGAAAAAAATTAGAAAACATAACATTGTTGACAAAGTAGGAAGATGGATAAAAGAATTTTTGCAAAACAGAAAACAGATAGTGATTGCAAACGATGAGAAATCGGATGAAGCTACGGTAATATCCGGTGTACCACAAGGTACGGTGTTAGCTGCATTGCTGTTTGTGATTATGATTGCAGACATAGACAGTAATGTTAAGGACTCAGTAGTAAGAAGTTTCGCAGATGACACAAGAATAAGTAGAGAAATTGCTTGTGATGAAGATAGGAACTCGCTACAAAGAGACCTAAACAAAATATATAAATGGGCAGAGATAAATAGGATGGTATTTAACTCTGATAAATTTGAATCAGTGAACTATGGTGATAAAGTAGGAATGCTATATGCATATAAAGGACCTAATAATGAAACAATCACAAACAAGGAAGCAGTTAAAGACCTTGGTGTGGCGTTGAATA
>JANJGK010000032.1:10371778-10409278 GCA_039081455.1 Macrobrachium rosenbergii
AATTTCCAGCTGTGTAAAAGTCTTAATTTTCACTTTCCCTGATGGTTCCAATTTGCAACTTCTTTAATGACCTCACTGCTCGGCTCCATATTAAAATGCTTCAGTATTCAGCTTCCTAATGGCCTCAGTTTTTTGTTCCCCAATGGCTCTCATTTCAGCTCCTCTTACACCCTCCTTTTATCAACTTTCACCCTCTTCATCGACATTCACCTGTTTTCGACCCTGGATAGACAGCCATTATGAAACTCCATTTAAATAGTAGATTATTATTATTATTGTTGTTATTCAGTAGATGAAACCTATTCATATGGAAGAAGCCCGCATGGGCCATTGATTTGAAATTCAAGCTTCCAAAGGATATGGTGTTCATTAGGAAGGAGTAAGAGGAAGTATAGGGAAATATGGAAAGAAGAGATCCCATTTATTAAAAGAAAGAAAAAAGAAAAAATAAATTAATAGATAAAATAGATAAAAATTTATTAAATGCTAATTGCCATTTTTCAAGAGCTTGACAGATATCCGTTACCAGATCATAGCTCCTTGTGGGTATCCGTTATCAATTCACAGTCCTATAATGGGCATTCGTCACCAATTTTCCTTCTCTGAATAGACATCCAGTGCCAATTTTCCGTCTCTTAACAGATATTCATTACTGGTTTTCGCTCTGTTATATCCGATAGCCATTACCAGTTTCAAGTCGCTTGATAGACATTCATTAACAGTTTCCATTCTGTTACCAGAGGCATCCAATGCCAGTTTTCAATACACTGATTGACATGTTACCTATTGTCATTCCCCCTCATAAACAGCCTATACCAGTCCTCATTCTGTTGATAAACGTCTGTTACCAGTTTTAGTTTTCTGTAAAAAAAAAACTAATGTGACGGCTTTGTCTGTCCGTCCGCACTTTTTTCTGTTTGCTCTCAGATCTTAAAAACTACTGAGGCTAGAGGGCTGCAAGTTGGTATGATGATCATCCAGTCTCCAATCATCAAACATACCAAATTGAGCCCTATAGCTTCTGTAGTTTTTATTTTATTTAAGGTTAAAGTTAGCCACTATCGTACTTTTGATACCGCTATAGGTACCAACAACACAGGCTACCACCGGACCGTGGCTGAGTTTCATGGGCTGCGGCTAAGACTTTTAAGGGCCGTGGCTGAGGCCACCACCGGACCGTGGCTGAGTTTCATGGGTCGCGGCTAAGAGTTTCATGGGCCGTGGCTGAAAGTTTCATACAGCATTATACGCTGTACAGAAAACTCGATTGCGCAGAAGAAACTTAGGCGCATTTTCTACTTGTTTACTTTCAAGAGCAACATCTGTTATCAAATTTGAGTCCTTCACTTGACAATCATTTACCTTCAGTCCTTCATTAAACAAGAATTCACAGTTTTCCATTCGTTAAGACGCTCGTTATCTATTTATATTTCTTTTAAGACATTATGAATTCCCAGTTTCCTGAGACACTTATCGATTTCCAGTCAACATAACATTTTTTTTTCAATCCTTCGCTAAACAAGGATGCTCAATTTTAAATCAAATTTTCCATTCCTTAAGAATCTTACGATCAGTTTGCCATTCGTTAAGACTCATTAGCAATTTTCTATTCCTTGAGACACTTGTTAAGAATCTCCAATTCCGTAAGACATTATCGACTTTCCATCCCGCATTTCTTATTTTGAATTCCTTCACTAAATAGATATTTAACATTCTTCTTTTCATTAAGACAGTCGCGATCAATTTCCCAATTTTCCGCGTAGGTTTCTCTTCTTGTCGTTCCGATTAACACATTAATCTTGCGTTCAGACAATAAGGGTATCGTGATATCCTGAATGCCTGAGGATATTGTAGTAGTAGGCCTAACTATTAGGCCTATATGCGGTGGATAAAATTGGAATATAATTGTGAAATGACGGTGATCGGAAATTCATTTCTTGAATGATCCTTTTGTGTAGGAGATATGGATGAAATTTTAAATAAATATGTGGGTCTCTCTCTCTCTCTCTATCTCTCTCTCTCTCTCTCTCTCTCTCTCTCTCTCTCTCTCTCTCTCTCTCTCATATGTGTATATTATAATTTATATATATATATATATATATATATATATATATATATATATATATATATATATATATATATATATATATATAGAATAAGTCATTCGCAGTTTAAAAGAGGATTTAATACTAGTAACTTATTTATAGTATAATGTTTGAAAGGTTAAAAAAGGCATAAGTAAAATGAAAAAACTGTCGTACTGTATACCGAGTATATATAAATATATGTGTATATGTATGTATATATATATATATATATATATATATATATATATATATATATATATATATATATATATATAATATATATATATATAATAGATATATATATGTATATATATATATATATATATATATATATATATATAAAATATATATATATATAATATATATATATATGTATATATATATATATATATATATATATATATATATATATATATATATATCAAACATTACCACAGGTGAAAAATAAGAGACGGGGTGTAGGTCCTGACCGGTTTCGACTTTATTTCCAAGCCATTGACGAAGGACTGATACAGAGTATTAGAGGTCACAAATATATATACTACAGGAACAGTACTGACGAACATACTCAACCGTTAGAGACTACATATCAACCCACAGGCCGGTGTCAAGGTAGGAGTGCCCTTCAAAACTCATTTGGCTAAAAACCACAATATACTCTCAGGGAACAATACTGATAAAAATACCGACCATAGGCGACAACAGATCCACACCTGACAGATGTCACGGAGGCGGAGTTTGGAAAAGTCATAAGCACTGCTGCCCCCCGTACTGTGTTTACAAATATGATAATCTCATTTTCATACATCTCTACGGCCTACCTAAAATTTAAACAATTTACAAATTTCTTTTGATATTAAGGGATCAAGTTTATACCGTATTGTCCCCTGAGAGTATATTGTGATTTTTAGTCAAATGAGTTTTGAAGGCCACTCCTACCTTGACACCGGCCTGTGGATGGATATGTAGCCTCTAACGGTTGTGTATCTTCGTCAGTACTATTCCTGTAGTAAATATATTTGTGACCTCTAATACTCTGTATCAGTCCTTCGTCAATGGCTCGGAAATAAAGTCGAAACCGGTCAGGACCTACACTCCATCTCTTATTTTTCACCTGTGGTAATGTGTGATAAATGAATCAGGTACAAAAGTGATTATAATCATATATATATATATATATATATATATATATATATATATATATATATATATATATATATATATATATATGTATATATATACATATATTATATACATATATTACATGTGTGTATACATATATATGCGTGTGTGTTACATTATGTACTCTCTCTCTCTCTCTCTCTCTCTCTCTCTCTCTCTCTCTCTCTCTCTCTCTCTCTCTCTCTCAATATTTGAAAGTCCAATATTAAGAGCTTATTTTTTCATAATATTGATGTTGACACTGAACGGCCAGTGCATCGTATGAAAACGTGTTCGCTTTGCACATTCCAGTTGAAATTGCCAATTGAAAAGGCTTATCACTGAAGCTCGATTGTATTGGATGGGATTTGGTGTTATTTTAGAGGTTTTTTTTTCTCTTGGACTGTCATTGTTTAGGGTAAGACCCATTGCCTAGTTTGAATTTCTCTTCTCTCACATGGTTTGTGATAAGGCCCAAAGTCTGGTGCGTCAATTTATCTTCTGTTTCAAAGTCCACGAGAAGATCTGAAGTTTAGTCTTTCATGTTTATCTTATTTCAGTTTATAGTAAGATCGAGTTTATTTTCACTTTAATGATTTGGAGCAAGATCCCAAGTCAAGTCTGTCAGTTTATCTGAATTTATCTCCTTGGTATCGTAGGTTAAGTGAAAGGTTTACTCAGGGAGTTCGCTTACTTTTCTTTGCCTTGAACTTGATGTTTAAGAATAGAAGCAGTTGCCAGGATGGTTTTGAAGTGAGAAATTGGATAAGAGTTGAGAGGAGGAAAGAGAGAAAGAGAACCGCTTGAGACATGAAAGGTAAGATAATCACATCTTGTTATTATCAAGCAAAGATGCAATGCATTACTACCCTAATGCTATTCTCCTCGCATTTTAATACGATTTTATCTATTTATTCGTTGATTTTTTTTCTTTTTAGTAAGCGAGATCTCCTCTTTCTGTATTTTCCTTGACCTTATCTTACACTTCCTAATGAGCACCACATTCTTTGGGAAGTTTGAATTTCAAGTCTGTGACCCCTGTGGGCTTGTTCCATATGAATAGGGTTCATCTTTTGTATAATAATAATAATAATAATAATAATAATAATAATAATAATAATAATAAAGTATCAGGACCTGAAAATCGAAATAAGAAGGCTGTAGGATATGCCAGTGGAAATTGTACCCATAATCATAGGAACACTAGGCACGATCCCAAGATCCCTGAAAAGGAATCTGGGAAAACTAGAAGCCGAAGTAGCTCCAGGACTCATGCAGAAGAGTGTGGTACTAGAAACAGCGCACATAATGAGAAAAGCGATGGATGCCTAAGAGGCAGGATGCAACCCGGAATCCCACATTATAAAAACAACTCAGACGAATAGGATGACTGTGTTAGACAAAAAAATAAATAAATAAATAAGAAAATAATAATAATAATAATATAATAATAATAATAATAATATACAACCTGTCGATGTTGTTGCAGCCTGTATCAGGACCCTACATCGGATGAAATACAGCTTAAAGTCTTTGCTTTTGCTCTTTTAACAGGAATATATATTTTCTAAAAGAGATAAAAGTCACAGCCACAGCTGAATCCTGGATGAGGACACCTATGTAGAAAACTTCCATTGTGGCTCAGTTTCCACAGCCTGACCCAAATGACGTTTCGGAGCATATTTTTCAAGTGTTTCAATATCAAATAAAAGTTTTCACAAAGTTGGAATTTTCGAAGTCCCATGGATTCAACTACATACAGTCATTCAGTGGCTTAAGTCATCGGTAATTTAAAGACCTTTTTCCGTTAAAATTTTACATGCACATTTTTTGTATGGAAAATATAGTTCGAAATAGTCATTTTTAGTTTTCTGTAAAAGTAAAACTATTGAGATGGCTTTGTTTGTCCGTCCGCACTTTTTCTGTCCGCCCTCATATCTTAAAAACTACTGAGGCTAGAGAGCTGCAAATTGGTATGCTGATCATCCACCCTCCAGTCATCAAACATACCAGATTGCAGGCTTCTAACCTCAGTAGTTTTTATTTTATTTAAGGTTAAAGTTAACCATGATCGTGCGTCTGGCACCGCTATAGTTACCAACAACTAAGGCCACCACGGGGTTGTGACTGAAAATTTCATGGGCCTTGGCTGAGAGTTTCATACAGCATTATACACTGTACAGAAAACTCAATTGCCCCAAAGTTTCTTTGGCGCATTTTTTACATGTTTATATATTGTGTTTAATTCCTATCGTTGTTAGTTGATGAAAAAATTGCTTGACAGTGTTTTTGCTTCATTTCTTAGAGTAAATAAAGGTGGGCCTGCTGGCAGCAAAGGTGACGAACTTGCGCTACTGTTATCGGCGTCAAGTCGTAAAAAGACGCCGGAAAAATGTTCTTGTATGACACAGCCTTATCAAGATATTGAACTTTTTATTCGCTTCTTGAGCTTCGACAAATGAAATACCTCTCCCTGTCTTATTCACGAATAGTAGCTAACATAAAATCTATTTGCGAGCGAAAATATTGAGGTTGACCCACCCCACTCCCCATCCTTTTGACGTACGGTCGGAAAGACGGAACAAAAATCCGATAGGGATGAATGAAGGACCAGGTAAAATCCCGGTGCCAAAGTTTTAATTGGAAAGACATTATCATACTATTAAAGAGACTCTGCGAGACTTTGAGGGTGATTCCAGTTTGAAAAGACATCCTGTAAGGAGTAATCCTTGTTTGAAAAACCACCCTTTGGATGAGGACCATAAAAACACCGCCTTATAGTAAAAAAAAAAAAAAAAGAACGTGATTATGGTCGGGAGACTGGTATTATTTTAATGGAAGACTTCCGCACAAAGTGATAAAAACCAGTCTGTAAACAAGATATGAGCAAACCTTTTTTGAGGTGAAAATTTCTGTATAGATTATGAGTGTTTACGGGGAAAAATTCAAGGGAAGTAAATAAAAAATAAATAACATTTGTCCCTAGAGAAGACTAGGGCAAAGGGTCAGATCATTTTCTTTTGGGAAAGTCCTTTGGAAAGTTGAGAATTTGACAGAAGAAAATGGTTTCGTAGTTTCGTTATAAATATTTAGGCAAGAATACAGTCAATTGTTAATAGTATTTATATAAAGCTTTAATATGTAGCTTTAATAGATATTGATTTTAGATATGCCGTTGCCTTGAACTAAAGTGTGTGTATGTAAATGTACATACTTTAGTTCAAGGCATACACACACATATATAATATATATACACATATATAAATATATATATATATATATATATATATATATATATATATATATATATATATATATTGTGGGTCGGGTTCATGTGATGAGTGATTGAGCACGGTAGACAGACGACTGTGGTTTTTGCAGAAAGTGAATAGGCCCAGCAGCTTCATCCCGAAAGATTTTCTGAGTCCCGGAAGGCTAACACCTGAAGTTAACCTGTCAGAGTAAAAGGAGTATGATATATATATATATATATATATATATATATATATATATATATATATATATATATATATATATATATTTGTATATATATGCATATATATTATATATACACTATATATTGAGTTGTTTACTTTTATATAATCTTTGGGATCGTTCATATTAATTTTTATTTATTCAGATTAACGACCATGGGAAGTTTTACTTGAAGAGAGGCAGAAAGGATAAAAAGAAACCGCCTTTAGGCGTCCGTCGTAATTGCAATCAGCTATTTCCCCAAGTTATGCTAATTGGCAGTCCTGCATTAGTGGCCTTCTCTCCTGGAGTGGGTTTACTCAGCCATGTGACAAAGTAGTTTTTTTCTTTCACTTTTTCAGAATGAAGATCAATATCTGTCTTAAATATTCGTTTTGTTTCGCGTCACATACCCGTGCCTTCTATATATTCACATTGCTTTGAAGGCTGTAAATTAAAGGTAAAAGACTCTCTCTCTCTCTCTCTCTCTCTCTCTCTCTCTCTCTCTCTCTCTCTCTCTCTCTCTCTCTCTCTCTCTCTCTCTCAAATTTGGATATCGATACCATATCCTCTCTTTTTCATGGGAAATCTTACTGAAATTACTCTCTCTCTCTCTCTCTCTCTCTCTCTCTCTCTCTCTCTCTCTCTCTCTCTCTCTCTCTCTGTGAAACTTTCTTTTGAAATCTCCACTCAACTTTCCTCTTCACTCTTATCTTCATTTAAAGCTCTTGTTGAATTTTCTAGCTTATTTATTTCCTGTACTTGTAAATTAACAATAATATTTTCACGATGTTCTCTTCACTGTATTTCAGTTTAGTTTTCGTACGCTGTTTATGTAATACATTGTACCCTTTTCTGATTTCATGTTCTGACTTCATCTTTCAATTTCATTATTATTTATATTAATTGGGAGTGAAAAAACAAATACTTATCATTTTATTTTCCTAGTCTACATTCCCTCGAGATTGTCTGTGAAGATCTCTTGCCCTAAAACTTGACGTTCGTTCCTGTATCCTCGCTTTGATCTTGAATCTCTCCTCTCGTCGGAATCCAGGGTCGCCTTTGTTGCCCTTCCTTTTGACTTCGGAGAAAGTTCGCTCGGCCACTTCTCTCAGGTGCGGCCTCCCGCCCGGGTAAATTCGCATCTGTAAGGTGGTGATGGTGGTGGTTGGTTTGTTAAGATCAAATCTGCTTTATGTTGGCACGGGCTCTTGCTTAAAGACAAAAACTTAAGTATACCTCAGTTTAACCAGACCACTGGGCTGATTAACAGCTCTCCTAGGGCTGGCCCGAAGGATTAGATTCATATTACGTGGCTAAGAACCAATTAATTACCTAGCAACGGGACCTACAGCTTATTGTGGAATCCGAACCACGTTATAGCGAGAAATGAATTTCTATCACCAGAAATAAATTCCTCTTATTCTTCATTGGCCGGTCGGAGATTCGAACTCGCGGCCAACAGAGTGCTAGCTGAGAACGGAACCCACCCTTCCAACGAGGAACTAAGCAAGGTGCTGTAAATGCTCTCTGCTTTTAGTTTTCTGTGAAAGTAAACTATTGTGCCGGCTTTGTCTGTCCATCCGCACTTTATTCTGCCTGCACTTTCTGTCCGCCTTCAGATCTTGAAAACTACTGAGGCTAAAGGGCTGCAAATTGGTATGTTGATCATCCACCCTCCAATCATCAAGCATACCAAATTACAGCCCTCTAGCCTCAGTATTTTTTATTTTATTTAAGGTTAAAGTTAGCCATAACCGTGCTTCTGGCAACGATATAGGATAGGCAACCACCAGGCCGTGGTAAAGTTTCATGGGCCGTGGCTCATACAGCATTATACCGAGACCACCGAAAGATAGATCTGTTTTTGGTGGCCTTGATTCTACGCTGTAGCGGCTGTACAGAAAACTCGATTGCGCCGACGAAACTTAGGCGCATTTTTTACTTGTTTATTTTCCATCCGTGGCCCTTGGTCTCTTCCCCCCTTAGCTGTCCACCTTCTCCACCATTTTCTCACTTCATATACGAACGAATCTTTCAGACTCATCGCACGAAAACATAAACTAGAAGATTATTGAAGGTTATTCCTTACTTTACAGACTCTCCAAATTTACATTTGAATTAGGAAACATGACGCCTACCTATGTTTACCCAGAATTAAGTAACCAGATTTTTTATTTTATTCGCTTCAGCCTCTAACAAATTTTTCAATTTCTCCCGTTATAGTCTCTAGTATTCATCTTGTTTCTGCATTTCGTACTTTCTCCGTTGCGTATCCATTCTGCATTTATGTATGACCACGATCTGAAATGGAATGGCGCAATTGTGCCATTCTCGGTGTTCAATCAAAGATCCCGCGTTTGATCCCCGAGTCGGGGGAGGAAAGGAACTTTACAAACGTGTTTTCTCAAAAATGACTGTTGGACCAGCTGTAAATTAGGGAAGTTGTTGTCAGTCGAATGTTGTATTTATATGTAGGCATGTGCTTAAAAAGAGCATGTTATTATTATTATTATTATTATTATTATTATTATTATTATTATTATTATTATTATTATTATTATTATTATTATGTAATAACACTCCACAGTTATACAGGAAACTGTGTTACTGTGTAAAAGACAAAAGCAAAGATTTTCCAACACCTGAATGGTGTTCCTCATCAGTGTTTACGTGTTTCACATACTAACATAGTTTACTATATAATTGTAATTTTATTACATAAAACTGTTTTCCACGGGATTGTGAATTTCCTAGCCATTATTATTATTATTATTATTATTATTATTATTATTATTATTATTATTATTATTATTATTAATTCGTTGAAAGCCGCTATTATGTGTTTGGCTAGAACCCCGTCATCGTCTCTTCAGATTCTGTGTAAGAATATCTTAAATGTATATTTTAAGTATATTTTTGATGATTAACCGATTCTTTTTTGTGTGTGTGCTGTATGTGTATGTGAATTTGTATTACCCTGAGAAAGAAAGGGGATCTGAATTTGTGCTTGCCTGTTTCACAAAAAACAAAAAAAACCGTGTGGCCATAAACTAGAACCTGTCTTCAGCAAAATAAAACACGCAGAACTAAAAGAATAAGGAAAAATTTGCATGAACTTAAATGAAAACCATTATAAAATACAGATAAATAAATTGCTGATAATTAAGCCAAATGAACCGTGCAAGAGAAAAGGTAAAATGGCAGCCTCCCCTAATCATAAGAGATTCACCCTAGTTTTTTCTTTCATATTTGTTAATGTATGTGCATGCTTATTTATTTGTTCTTTTTTACTTTCTATTTTCGCTTTTTCTTATATTGAAGCTTCTGTTGTTTTATTTCGTAATTATTTTATATTTTAATATTATTCAATTGTTGATTACTGATTATAATTTGTATTAGATTTTATTTCATGGACAACTCTGCATTGCAAGTTTATTGTTCCCCTGATGGCTTGATCCATATAAACGTTTTCACCAAAAGGATGATATTGATGATTATCATCATTATTGATAATAACAATGATCATAAGAAGAAGAAGTGAAGCAGTCACTCATGTGTACAAGGCGACAGGTACAGACCAGAACTATAAAGCCAACCGTATGTCAGACAGAGCAAGAAGGATATATGGACAGGGAGAGGAAGAGACCTGGCAGAGGATTTCAGCAGAAGGGCCTCCGAAGCCGAGGTGATGAGGATTTATGGGGAAGAAACGTCCTCGTTGAGGAGAGAGTAGGAGAGATACGCTGGTGGAGATGCTGAAATTCGTCTACGAGAAATATCAAAGACTAGGATGTACATTAGAGAATTCTTCTTTCTCTATTCTTTGCTTTTTCATTTTCGCGTCTGGTAATTCTGTTCTATGGAGGCTTGGTTTGCAAATGAATGGTCTGTTTCGGTAATGTCATGTTATTTTTTTTAGTTTTCTGTATAAGAAAACTATTGAGCCGGCTTTGTCTGTCCGTCCGCACTTTTTCTGTCCGCCATCAGTTCTTAAAAACTACTGAGGCCAGAGGGCTGCAAATTGGTATGTTGATCATCCACCCTCCAATCATCAAACATACCAAATTGCAGCCCTCTAGCCTCAGTAGTTTTTATTTTATCTTATGTTTAAGTTAGCCATAATCGTGTTTCTGGCAACGATATAGGATAGGCCACCACCGGGCCGTGGTTAAACTTTAATGGGCCGCGGCTCATACAACATTATACCGAGACATCAAAAAATAGATCCATTTTCTGTGGTCTTAATTATACGCTGTATCGGCTGTACAGAAAACTATATTGCGTCGAATAAACTCCTGCGCATTTGTTACTTGTTTATATTTTAGAATAATATGATGATAGATAGTAAATGACCTGAATGATCATTTGAATCCGTCATGTAAATTTATAGTCAATAGTGGTTGCTACAGGGGAATGTTATGTCACCTTTGCTGTTTCCCCGTACTTGGATTTTGCAGTGAGGAAGGTAGTTGGAGACTGAAGAGATGGTTAGAATCGGAGTAACGACAGAAAATTGACTGAATTAAAATATGTAGATGTTGCTTTTTTAATCAACAGAACACCACATACCAGATGCAGATGTTGCTGTTTTATTCAGCAAAACACCACATAATATATGCAGATGTTGCTGGTTCAATGAGCAAAGCACAATATTATATGCAGGTGTTGCTGTCTTAACCAGCAAAACACCACATGATTTACAAAGCATCCTTAATAGAATGCGCCGTGTGTGTACAGAGATGAGTACGCGATAAATCTTAGGAAAATAGAATTAATGAGAAGAGATTCAGCAAGGACCAGTGAGATTGAGTCTCAAATATTTATAAACAGTGATGTGTAATACACCTTCTCTTGAGTTGGAATTTACTGAAACGCTGAAAATGGCCAATCAAACAATGGGAAGACTAAAGATTCGAAAATCTAATAGACTGAAATAACTTGCGCACGCAGGAAATAGAGATGGTTTGTACTTTTCCTTACCACAACCGTTGAGAGAATAGCACGACAGTGTCAGCTGTGCTCCTGTGGACACCGGAAGGTTAGGAAGACCCAGGATTATGAGAAGGGAGGCTGGAGATGAGTGGAGGTTTGCGGATGTGAAAACATTGGGTGTACTCGTACATGCGTGGCGGATTTTCAAAGCGACCCTTTGCAGTGTATGGCAGTAGAGGCGATATTGATGAATAAACACAACAATATTCTCTAAAATAAACTCATATTTCTTTACGAGTATAAAAATAAAGGGTCTTTGCTTCCTCCGGAGTTAGAACTCTTACGACTACCTTTGCCCAACTCTTCTTATCCTTTTATTTTTTCTTTTCCATCAGGCCCAGACTACACATTGTCATTGAGTTAAATTTTCGTAAAGAATATTATATACATAATGTATATATGTGTGTGTGATGTACAGTATGTAGTATGTATTAATCCACACATAACTTTACCCAGGAATAATTTGCACACCGGAAGGAGTTATACAGTATATGATAACCTCATCTAACCTGACGAGGATTCCAACCTGTGTCTTATTGGGTTGATTGTGGATGACATACCAGTCCAACAAGGCATAGGTGCGAATCGTGGTCAAGGTAGATAGATGCGCTTACCACGTATAATTCCCTTGGAGGAAAAATTTATTCCAAGGTAAAGTAAATTCGACATTAATGGGTATATATATATATATATATATATATATATATATATATAGAGAGAGAGAGAGAGAGAGAGAGAGAGAGAGAGAGAGAGAGAGAGAGAGAGAGAGAGAGAGAGAGAGAGAGAAAATATAAAGCGTGAAGGTTGGAGCATTTGGAACGATGAAGAATCAGCAGGAAAAAGACGGAGAACAGCAAAAAATTAAGAATAGACTCAGGGAAATCGCTTACAGAAAATAAAACCATTGAAATATACAATTGAAAACAATCATAAAAGCGTTAAAATGTTGACCAATGGCAACAAAGGAGTTTAAGTTGTGTGTTTTAGCGATTTTAATCCATGTAAAGCATTTCACGGAGTCTATTCGCAATTTTTATATTTTTCATCGTTTACAGCCCCGATGATAATGCAGTTAATACAGCTACTGGTTGTAATAGGAAATATCTCTCTCTCTCTCTCTCTCTCTCTCTCTCTCTCTCTCTCTCTCTGTAATCCTTCTACCTAATTATCCTCCTTCCTGTACTTAATTAGCAGCGAATATTACGTGATGCGAGAATCACAGTGAATAGGACATCACTCGGAGATAAGAGTTGGACGGGGGGGGGCGATTGCTGAAGCCCCCGGGGCGTTGGGTAATGGTTGGGAGGTAAGACTTTTAGAAGATGAGGATGGAGAGGCCTCATTGAGCTGCTTGAAGGTTATCCCTTTCAAGGTGACTTAATTTGATGCCTCAGCACCTTCAAACGTCGTCACAGAACTCGGCGCCTTCAGACGTCGTCACAGAACTCGGCGCCTTCAGACGGCGTCACAGGAACTCGGCGCCTTCAGACGTCGTCACAGGAACTCGGCACCTTTAGACGTCTTCACAGGAACTCGGCGCCTTCAGACGTCGTCACAGAATTCGGCGCCTTCAGACGGCGTCACAGGAACTCGGCGCCTTCAGGCGTCGTCACAGGAACTCGGCGCCTTCATACGTCGTCACAGGAACTCGGCACCTTCAGACGTCGTCACAGGAACTCGGCGCCTTCAGGCGTCATCACAGGAACTCGGCGCCTTCAGACGTCGTCACAGGAACTCGGCACCTTCAGACGTCGTCACAGGAACTCTGCGCCTTCAGACGGCGTCACAGGAACTCGGCACCTTCAGACGTCTTCACAGAATTCGGGGCCTTCAGACGGCGTCACAGGAACTCGGCGCCTTCAGGCGGCGTCACAGGAACTCGGCGCCTTCAGACGTCATCACAGGATTCGGCGTCTTCAGACGTCGTCACAGGAACTCGGCACCTTCAGACGTCGTCACAGGATTCGGCGTCTTCAGACGTCGTCACAGGAACTCGGCGCCTTCAGACGTCGTCACAGAATTCGGCGCCTTCAGACGTCGTCACAGGAACTCGGCGCCTTCAGACGTCATCACAGGATTCGGCGTCTTCAGACGTCGTCACAGGAACTCGGCGCCTTCAGACGTCGTCACAGGATTCGGCATCTTCAGACGTCGTCATAGGAACTCTGCGCCTTAAGACGTCGTCACAGAATTCGGCGCCTTCAGACGGTGTCACAGGAACTCGGTGCCTTCAGGCGGCGTCACAGGAACTCGCCTCCTTCAGACGGCGTCACAGAAACTCGGTGCCTTCAGACGGTATCACAGGAACTCAGTGCCTTCAGACGTTGTCACAGGAACTCTGCACCTTCAGACGTCGTCACGGCGTCACAGGAACTTGGCTCCTTCAGACAGCATCACAAGAACTCGGCGCCTTCAGACGTCGTCACAGGAACTCGGCGCCTTCAGACGTCTTCACAGGAACTCGGCGCCTTCAGACGTCGTCACAGAATTCGGCACCTTCAGACGTCGTCACAGGAACTCGGCGCCTTCAGACGGCGTCACAGGAACTCGGCGCCTTCAGGCGTCGTCACAGGAACTCGGCACCTTCAGACGGCGTCACAGGAACTCTGCGCCTTCAGACGGCCTCACAGGAACTCGGCACCTTCAGGCGTCGTCACAGGAACTCGGCGCCTTCAGCCGTCGTCACAGGAACTCAGCACCTTCAGACGTCGTCACAGGAACTCTGCGCCTTCAGACGGCGTCACTGGAACTTGGCGCCTTCAGACGTCTTCACAGGAACTCGGCGCCTTCAGACGTCTTCACAGAATTCGGCGCCTTCAGACGTCGTCACAGGAACTCGGCGCCTTCAGACGTCGTCACAGGAACTCGGCGCCTTCAGACGTTGTCACAGAATTTGGCGCCTTCAGACAGCATCACAGGAACTCGGCGCCTTCAGGCGGCGTCACAGGAACTCGGCTCCTTCAGACGGAGTCACAGAAACTCGGTGCCTTCAGATGGCGTCACAGGAACTCGGCTCCTTCAGACGGCATCACAAGAACTCAGCGCCTTCAGACGTTGTCACAGGAACTCGGCGCCTTCAGACGTCTTCACAGGAACTCAGCGCCTTCAGACGTCGTCACAGAATTCGGCGCCTTCAGACGTCGTCACAGGAACTCGGAGCCTTCAGACGGCGTCACAGGAACTCGGCGCCTTCAGGCGTCGTCACAGGAACTCGGCGCCTTCAGACGTCTTCACAGAATTCGGCGCCTTCAGACGTCGTCACAGGAACTCGGCGCCTTCAGATGGCGTCACAGGAACTCGGCGCCTTCAGACGTCATCACAGGAACTCGGCGCCTTAAGACGTCGTCACAGGATTCGGCGCCTTCAGACGTTGTCACAGGAACTCGGCGCCTTCAGACGGCGTCACAGGAGCTCGGCGCCTTTAGACATCTTCACAGGAACTCGGCGCCTTCAGACGTCTTCACAGAATTCGGCGCCTTCAGACGTCGTTACAGGAACTCGGCGCCTTCAGACGGCGTCACAGGAACTCGGCGCCTTCAGACATCGTCACAGGAACTCGGCGCCTTAAGACGTCATCACAGGATTCGGTGCCTTCAGACGTTGTCACAGGAACTCGGCGCCTTCAGACGGCGTCACAGGAACTCGGCGCCTTCAGACGTTGTCACAGGAACTCGGCGCCTTCAGACGTCATCACAGAATTCGGCGCCTTCAGACGGCGTCACAGGAACTCGGCGCCTTCAGGCGGCGTCACAGGAACTCGGCTCCTTCAGACGACGTCACAGAAACTCGGTGCCTTCAGACGGCGTCACAGGAACTCGGCTCCTTCAGACGGCGTCACAAGAACTCGGCGCCTTCAGACATCGTCACAGGAACTCGGCGCCTTCAGACGTCTTCACAGGAACTCGGCTCCTTCAGACGGCGTCACAAGAACTCGGCGCCTTCAGACGTCGTCACAGGAACTCGGCACCTTCAGACGTCTTCACAGGAACTCGGCGCCTTCAGACGTCGTCACAGACTTCGGCGCCTTCAGACGTCGTCATAGGAACTCGGCGCCTTCAGACGGCGTCACAGGAACTCGGCGCCTTCAGGCGTCGTCACAGGAACTCGGCGCCTTCAGACGTCGTCACAGGAACTCGGTGCCTTCAGACGGCGTCACAGGAACTCGGCGCCTTCAGACGGAGTCACAGGAACTCGTCGCCTTCAGGCGGCGTCACAGGAACTCGGCTCCTTCAGACGCCATCACAGAAACTCGGCGCCTTCAGACGGCGTCACAGTAACTCGGCGCCTTCAGACGTTGTCACAGGAGCTCAGTACCTCCAGACGTTGTCACAGGAACTCTGCGCCTTCAAACGTTGTCACAGGAGCTCAGAACCTACAGAAGTTGTCACAGGAACTCTGTGCCTTCAAACGTTGTCACAGTAGCTCAGTACCTTCAGATGTTGTCACGGCGTCACAGGAACTCTGCGCCTTCAGACGTCGTCACGGCGTCACAGGAACTCGGCGCCTTCAGATGATGTCACAGGAACTCGGCACCTTCAGACGTTGTCACAGGAGCTCAGTACCTCCAGACGTTGTCACAGGAACTTTGCGCCTTCAAACGTTGTCACAGGAGCTCAGAACCTTCAGACGTTGTCACAGGAACTCTGCGCCTTCAAACGTTGTCACAGGAGCTCAGTACCTTCAGACGTTGTCACAGGAACTCTGCGCCTTCAAACGTTGTCACAGGAGCTCAGAACCTTCAGACGTTCTCACAGGAACTCTGCGCCTTCAGACGGCGTCACAGGAAAATGTTTCCTGACATATTTTAAGAGCGTCTTGTTGGAAAATGTAGCACCAGTCGCCTTTATACCGGTATACCCAGGGTAATTTGGGGGTCGTGTTTTTTTGCCGAGTGATATCACACGTGTACGGTTGTGAATGACCTCGATTTAGCAATTGAAGTGGAAAAATATATCGGTTGCTCAAACGATGTATTGAACTTTTTTCCGCGAATATTTTTGCAAATCTGAGTATCATTGTACGTCTAGGTTTTTGTGCGTGTATGGGTGTGTACCTTGTGCCACATTTATTGGCTCAGAAACCAGCTGTCATGATCTTCAATGAGATAACTTTTTTTAATATTTACTTTTTGTAATGTTCTGTGTTCTGAGAACTGCACACACACTCTCACTGTATATTTGTTAATGTTCATTTGCGTTATATCGCTTTTTTATAATGTAAGGTTGTGGTATTTTAATTATCATAAAAGTTAAACAAACGTGATTGCTAAACATCAAAGACTTTATGTTACAATGAAGACAAACTTTTTTTTTTAACCGTGAACTCTTTTTCTTTATTATATGTAGGTGCTGCAGCGTTCATCGCTTTGAGAGGCAGTAAGAATGTCCCTTTATCACTTCACCCAGGATTTGGTGAGTCAGAATTTGGTTTCCTACAGAATCAATGCCTTTATTGACAGCTATTTCTTCGTGCATTAGCCTCGTGGTAAGTGTTAAGCATTGCAGTCCTTCAAGATTCTTCCTTTCCCGCATATACTGCTTCTCAAAATGGTCTGTTGGGTAATGATTAGACAGTTCTGTGTCACAATACGAAATTGTACAGATACCTCTTTAGACATTGCTCTCGTAGGTCGCTAGAATGTATTTTGCCACGAATATCGTGCAGTTGGTATGTTTCAGATATTTCACACCTATACTTACTCGTCTTCAGCAGATAGTGCTTTGAACATTGTTTTCATCAGTAGATGTATGAGTATTTGACCGTTTCACAGGCCCTGGAATTTTCCAGACTTCCCAATTATTTCTGACCAAAACTCTTTGGACATTGCTATTGTTGGTAACTAGCCATAGTTCTGGCACGGAGTCACCAGCCGTTGACTCTCAAGTTCCACCTCCCACTGACTTGGTTTAAGACGTGGAACTCGGGGATCTAATGATTCGCTATGCTTTTCATGCCTTTTCATTTTAGAATTTGTAATTTTTTCTGCGTGTTTATTTTACTTTCGTCAACAATCATTCAATCTCCGTTTATTCTATTTTACTTTTATGTTTACAGTCCCCGGTTTTATTGTTTTGTTTATTTTTGCCGTTACAGCTCTACACACACACACACACACACACACACACACACATATATATATATATATATATATATATATATATATATATATATATATATATATATATATATATATATATATATATATATATATATATATATAATCTTTTATAATTGTAGCCTTTACTGCTCTCGAGTTGTATTTAGATTATTCTACTCAGGTCAGTTTCCCCTAACGTGTATATAAAATTTATCCCATATGAAGTTAGACCCTTCTAGACCCAGCAGTCTGAACGTAGTTAAATTTCACAAATCGAAAGCTCAAAAAGTTCTACAAAACCTATTAAAGTGTGGACCAAAGTGTGTGAATCTCGTTATATTTTACAAATAGAGACCTAAAATTGTCCATAAATTGTCCAAACAGATAGAAGTTTTTTGAAAGAAACTGCTACACCGTAAATTCCCAATTACCTGAATTTCAGTCTAATTATGTTCGAACTCTAACTTATTCCGACAGCAAAACCTCAGAGACAAAAGTCATTAAACTTTCCTGGGAAGTCGAGGGTTTGCTGCTCTTAAGAAAATCGCAGCTGGAGGAAGTCGCCCCAAACTTCGACTTTTCAGCCCGTGTCGTCTTCCTCCACGTTACCCATAGGAGCTGTATTTTGTTTCATTCCAGTCTTTTGCTGCTGTTTTTCTCATTTTATCTCGCCTGGCTTCATCATCAGCTGGCATCCGTTGTCTTTCATCCGTCGGATGTGGGCGTCGTTTTCCGCCTTTCATCCGCAGACCGTCGTCCTCCGTACGTTCTTCGTCCGTTATCATTTCACATTTGTTCCCTGCTATTCAGGATCACTAAACCAGCTGAAACCAAACTTAGCAAGAATTGTATGCACTAGATCCTTATCAAGGGTTGCTCATTATTGCAGTCTACAAACATGGTTGCTGTGGCCCATTCCTCATTATCATAGCTAAACCTTTTAATTATTTGTGTCAACGCTGCCTTCACGGTCAAGTCCCATCCCTTAGCCTTCCTTTTCCGTTTCGTGTTTCTTCTGGCATGACTTACAAAAGGGCATTTGGTCATCTATTGGCTCTTGCACTGGAAAAAATTCCTTAGGTGAGTGACGCAGGTTCCAGGGACCCGGAGCCAGTGTCTTTGTTGAAAATGAGGTATACAGGAAGTCAGAAGTAAGTAAGTATACCTTAGTTTAACCAGACCACTGAGCTGATTAACAGCTCTCCTAGGGCTGGCCCGAAGGATTAGACTTATTTTACGTGGCTAAGAACCAGTTGGTTACCTAGCAACGGGACCTACAGCTTATTGTGGAATCCGAACCACATTATACCGAGAAATGAATTTCTATCACCAGAAATAAATTCCTCTAATTCTTCATTGGCCGGCCGGAGATTCGAACGCGGGCCTAGGAGAGTGCTAGCCGAGTACGATATCGACCCATCCGATGAGGTATACAGGAAGTAAGAATCTATAGGAGGAAAGGTTAGTTTGGAAAGCTGAGATATTATTTGTTTTTGGGTAATGTTTCAGACATTGTGGTTCTAAATGTCAAGTCGGTTGAAAGACGTATGTTATTAGAATGGCGTCACGACAACTGTGGTCATCAGTGTAATGGTCATTGGAATTTAACTGAGTAATGGTTGAAGATGGTAAAGTGTTTCACTTTCATTATCGATGCCTGACAACTTTTATTTGTGTATTTTGTTTTGCTTATGTTGAATGCCAACACATGGCTTATTTTTTGGGGGGAGGGGGATTTCCTTTTTCAGTAACCTTTTTTTTTATTTATAACTAGTCAATTTTGATAATCACTTTACTTATTTTCCGTGCGCCTCTTACTTTTCGAAGATTATCGCCCTCAGACGAAAAAATTAGTAGAATGAAGATATGATAAACTCAAGCGTAAAACCAACACCGACATTTAGTTTCAAATGACTAATCATCTTAAGTTTTTTCTTACTGAAGGCCGACGGCATGAGAAATTCTGGCATCTCGTTGCCATCAACTATACCAAGCCTGAAGGAAAAAAGAACTCATTAAAAAAAAGTGTCTATCTCTAACGGGATCGGAATTATCCTTTGGGACGTTCAATTGCCATTAAGTGATTTTATCGCTTGTTTCATCGTCATCTAATCGTATTACCCCTTTGGGACGTTCAATCACCATTAAGTGATTGTAGCGCTTATTCCACCATCACCTAATTGTAATTAAAAGTATATTTTCCTTTAATTAACACGTGTCATCTCAGTATTCATTTTGAAGGCTAACAGGAAAAGTCTAAAAACACACGTTAGTTTGAAAATCGTTGTCAAGTAACAGTCGAGCGATGAGGTGGAATCATCTGGTCGGGGTCTCTCGGCTCGCTTCATCCGGGACCGGCAGCAGTGAAACAAAGTGGCGCGGGAAATCTTCAAGGTGAAGACCATTACGTAATTGGGCTTCATTTTCCCCTTCCATCTCCCTTTACCTTCTGCCGGATAGCACTTAGGCACTCAGGGCCTCTCGTGCACTAATTGCACCTTTTTATTTCCCCGTCGCATTAAATGGGGTCGAGTGTAGCCAAGGAAAAGGATTTCATTGCATTTATGCTATCGGCATCTTGACTAGTCTAGATGCAATTTCTTCGTTGGGTTTGTTCTCCCCGTATTCACTTGATACCAGATGTTCGAGCCAGCTCTGGCTCCCATATGATATTATTCACACACACACACACCTGTGTATATACATATAATTTATATATATATATGTGTGTGTGCGTGTATAATATATATATATATATATATATATACATATATATATATATATACATACATATATATATATATATATATATATATATATATATATATATATATATATATATAAACAAGTGCCCGAAATATATGGTTTCAACGTTTAAATAGTGTTTTATGGGCCTTCTTATTTTCATATATATATATATATATATATATATATATATATATATATATATATGAAAATAAGAAGGCCCATAAAACACTATTTAAACGTTGAAACCATATATTTCGGGCACTTGTTTCTGTGCCCCTGTTCACTGGTAGAATATGGACAGGTGGAAAGTTACAATGGTATATATACAAAAACATGAAGGTGTGGCCTTAGGCCTCCGATGTTAAGGAGGTGGCGTTTCTTAAGAAGGAGGAGATTGACCAAATTCCCTAGTGGTTTTTGGCCTCATTAGCTCCCGTTTGGCGATGGATCTGGCGGTCGCGTTTCTTGGGTCATCTTCTTCAAAAGGGGTCCGAGGATTAAGGTGTCAATGGCGTCCGATTTCCAATGTCCTCCTGACAGGTTCATATTGTTGGTTTGATTGATGATAGCAGATTCCAGCATCTTTCTTTTGTACGGACAGCTACTCTTGAAAACCAACTCCGCCCCACTCCAGTTAATGACATGCCCTGTATTTCTAATATGTAGGAAAATTCCCGAACTCTCCGAAGCGTAACGTACTGATCTTTTGTGCTCTGTTATTCTTTGCGAGAGCGATCTACCTGTCTCGCCTACATAGATGTCATGACAATTACTACACAGTATCTTGTAAACTCCGGCTTCTTCCCTTTTGTTATTTAAGTATACGTTAACGAGCGAACTCCCGATGGATTTGGGATAATGGAAAATGAAAGGATTATTAGAACTGAGTTGCTCGGTGGCCTTTTGGATGTTTTCATCGTATATTTTTGTATATATACCATTGTAACTTTCCACCTGTCCATATTCTACCAGTGAACAGGGGCACAGAAACAAGTGCCCGAAATATATGGTTTCAACGTTTAAATAGTGTTTTATGGGCCTTCTTATTTTCATATTACACTGTAGTATTACAGGAAAAGACATTCATTTTTGCCCATTATGGAACATCACAGTTTACGCCAGTTTTTCGGCTTCAACCCAGCTGTCAAGCACATCTTCAGACGGTACGAACGGCTAGTACATGGGTTACACAAGAGGAAGAATCAGAGAAATTTTCTACAAGAATGCCTACAGGAACAAGTTTCTCCCAAAATGTACGGTTTCACGCGTTGGACATCGGCGTCAGACCCATTTCCGGACTCCATCCGCACATTCCTCCAAGACAGAATACAAGCCACACACCAAGACATCTATGTGATTAGAAGAAAAATAAGTGAGCTAGCCACGTCACTTCGCCTCATGTGCAGGGATGATGGTATGTACAGATATCTTTCATATTTTGTGCTATCAGGTGCTATTGAAAACAGTGAGTCCCACTTCAGAAATTTGTGCTACAAATTAAAAAGACTGATTAGGAACAGCGTATGGAATAATCTTGGCCTTCCCAATAATGTGCTGAATCTCTCTAACCATCCCCTCACTGCAGAAGAACAGACCGTTTTAAATCTTGGAGTTTCATTCGCTCTAAAACCTGGTCCCGAGAGTAATCTTAATTTCCTAGTTGCTTTTGATAAACATTTTGCAAAAAACAACTATGACAAGAAAGAGGCATGTCTCAAAGGCATTTTGCTAAATGTCTTGGAGCAAAATAACAACAAAAATTCGCTCCCGAAAAGATTCCAAAATGCATTAGTTAGCTTAAGAAAAAGGGGGGATATCATCATCACAAAATCTGACAAAGACGGGAAAATAGTTCTGTTAGACAAGGAGACATACATCAATAAAGTTCAAGAACTTCTAAACGATGCGGAGACCTACGACAAATTAACGAAAGATCCCACAACAAATATTGCTGCTCAGTTTAACAAATCAGTTAGAACCATAGGGGGCAATAAAAAAGACATAGAATTACTAGAGACATTGAAGGTAATCAACCCCTCTCTCCCCTATTTTTACGGCCTCCCGAAAACACATAAAGATGGGATTCCTTTACGCCCCATAATATCTAGCAGGGGCTCTTTCATGTACAAATTATCAAAATGGCTCGCAGACTTGTTATCACCCTTTCTAGGAACCTTCTCATCCTCCCACGTCAAACATGCAGAAGATTTCATACAAAAATTTAATAGTTTAAACATCCCCTCAAACAACATCAAACTGCTCAGTCTAGACGTCGATTCATTATTTACTAAAGTCCCGATTGCCGACGTGTTGTTTTTCTTAGAGAGGAAGTTACAACCATATGAAGACCATTTTCCTCTTGGCATAGATAAAACTTTAAAACTTATCAACCTCTGTGTAACTAACAACGTGTTTTCTTTCAATGGTAATTTTTACAAACAAAAATTTGGCTGTAGCATGGGAAGTCCCCTATCACCCCTTCTAGCAAACTTGTACATGGAATATTTCGAAACAGAACTTTTGTCGTCTATCAAACCCCATAATATGATCTGGCTTAGATACGTAGATGATATCTTTACTTTCTGGGACAATAGCTGGGGGGACTTTAATGAATTTTTTAATAGGCTAAATTCGCTAGTTCCGACCATAAAATTTAAAACAGAATGGGAAAAGGACGGAAAACTGCCGTTCCTAGATGTACTGATCATAAGAAAATAGAACAGGTATGCATTTACAGTATATAGAAAACCCACCTTCGCTGTCTCCTACATTCATTTCTTAAGCTACCACGACTTCTCCGTAAAAATCATGGTAGGGTGCAACCTATTCCTCAGAGGACTTAGGATATGTTCAAATGAGTACCTGGATCAAGAATTTAACACGATCCGCCAACACCTAACGCAACTGCTCTATCCACCACACATTATCGAGAGGGCTATTAATAAAGCAAATAAAATATACTACAGAGGTCCCACTCACAACAGACAAATAGATTTCAACAACAAAATAAAGCTTCCATACGATGAAAACATCCAAAAGGCCACCGAGCAACTCAGTTCTAATAATCTTTTCATTTTCCATTATCCCAAATCCATCGGGAGTTCGCTCGTTAACGTATACTTAAATAACAAAAGGGAAGAAGCCGGAGTTTACAAGATACCGTGTAGTAATTGTCATGACATCTATGTAGGCGAGACAGGTAGATCGATCTCGCAAAGAATAACAGAGCACAAAAGATCAGTACGTTACGCTTCGGAGAGTTCGGGAATTTTCCTACATATTAGAAATACAGGGCATGTCATTAACTGGAGTGGGGCGGAGTTGGTTTTCAAGAGTAGCTGTCCGTACAAAAGAAAGATGCTGGAATCTGCTATCATCAATCAAACCAACAATATGAACCTGTCAGGAGGACATTGGAAATCGGACGCCATTGACACCTTAATCCTCGGACCCCTTTTGAAGAAGATGACCCAAGAAACGCGACCGCCAGATCCATCGCCAAACGGGAGCTAATGAGGCCAAAAACCACTAGGGAATTTGGTCAATCTCCTCCTTCTTAAGAAACGCCACCTCCTTAACATCGGAGGCCTAAGGCCACACCTTCATGTTTTTGTATATATACCATTGTAACTTTCCACCTGTCCATATTCTACCAGTGAACAGGGGCACAGAAACAAGTGCCCGAAATATATGGTTTCAACGTTTAAATAGTGTTTTATGGGCCTTCTTATTTTCATATTACACTGTAGTATTACAGGAAAAGACATTCATATATATATATATATATATATATATATATATATATATATATATATATATATATATATATATATATATATATATATATATATATATAGTAGAAGTGAAGCGTGGATGTTGAATGCAATTGACAGAAAAAGCTGAAACCGTCGATATGAGCTACTTGCGCACTACTGTAGTAAGAAGTTGAAGGGAGAAGAAATTATGAGATAAGATGGAAGAAGCTGTAAAAAAGTTGGAGCAGGTAAAAATATGGATCAGAGTGTTTTGAAATGGTTCGGTCATATGGAAAGAATGGAAGACAAAAGATTGATGAAAAGTGCATGATTCGGAAGCATTGTGGGGAGGAGTGAAAGACATAGAAAGCACTGGATTAATGGTTGAAAATAATTTGAAGGGCCAGAAATGTAGGAAGCTTGAGAATTCCTGCCAAAATACAGGTGAAGACGCTCTGCGTAAGGTTTTTTCGATGGGTTCCTGATGATCCTTCTCTGTAGCTGTCTGAATAGAGAACGATGTGGATATTTAATGCACAGATGATCATCCATGATTTTGTTGTATCGCATAAATAGACAAAAATTATGTACGAACAGTCAACAGATGTTTATGTCTGTTCCTTCAGTAAAATATTTTCTCTCTCTCTCTCTCTCTCTCTCTCTCTCTCTCTCTCTCTCTCTCTCTCTCTCTCTCTCTCTCTCTCTCTCTCTCTTCGTAGTGAAATGACAGCGCTCGGCTCCGATCTAAGAGACCCACGTTCGAGCCTGGGACGAGGAAGGAACAATATAGGTGCATTTCCTTAAAACCCTTGAATTCCTCTGATGAGTCAAGCAGTGAATCACGTACCTGACCGGCTGATAAGTGTAGTGGGTCGTAGCTGGGTGTGGAGTGAGAGATGTAAACCTTTATAGAGTTTTGACGAAGTAATACTCCTAAGTTCTCTCTCTCTCTCTCTCTCTCTCTCTCTCTCTCTCTCTCTCTCTCTCTCTCTCTCTCTCTCTCTCTCTCTCTCTCATCTGTAAACAAAGAATGGCCCTTTTGCAGTTAATCCGTCAGTATTAAATTTATACTTCCTTATTTTTCTAGAGAGCCAACTACTTTCTTGTGTTGACCGTATGTTCCATCGGTAAATTTCTTTGAATTTGCTTATTTTCAGAGTAATGTGCCGGCTAGTCGTCCTGCTCTTTATTTTATCACTTTATCACTTCTTGTACCTTTGTCAGCTTATGAATTTGTCATTTTCCCTTCTTTTCCATATCAGCATACCCTTCTACGTCGTGTGAGCTTGCCAGTAGACAGCCTTTTCGGCTTGTTCCGGGTAAATTTGTGCACAAATGACTTATGAAAATATCGATAGTATTTCTCAATAAGAGTCATGATGGCTTCTCTTTGCTTAATTATTTTCGCTTCCATGGCTGCCATCTTGCCTTTTACCAGCGTGGGCACACTCGAAGGGTAACTTGAGCAATTGAGGCATTCAGTCAATGACGGTTTCTATTCAGATACTCCTCTCGGGGTGACTAAATCATTCAAGGAGGGAGCTGTGCTACCTTAAAGCACGATGGTCTCTTGCTGTGATATATTGGCCTTTTCATTTGCCTTTTGTAGATTACTCTTTTTATTTGTAGTGTTTGACTCTTTTTATATTACCTTTTTCTTTCTCATGCTTTTTTTTGTTTTCCATTCGAACGTCTGAGTGTCGAGAAACTTGCCAACAGTCAATGGCATATTCGTTTGTATAGTAAAAGTGATTGATTATGGAGGCTAATAGTATGGATGACTCGATAATAAAGGTAATGATAGTAGCATTAGATGTATTTGCAGCCTTAGTAGTAATCAGTCGCGTGGTAAGGTCAGTGAGAAAGTAAGACAGATACTAGAATGAATGGTAGGGGAAAAACAGTGTGGGTTCAAGCAAGGAAGAAGCCGCATGAATCAGTTGTTTTATTATTTGAGTAGTTGTAAGAGACGTCAGAACTCAAAAGAATATTCTTTTGTGTATTATATGTGGCCCTAGAGAAAACTTACAGTAAAATATGAGTAGAGTAGAAAACAGAATTTGGGCCAAAGGCCAAGCGCTGGGACGTATGAGGTCATTCAGCGCTAAAACGGAAATTTACAGTAAAATGGTTTGGAAGGTGTAACAGGAGGAAAACCTGGCAGTTGCACTATGAATCAATTGTTAGGAGAGGGTGGAAAGTAATATGGAAGAAAGAGAATATGAACGGAGGTACAGTAAAAGGAATGAAAGGGGTTTCAGCTAGGGGCCGAAGGGACGCTGCAAGGAGCCTAAAGTAATGCCTGCAGTGCACCGCGTGAGGTGCACTGACGGCGATACCTCCCTACGGGGACTTTAAAATATGATTGAGATGCGACGTGGAGAGTTATGAGAAAGGACGTTTGATGCAAATAGTAGGTTTCTAAGACCGATTATGAGCGTATTATATGAAAGTGAGGTTTCCTTAAGAATATATTGAGGGAGGAAATAGCTGGTCTGGTGCAAAATAATGTCACAGGTAGGGGTTTGTGATTTCTATTATATTACCTATTATGCTGATAATGTATGTCAGGAAAAGGATTGAAGACTTAGATGCAGGTATGTGCAATAAGAAAAGGAATGTTAAACGGAATAATGGCTAAATGATATTTGCGGTATATATATACTGTGTTTAGTGTCAACAAAGAGAAGTTGCAGAGACTTGGGAAAGAGTAAAAAATTTGAAAGAGAATCTTAGCAACAGTGAAACCATGAAAGTAAGTGGAAGTCTGAATTGACTGGTGTATGTAAGCATGGATGTTAGAGAAGTGAAAGTAGTAAGCTTTTGCAGTAACTGGAAGTAATTATGAGGATAATGGTAAAATAAGATCAGGCATAGAATAAGTCAGGCTAAGAATCAGGTGTCGGGTGCAGCAGAAGTTGTGGAATAGATAAAGGGTTTCCATTCCAGGTATTCAAACACAGGTACATTGTAAAGGACGAGGGAGACAGGTCTTTTGTGTGGGTGTCAATAGCAGTCGTTGAATGGAGTGAATGAGAAACAAGGTGGAAGCGTTTGAGGTAAGTAGTTTGTCGGTTGAAAAGGCGCGAGAAGTGGAGAAAGGTTAAGAGGATTAGCACGAGTTAAAAGGCGGTTCAGCTGTTTAATGAGCTCGTTTAGAGAAAACGAGAGAGGATGATTTGGCCAAAATGGAGAACGAGACTTGGAAATTATAAGTTCTTTTTTTCATTTAAAACTTGCTTTAGACAGCTGGAGAATGCGTGCAGAGTAGGGGAATGCAAGTCCCCGAGCTGTCTGATGAGACTGTAGGTGTCTGAAGTGTTCCTGCGGCTAATGTACCGTAAGTCACATGGGGTTTATCCTTAACGCATCTGTTTGAGGTAAATAGGTCAGTGACTTGATTTGTTTGTTTCTGGAACCAGCCCCTAGGACGGTGACTGCTGGAGCCAGCCCCACTTTGGTGAAACTGCTTATCGGTGAAATAATAATATATAGAAGACTCAGGTTCATTTCACTTCTTTTTAAAAGAGAAGAGTAGGAGAGAGAGAGGGAGGAAAAGTAAAGAAGAGGAGGAGGATGAGCAGGAGGAGGAGGAGGGGGAGGAGGAATACCATTGAAGGAAAACTGGGAGAGGTGAAAAGAGGCAGGTCTCTGTTACAGTCACCTCATCGCAGATACATCGGAAACGAGGGAGATAAGACCATCGCTCAATGAAGGGACGAAGAAGAAACGGAAATTGGTTCAGCTCCCCACTTCCCTGCCAAGTAAGGGTTAGAGAGAGAGAGAGAGAGCAGTTGATCGTTGGAACTAACAGGTGGGATGTCTTCAAGAGGGAAGGTAATGATAAGCTGGTGACTAAGTACTAGGTAAATATGAAGAGAGTGGTACAGAATTTCAGAGAGTTGTGCTTTTGTTAAAAAGCAATTACAGGTAGAGAGCTTTATGCTTAAGGTAGACGAAAACTACTGTATACTGTACTTAAAGAATTTACCCCACAAGACAATTACTGTACTTTCCAGAGATATATATATTGTGTGTTTTTGCATGTGTGTCTTTGTACAAGTACCTGTGCACTGTCACATACTAAAATTCATACATACACCCTCATTCATTTTTGTGTAAATGTGGTGTCCGTCGATAACTGCCAATGTCTGGTATAGGTGGAGTGGACGAGAGGATTGGCTTAATCAAGCACCATTGTTTAATTATGCACTGGCGTCCAGGAATCGATGGCCGAGAACCCCGGATGGGCTCCACTGGATCCGACGGATAGTATGAATAATAACGCTTTTTCTTTAGTTCATTTTACTGCTATTTTCATTATTGGGAGTCTTAGTCATAGTGATAGTGGTAGCAGAAGTAGGAGGCGTTGTACAATTATTATTATTATTATTATCATACTGCTGTCATCCGCATTGGTAATAGGGGCTATGGTGGTGTCATCATTATAAATATCACCATACTGCCGTCGATGTCCATAACCGTTGCGATGCCAGATTACTAAAACAGATTCAGTCTAAATGATTATGATTGTTAGATTTTCATCACTGCTATTGCGAGTATGATTAGACGTTCAAGTAACTACAGTAGCAACTACTGTAAGGAAAGAGTCGCCAAACAAATATGACTGAACGACAGTCGTCTGTCTCGTTCGGATAAGACAGCTATCTAATATTTCTGCTTATATATGCAATCCCTAGTACCGTATTCAAAGAACCTTTTATCTAATGTAAATTATACATTACTCATTCGTCAGACATTTCTCAGTTTTTCTTTTGTTCAGTCTGGAAAACTTTAGAAATCTGCCCTGACTTTCGTTTTCCCATAACCTTACGTTCCCCGTAGGGGGATAGTGCCGTCAGTGCACCTCACGCGGTGCACTCTAGGCATTACTTAAGGTTCTTTGCAGCATCCCTTCGGTCCGTAGCGGCAGCCCCTTTCGTTCCTTTTACTGAACCTCCATTCATATTATCTTTCTTCCATCTTGCGATCCACCCTCTTTTAACAATTAATTCATAGTGCAACTGCGAGGTTTTCCTCCTGTTACACCTCTCAAACTTTTTTACTGTCAATTTCCCTTTCAGTGCTGAACGACCTCATATGTCCCAACGCTTGGCCTTTGGCCTAAAATTTACATATTCTATTCTATTCATATCATGAAATATGCTAATCCCGCTCAATATTCTTGATTTCTTCATCGACACTATGGGAGATATACATAATAATACTGGAAAAAATTATTTAACCATTGAAATGTAGGATTTCTGAAATGTAGGATTTTTTAAGTAATTTTCATTTTTTTTTTAAATAACTGCACCTCTTATTCCCTTTAATAACCTATCTACCTTCTAGCCAGCCACCGTTTCTTGGATCACCATTCCGAGATAGACGCAGTTCATTTTCAGAGATCAGGACACATTCCTTTTGTTGGAAATATGTAAACATCTTCGTTGGCAGATAATACGCCTGTTCATTCACGTAATCAAGATCTCAAGAATACCAGGTCAACCGACCAGAGACCCAAAACGTGTCCTTTTCTGCGCAGGTAAATACTGGGTCGGATTATGACGTCAGACAGTCCTGGTGTTCAGTGCGAAGCTCTTCCTGTGTCTATTAGAAACTACTAAATTAAGTCTGCTCAGTGCATAACATTGTTTTATTACTTACGATAACTGTGGCTATACATGAAATGTTTCGTTATTGTGCTAATTACGGGTGTTCTCCCAGTAAATATAAAACGAAAGAGGGAGTAACTTTTCACAAATTTCCATATCCAGAAGTGCATCTGGGTTGAACATGTCAAGCCGAGGCAAAATTCCTAAACGCATGGCAGAAATGGCAAAATCAATGAAGGTTCGCGGAGGCAAAGGTCTTATACCCACTTCCAAAAGGAGTTGTAATTTCCTCACAGTCTTTGCTCAAATTGCTACAAACTGTGAAAGACAAATTCGATATATGATAACATACAGACTAAATTAAGATGGACTTGAGCATTTCTTCGCCTGCCTACTACAGATGGGAGCATGCTATCAACACCCATCGACAGTTGCAGTGAAGCAAAGAATTAGATGACATCTTTTTAGGGAAAGAAAATTCTCTCATGGGATCAAAATATAACGAAGACAACAATTGCAAAGGAGATGACATAACATAACAGCTGGCACATTTCATTCTTTTCTTGATATGCAGACTTCTTCCCATGGTAATGACGATGATCAGTACAACGTGAATTGAGTCTTCCGGCCATAATGTCTAGTTTACCAGAGAATTTGGGTGCAGAAGAAAAAGAAAAAAATCTCCGCCGAAAGTTTGCAAGAGGCTGATGATGAATAACTTGAGGAAGTGATAGAGAAAGGTGGTTTAGAATACTTCGGTGGATTTATTGCCCATAAATTTCCAAAATATCCATATCTTGGGTCATTTGTGCCATTAGAAGATAACTCATGGGCAGGCATAATAAGCAGAGGTGATAAAAAGCGATGAAGCCCTCTTAAAGAATTTTATGAATAAATGAAAACAATGGAACAAATATTAAAATGCTATCATTGTGAAAAAGAACTCAGAACTGGCAAAGGAACTGTCAAAAACTTAGCTGTAGAAATGTCAAATTTTACTCATTACGAAGTAAAGAACCTGTATAAGAATGTTTCAAGTTCTAGGCAATGTGTGTGTATTGAATGATCGTATTTCTCTTTTAAACAATTGTTTACTCTTAATTCTATGAAAATTTCCAAGTAATGTATCTGAATACATTGTCTTTGTGAAAAAGTGCGTATACGTTGTTCATAGGATACATCATATAGACCTGTGATTTATCGCCAGAATTTGGTTGTAAGGCGTGTTTTTTTCTATACTAATTTTTTCAGTCATTATAAAATTTTTATATGAAAATATATGGAAATTCCTAAGTTATGAATATTTATTAAATGTTTAGCAAAAGATAATGAGCGTTCTGTATGACTAGCTACAGGATGGTAGATCGGTCTGACGTCACAGTATTTACCCCTCAGAAGATAAAACCCTGATTAACCCGGCTCTCTCTCCCCCAGTTGACCTGCGCGTGGGTAGACCTGGTATTCTTTAGACCTTGCACGTAATGACATACGAGTATACCTTTCACGGGCCGAAGAAATACGCCTTCCTTTTACAGGTGGAAATACACCTCTCCCTTTGCTGAAGATGAACGCCTTTCTACTCTAAAGAAGAATTACACGTGTCCCTTGCTGGGTAAAATACATCGATGGTTTATCTCAAGATATTAATTTTTTTTTTAACCAAGAAAAATTAATTCCTTCCCTTCCAAGATATGAATCTTTTCCTTATCAGGAAACAGCTCACCTTCCACTTGATTTGAAGAAATACGCCATTCCTTTCGTTTCGGCCCAACCCCCAGCAGTGATTCATTCACGATCTGCTGAATTTTTCCCCTCGCTGAGGCTCCTGGTTCCTGCATACGAAATGACTGGCTCAGGAAAGGAATGGGAATCTGTGGGAATTTCGCGTAGGGTGAGTCACATACTTTAAAAGCTGCATGACGGAGTCATTCAAACGTCTCTCTTGGTTGGCGCAGTTCGGAGGTCGGTGTCAGCTGTCATAGGGTAAGAGGCCGTGCTGGCATAAGGCAGCCTTAATAGTGACTTTTTTTTCTCATGTCATGAAGACCCAAAGCACTAGCAATTTCATCTTTATCGTCATCACCATCTTATTCCTTTTATTATTTCTCTTTAGCTGGTCCGCTGGTATAGTGGTTAGTGTCGTGGATGCCACTCAGATGTCGCTGGTTCGCGTCTCCCCCGGGCGATGAAAAATCACTGGCTCTATTTCATGATCAGTGACTGCTGCAATGTGGGGTCTGCGGTGGGAGGTTGAAACCAACATTCTTTTGAAGCTTGAATTTCTAGTCAAATAATATTAATATCATTATTAATAGTAGTAGCAGTAATAGCTCTAGTAGTAGTATTTAGACCTCTCTTTGCTCCCTCTTGGTGGAATTGATTCCTGTGAGGGCCTGGTCACTTCGCCCTCCGACTTCTCTCGAGAACAAAAAGGAATTGATTTAAAATAAGTGCTCCTCTGCCCTACTCCCCCCTCCCCGCTCCTCCTCTCTCTCTCTCTCTCTCTCTCTCTCTCTCTCTCTCTCTCTCTCTCTCTCTCTCTCTCTCTCTCATAACCATCCTTGGAGGGTTCTATGACCTCCGACGTTCCCACACCATTCTGGTTATCCCCATGTCACCAACTTGTAATATCCCCATCGACCCCACCCTCTCTCTCTCTCTCTCTCTCTCTCTCTCTCTCTCTCTCTCTCTCTCTCTCTCTCTCTCTCTCTCTCTCTCTCTCTCTAACTTCCCCATCTCATACTGTTCCAGACCTACACCATCCTCGCCTCTCTAGGCCAATCGCATTTGAGAGCCCTCCTGCACGTTGAGTCAAAGGAGCCTCTGTGTGTGCGTTTGAGTGTGGTGTATTATCACTGGCCCATGCCTCCTTCAGGGACGTTCGTAGTTTTCGGGGCATCGTCAGATATTTCATATTGTGTGCCTTTTGCATTTCTTTGTACCCTCCAAGGTTGCGGTCTCAAGGGAGAATTTGTTAGGGATTTCTATTTGCGTTTTATAGCTGCGGCCTCCCGTGAGATGAAGCCAAGTATTGTTCGTATGTTGGAGGGTCATGGTTTAAAGGTGGACGTAACTACAGTAGATATTTCTTTGTGCATTACAAGGATGAGGTTTTAAGGTTTATGCTTTGGGATATTTCTTTACATCTTTTGAGTTGTGTTTTTAAGGGTACCATAGATATTATTCTTATTACTCCGTAGCGTTGTAGTCTTAGATGAGATATTGAAACACTACAAGGATTTGGTTGTGTTTTTGCAAGTGTAAAGACCAATACGACGAACGAGCGATGTCGTTTCGTGGCCCAGGCCCAAAGAAAGCAAGAAAAAGAACGAAGAAATGCTAGGTCCATAGCTTTATTAATATTTTTCAATCGGATAAACACTATAGAACCTAATTCTTTTGCTAGACCTAGAGGGTATTAATCTTTCGGTTCCCAGCAAGACTTTTCTTAGGATGGGATTGCTAACACCAGGACCATCTCCTGTTCGGGATGAGGTTGCTGCCCCCATGCCTGTCTCTCACGAAAGAGTTGATCTTATGTCAGCTTGTATAATGAAGGTAAGACGAATGACAGAATTTCAGGAAAATGTTGCAACACAAAATGAAAAAGGTACTTGCGTGAAAAGCTGATGGAAAATAACACTATATTTCCTAATAAAAATCAAGTAGAATTAACCACTAAAAGTAATGTCTTTTTCATGAAAAAAAAATTCTGTCTCACTGTGACCCACAGCCAATGGAACCAGGTCCTTCCAAGTCATCTTGTTTTGCGGTGTCTCCAGTTTCAACTCTGTCATGTGGTTCCTCAATGTCCAGTGCACGTAGACACTCCTGTAAGAGGTAGTGCTTCCATTGTCTTTGGGGTGTTCCCAGAGGAGGCTTGTTGAAAACTGGAAGAAATTATAAGTTAAGCGGCTCGCTCTCGCCCTTCCGCCGAATTCTGTCTACCCTGGGCGAGAACGGAGCCAAGTTGGAGGATTCCATTACACTCGTTATGCCCTTGGTCACCAAAATTGTGAATGATAATTCAGAGGTCAAGTCATTTCTAGTGGGTCTCAACCAGGGTGGAGAGAGAGAGAGAGATAGTCACCAGTTATTCTTTGTTGTCTGTTTCCAGTATTACCTCTCACTTAGTCTGCAAATTTGCAGTTCTACCCTTACTTCCGATTTCCCTTATGCTTCATAATCTTACGATCTTATAAACTTATTTTTCGTAATTATATCTGGCCTGTTTCAGTTGCTTCTCACATGGGTCTTTCCTGGAAAAAAAATCATGTAACTTTTAAAGGTACACCGACTAGAAAGATGTACAACCTTTGCGTCGATGCTCAGGTGTGTTTTTAAGACCCTGGTAAAGCTACCTGCATCTCTCGTCATCCCATGACACCAAAGCCCTTGTCCCCAATTCTCGCCATTATTTGTAAACTACCATTTTTGTTTATTCTTTATTTTATTATATTCTTTTTCCTCAGGCCCGTTTTTACACTCATTTGTTTTTCTTTTATTTTTTTGTATTGGAATTTCCCTTTATCTTATGGTATATGAATGCGCGCACAGTTTAAATTACATTAATAATAATAATGATAATAATAATAATGATAATAAAAAAATAATAATAACGAAAAGAAAGCGGAGAAGAATAAGAATCACTCAAGCACTCGCCTGTCGCAACTCACGAGGTCTTTAATTATCCTCACTACAAGATCCCTCAGAAGACTCAGAGTGGACGAAGGGTTCTTGAAATCGTCACGTGATGCTCTCTCTCTCTCTCTCTCTCTCTCTCTCTCTCTCTCTCTCTCTCTCTCTCTCTCTCTCTCTTGAAGTGGCTGTACTGAAGACGTATGTACAGGGAGAACTGCGACAATTGTAACTGATGTTTCTGGCTGTAGCCAACCAGTTCTTACAGTTTAGCAAAATACCTTTTTAGTTTTCTGTAAAAGAAAACTATTGTGACGGCTTTGTCTGTCCGTCAGCACTTTTTCTGTCCGCCCTCAGGTCTTAAAAACTACTGAGGCTAGATGGCTGCAAATTGGTATGTTGATCATCCACCCTCCAATCATCAAATATACAAAATTGCAGCCCTCTAGCCTCAGTATTTTTATTTTATTTAAGGTTAGATTTAGCCACTATCGTACTTCTGGCATCGCTATAGGTACCACCAACACAGGCCACCGCCGGACTGTGGCTGAGTTTCATGGACCGCAGCTAAGAGTTTCATTGGCCGTGGCTGAAAGTTTCATACAGCAGTATACGCTGTACAGAAAACTCGATTGCGCCGACGAAACTTTTCGGCGTATTATTTACATGTTTAATGTAGCTGCCAGTGGGACAGAAACCCAAAGACCAATAGAAAAGACATCCAATGACCAATAGACAAACTAAAGCCGTGAAAAATTACATGTTCTTCGTGAAAAATCTTATCTAAATGAAACCATTAACATTATCTAAAATAATGTTAATGGTTTCATTCAAAGGAACGTTTGCAGAAAAGTGATTCCTCATCAAAACTAGTCATATGCAGGTCATCATCCTGTAGAACTATTTGTGCTTGGAACTCGTGTCCATTTTTCAGTGAGAATTGGTTATAAATAAATTCATTAAGTAAAGTAACTAAATGTTTAGATATTGAATATGCTGGACTGTTATATGCGGCCACAAAAGGTCTAATGGGAACTCCTTCCTTGTGTATTTTAGGGAGACCACATAAAATACTAAATGAGCAGCCTGTACAAATAGTTTTTGGTAAGTGGTTTCATCTAAAATGCCTTCTTTTTTCAGTTCTCTCAAGAACCTGTTAATTTTATCCTCTCTCTTATCAGTTTCTAAAAAATTTGGTTCACCGAGAGACTGAAATTTGGTGTTGCCTTTGAGGATGTGATTAACCTTATCAATGTAGTCCTGCTTATTAAGCAGTACAACACCTTTACCTTTATCAGGTTTGCAAATGATTAAACTTTTACGTTTGCCTTTTAAAAAACGGATTCCAAGATGCTTTTAACTGTGTATAGGTCTTATGTAGCAAGAAAGATCATTTATGTTGTAAGCTACTTAGGTCGTTAATCAAACTGAAATCCTTGTGTCTGGAAAAGCATTTCAAAAGGAAATTAAAAATCAGCGTACTTATATGGTCTCTCTAAAATACACAAAAAAGGAGTTCCCATTAGACCTTTTGTGGGAGCATTTAATAGTCCAGCACTTTCAATATCTAAATATTTAGTTACTTTACTTAACGTATTTGTTTATAACCAATTCTCACTGAAAAAATGGACACGAGTTCCAAGCACAAATAGTTCTACAGGATGGTGATCTGCGTGTGACTAGCTTTGATGTAGAATCACTTTTTACAAATGTTCCTGTAAATGAAACCATTAATATTATTTTAGATCCGATCTTTTACGAAGAACAAGTAATTTGACAACTGTTTAAGATGCTTCTTGAGCTTGCTGTGTAAGACTGTTTATTTTTAAGGGTCAGCTCTTCTCGCAGGTCGATGGAGTTGCTATGGGTTCCCCTTTGCGACCGGTTTTTACTAATATTTTTATGTCTTCTTTAGAAGGAACTTTGTTAGCCAACTGCCCAGATGTGTGTAAACCCGCTTACTATAGACAGTATGTCGATGTCACTTTTGTGTTGTTCAAACAACCTTGGAAAAATGAGATGTTCTTAGATCATATCAATAAACAACGCTAAAATATGAAATTTACTACGGAAAATGAAAGTAAAACTCTCTGCCTATCTTAGATATTAGAGTCAGTAGAGATAATGGTGAATTTACCACGTCGGTGTATAGGAGAAAATCGTACAGAGGACTCTCCAACAATTTTTGTTGTTCATGTTTTAAGAATTTTAGATAGAACTCCATTTACACTGCGGTTTACAGGGCTATTCGTTACTTTTCGAGCTGGTCTCTTTTTCATAACGAGATAGAGCTTTTAGTAAGTTTTTTTTTACAGAACTCTTATCCAGAAAATGTGGCTTTTACGATTTTTTTTTAAGCCGACTCCCTCTTACAGTGTCCAAAGGAAAAACTATTCGCTACTATCCCTTTTATCTTATATAGTAAGTTTACAACTAAAATGAAACACATAATTGAACAAGAGTTCGGCTGCCTTAATATGCATCTTTCCCCTATCAATTCTCTCAAGACTTGCACATTTTTCAACCACAAAGACAAACTGCCGACCTTCATGAGATCCAACATCATTTACAAAATTAAGTGCCCGTGATGTCCTGGTATTTATGTTGGTTCTTGCCGAAGGTTGTTGCAGGTGAGGCATTGCACTCACATGGGATATAGTTTCAGAACGGGACAGAGAATTAGCAAACCTGAATTCTCTAACATTTAAGAACCATGCTTCCATATGCAAGATTGAAGTCGATAACAAACACTTTTCTATTAATGGTGGCATAAGTCACGGTAACTACTTCACCACGCTTAAGAGTCTTTAAACGTTAAACTGCTGGTTCCGTCTTTAAACTCCAACGTGTCTGCTGCTCCTATATATCTAGCGTAATTAAAGTTTTTGGGTGGGCTTAATGTCTTGGCCATTCGTTCTTCCTCCTCCACT
>JANJGK010000032.1:10411778-10489278 GCA_039081455.1 Macrobrachium rosenbergii
ATCAGTTACGAAAATTCACTATATTTCATTTACCTGTTAAAAGGTAAATGAAATTCAGTGAATTGTTTTCATAGCTGATTCATATATCTTTATAAACTTAGATTGAATGTTTGTGTGTGTGTGTGTGTGTGAGAGAGAGAGAGAGAGAGAGAGAGAGAGAGAGAGAGAGAGAGAGAGAGAGAGAGAATGTGCATGAATTTAATAGTTAGGAAACGACAAAAGGTTTCGTGAACAGGTTTTTGCTGTACAAAATGCCAGCCTGTGAGAATTAAACTGTTCTGCAATTTTCTTACACGCCAGCCATTTTTTCACTCTTCATTTTCGCACTTAAGTGAATAGCTTAGCCAAAATAAACTCGTTAGTTTTTGCAAGGTAAAGTATATTCCCCCAATTTCATCATATGTACAGTATATTATATATAATATACTATTATATATAATATATAAAGCAACAAAAATGCACAATAGTAGACAATTCGGTGTTTTTACCTTATATATTTGGCCAGGCAACAGAAGGGTAATTAGCAGTCGGGATTTTATTAATATCCAATATCTGAAAGCCAGTTAACATAGGCATACAGTGTAAAACGTCAAGTATTGGAAGGATTCTTTTGCACCAAATCCTGGTCTTCGTTTGCAACTCAGTTTAGTAGCACCCCGGGAGGGTTTGCTAACAATCAACGTATCCGGACAATTACTAAAGTAACTTTTTAAGCCATTCAGAATCACTGGTTCACTCAAGAAGAAGAGGTTCACTCATGTCAAGTTAACTGCTCTAGTAGGGCGCGGTTTCCATGCGTATGACCTGATCAAACAGATGTCAGTAATGGCTGTTATATTTGGATTGCTCCGGTTTTGGAACAAATTGCCCTCAATGGCTTGGGTAAGAGACAATCACTTCGCCATGTCAAATTTCGGATCTGTTTACTTATGCACTAACTTATGCTAAGCGATTTAAGCATTTTTGATAAACATCATCCGATTGTCTTTCCTAATTAGGAGACAAGATGCATAGGTCTACTCTTCCCATAAGCATACTCCACACCAAGTTCTTCTATATTCTTTACTCCTATTGCCTTATGCTTGATATTAGCCTGAAACTAGAGTTTCACCTCAGAATGTTCTGTTAGAATACTTTTCCAAATCTCTCTCTGTCCCGCTTAGCTATGATAGTGTGGGGTATGGAATAATATATACGAATGGAGAGATGCTGTCAGAATATAATACATTCCTGAGTCGATGGAGTGAGTATCTCGAGGATTTGTTGAATGTAGAAGACAGAAGAGAGAAAGAGGTTAATGTAAGTTTGAAAATGCTTATGAAAGAGGCTATTGAGGAGGTAAGGAGGGGAATTTAGGTACTGAAGAATAGAGAGGCAACTGGAGTTGGTGGGGTTTACAAGTAAAATACTGTAGTAATCGTGAAGGTATTACTGGATTGCTGGCCAGAATATTTTGGGAGCAACCGGACGAGGGAAAAGTTCCAAAGGAAAGCGAGAAAGGAATAATTGCTCCTTTGTGCAAGGATAAAGCTGATGGAAGAGTGTAACAGTTATAGGGCCGCAATGTTACTTAGTATACCAAGGAAGGTGAATGGTGAGACATTGATCGAGAAAGTCAGGTAGATGGCAGAAGAACTGATATGGGAAAGACAGTCTTGGCTTAGGCAAGGAAGGGGCGGTGGGGAATAAGTGTTTCTTATGTAGCAGTTATTCGAGAAGTTTGGAAGAAGGAACAATGAATGTTAATGTGGATGGGGGAAGATGGCTGCAATAGATTTCGATAGGTATTTTGAAATAATACTTAGGATGATGGTAGGGTGAGAGAAGAGGCGTCACAAAGTAAAGCAGGAACGCAGCAGTATGTGAGCACCAGTGTCTATGAAAGATACGTTTGTAATGCATGAAGGTATTATAAAGTCGCCTTTCCTTGATAAAATCTTAGTGTCGATGTTAAATAGTATTACAAGAAACACCGTGGAAGATCAGAGGTACAAATAGTAATGAACTATGACAGGGACAGTGGAATAGAGGCAGTTTGAGTGTTTAACAATGAAAGAAGTAGTGTAACATTTAGAGATTCAGTATTAGAAGCTTTAGTTGGATTTGTGCATGGGCATTAACTTTAAAATCTTCGTAATTTGTGGGAGTTCTGCATTTGGTGGCAAGGCTTCTTATCCTTTTTTATTGTGTCTGTTAGTGTGGTTCTGTCCTGTGCATTGAAAGGTTAGCCTCTTGTGCTATTTTATGTGGCATTGTATAAGTGCGTTGTTGTCTGTGTTATTTTCAACTTTTTAGATTTTTAAAACATTATTGTTGACATAGTTATGACACTGTATGTTCTTTTTAATGTGCTCTTCTTGTGTAACCATGTATAAGTGTGTCCATATGTTATCAAAAACTTTCACTTTGTGTGAATGTGTGCTGTGGTGTATATTATAATTTTGAAGGTATCCCAAAACAAAACATATCAGTTCTCTCTCCCAGACAAAGCCTCTGTATTTACAGCTGAGTTATGTGCAGTAGTATCAGCCATAAAAATAATTAGAGAAGTCTCATATAATAATTTTGTAATTTATAGCGACTCCAGAAGTGCTATAGAAGCTATTCAAAGCTATAATAAAAAAAAGTGATATTGTACAACATATAAAGTTCTCACTCCATAAATTGTATAATAAGGGAAAAAAATATTGAAATATGTTGGATCCCTGCCCATGTAGGGATTAAGGGAAATGAAGAGGCTGATAAAGCAGCTAAAGAAGCGGTCTACATGACAAGAACAAATGTAGACATCCCTATCAGTGACTATACAAGATATATAAAAACAGTCCTTGTAAAAAAATGGCAAAATATATGGAACGAAGAACCTGAAAATAATAAATTAAAACAGATAAAATCCAGTGTTGGAAAATGGAGTTCGTCATATCAGAGAGAGAGACACGCACAAGTAATTCTGACACGTCTTCGAATAGGCCATACTCGTTTGACACATGGACACTTAATAAACAGTCCATGTGGCCCTCTTCCCAAATGCCCAGATTGCAATGTGCTGATAACAGTTAAACATATACTGTGTGAATGTCCAAAATATAACCTACAGCGATTATCAAATTTTGGAAATAGACCGATAGAAGAAATTTTGTCAGAATCTTCAACATTCTCCATAGCACCCATTTTAATGTTTATGAGAAGCTGCAAATTAATTGGAAAAATATAAAAAAAAAACAATCAATCAGTATAATGAATTTTAAAACAAGTAAATTTTATGATCTTACCTAATTTATTTTGATATACCTTTTTAGTGAGTATGTATGGAAGCATGAGTTTAAATGTATTTATTGTGTGAGTGTGTTCCAGTATGAAAGCGTATGCCTTTTTACAGCTTTTAATTTCATTTTCTTGCATCATCATTGACAAGTGACCCATTAGGTCCCAGTGCTAGGCTTCTAACCTAGACTTGTCATTTCATCCTAATCCTTCGGGCCAGCCCTATGAGAGCTGATGGTCAGCTCAGTGGTCTGGTTAAACTATTTTAATAATAATAATAATAATTGAAGTGAGTTTTTATTTTTTCACTGTTTTTTATTTTATCGTAATTCAGTTGTGGTTGCTTAGTTATTTTTATTAAAATTCCCAGATGATGAGATGATGAATCACGAAACGTGGGAAGGAATAAAGAAAAAGCATGAATCTCCAGGGTATTCTTGTTCTTGAATCTACCATTTATGTGTGTGCACCGAACCTAATGCAATTATGTGGTATATATATATATATATATATATATATATATATATATATATATATATATATATATATATATATATATATATATATATATATATACTAGATACCATCCGGTTTAAATGAGATCCTGTTAGTAAATGTATATATATATATATATATATATATTATATATATATATGATATATATATATATATATATATATATATATATATGTATGTATGATATATATATATATATATATATATATATATATATATATATATATATATATATATATACATTTCCTAAAAGGATCTCATTTAAACTGGATGGTATCTAGTGGAGATGTTTATTCAGAAAATTTACAAACAGTCCTCATTGTCAAGTATGCACTGTTGGCCCAGCGTTCTACTCTCCGAGCGGCCAATGAAGAATTAGAGGAATTTATTCCTGGTGATAGAAATTCATTTCTCGTCATAATGTGGTCCGGATCCCACAATAAGCTGTAGGTCCCGTTGCTAGGTAACCAGTTGGTTCTTAGCCATGTAAAAGAAATCCAATCCTTCGGGCCAGCCCTAGGAGAGCTGTTAACCAGCTCAGTGGTCTGGTTAAACTAAGTTATACTTAACTTTTATCTGTAGAATAACCGGACACGTAGTCCAGCTGTATTTGTATGAGTGTGCTGACTTCTTTAATTACCCTGCTGCTCCTGTGCTGCTCATAGGGAAGAAATAAAAATGGGAGTAATGACAGGGCTGGCCATTGGGACTTATGCGATTTTCAGTCCCGAATTCCTAGATGAAGACTTGGAATACCTGAGGGAGAGTTTTAGGAGATTAGTTAAGTATACCTTAGTTTAACCAGACCACTGAGCTGATTAACAGCTCTCCTAGGGCTGCCCCGAAGGATTAGACTTATTTTACGAGGCTAAGAACCAATTGGTTACCTAGCAACGGGACCTACAGCTTATTGTGGAATCCGAACCACATTATAGCGAGAAATGAATTTCTATCACCAGAAATAAATTCCTCTAATTCTTCATTGGCCGACTGGAGACTTGAACTCAGGCCTAGCAGAGTGCTAGCCGAGAACTCTACCGACTCGTCCAACGAGGAACTTTTTAGGAGATTAGGATATCCCAAGTATTGGTGGGAGCGGGCACACATTAAGGCAAGAAAAGGCTATTTTGGGGAAAGGGAAGGGATAGAAAAGGAACATTTAGTAGGGAAGGAAATAATTACAGTCCCAGACAACAACACTATCACACCCATCAACAGGAAGCTAGATAATTTCAAATTGATAGGCAGTTACAAAAACACCATTAGGCATAAAATAGAAACAAAAAGTCGGTAGAGGGGGAAGAGGTGGGGTATATATTGCAAAGTGTCTAGACTGTGAAGATCGATACTACGGCAAAACCGGCAAATCCTGCAAAGAGCGAAGCAAACAACACATACAGAACATAAGACATTATATTCAGACATAGGCAGTTGCCAAAAAAGACCACAAAATAGACTGGGAAAATATGAGTTTTTTTTTGTACAGGAACACCAACAAAACGGCCAGACTGATTGTAGAGAATGCCTTCATAACACGCGCTGACTACACAATGGCAGGGAATACTGGAAACGGCTTTGAAGACAGCATGTCAAGGAAAACTGTATACTCCAAAATAGAAATTAAGCGAAAAACCACAAGAGGCCACTTGGAACATGCACAGCTGCAAGAAGACGTGGACAGAGAAAGGCCAAGGTCACGAGGGCGTGGCGACACAGGAACAGCAGGGTAATTAAAGGCTTAAAGAAGCCAGCATACTCATAAATACAGCTGGACTACATGTTCGGTGAATGTACGGATACTTGACAATGAGGACTATTTGTCCTGGAAAGCTTGTAACTCTTTTGAATAAACATCACTACAAACCATCCAGTTTGAATGAGGTCCTGTTAGTAATTGTACTAATGCAAAGAACAGTTGTGTATGTGATAAATTTAATATTATTTACATATATATATATATATATATATATATATATATATATATATATATATATATATATATATATATTTATATATATATATAAAATGTATACCTGTATATATATGTACATACATATATAATGTATACCTGTATATATATGTGTACATACATATATACATACATACACTCAAACATAAACATTTAGCTATACATGTTTAATATCAACTTCACTCACTCACGGAATAACGTGCAAGCGTGCACGGTAGATGTGGGTTAATATCAATTAAATACTAAAACCTGAACTCGACAGGCATAAGTACAGCAGAATCGGTATCAAATTATACCTCTGTTGATGGCCCAGTGGCTTAATGTTTGTAAATGGATTTATATATATATATATATATATATATATATATATATATATATATATATAGAGAGAGAGAGAGAGAGAGAGAGAGAGAGAGAGAGAGAGAGAGAGAGAGAGAGAGAGAGAAAGAGAGAATCATTGAGCTCTACATACTTCTATTCAGTGGAAGATTGTTCCTTCGAAGAACATCATTGGGCACCAGTCAACATTCGTTGGAACAGTCGCGCGCAGGATTTCGCTAGACTTCTGAGACTGTTCTGTCCTTGTGCAGTGTGCACGTTGACCTTTCCAGGATGCCAAAGCATGCCTATCATCGTTGCTCGGAGGAAAGCAGCGTCGTCAGGAGTGAGACGAAAATGAAGGCATTGTGAAAAATAATGAAATAAAATTTAATTTCGTAAGGTTGGTGCTGAACCATAAATTGCACCGGATGATCAAGGTATGGAATGAAGAAAATGATTAACTTAGAAATTGTTTTGGCTTCTTGATAGTGGCCATCGAAGAATGGTGTTTAAGGCTAACAGGTCTGCCACTAGATGTTAATTGTACGGTATAAAGCCATGTATTCTTAATCATTTCTAGAAAATTATTTAAATTGAATTTTAAAGTCTTTTAAGAAAGCATAATGTGGTCAGAATTCTGCAATCTTCAAATTATTCAGACTTTGTTTTCTATTTGTATATAAGAGGGACTCTCAGAGATACCGTAAAAGAAAATGAATGCATTGGTAACAATTATTTGAACTTACCATAAAACAAAGTCTGTGTGCTAAAAGACTTAACATAAAACACAGCCTCAAATGCTACTACCTCTAATATTATTATTATTATTGCTAAGAAATTCACAGTCTCGCGAAAAACAATCTGTTTAATAAAACTCCACAATTATATAGTAAGTATATTACTATGTAAAATAAACAAAGACTTTCGAGTACCGTTCAGAGTGTTAATGTTAAAATGTAAAATGAGAGGGCAGTTTTCTTATGAAGAATGTTTAAAAATGGGAGGCGGGTCGAGGAGATAACGACCCATCACGGAAGTGCTGGTTCGGGTTCTGCTAGGTTATTCCAAATTCAGCAGGCAGGTTGCAACATCGCAAGTTTGAAGATCAAAGAGGCTGGCGCAACTGCCTGCTGAATTTGGAATAACCTACAGTAGCACTTCCGTGATGGGCTGTTATCTTCTCGCCCCGCCTCCCATTTCTAAAAGCCATTCATAAGGAAACTGCCCTCTCATTTTACATTTTAACATTAACACTGATGAGGATAACCGTTCAGGTGTTCGAAAGTCTTTGCTTATTTTACATAGTAACATATTGACTATATAATTGTGGATTTTTATTACACGTTATTATTATTATTATTATTATTATTATTATTATTATTATTATTATTATTATTATTATTATTATTATTATTATTATTTCAATAGATGAAACATATTCACATGGAACAAGCACACAGGAACAATTAACTTGAAGTTCAAGTTTCCAAAGAATGCTGGCTTCAACTCCCACCGCAGACCCAACACTGCAGCAGTAATTGATCATGATACAGAGCCGATGATTTTTCATCGCCCTGGGGAAGACGCAAACCCACGACATCTGGGTGGCATACCACGACACTAACCACTATACCAGCGGACCAGCTGTGTTCTACTATGACAACTAGCAAGAAAGGATCAGGGCAGGAAGAAAAATTAATTTTTAATAAAAAATAAGGCAATAGCTTTATTCATTTGTTTATTTGTCATGTGCAGAGTTATATTACTGCGTGCCTAATTGTAACAAAGGTGAATATCTGCTTAAGTTGCCTGTCTTAAGCCATAAGATGCAAAGCTCTATGTACCAATTTATATGGCTGTTCATTCTGATATGCAGGCAACAAGGAACACAGCAAAATATTGGAAACCGGGTAATATTCTGGATCTTGGGTAGTAAATAACCTAGTTCCAGACACCTCAGCACTATTATGGGTACACTACATTTCAAGTTCCAAAGCCAGGTGCAGAACTTCAAGACTCACAGGGATGAACACAAGACCTATCCACTCACAATAAGCTGTAGGTTCCGTTGCTAAGTAACCAATTGGTTCTTAGCCACGTAAAATAAGTCTAATCCTTCGGGCCAGCCCTAGGAGAGCTGTTAATCAGCTCAGTGGTCTGGTAAAACTAAGGTATACGTAACTTTTTTCACACAAATTATTCTAGTTTCTTTCTTGTTCAGTATTTTGTCCAGTCTTCTATCTACCACTGATTACACTCTTAACCTATTTTTCTTTCTTTGACTGATCTGGATTTTCTTGCAACATATATTGACTGACTTATCACTAATACTTCTCGTTATAGATTGAGACAGCCCTGGCACGGGCTCTTTCTATTGGGCAACGCATAAGGCATGTCTCTATTTTGGGTGTGTTTGTCGATTCTATGACTGGTACAGTTTCTCCCATAGCCATGTTCTGTATGTTTTTGCCTGTTCTGAATCTTTTTTTCCAGTAGACAAGACATTTTTTATAATAAATAAATTATTACTTACTGACTCCTTCTAGCTCCAGCTCTTATAAATTCCTGTCTGAAGTTATAATTTCACAACATAACTTCGTTTTCTGAGTTTTCGAGGTTACCCACTCTTTGATCACGAGCCATCATTGTGTGTCATTTAAGTGCCACCAGCTTTTTACTAGGAAGCTTTAGTCTTTAATGTTATATATATATATATATATATATATATATATATATATATATATATATATATATATATATATATATATATATATTGTGTGTGATTAATGCACCATTGCCATAACTAAGTTTAACCATCAAGGTCGGCAACCAACACAGAGCTCATTCGCTATCATGAGGTCGTGAGTCACCGATATCTCATGAACCATGCGGTATGGGTCGCCCAGGTATCAGTATTGTAAGCACCTTTCGGCCTGCATGCTGAATCAAAAGTGGATCAAATCGCGACAATAAGTCAGCGTGTATGAGAATACCTGTTCATCCTTGTTTTCGTCTGAGGTAACCTTCAGGTCCAACATATGCGGTCTGTGTCATCTTAAGACCTGTATCCTCCGTACCGACTTCTTTGATGCTTCTTTTATGCACTGATTCTTGTTCATTCCTTTTATGAACGTCAGTTTCTCCTTGCTCAACTTTACTCCTCTAAGATCTCTGTTATCCATTAGATAATCTCTTTATTATTTCCATTTTCAGTGGCCTAATGCCGTTGATTCCTCGTGGTGGTCTTCTTAGCTTGATTGAGAATAGATGGAATACGGATAGCTGGCTTTTTAATAACGGAGGGAAATAAAGAAGGTCATCTACTGTAGGTTACAAAAGAGTAGCAACCAAATTGGTGCTTTATAACCACCAGAATCCTTGCATTTGTCTGACGATAAACCTATTGATTGTTAGTTGTTGTTGATGAAGCTCGGAAATATGAGAGAGGCGTTATTACTGTTTAAGAGGACCAACCAATCACTTTCGTCTTAGTTTATTTAACTCTGATTTGTTTTTCTTTTTTCTTTTGTTAGCCAGATGGAGGAAAACTGTCAGAAGCGTCGACACCACATAGCAGTGTTGTATTCTCACTCTTTTCTCTTTTATGATGTACGGCCCTTTGTTTTGCGAGTTAGTTTGGCTAGAAAGCCGACTCCTATTCTTGCTTCTGATGTATTTTCCTCCTTGTAAATTAATGTTATGCTATTAATGACAATGATCTTCTTAACGCACTCGGTTGAAAGAAGTGAATATCCGTTAGTACTCACACAGAGGCCTTATAATAGCGGTACAAAGGCCATCACCCAGAAGATAGTTGGAGTTTTGCCTCATTCTTATGCAGTCTCCTGTTCCATCAGGCTCCTTGGGCGCATATTCACTGGTGGTAATGGGACGACCATCAATCCATCCTGAAGCCACAAGACCACCCACCCAGATATTAGTGGTTGCTGAAACAATTAGAAATTTTTCTTTATATACAAAGGGAAAACGATATGAAGCGTTTCCCCTTACGAGGGGAAATATTCAGTGACAGAAAATTTTCACACCTTACTGTATTCTTTTTCTAAAAGTTGGTTAAAGATTATGTGTCTTGTCAAGTGAACTCGTGCAAATATAGTAAGCCCAGGTGGGAACGTTGAGTAAACTCTCCTTTATGGAACTGGAGTGTGGATATTGAATGAGAAGAACTGAGAGGTGGAATATATGGAGGTAGTTAAAAGAGTAAAGATAGGTTGCTGAATGTGTAATTCGGATGTGTTAGGAGGCAGAAGAGAAAGTACATGTAGAAAGTGCCAGATAGATGACACGAAAGAGATATTGGAACTGAGCATTAATATCCGGGAAGTATTAGATTGTGTACTAGATGCAGGTGAATGGTGCAGTTTGTGTTGAGGGAGGACTGCAGTGCTGATTAGCAGACAGAACTTTTGTATGCCACAAGGCTAATTTTATGGATGTGTTTTGTACAGTGTGTTAATCCATAAGCCAGCAGTCAAAATACTAAAGTTGTTACATGAAAATGACTATTCTTGGCAAACACACACACACAATATACTGTAAATATATATATATATATATATATATATATATATATATATATATATATATATATATATATATATATATTATATGTATATGTATGTATGTATACACATATATGTGTATACATATATACATATAGATATACTGTATATATGTATATATAAAATGTATGTTTGTCTGCAGGTGTATATCATGAAAAGGAATTGAGAAGGTGATATTTCTGTTTTGCTGTGTCTTGGAGGGTTTGAGCTAGACTAAATTGGTGGATTCCCATTTAGATATGTTCTCAAGAAGAGTGGTGAAAGATGAAATAAGATCTAATCTAGATTAATGTATATGTGGAATAGTCAAGAGGTAAATGAAGAAGAGGTACAAAATGTAATAGTGAATTCCAGGATAGGAAAAAAGAAGGGCTGAGGGAGGTCGCTCATAAAGAGAAGACACTTAGTATTTTAGAGACAGAACCATAGTTAACACTCTGAGGTCTGGGGAAAGGTAGATTTCTTGCCTTCAACAGCTTGTGACATGCAGCAGCTGTTAAATGTCAGTTTCAGTAAGATGGGAAAGAAAGTGACAAGCAGCAGGCGTGGTCTTCTGTTAGCCACCCTTGTGCTGCGAAATAAGAGCGAAGAAGTTTAAAGTAATTTAGAGTGTGAGTGTTGGTAAAGTCAAGTATACCATAGTTTAACCAGACCACTGAGCTGATTAACAGCTCTCCTAGGGCTGGCCCGAAGGATTAGACTTATTTTACGTGGCTAAGAACCAATTGGTTACCTAGCAACAGGACCTTCAGCTTATTGTGGAATCCGAACCACATTTTACCGAGAAATAAATGTCTGTCATCAGAAATAAATTCCTCTAATTCTTCATTGGCCGGTCGGAGAATCGAACGTGGGCCTAGGAGAGTGCTAGCCGAGTACGATATCGACCCATCCAATGAGGAACTGTGAGGGTTGGTAAAAATATTGAATAACTGTCAGCATACATTCATGAACCCTGAGAACATCATACATGGAGAATTTAGAAGAGGGCACAATGCTTACAAGAAACAGAATGGCGGGATCATGATCCCATAATCTTTATTTCAGAAAACCAAGAAAAACCACAAGTTTAGAAGATAAGTGTAATACTGGGTTAGGAGACATTGGTGAACGAAAAATTAAGTGTTTTTCCTTTGTCTTTGTATTAGTAAAGAAAAAGTCATCGTTGTTAGCGACTATGAAGGGAAAATCATTAACAGAAGAAGGAATGACTAGGAATTGCTGATGCATACTGTTCCTGTCACCGAATGGCCCAAGAACAGGAGCGGTAGAACGAGAGGCTGTTGAGAAAAAAGTTTAAACAAAGCAAAATGCCTAACGACGTATCAGAGAGGGAGTTATGAGCTCAGAAACAGATGTGAGCTTTGTTGCTGCTCAGGTACTGGTAATGGAATATAGAGGAGTAAGCTGATCTGTCAAACCTATAGAAATCATTGTATGGGGAAATAGATGGTGAAAGAGGAGAAAGAAAAAGTTACAGAAAAAAGAAACTGATGGGAAATATATTTTGTAGAAATGTTGGGGAAAAGTAGAAAGCAAATCCTAGACCAGATGTAAATTTGGGCAGAAAGTGGACACGACAGAGGAGAATGAAGAGTGCACATTACATCTCTGAATTCCATAAAGAGGCCAGGAATGTGTTGTGCACTGAATGAGTTCCTCTGTGAGAAACAGAAAGACCAAAAACCTGATTACCTCCATTTGCTAGTACGAAGTCAGTAATGGGAGGGTAGTAGCTTGGAGTGGCCAGATCACCCCCTCTACTCTGGCATGACGTTCTCGCATCTGACCAATTGTAAGCGTTGCTCAGGAGGGCGAAGCAGCCAACGCCCGGTATCTGTTGGCATGGCACTGGACAGGGACCTGCTGAAGTACAGTTGCTTCAATTAGATTTCATGGGGTAATTGCGAAGTAGACTTGCAGTGCTTATCTTAGTGCATGCATGTGTGTTCGTATCAGTTGTCCTTTTTGTGACCTCCACCAGTTGGGTAGTTTATAGTTCGGTTTGTTTTTGTCTGTCAGCTGATTAAGTTCTAGTGTTGACCAAAGTCTGGATCTGGAACCTGGATTGTGTTTATCGCCATGTATTCTGCTGTTTGGGAAAGAAAATGTAAAGGATGCAGAGCATCTGGGTAATATGCTTATTGCATTCCAGTATTAATACAAGAAAACATAGGATGTAGAGTTATTTGGTAACAGGAGTTGCATTGGCAGTGGTTTGAAATCGGTGTGCCTTGTCTGTTTTCCTTTTTTTTTATCCATTTCCACGTCATTTGTCGGTTTTTGTTTTGAGTACATGTTTCTTTTTGCCTCTTTTTGTATATCCTTTTGTGTAATCATCCATGATGTTTTCTTGTAAATTTCTGTGAATAATTATGTTAAAATGCAAATACAGTGATATATCATTTCAAGCCCTTTGTGGAAGTACATAAAATAAAATGGGAGTTCATGTCTCTGGTCCTGAACCATGAAAAGTTACAAGACAGAATTTCTGTCGTTGCTAAAAGACTGTAACCTGAAGCAAATCAATCAATTTTTAAATAATTGATAATAGTTATTAGGATACGAGATAACATCAAACCCCTGTGAAAACAGTCTGCAAGATTTTGACCAGGCGGAGAGGTAGACAGATACACTTAGTGCAAACCCAGGTAATTGTTTAAGAGAGGGTAATAATTAATTTCTCGTTGTGTTTGATCTCCCGCAGTTTAAGAACTCTCTTTCCATAACTCAAGTTAAAACCTAAATTACCTAAAAATTTTCCATGTGTGAACAGCCTTGTAGTAATTATATATATATATATATATATATATATATATATATATATATATATATATATATATATATATATATATATATATATATATATATTATATATATATATATATATCACACATTACCACTTGACGAAGGCTTGGAAATAAAGTCGAAACTGGTCAGGACCTGCACCCCGTCTGTTATTTTTCACCTGTGGTAATGTGTGATAAACGAATTACGTGCTAAAGTGATTGTAATCATATATTCATATATATATATATATATATATATATATATATATATATATATATATATACATACGTGTGTAATGTGTATATATATAGATATATATGAATGTCCTTTCTGGAAAGATGTAACTTCAGTGAAAGAAAAACAGAGGTAAGGTAATGTGGACAGGGTATGTACAAGGGGACGGAATAACACTAGATGGGGAGAGTATTAATATCCAGTGCAGGTTCTCTCAAGTTGAGAGCTTAATGAAGGATTAAAAGGACAAATCAAACAATGGGAGGGCTGAATAAGACTTGGAAACCAGATGGACCGAGATTTCACACGAAAGTAAGATTATGCTTATGCCTAGTACAGTCAGTACTGCTAAGCTTCAGTGAATCGTGACATGACAGTGTGACTTCATCTTGAATATTTTGTCGAATAGGAATGAAGAGTCAAGAAAAGAATATTAGGAACCACTTGGCAGGATAATTATAGATTATACCGTAAGGGAAATGACGGAGATTCCAAACGTCGATGAAGTGATGATGTAAAAGAGACGGAGAAGGCTTGGACACATTATTATGTGAGAGTGTCAGCTGGGTTCCTGTAGACGCCAGAGGAGTTGGAAGACCCAGACCTACTTAGGTGAGAACGGTGAGAAGGGAGGCTAGAGATGAGTGGGGATTTGTGAAAGCTAAAGCCCTGGAAAGACGTGAGTGGCGGAATTTCTTGGAGCGTTGGAGACAGTAATGATAATGATTAGTTCATGATATGAAAAAAATCATTCGCTTCAAATTTTGTAAACAGGACCACGTGAGACACTGATGAATTGGCGGGTGACAAAAGCTATCAAGTTTGGTGTACACACAATCTTAAATAAAACTGATTACGTAGAAAAAATAATATTTTTGGGGGTGAAAATACCTATAAAATTGAATTTTTTTTAAATCTCATAGTGAGAATGATAATTTCAATAACATATTAAAGAACTAAATGGAAATGAAAACTTGATACAAGAGGTTTTTGTAATTTTGAATTTTTAATGTATTTGTAGGGGGTAATAAAAACTCGCAAAACAAGCGGCTCTGTAATTCCTGCTTCGTACAGTTTAGCAAAATACCTTTTTAATTTTCTGTTTAAAAAACTATTGAGATGGTTTTGTCTGTCCGTCCGAACTTTTTCGGTCCGCACTTTTTCTGTCCGCCCTCAGATCTTAGAAACTACTAAGGATAGAGGGCTGCAAATTGGTATGAAGATCATCCACCCTCCAATCATCAAACATACGAAATTGTAGCCCTCTAGCCTCAGTAGTTTTTATTTTATTTAAGGTTAGGTTAGCCGTGGATCGTGCGTCTTGCACCGCCGAGTCCAATTCAGGAGGCGTCGCCGACGCACCTTCACTTCACCGCATTTGAGAAGAATCTGAGCACCGCCTGCTCGTAGCTGAGAGTTGCATACAGCATTACACGCTGTACAGAAAACTCGATTGCGCCGAAGAAACTTCTGCGCATTGTTTACTTGTTTGTTTTCTGAACTCAGTTTTTGGTATCATTTATAACGCAAATGTAAGAAACAATGTAGACTTGGTAAATGAATTAAATAGCATTTGATATCACTTTCTCGTGATCTTAAATGGAAAAATAAAGTCGGCAGTAGTATGTGTGTAGATTGCTATATACAGGAAGCTTTCCCCAGCGGATCAAGTTGGTGAAAGCTTCATGTATATAACAATATACTACATACATACTACTGCGGACTTTATTTTTCAAATTAAATAGTGTACAGATTAATAGTGATTTTAGACGTGTGAACTTTGATGTGTCACTATTCGCAAGGGTATCTATTGATTATCTGCCAGAATTTTATCTATCACCTGAGGGAGCAGACTGCTAGATATACCATTCTCTAAGAATTCCTTAATAGAACTTATTAACATATGCGTAAAAGAGAGTAAATTCGAATTCAACGGGAAATGTTACTCTCAAAATTTTGGTACAGCTGTGCGTAGGCCTAATCCTTAATCCTATATATTTGGCATGGTTTTATACACTGTTATAGCCTTCATACAGATACATATCATTTGCTCATCCTCCGCACTATAGATTATATGAGCTTTTCAGTCGAGAAACATGCCAAGTGACATTTTTAAAATATTGAAGACGGATCTGTGATGTACAAGGATAAAACCAGCGAAAAATAAATTAAAAATACCTTGGCCCAGGATGGAGCTTGGCATGTTTCTCGACTGAAAGTCTCACATCTAAATGATTTTCTGTGATACCTAAAATGTCGTAAATGTTATGCAAACACGATTATATTGATACTTATTTGTTTAAGGAATACTGGTGAAAGAAAGTCATTCCAAATGTGTTCATTAATAGCACAACCATCGAATACCTCAACATTTTCATTATTTCAAGACTTTCGAAATGCTTTCACATACATGCACAGTATTAGTGGCCTTGAAGGCCGAACGAAAGAAAGAAGAAAATAATAACGAAGAGAGAAAGCATGCATCATAAGCTTACCGGTGGTGCTCACCTGCGAAGCCCCGCATTGGATGTCACTCGGAGCGTCATCTTTCACCAGAACGATGTCGGTCAGTTTGCAGGAAACTCCGTCGAAGCAGAACATATTGCACCAGTCTTTATTCAGTGCAGCGAGAGCACACGTCATCTTGCGATCCACCTGGACCTGCTCAGTCCTTGTGCCCACAAGATTGAGCCGTGCCGAATTTGTCTCTCTAAGTGTCGAGTACTTGCCGATCAACTCTGCTCCGCAAAGCTCGAAGGAAAGCAGCGCCGCCAGGAACTAGACGATGATGAAGGACATTTCGAAAGAAGCCTCAGGGAAGGATGATGAGGAACGACCCGGCAGGACGTTGTACCCAACGTGTTTCCTGAAGCAGGACGACTTCGCTAATGGCGATACTCGACCACCGACTTAGCCCATTTGTACGATTCTCAAATATGTTTGGTCGTTGCCAAGGAGAGAATTCGGCCTTCCACGACCAAATAAAAAAAATCACTTTGAATTTGTAACTAAACTGATGGCTAATAAAAGAAAATATCGGTGGATAAAGGAATTCCTTTGTACCAGTAATACAAAAAATTGAACTGAAACTCAGCTCCTTGCAAGAGGTTTCCTTAATTATATTTTTTCTGGTGTGACCGTTCAAGTCCACCTTTTTAATTTTTGTCCTTCTGCTGCTTTTCTTGGTTTGACACGTTTGTAATCAAACGCTCTTCAGTTACACTGGCATTATCCATGGTGATTACTTATAACAAGGTGGTAAATTCAAACACAGAGAGGGTCCGTATAATTGCCGATCGTGGTCACATTCCGACACTTTCTCAAGTCGTTCTCAAATTGCTAAAAGAGAAAACCGTAATGTTGCATGCACAACCTTAGATTAACTTAGTAAGCAGTAATATTAACAAAAAATATTCTAAACTTATAAGAAAATACAAAAAACAAGAAAATTAAAAACAAATCAAAACCAGCTAAAATCTAGAATTAGAAGTAACAGAAAACAAATCAAAATAAGGTCTGAGTAAATGACCAACTATCTCGATTCAAAATATGATGAAGGGGTCTTACCAGCCGCTGTCCTGTCCTAGGTCTGACAGCTCTATGTTATTCTGTTCGCAAAGTTGGGTTTTTGATACTGGATCCCATGTCCTTCACACCAGTTCTGGAGCAAGTGAATAGATAAAGTGATTTATTTCATTTTATGAAATTTATGCTGTCAAGACAAGCAGAGGGAGTTGGAGTGGTTGGACAGCAAGATTAGAAAGAGGAATTGGGAATGGAGGTAAAAGGCTAGAAAGCAAAAGGCCGATTCAAGCACCATTCAGTAATTCCCGCAGTGCACCATGCCCTACCCCCCTACAGGGACAAGCTAGCAATTGCTCTTTGATTTAAAAAAAAATAGCCTTAATTTACAGTTGCTATACACGCGTAGCCTTGCGTTAACTTGAGGTAACTGCTTAGAAAACAATCTGCTTTTCTTTCTCCCGAGATCTCTTGTATTAACAATGCATTAAAAGGGGCAAAAAAGGCAATTTATGATCACAAAACAGGAAATTACGGCACAATGAAGATGCAATTCATTTCTGTCCTAAAGTAATTCTTGTATTTTTAATAATTTACGAACATTTTTATCTCTATTTATTAATTTGTACTTTCTTTTCCAATAATTGATCTCTTCTTTCTGTATTTCCTATTACATTCTGTTACTTCTTTCAAATGAACATAATATTCTTTGGGAGCTTGAATTTCAAGTCAATAGCCTTTATGGGCTCTTTTCATGTGAATAGGGTTCATCCTCTGAATAATAATAATAACAATAATACTTGTAAAGAACTCTCCTGAGAGTACTTAAGGATGTGTATACCGAATTAGTCTTGTAATAACTTTTGTATCGATTGGTCAAACTGGTAAAACAATAAAACAATGGACAAGTGAACAGAACAGCTTAAAAGATGCGTGAGAAATTCACAGGTGAACAGTGGAATTTTTGTGTATGTCAGCGAAAACAATCATACAAAAAACTGGGCAGGAGCAAAAAAGATAGCTTACTCTGATAATGCACCGGAAAGAAACATCATTGAGTCTAGTGTTTTAAAAGAAAGCTTTTGTAAGAACATGAATGCCAATCAAGGCTTATGTAAATTTGATCCATTAATTTCAAAAGAAAAATGCAGGAAGTTTTAATTTTCAGGAAGGGAATTGAGAGACGGAGAAAAGGGACACAGGGCTCCCTCATTATTGACGGTAGGACTCTGCCTACAAACACATGTCCGGAGCAAATACTAGGTTTCCAACGGTCTGTATGTTCGCATGAACTGACTTTCTAACATTTGCATTGTGAATTTCTACCACTTTGCATCAGTCCTCTGGAGATGGCTTAGTAATGAAGCCTACGCCGGTCAGGATTTACAACCGTTTTCATTTCTTCCCTATGGTGTATATATATATATATATATATATATATATATATATATATATATATATATATATATATATATACACACACACACATATATATATATATTGTAATAATTTGGTCAGTTTTTATTCGTGGCCCTTAAAGTATATTCGTTCAGTTCAATTTACTTTCATTTTTGTGCCACAAGAAAAATTGGTTAAAGTTCTTTTCGCTCCCACTGAAAGTTGCTAATACTTGAGTGGTACCTCGCCCATGAAAGTTGTTCTTTCTCTTTTCATGTTCTTGATTCGGCTGACTGACTGTTTGGTGGTTACCTGTGCGTGTCCTCACGTTTTGTGGGGACCTTTGGCCGAGTAAGGAAACAATGTGGATTCGGCTCCTTAACGTGGTTTCGCTGACCTTATCACGACAGGACACTTCAGTGGAGATTTTCTGCAGCTGGATGGCCTTGTTGTATCTGAGACCGTCCCTTCTTCTGTATCACGGAGGGCATTGCTGGGGCTCCCTTCTCTTTGGAGAGACATTGTTGCAGCTTCGTCCTTTGTGCTTATAGAGAGGCATCTCCTGTGCTTTGGACGGACGCCCTTCCTGTGTGTAGTGGAGGGCACTGGCTGTGCTCCCCTTTAATTTTGAAATTGGCCTTCAGTTACACCTTTCTTCCTCTGTCCACTCCTATTACTTCTGGAAGGACAGCCTGTCTTTCCCCTGGTGCTGCTTGTCTTCATGCTGCCAGTCTCTGGAGTCATGAGAAGGTCTGATTCTGTTTTATAGCCGGTGTAACCGGTTCAAATGACTCCCCCTAAATGTGACTCCCGGAGTCACTCGAAACTAGTTTGACAGGACTCCCCAGTCAATTGAAACTAGTTTGACATCACTCCCCCGTTCATTTGAAACTAGTTTGACAGCACTCCCCATCAGGTTGAAATGACTCCCATTTTTGAACGCTCAAAATAGAAACAATACGCGAGTGATTACATTTTTATTACAAAATTCCAACTATATGCGAACAGCGACACTGAAATGAAACCCTGACTTGTTCTCAAGATACACTGTCTTGTTAACTACACTGTCTTTTGGTTTATGTATGTGCCATGTGTGAGTTGGACCGAACTTGGCTCACACAAACAAGCTCACATTGAACAGGTTGGCTGCCGCTATCTCCATTGTAGTCCCCCAGACTTTATCCTGACGCATTGAATCATCTCTGGTCTTTTCGGTGATGCTACCATAATCACATATTAAACTCCTGATGACGGCGTGTTGGTCCTCTTCTCCGGTGATGGCATATAACAATGAGCGGAAGAGACAGTTTCCATCTCCTTCAGTGTCCTTAATTAGCTAGAAGCGGTTCGCTGGTGTTCTTGAAAATTTTATTTATTTTCCCGGGTGGACCTGACTTCTTTCTGAATTTCAGGCGTCCAGAGTTGTTGCAGATGTCTCGCTGCTCTGCGACCGTCAAGGACAGAACTTGTGATCAATGTCCTGTTGCTCATCCCCGACGATCTGGACACTTGGAGATGGCGGAGATAACGGTGGTGAGGAGACTTTTGAAGCAGCGCGTTCGAAGAAGGGCTTCAGGTTGCATCCGTTCACCTTCTTTTTGAAGGCAGTTTTCGTAGTTGCATTAACAAGACAGTATAGTCCCTTTTCGCAAACTTGAACCACCTCGTAGGGGCCATCCCACGGATCAGTCTGCTTACCTCCTTTTCTGTCAGCTCTGCGAAGGTTGTAACGCAGCACCTTTTCGCCAACGAAAACATTTTTCTGTTTGTATCGCCTCTTCGCAAAGTCAGCTTGTTGTTTTGCCTGGGCAAGCTCGGTGTTGGCATCAGCTTCCTTGAAGACAACATCCTGTAAGAAATTTACGTAAGTATGGTATATGGATGATTATATATATATATATATATATATATATATATATATATATATATATATATATATATATATATATATATATATATATATATCTCACAACATTCTCTAAGAAATTTACGTTATATAAACGAAACAAAAAAGCCAACCTGTAATGTTTCAAGCTTTGAGAGAATTGCTTGGAAATCTGCCTCATCAAATTCGAGATCGTCTTGATCAGATGTAAAGCCAGCGAACTCATTGTCCGCATCGATGGGTAGTACAGGCTCTCGGCCATACAACGTCTTGAATGGTGAAAACTTGGTGGATGCCTGGACTGTAGATCTAAGAAAAACAAAATTAATAAACTATCAAACAGCACACACTTTTCGATAAGTACAGGTTTACCTCGATATGACTTACCTCAATGCAAATAAGACACCGTGAAAACATTTATGCCAGTTTTCATGTCGATCACTCAGAGTTCGAAGAAGATTTTGAACAGTTCGGTTGCTGCGCTCGACTAATCCATTACACTGAAATTAATAGAATATATTCGCTTTAAACTAATTAAATTGTTATAATCGTAATTCATATGATAAAATAATTGCTTTAAATTAGCAAAACTTTTATTAATATTACAATTACTTGCGGATGATATGCAGATGTTATTCGCTGTGTTGTTCCAGTGAAGGTGTGGAGCGCTTCTGAGACTGAGTTCACAAACTCTCTTCCCTGGTCATTGATTTGTATGGCAACACATCCATGAAGACGGATAATGTCCTCATACAAGAACCGAGCCACTTTGAAAAATAACAAACGGCCATCACAGTGGCCACATGACCGTGGGAAGACCTGAAAAAAAAGTGTAAACAAAGCAACAGCTTCGATTTATTGGAAACTAGCCCAATTACCCACGCCTGCGCCTTCAGGAGGGAAACGCCCTTTGTAAATGAAATATACTTATCCAAACGTCAGGCCTGGCTCTTGTAGCTTCAGAATATATATGGTTATGGGGTATATCTCCAAAACTCTAGAAATAAAATTTACTTATACAAGAACCCTTGGTCATATAGTTTCAGAATATATATGATTATTGGGGTCTATCTCCAAAACCCTAGAAGTGGTTGCTTGTTTTTTCCTGCACCTTCAGGAGGGAGACGCCCTTTGGAAATGACAGATAGACAGAGGCTACAACTTTATTATAGTAGATGTATAATTCCCCCCCCCCCCCGCCCGCCCCAACCCCGCTCCTCCAAACTCACCTCGAAAGCGAACATAGATCAACGCCAATTTGGTGCGTGACTTTAGACTTGGTGGGAATACTATGTAGTTTTGAGTCCACCTTCTTGAAAACAGTGCTGGCTTTCTGGCACCGTATGCAAGTTTTGATTGTTTCAGGTACATCTGCTGTAATGTTGCGCCACCAATATCTTTGCATTATGCGTCCATTACTTTATCCCTTCCAACATGGCTTCCCAAAGAGACAGCTTCGTCACTGTCACCTGCTCCGCGATGACTAGCCAGCACAATTTCGAGCTGATTTTGGCGATCATCAGTGACCCTAAGGAAGCGAACATCTGCAAGGATAGGTAAAAAAAAAATATATATATATATATATATATATATATATATATATATATATATATATATATATATATATATATATATTGAAATTCATGCAAAACTGTATGTATCCTTGCTGAATAGTCAAATTTTCTCAAGTACTGTAAAAGTCAATAAAAACAAACAAACAAACTGCTCACCAGTTAAATCTTTCCTGTTCGGTTTATGGACAAATTTCAGACAGTTGTCTTGGATGACGAAAGATCGACACTTTCTCCTAAAATTTGCTTTTTTCCCCTTGTCGATCCCTAAATGTTCAGGGTACGTACACCAAAAACTCTTTCACTTCATTCAATTCTTTGGAGATCTCCATAGCATCACCGCAGTCAGCTTAAGGCACAGTGACAGTGTCAATCCCATTGATCTGTACTACTGAAGTCTATTCAATCTGGATATATCCTTAGGCCACGCCCCCTCAGGGTACTATATCATACGTCATAGATGAAAATTAAAGTTAATTACACGAGGTCTGTTCACAGGTGATTTACTAATTGAAGGGACTGTAATGGGTTATTTTTCGGAAGACTCCAGCCACCTCCCACATTACAACTTATATTTTTCTTGGATAAAACTCATCAAAACGAAAACTTTCTTCTCAGTACATGACCTTCGCAAATGCTTAATAACAGAGAAAAATTGTAACCAGTAAACACCCCTAGGTTACGTCACGTTGGTATTTTCTGGTTCTTTTAGTGCCCTGTCATTTCCTAGCCATTTTTGAATGAAAAACCCAAAATGGTTTTTCATGCAAAAATGGCTAACTGGAACCTTCCGAAATGGCTGGCTGGAGTTTTCCGAAAAATTACCCTGTAATGTTACATTTTTCAATAAAGCCCAAGAGAAAATCATAATTATAACTAAAAGGCAGGCAACTGGGTTGCCTATCGCGCTTCATCACACCCCCCCCCACAAATATCCCCGACTACTCACTCCGACATCCTATAAACGCCAGCTTAATTCCTGTAAACGGTTATTTTAAAATTTCGTCACCGACAAACTGCTTATGTTTACAGAACATTCTTTGCTCTGAATGACCTTTTTCTCCCATTTCCCAAAATATTTGCATAAACCCGTGTTATTATTCCATTATCGTTTCATTTACCACATACCTCTCTCTCTCTCTCTCTCTCTCTCTCTCTCTCTCTCTCTCTCTCTCTCTCTCTCTCTCTCTCTCTCTCTCTCGTGTATGATCTCACATGGTTAGATACGCCATAGCGTAGGTTATAACATGTATGTACGTATGTTGCCATGGTTTATTTAGCTACGCAATGCAATGTTTTGCGAAGTGTTGCAGGTTATAATTTTGCGATCCATTTTGCCGTGAATATTCACTTTTCCAAGGTGCAGAGGTTCATTCGACGGCAGAATAATTTAAAACTACTGAGGAGTCATTTCAAACTAGCCGGGAGTCGTTTGAAACTAGTTTCAAATGACGGGGAGTAAACTGAACCTAGTTTGAGTTGACTGGGGAAGTCTTCTGAAACGGGGAGTCATTTGAGCCGGTTACACCGGTGAGGATATAAACCGTGATTACTTTGTATCGACGTTTCTGGCGCTTGACAATGTTCCGTTGCTACCCTTCGGCTTTAGACACCTTTGTGACTCCGGGACGTTTTGGGACAGCCATATGTGTAGTGCTGCAACTTGGATTAAATTCATCGTTTATGCACCTTGGTGTTGGGTTGATTAAATCGTCTGTATTAATAAGTAATTTATTATGTAAATCTTATGTTTAATTTAGTATTGATTAACGTTATCGTCTACTGAGTTCAGGGCTTTACAATAACAGGTTCCTTCCCTTCTTCCTCCTAAAACCCGTCTCTTGGATCCATCCAGATTTTTCTGGGGTTTGTTCCTATAATTGATATTTGTGATAGATATTTAAATTTGTTTACTATTTTCTTTTATCTTCTTTGAGTGCTTTTATTTATGCATTTGGTCTGTTTTTGATCTAGCTCCTTGGACTTAAATCAGAATTTGTGGAATTTACCATTGAAATGAGAAAAGCCTGTTCATGCTGCTCATAACTTTTAGGTATTTGTGAAGAGGACCTACACCTATTTTCATTTTTTCAGCGGTGGTGATGTGTGATAAATGAATCACGTGTTAAACCTATTTTTATTTTATATATGTTTATATATATACAGGTATAGATATATATATATATATATATATATATATATATATATATATATATATATTATATATATATATATATATATATATATATATATATATATATATATATATGTATATACTACATAAATAGGTAAAACTGAACACCGCTACCGCCGCATGATTCCCGCCAGTCGCCGACTGGGGCATTTGCCGCCTTTTTTCATTTGTTACGCTTGTATTTTGTTTGTTTATGATATTTAGTATCTTTTGTGTAAGCTTTTACGTTCATCAACAAGGGGCTGGTAGTAACACGGCGCCCATTTTGTATGTAAACTGGTGGCAGTCTTATATATATACATATATATATATATATATATATATATATATATATATATATATATATATATATATATATATATATATATATATATATATGAATGTCTTTTACTGTAATACCACAGTATAATATGAAGATAAAAAGGCCCATAAAACAATATTTGAACGTTGCAACCATATATTTCGAGCTCTGTGCCCCTGTTCATGGTAAAATATGGACAGATGAAATGTTACAAAAGCATATATACAGAGCATATGTAGGTATGGCATTAAGTCTCCGATGGTTTGCAGGTGACCGTTTCCCAAGAAGGAGGGAAAATAAACAATTCCCTAGTGGCTTTGGGCCTCATTAACTCCCGTTTGGCGATGCGTCTGGTGGTCGTGTTTCCTGGAATACCTGCTTGAGAAGTGGCCTGAGGATTAACCCATCAATGTCATCCAATTTCCAGTGCCCTCCTGACAAGTTCATATGGTTGGTTTGATTGATGATAGCAGATTCCAGCATCTTTCTTTTGTACGAACAGCTGCTTTTGAAAACCAGCTCTGCCCCGCTCCAATTTATGGAATGGTGTAGGATAAGTGTGTATCATGTCACTGATATCAGTAATACTACTGAATGGAATGTTGTTATGTCTATGGTTAGCAACGCATTACCTAACTCCGTCCGCGCCAAGAATTTGGCGCGAACCAGAACGTCAGTTGCCCTGTACCCACCATGGGATTAAGACGCTTCTGTAATAAACCATCAACACGGGAATAGTGCCTCTTACTTACCCTGCCCAAAGAGTATCCTGTATGGCGCAGTGATGTAGTATTACGCAGAAGATCGGGGTTTCGTAGAAGATCGCTGAAAAGCACCCCTAGATTAATAAGACCTAGAGACGCAACAGTGGATCTAAACACATTAGTTTGGGCAATAGGGACGGCCATACGAACAGGTGGGAATAATTCAGCCTAGGCAGGGGGAACAGCAAGCATATATCCCCCCAAAATTGCATGTATGTGATGTCAGCGGAGGATTTTAGGCTCTGGAAGCGATCTACAGAAGATTGGATAAAAATCAGCAAGTTTTCCCGTGATGAGGCAGTAATGAACATCAGGCTACTATGTGAAGACAAATTGCACAGTGCAATAGACGCCCAATTCTCTTTAGCCACTTGGAATGCCCTAGGGGTAGAGGACTCCTTTGATGCCCTGAGAAAAATAACCACAAGACAGCGAACAGAGCGGTTGTGTGGGATAAGTTCTTCACATGAAGACAGAGAGAAGAAGAAACGGCAAAGGAATACATCTAAAGGTGCCAGCGGGAGGCCCTCGAGTGTGCGTTTGCGTGCCCTAAGTGCAGAGAGGATTTATGTGAATGTGTGCTGGCAGGTACAATTGTGAGCGGCATACGGAATCAAAAGTTAAAGCAGGATATTTTAGAAAACTTTGATAAGTACAATTCTGTTAGTGCAATCATGGCAAAGTGCGAGGCATTAGGGGAGGCAGTACGGGAATGCGGAGTCCCCACACAAAGAGGGGAGTGAAGAGTTCAACGAGGCGGGCATCGAGAGGGAGGAGGAATCGGCGTTGCCACTGGAAAAAGTAGCAGAAGTGAAGCCAATTTACCAGAAAAAGGAGGAAAATGTGGCGAAATCGAGCTCCAAGGCAAGAGTGAAATGTGAGATTTGCGGGATTGCGCACCTGAGGGGCCGTGCCAATTGCCCTCCTAGCGCTGAGGAATGTTTTCACTGCGGAAAAACAGGACACTTTGCCAACTAAATGCCCAGCATGGATGAAGGACTACGAAGATGGAAAGTAGATTTCATTCTGTTTGCTGAACTATTATTAACTTTTGCTTCGATTAACCATTCCTTGCTGATTTTTTTTCTTTATTTTGCCTTTTCTTGATTATGATATCCTTTATTTGTCTCTAATTTTGAGTTTTGAGTATACATATGTTTTGCAGTAATGCGCAGCTTGGTGGGGGATGTAGGATAAGTGTGTATCATGTTACTGATATCAGTAATACTACTGAATGGAATGTTATTACGTCTAAGGTTAGCAGCACATTACCTAACTCTCTCCGCGCCAAGATTTTGGCACGAACGTCAGTTGCACTGTATCCACCATAGGATTAAGACGCTTCTGTAATAAACCATCAACACGGGAATAGTGTGTCTTGCTTACCCTGCCCATAGAGTATCCTATAAATGGCCTTTATCCCTGATATGTAAGAAAATCCCCAAACTCCCCGAAGCGTACCATACTGATCTTTTGTGCTCTATTAATCTTTGCGAGAGGGATCTACCCGTCTCCCCCATATAAATCTCATTACAATTGCTGCACGGAATCTTGTAAACTCCGGCTTCCTCCTCATTTTTATTTAAGTATGCGTTAATGAGCGAGCTCCTGATGGATTTGGGATAATGGAAAATAAAAGGATTGTTAGACCTGAGTTGTCCTGTGGCTTTTTGGATGTTTTCGTCGTACGGAAGCTTTATTTTGTTGTTAAAATCTATTTGTCTGTTGTGAGTGGGACCTCTGTAGTGTATTTTATTCGCTTTGTTAATAGCCCTCTCGATAATGCGTAGTGGATAGAGCAGGTGCATTAGGTGTTGGCAGATCGTGTTGAATTCATCAAAGTCTCCCCAGCTATTGTCCCAGAAAGTAAAAATATCATCTATGTATCTAAGCCAGATCATATTATGGGGTTTGATAGACGACAAAATTTCTGTTTCGAAATATTCCATGTACAAGTTTGCTAGAAGGGGAGATAGGGGACTGCCCATGCTACAGTCTAATTTTTGTTTGTAAAAATTACAGTTGAAAGAGAACACGTTGTTAGTTACACAAAGGTTGAATAGTTTTAGAGTTTTATCTATGCCAAGAGGGAAATGGTCTTCATATGGTTGTAACTTCCTCTTTAAAAAAGACAACACGTCGGCGATCGGGACTTTTAGTAAATAATGACTTTCGGGAGGCTGTAAAAATAGGGGAGAGAGGAGCTGATCATCTTGAATGTCTCTAGTAATTCTGTGGTCTTCTTATTAGCTCCTATGCTTCTGACTGATTTGTTAAGCTGGGCGGCAATATTTGTTGTGGGATCTTTTGTTACTTTATCATAGGTCTCTCCATCGTTCAGAAGTTCTTGAACTTGAGTGATGTATGTCACCTTATCTAAGAGAACTATTTTCCCGTCTTTGTCAGATTTTGTTATTAGGATTTCCTCTGTTTTCCTTAACCTAACTAACGCATTTTGTAATCTTTTCAGGAGCGAATTTTTGTTGTTATTTTGCTCCAAGACATTTAGCAAAATGCCTTTGAGACATGCATCTTTTTTGTCATAATGTTTTGCAAAATGTTTAACAAATACGACTAAGAAATTAAGATTACTCTCGGGACCTGGTTTTAGAGCGAATGAAACGCCAAGATTTAAAACGTCTGTTCTTCTGCGGTGAGGGGATGGTCAGAGAGGTTCAGCACATTATTGGGTAAGCCAAGATTATTCCATACACTGTTCCTAATCAGTCTTTTTAATTTGTTGCCCAGATTTCTGGAGTGGGTCTCGCTATTTTCAATAGCACCTGATAGCACAAAATATGAAAGCTATTTGCACATACCATCATTCCTGCACATGAGGCGAAGCGATGTGGCCAGCCCACATATTTTTCTTCTCATCACATAGATGTCTTGGTGTGTGGTATGTATTCTGTCTTGGAGGAATGTGCAGATGGAGTCCGGAAATGGGTCTGAAGCTGATGTCCATCGCGTGAAGCCATACATTTTGAGAGAAACTTGTTCTTGTAGGCATTCTTGTAGAAAATTTTTCTGATTCTTTCTCTTGTGTAACCCATGAACTAGTCATTCGTACCGTCTAAATATGTACTTGACAGCTGGGTTGGAGCCGAAAATCTGACGTAAACTTTGATTTTCCGTAATGGGCAAAAATTAATGTCTTTTACTGCAATACCACAGTATAATATGAAGATAAAAAGGCCCATAAAACACTATTTGAACGTTACAACCATATATTTCGAGCACTTCCTTCTGTGCCCCAGTTCATTGGTAAAATATGGACAGATGAAATGTTACAAGAGTATATATACAAAGCATATGTAGGTGTGGCATTAAGTCTCTCATGGTATGTAAGTGAACGTTTCCCAAGAAGGAGCGAAAATAAACAATTCCCTAGTGGTTTTTGGCCTCATTAACTCCCGTTTGGCGATGCGTCTGGTGGTCGTGTTTCCTGGAATACCTCTTGAGAAGAGGCCTGAGGATTAACCCGTTGATGTCATCCGGTTTTCAGTGTCCTCCTGACTAGTTCATATTGTTGGTTTGATTGATGATAGCAGATTCCAGCATCTTTCTTTTGTACGGACAGCTACTATTGAAAACCAGCTCCGCCCTGCTCCAATTTATGGAATGGCCTTTATTCCTAATATGTAGGAAAATCCCCGATCTCTCCGAAGCATACCGTACTGATCTTTTGTGCTCTATTAATCTTTACGAGAGGGATCTACCTGTCTCCCCCAACATAAATCTCATTACAATTGCTGCACGATTTACGTGGGGGAGACAGTTAGATCCCTCTCGCAAAGATTAATAGAGCACAAAAGATCAGTACAGTATGCTTTGGAGAGTTCGGGGATTTTCCTACATATCAGGAATAAAGCCCATTCCATAAATTGGAGCAGGGCGGAGCTGGTTTTCAAAAGTAGCTGTTCGTACAAAAGAAAGATGCCAGAATCTGCTATCATCAATCAAACCTGTAAAGTCCCCGCTGAGCAAGTTTTCTGTGACGTTGTCCCGTTTTCTTCGCCTATACAATTAGTCACGCCTAACGTGCCAGGTCACGCGAATTCAATCATTTAAAACTGTGTATGTATTTGTTCACTTGTTGTCAATTGTGTATCTTGTATTTCTTCGTTCACAGGCATCAAGATTATATCCAATTTGAGTTCTGTCCATTTTTACATTGTAAAGTGTACTCGTTCGCTGTACAGTATATTATTGTTAATTATTATCGACCTCAGGTCACTCACGATCTCATTGTCTTTCGCGGCTCGGCGCCAGTCTGCCGCTATATAAATTGCCTGGATCTTGAAAAAACGAGCAGGCACGCCTAACGTGCCAGGTCACGCATATTCAATCATTTAAAACTGTGTATATATTTGTTCACCTGTTGTCAATTGTGTATCTTGTATTTCTTCGTTCACAGGCATCAAGATTATATCCATTTTGAGTTCTGTCCATTTTTACATTGTAAAGTGTACTCGTTCGCTGTATATTATTGTTAATTATTATCGACCTCAGGTCACTCACGATCTCATTGTCTTTCGCGGCTCTGCGCCAGTCTGCCTCTATATAAACTGCCTGGATCTTGAATAAAGTAGCAGTTCTCTTTTACATGCTCGTTTTTTTTTTTTTTTTTTTTTTGCACCTCTTACAAACCAACCACATGAACTTGTCAGGACATTGGAAATCGGATGACATCTACCTGTCTCCCCCAACATAAATCTCATTACAATTGCTGCACGATTTACGTGGGGGAGACAGTTAGATCCCTCTCGCAAAGATTAATAGAGCACAAAAGATCAGTACAGTATGCTTTGGAGAGTTCGGGGATTTTCCTACATATCAGGAATAAAGCCCATTCCATAAATTGGAGCAGGGCGGAGCTGGTTTTCAAAAGTAGCTGTTCGTACAAAAGAAAGATGCCAGAATCTGCTATCATCAATCAAACCTGTAAAGTCCCCGCTGAGCAAGTTTTCTGTGACGTTGTCCCGTTTTCTTCGCCTATACAATTAGTCACGCCTAACGTGCCAGGTCACGCGAATTCAATCATTTAAAACTGTGTATGTATTTGTTCACTTGTTGTCAATTGTGTATCTTGTATTTCTTCGTTCACAGGCATCAAGATTATATCCAATTTGAGTTCTGTCCATTTTTACATTGTAAAGTGTACTCGTTCGCTGTACAGTATATTATTGTTAATTATTATCGACCTCAGGTCACTCACGATCTCATTGTCTTTCGCGGCTCGGCGCCAGTCTGCCGCTATATAAATTGCCTGGATCTTGAAAAAACGAGCAGGCACGCCTAACGTGCCAGGTCACGCATATTCAATCATTTAAAACTGTGTATATATTTGTTCACCTGTTGTCAATTGTGTATCTTGTATTTCTTCGTTCACAGGCATCAAGATTATATCCATTTTGAGTTCTGTCCATTTTTACATTGTAAAGTGTACTCGTTCGCTGTATATTATTGTTAATTATTATCGACCTCAGGTCACTCACGATCTCATTGTCTTTCGCGGCTCTGCGCCAGTCTGCCTCTATATAAACTGCCTGGATCTTGAATAAAGTAGCAGTTCTCTTTTACATGCTCGTTTTTTTTTTTTTTTTTTTTTTGCACCTCTTACAAACCAACCACATGAACTTGTCAGGACATTGGAAATCGGATGACATCAACGGGTTAATCCTCAGGCCTCTTCTCAAGCAGGTATTCCAGAAAACACGACCATCAGACGCAACGCCAAATGGGAGTTAATGAGGCCAAAAACCACTAGGGAATTGTTTATTTTCGCTCCTTCTTGGGAAACGGTCACCTGCAAACCATTGGGGACTTAATGCTACACCTACATATGCTTTGTATATATACTCTTGGAACATTTCATCTGTCCAAGTTTTACCAGTGAACAGGGGCACAGAAGGAAGTGCTCGAAATATATGGTTGCAACGTTCAAATATTGTTTTATGGGCCTTTTCACTTTCGTATATATATATATATATATATATATATATATATATATATATATATAATTATAATGTGTCAACTAAGCAGTGGAAAACCGAAGTGTTCAGTTTCTGGAGAGGGTAAAGTTCACCCAAATCTGATCATTCTTCAAGAGTGGAATATAAATGAGGTTGCCCATGAAATTCGTTTTTTGTAAGACAGCACACAGCGTATGAGAAAACGAATGTTTGGGTAACTAATGGTTTCTAAATTACGGGAAGACATCTCTCAACCCAATTCAGTGCTAACAGGGAAAACACGCTAATATTATTAATGAATAGCACCACAACTCTCTCTCTCTCTCTCTCTCTCTCTCTCTCTCTCTCTCTCTCTCTCTCTCTCTCTCTCTCTCTCTCTCTCTCTCTCTCTCTCTCTCTCTCTCTCTCTCTCTCTCTCAAAATCTTACGAGTATACTCACGGGTTGATTTTCAGGCTTTAGAGGACTTGCTATATGTCACCTTGTATCTATAAGTTACTTGCGTAACTTCAAAGTATGAACACTATACAAAGTATATCAGATCAAATTATATTCACCATTCACTAAAACTGGATCTCAGGTAAATGAAATAAAATGGAAGGGTATTGAAACGCACTTATTGAATTTGAACTTTAATAACTACAGGGTTAAGATATCAATTGGGTATTTATATAGGAGGTAAATGGAAATAAGTTATTCAGAAGGGATCACAATTCAATGGCACATAAACGAAACAAAGTTACAATAAGGTATAAAGAAACAGGGCAATCGCCCTTTCTAAATCCACATTACACACACACACACGTCACAACACGACACCAAAAATTGAGCCAAGAAGCTTTTCATTCCGTTCTGCTGCATTCGGGTTTTATTGCGGGAGAAAAGGAGACGAGATATACAATTAACGCGAATACAGAACTGATTTACAAAGTTCATATTAACAAAAAAGACTTTCAGATAATTGTCAGGTTCGTTATCAAAAAATAAATTCTAAACATAATACTCAGGAATTTCAACATATTTTTGAATTGTAATGAATTAATTGGTGGTAAGTGACAATACAATTTTGGGCGATGTCACGCCCATACAATTCACGCAACTTACGCATAGACTCTCGCAAGATGGCGCAGACGGCTACCCTTCCTTTTCCACCCTCGGGACCTCTTGACACGAACACGATCTGATAACACCTTCAACCACTACCATATGTGATATTTGCAATAAGTCATTTTCATTTTCTTAAAAATGAGGATAATCAAATAACTATATGAAACAAGTAAAGAATACGCCAGGGTTTCTTCAGCGCAATCGAGTTTTCTGTACAGAGTACAATCAGGGCCGCCGAAAATAGATCTATCTTTCGGTGGTCTCGGTATGATGCTGTATGAGCCGCGCCCCATGAAACTTTAACCACGGCCCGGTGGTGGCCAATCCTATGGCGTTGCCAGAAACACGATTATGGCTAACTAACCTTAAATGAAATTAAAAAAAACTACTAAGGCTAGAGTGCTTCAATTTGGTATGTTTGATGATTGGAGGGTGGATGATCAACACACCAATTTGCAGCCCTTTAACCTCAGTAGTTTTTAAGATCTGAGGGCGGGCAGAATAAAGTGCGGACGGACAGACAAAGCCTGCACCATAGTTTTCTTTTACAGAAAACTGAAAATCAGACTAAATAATATTAGAGTGTCATTCTCAGATAGATGTAGTTCGTTTACCCTTATTATCATGACATATAATGGAGGTGTGCGTATTTCTACATAATTCTTAAACTGATACATTTGGATTTCACACGAATAACATGTACAAATAACAAAGTCTTCGTCTGACGGTTACCTGGCAGAAGACAAGTCACGATTAAAAAAAAAATCAAATTGATAATTTCTTATGACAACAGACGATACTAATAGTTCTACAGTAAGTAAGAAACAGATCATATGAAAATATGCTAATACATAAAAACATTATTATCAAAAGATTGTTGGGCGGGAAATTTCCCACATGCAATACCAAAATAGGGTCTCCAACCATGAAACTCATTCAGTTGCCTAATCAGTCATTGTTCATAACAGATTATTTATAGATATGCAAATTTTCAAAAGCACTTTTGGACATGGACCTCATATGAGGTTTCGATGACAGTTTAGTCACTGCTCTCTCCACTGAGACTTCCAAGAAGGGTATGACGCAACAAGCTGACATGCCCACAATTGTACATTTATACTCATGAAAAAAAATCTTCAAGTGAATGTGAACAATAACCAAAATTATATAAAAATTAAATCATTAGATCATTAGTAGCCGTTTGGTTTACAGATCGAGTCCCCTCCCATTGGGAAATGTATGCACAACAAATTGATTCTTGGGTGAAGGTCTGACGCTGACCAGTTCAACGAAAGTTGCAACTTCCATGTGCTAAACGTTTTTTGAGAATGCTTCGTGTAAAAGTGATTTTAACACTTCCTGATAATTATCGACATTTTGATAACTTTTTTCCCATTTTCAGCTTTGTTTTCCCATTTCGAGAGATGTTAAGTCTTTTGGTATGCTATTTTTGCCTTGCATGTTTTACCACAAGTACCTTTCGTTCTTTGGTCAGTATTTGGGCTTTGGACATTCTCCCATTGCATAATTTCCTCATGGTTTTGTGTCATTCTTATTTTAGTTTGTCTTGTATATTACATGTTACACAATTCAGCATATCCTCTGTTATTCTTATTTTAGTTTGTCTTGTATATTACATGTTACACAATTCGGTATATCCTCTGTTCCACCATGTAGATGTTTCTCCTGCGGGTGGTCCTCTGCTGGCCGCCTTCTTATTCACAGAGCTCTGTATTTGCATTGAATGATTCAGATCGCATTGAAGGCCACCGATCCAAAGGACTTTTTAGGCCAGGATGATTCTGAGGAAAACTGGACAATGGACTCGTTCATTATTATATGGGTTAAACTTCTTTCGAGTTATTTGCCACACAATTTCTAATTATTATTCAACAGATTTCACATTTTTCACACAATTGATGTTATGAAAATCACTGAAGTCTTAATATCGAATTTTTCCAAAGTCTTGTTTCACCAAATTGTACAAAGTGGTCAAGGTATAGAATGAAAAAAAACTAAGCAGAGACCATTAAAGAATGGTATTTTAAGTACCAGTTGTAATGTTTCAGGCATTGTGTTTGAATTTTTTCAAGAAAATTGTTTTCACAAATTCCATTTTTCAGTTCTGTCAGAGAACCTAGTAAGGCCACAGTATTGCACATCTTCAGATCACTCCTGTTATTTTTCCTTTTTAATTTTAAGAAGGTCTCCTAAAGACAATTATGTAACACAAAGTCTGTTTGATGAAAAACTTACCTTAAAACACAGCCTCACATGTTTCTGTTATGAAAACTAGCAACAAGGATCAAGTGAACAAGAAAGTTCCTTTCGTTAAACTGTATATTTCCAATACTGAACGATAAGACTACAGAAGTGAATATGTATTTCAACTGGCTGTCTGAAATCATAATGTGTAAAGCTTTGTGTGCATCTGTATATGGGTATTCACTCTGATCAGGGTGCCAACATAGAACACGGCAAAATACTGGAAATTGGGTGATGTTCTGGAACTGCGTTAGTAAATGACCTGGTTCCAGGTACCTCAGCACTGTTTCAGGAACACCACATTTCAAGTTCCAAAGCCAGGTGCAGAGTTTTAAGACTCACATTGATGAGCACAAGAGACTGTTTCCTGTCCACACAAATTGTTCTAGTTTCTTAACATGTAGAGTATTTTGTTTAGTCTTTTATCTACCACTGATTGCACACATTACCTACAGTTTCTTTCTTTGCATAATACGGATTTTCTTATCACATTTGTTGACAGATTTATCATTAACACTTCCTGTTTGATCAATTCAGATTAAGGCAGCCTTGTGCTGGCACGGGCTCTTGACTTGTTCTTGGGCAGTGCATAAAACATTTTTCTTCTTGACTGCATTTGTCGATTCCATGACAGTTACAATTTCCTGTAGACAAGGTCAGAATGTGTTCACACATTTAATGACCATGTCCCTTTCCTGCTGACAGATTCTGTATATTTGCCAAGTCCATGATTTTTACACCTTCCTGTAACCTTATTCTGAGTGATTTCATCTACTCTATGCTATGACACTACCCGGTGTAAACTCTGAAGGTTTTACTTATTCCATGACCATGAGATTTACCTGAGAAAAATTCTCTTGTGTTGTTTCATATTCCCTGACCATAATACTTTCTTGATGTAAAATGATAAATGTTTTAGCCTATTCATGACCATTACCCATTCCTATGAACAAATTTTGAATGTTTCCTCTTGGTCTGTGACCATTATTGTTATTTGTATACAAATTCAGAATCTTTCCTGTTCTATACCATTATAATTTCTGGTCAATAAATTATTGATGTTTCCACGTATTTGATTAAACATTAGACCTTCTTGTAGACAAGACATGTTTATGATAATGACAAATACACTATTACATAATGGTTCGTTTTAGTTCTAGCTCTTATTAAGTTTCCAACTGAAGTTACAATTTCCCCCCTTCATTTTCTGAGTTTCCCAGTTTTCTCACTATTTTGTGTCATGAAGACTGGATTAACCCGTTGACCCTCTTCCTGCCAGAATCACAAGGCCATCCTTTAATCTCTAATGTTATATTGTGTGGGCCATGCACCTCTGCCACATCTGAATATTACCGCCAAGGTCGGCAGCCATCATAAGCACACTCGCTGCCATGTGGTCTCGAGTCACCGACATCTCATGAACCATGTGGTCTGGATCGCCCAAAGTATTGCTGTTGTAAGTACCTTTCCGCCTGCGTTCTGAATCAAAAGTGGATCAGGTCTCGACAATAAAACAGAGTGTATGAGAATAGTTGTTCATCCGTGTTTTCGTCAGAGGTAACCTTCAGGTCCAACATATTCGCTCTATGTCATTTTAATACCTGTATCCTACGTACCGACTTCTTTTATGCACTGATTCTTGTTAGTTCCTTTTATGAATGTCAATTTCTCCTTTCTCTTCTTTACTCCTCTAAGGTCTTTCTTATCCATTTAATACTCCCTTCTTTATTTCCATTCCCAGTGGCCTATTGTCGTTGATTCCCCGTGGTGGTCTCCTTAGCTTGGGTGAGAATAGATAAAATACAGCTAGTTCTCTCTCGAATGGCGGGGAGAGAAGTAAAGAAGGTCATCTGCTGTAGACCAAAAAAGTGTAGCGACCAAATTGCTGCTTTATAACCAGCTGAAGTTTTTTTTTTTTTTTTTTTTTTTTTTGGCTAGAAGACTGCCTCCTAGTCTTGCTTATAGTGAACTATGCTAGCTTCCAATCATAATGATATTGTTGATGCTAATGGTCTTGTTTTCTCTTAATTCAGAGAAGTGAGCATCCGTTAGTACTCACACAATACCTTTGAAGTGGCGTCGCAACTGCTATCAGCCAGACGGTAATTGGACATGCGCTGCAGTCTTATGCAGTCTCCTGATCCATTAGGCTCTATGCTTGAATAGTAACTGGTGTTAAAGGGACTGCCATCAATCCATCCTGAAGTCACAAGCGCTCCCACCCAATAATCGAAATCCTCTGAAAAAATATAAATAAGAGCTCCGTAGTTGCCTAGGAATTACCGATGGACTGTAAAGGAGAAATGTTCATAATATGTCAGTGCTATCTAAATCACTGTTTTGGGTGCATGGATGGTGAAAGAGGCAAAAAAAAAAAAATTACACAAAGTAATGGGAAGATATTTTGCAGGAATGATGGGAAAATTATAAAACAAGATCCTGTACCAGAGAAGAATTCGGGCAGAAAGTGGACACGACAGAGAGAATGAAGAGAGCTCATTGCATCTCCTAATTCTTTAAAGAGTCCAGGAATGTGTTGAGGACCGAATGGTTTCCTCCATCATGCGGGAAATGGAAACACCAGAAACACCCTTACCTCCATTCACCATCATGTAGTCAGCGAGGGCAGGGTAGTTGACTGGCGTGACCAGGTCCCCCCCTCGTATCTGGCATGCCGATCGCGCAGCAGACCAAGTGTAATTGTACTGCAGAATGGAGATGCAGCCAACGTTCGGTATCTGCTGGTATGGCACCGGGCAGGGACCTGTTGAAGTACAGTAGCTTCAGATCGATTTCACTTAATAATTGCTCAGTAGACTTGCAGTGCTTATCTTAGTGCTTGCATGTATGTATGTCTTTACCATTAGACCTAATTTGACCTCCACCAACTGGGCTGTTTATAGCTGGGTTAGGTTTTGTGTGTGTGTGTGTGTGTGTGTGTGTGTAGGTTAGGTTCTAGTGTGGACCGAAGTCTAGATCTGGAACCAGGCTTTTGTTATCATTAAGTATGTTTCAATTGTGACTCATGCATAGGTAGAGAAAATGACACCTTTCTGGTGTTTGGTAAAAAAGCGTAAAGGATGCTGAATATCTATTGTGACTAGGCTTACTGCATTCTAGTGCTAATATAAGAAAACATAAATGATGCGAAGTTCTTTGGTAACAGTAGTTTCATTGGCAGTTGTTTGAAATCAGCGTGGCTTGTCTGTTTTCCTTTTTTTATCAATTTCCTTTATTATTATTATTATTATTATTATTATTATTATTATTATTATTATTATTATTATTATTATTATTATTATTATTCAGTAGATGAAACCTATTCATCTGGAACAAGCCCACAGGGGCTATTGACTTGAAATTCAAACTTCCCAAAGGATATGGTGTTCATTAGGAAGAAGTAAGAGGATGTAAAGTGAAATACAGAGAGAAGAGATCCCACTTACTAAAAAATACCCGGTCCATACCCCGACTGAGGCTGAGGGCAGCTTCATTTCTCGTAAGTGGGGACTTTGCTACACCCACAAGTGATGCATCATCGGCGTTCTGAACAATCTTGTTTTTCAGGCCAACAACCATATCACTTGTATACACTAAAAATAGCAGTGGACCAAGAACACTGCCCTGCGGAACTCCAGGCATAGTAGGTCTTGGTTCACTAAAGATCTCATCCACAGCAACTAGCTGCTGCCTACGTGTTAGGGAATCTCGAAGTAATCCTAAAACATATCTGTATTTGATCTCCACCCGCTGTTCTAGCAACCCCATTCCATAAGGTAAACTATAAATTAAATTACCTAAAAATCCTCCGTGCTGAAGCTACTTGCATGAATACTCTCCAACTGGTCTGAATCTTGCAGATTTATTTCATAGGGATCTCCCATCATCCCTTATCATAAGATCAACTACCAATGACTTACTCTAGGTTCGAATCTCTTAGTATATATATATATATATATATATATATATATATATATATATATATATATATATATATATATATATATATATATATATATATATATATTGTCATAAACTGGGTGTCTTGGTTGGGGGAAGAATTGAACAAATTTGAAAATGGTGACTGCAAAGAGACCAAGTGCACCCAGATTATGAACAAAGGAAAAGTTATTTGAAACTTCCTTAGATTTGCCCTGGTTTTACAATCAAATGAGGAAGGTCACCATTTTGGAATTAGAATTCTTTTACAATTTACAGGGGTTTAATTACAGAGACTTAGCAATGAAACAAGGAGACAAACAAAACAAAATGGTAGCCGATGGGCAGACTCATTAATTGGATACATAGAACAATAATGCAGTGATTGGCAACAAGCAAGCTGATTAATAAGGGGGCCAATGTACAATACAATTATTCCAGTTACAATAAAAATAGCTTAGTCATGCCCCGATTACACTAAATAGTCTCAGTTAGATGCTACAAAGGAGGGAACTCCAGGATGGGGAAAATAATTCATATAAAACTTGGCGGGGCCACAATGGATTTCAGAGATCAGACTGCGTCCAGGAATATTTTCAGGATTGGAAAGGCAGTCAGAATTATCGGGCACAGAGCTCACGGATTGGTTGGTCTCTCCTTGTATGACCATTTTGGGCGCCCAAACAATCGTCTTGGCTGTCCGTCAAAGATAGTTCAACCAGACGAGCGGAAGAGAGTGCAGCACGTGCGTTCCCGACAAAGGTCACAGGAGTCTCTGCCTTCTTCCAAAACACAGCGTCTTGAATTTTGAACTTTGTGCCAATCGTACCTGCAAGGAGTCATACACCAGCACAAAAGCAGAGGGAAAAAGTTCTTAAGGTTATATAAGTGCTAACAGATTAAAGTCCTACCTGGCCACTAGCCCTAATATGCCTATTGACCTTCCCCATACCTAAATGCTCCCACATCCCGTGATGGAGGTGAAAAGGAGGTTGAGATCGGGAGGCCTATTGTTTCCCCAGAATCAGGCGATGGGAGGGGCTTTTTACACTGCTATACACTGGTGCTAACAGCTATTATCTGGTTCAAATATTCTCACGGCTACAACTCGCCATATTGGCATCCACTTTAAGCTAACGGAAATAAAAAAAAAATTCCCTAGAAGTTAGCCTGATAACAGCTGAATAGGAAGGAGGGATGTAAATCATTGATAGGACCCCCCTTAAAAAAGGCCCTTCACACCCTTTCGGGTGTGAGGGTCTTAGCTAATTCCTCCCGACTGGCCTGTGACCCTACTTAAGGTGGATTGTAGCTCTACACATCTAAAGGAACCTACCTAACTGCTAAGAGGTGTTCTGAATTGGCTAATTTACAGGCCTAACCTACCTAAGGGTATAGATACGGCTACTAACTGGCTATGGTGACAGGAGAAATCCATGCCTAGACAAATGCACACGGTAAACACCTAACCTAACCTAACCTACTATCCCCACGACTCTGGCACTGAACGAGCTGGCACTAACGAATGGCACGCACTGAATTAGGATCGGCACAACGCTTTACGATTAACACACAACAAATTGAAACATGACTAACCTGAAGGGTAACTCACAAAGTATGATTAAGTAATGTATCAGTTTGAGTCTAGAGTGGGTTGGAAGGAGGTTAGTTGGAAGAGGGTTAGTAGTACAAAGGCCTAAGTGGTTAATGGTTAATGCTACGGGCTCAGAGGTCACACAGGCTACCTTCTCTGGGCAGGTGCCAGGAGCGCTCTGAGATGGAAGCGGCACTGTGCCAGCGGGCACAAGTGCCAAGATAGCTTATGGCTCTGACTCTCTAAGTGAATTTCTTCCGTCCCTTCTTCTTCTTTGGGGGCCTCCAGGGTCTGGCTAGGCCATTCCTATAGGGCGATGAGGATACTGACTCTGAAGAACGGCCAGGAGTGCCGTCAGAAGCAGGATCAGGGGCAGCCTCAGGGGCTCTGGGCTGGTCTCCCACTTCGGCTGCTGCGACAACCGTCATGGGAAGAGAATCAGCGTCTGCATCCTGGCCGGACAGTTCCTGATCGACCAGAAAAGAGGTACTGTCCAGGCCTGCCAGAGGGTCATCCTCTGCAGTTGGAAGAGTGTGGGAAGAAGAAATGTCAGGGGTCGGAGGTACGCACTGAGCGATGATTATGGTGGTGAGGTTTGGTGGATCTCCCATAGGAGGATCTGTGTCATGTTCTGGATCCGGCACTGGCACTAACTCAGGGCCAGGCACGGGAAGCACGCTTGGCGGAGAGCATCCAGCCAAGATAGGCGGAGCTTGGCACTGACCAGTGCTCGCATGTGGCATTGGCAGCGAATTGGTGTCAAAGCTGAAGGGGGACCCGGGGGATGAAGACCCCTTGGTGTCCCGGGCGTGATTTGGGACAGCGATTCCTGTCTTGGTGAGAGGGCTGGGCCTCTCGGTTCGGTGAAGTTGCCGCTGGGGCTAGCTTACTGGGTCACTTTGACCATCTCTCGGAGTGGCCCCTTACGTTGCAGGTCCTGCAGCGGTAATTTGTGAGATCCCTTCGTGAGAAGGGAGGAATGTGTTGGTGGCCGTCCAGTCACGAGATCTGCGGACTAGGCTTGGAATGTGGATGTGGTGGATTAGGTTCTGTCGCTTTTCTGCGAATGGAAGGTTTGGCTGACGGTGGCACAGCTGTCACAAAGGCTGTGTCCCTATCCAAAGAAGTTGCAGTGGATTTGCTGGCGGAAGCAGTCAGGCAACAGAGTGGTGTGGGGGTGGGACATCCCCAGAGGATGTCTCGACCAAGCAGGAACTCCACTCCGTGCCTAATTCGCTTGACCACACCAAGATGGTGCACTTTGTTGCTCCAAGGGGTGATCACCCTGAGCTCAACTGTGGGGACGGCCAGGGACTGTTCGTCCACCCAGGTCATGGTCCACTTGGTGTGCTCCTCTACCTTGGCACTGGCTGGCACTTGGTCCCGATCGATCAGACTAATGTCTGAGCCAGTGTCAGCAGTAGTTAGCAGGTGCACTGGTGGGCTAGAACCATCCAGAGAAGCCACTGAGACAGACTGTGTCCAGACCCTCTCAGGGTGAGTTCTCTCTGGTGGCTCAGCTAAGGAGGCGGTGGCACTAATCATGTGGACGTGCCTGTGCATGACCACATGTTTTGGGCATGCAGGATACCCGGAAGTAGAGTGTCCTGAAGCTCCACAGTCTCGGCAGGGGCCCCGATGATATGTTGATTTCCCGGCAGTGACAGTGTGCTGGGAAGATGGTGTTGAGTTAGGCGGAGAGGAAGACTGGCAGTTGTTGGTAGGCTGCCGAGGGTTGTTGCCCTGCTGATTGCTATCTTTGTAGCAGCAGTCTGCTTCGGCATGGCCGTACCTTTTACAGATGGGGCACAGAGGTTTGTTAGGCGGGCCGTTCCGTGAGCGATTGAAAAAGAGAGGTGTTCAGGTGGCACTATTTTGCTCGACAAGGTGCTGTGGGAGGGATTGTATGTCTCCCAGGCATCAGCTAAGCAGCAGGCTTCCTTGAGGGTGGCTGGCTGCTTATCATTAAGATACACAGCCAGTGGCCTGGGCACACACTGGAAGAGGTCCTCCAGCCTGGTCCGGTTGAACAAATCCTCAAAGGTGTCGCACCGCATAGACTCTAACCAGCGGGTCCCAGCTTGGGTCTTGTGACAGGCCCATTCTGTCCAGGACCAGTTGACGTTCTTAGCCATACCTCGGAATCATTGTCTCCACCTCTCGGGTTATTTCATATGCCTTAGCGATGGCCTCAAGGATGGCAGCCATGTCCCCTCGTTGATCTCTTTCCAGGGCTCGGTGGGCAGCCTTAGCCTTCCCGTCTACGTGCTTGGTAAGGCCCTCTCAGCCAGGCTGACGTCATAGGTCTCGAAAAGGAATTCGGTCTCTTCGAGCCATTGTTCCGGCTCGTCTTCAGTCCATTTTCCCACAAGGTTATTGACTGTCAACAGAGAGGTATTCAGTGCAGATGGAGTGGGGCTAGAGGCTTGTTGTGCTGCTAAAGCTTCGGCACTCTCCTTTTTGGCTCTCTCCAACTCGAGCTTCCTGTCTTTGAGGGCTAGTTCATGCTGTCTTCTTCGCTCCTCTCTTTCTTCTTCTTGCTGTCTTTGTTTGATCTTCATACTCTCTCTTCTCAGCAATCTGTTCCTTTACAAACCTTTGAAGGGCCTGGCCAGAAAGACCGTCCTCCTTCCCTATATTCCTAAAATATTGGTGCTCCTCGGTTGACATGTTGCTGATGGGGGAAGGGGTGCTGAGTGAGTTAACTGGGTGTTCCCGGAGGAAAAGGCTTGTGAGGATGAGGAAGTGTCCTTAGTTTATTGGCACTTCAGTGAGTGGCACCTGTGAATGAGGTGGCACTGTGGATGAGTGTGCCGTGTGAAGGTCACACTTGGGGAAAGCGTTCTTGAAGGAAGTCTGAGTCCTTATGGGCGGATACGATAGTAAATGGAGTGCTCCTGAAGGCTCTATGGTCCTTATGGGCGGATGCACTGTTAATGAGGTGTTCCTGAAGGAGCCGCGGTCCTTATGGGCGGAAACACTGGTTGTATGGCACTCTGTTTCTTCAATACAGGTGCAGTGGTTTATAAGAGGTTGCTTTGGTTGGGTGGCACTGTGGTGCCGGTGCGCTCCGTGGAGCAATGCAAAATGTCAGTGCATGAATTGGCACTGGAGGTGAGGTTCTCTGCCTGAGCAGAAGGTAAGTAGGGAGTAGAAAGGTAAATGAGAGAATCCAGCAGAAGGGAAGAGAAAGGAAAGTGAAAGGAGAAAGATAAGTGCTTCAGTGATTGGGTGCTTAGCAGTGCCGCAGATTAGGGCCACTGAGAGAAATGGAAACTGGATGTGACACGAGTGGGTAGCTAGTTATGAGAACTAGAGGGCGCTGCCTGACATGAGGACAGGTAGGCAACGAGAGAGGCACACAATGTGGTAAGATACCCCACTCCCTGCACTCCAGTTGGAAAACGCGTAACAATATAGATATACATGCGCTTTATAGTGTACGATAAATGATCTGAGCTGAAACACTTGAAAAGGAAAAAACTGTTCTGCGCGATTATTCGCTAAAAACAAGTGCTCATACTGCACGCACTGTGTATATGATAAAATTTAATGGGTAATGAATTTGAAATTCTGGCTTAAGTGTTAAGAGAATTCTTTGTATCTGCTTTTATGATTTGTGAGTTGGTTCCCAAACTCGTAAGTAAATTATGTCGGTCCCGTGTTAAAATGAAAGGATACGCGAGGGAAAAGAAGGAAAAAAAATCTCTCTCTCTCTCTCTCTCTCTCTCTCTCTCTCGGTGAGCGTTGTGTAATGGAACTTATTTGTTATGAAATTTTAATTACTTTACCTTGCGCTTAAGCGAAAATAAATTATGGTTGCGAAATTACATTAAGTTAAGGTTTCTTTCTTTTACAAAATGAATTCGAGGTAACTTACATCAGGTTACTAAAGCATTCTCGCCCTGACAAGTGTAAACAAGTATAAACAAAGTTGTAACTAAGTTCGAAGATATTCAAGTCTCTCGTGAGGGCTTACGATCAGGCGAAAGTGATGAATGTTCATTAGGCATGAATGAAAGATGTGGGAGCGAGTCGCGAGTGAAAAGGACAGCTGATCATTCGCTCTTGCTTCGTCGTGCGACAGAGAACGAGGGAGTGGAATTGGAGAAAAAAACTCTACTTTTTTGCTAAGTGCAGGTTTTGAATGCGAAATGAATTATTTAACTTTCAATATCTGCAATGTCTTTACATTACTTTAATATTCATTGGGAGGGTCGTTAAACAACTACGCTCAGGAAGGTTTTTATTTCTCCAACACTGGGACATTCATGCATGCGCCATTTTGAACATAGCGTTTCTCGCTAGCCGTGTAAATGCAGATACCGCCACATGGTTTCCTGTAAGCTACTGGTTATCTCAAAATTTATCACTAACCAAGGAATGTACATTTTTTTGCTGTAAATATTCCAAAATAAACTCCTAGCTACTAGTCCTAGCTTACACATGCAAAATTCCCTAACTACACACTCCCTAATTCTTAAGTGGCAACCTCACACCATGTCCTACACTTTGGAAATTTTGCGGGTAGACACTTCGCGCTTACCTAGCTGTTTTCGCTAACATAAAAACCTATACGTTCTCCTGTGTTATGAACGCTTGTAACGATACGAGAATTGTTGCGTTTCTTTAAAGGAATATTAATATCACTTCTCTTATTTCCTTAATAATAGAAACATGCACATACCCCGTTTACCAACATTCTCCGCTCCGATAGTTCCTGTGCCCTTTGAATAATGAAATGATTACCGTAAATTTAAATTAATTGATTATATATATTCCTGGTTTTTTCCTAGTCTAGCTTAATAGCGAGGCTAATTAACGCTAATATGACTAGTCCTGGCAAGATGTCGTCACTGTCCTAAACTGGGTGTCTTGGTTGGGGGAAGAATTCAACAAATTTGAAAATGGTGACTGCAAAGGGACCAAGTGCACCCAGATTATGAACAAAGGAAAAGTTATTTGAAACTTACCTTAGATTTTCCCTGGTTTTACAATTAAATGAGGAAGGTCGCCATTTTGGAATTAGAATTCTTTTACAATTTACAGGGGTTTATTTACAGAGATTTAGCAATGAAACAGGGAGACAAACAAAACAAAATGGTAGCCGATGGGCAGACTCATTAATTGGATACATAGAACAATAATGCAGTGATTGGCAACAAGCAAGCTGATTAATAAGGGGGCCAATGTACAATACAGTTATTCCAGTTACAATAAAAAATAGCTTAGTCATGCCCCAATTACACTAAACAGTCTCAGTTAGATGCTACAAAGGAGGGAACTCCAGGATGGGGAAAATAATTCATACAAAACTTGGCGGGGCCACAACGGATTTCAGAGATCAGACTGCGTCCAGGAATATTTTCAGGATTGGAAAGGCAGTCAGAATCATCGGGCACAGAGCTCACAGATTGGTTGGTCTCTCCTTGTATGACCATTTTGGGCGCCCATACAATCGTCTTGGTTGTCCGTCAAAGTTAGTTCAACCAGAGGGGCGGAAGTGAGTGCAGTACTTGCGTTCCTGACGAGGTCACAGGAGTCTCTGCCTTCTTCCAAAACATACGCCAGCACAAAAGCAGAGGGAAAAAGTTCTTAAGGTTAAGTACTTACAGATTAAAGTCCTACCTGGCCACTAGCCCTAATATGCCTATTGACCTTCCCCATACCTAAATGCTCCCACATCCCGTGATGGGGGTGAAAAGGGGGTTGAGAGTGGGAGGCCTATTGTTTCCCAGAATCAGGCGATGGGAGGGGCTTCTTACACTGCTATACACTGGTGCTAACAGCTATTATCTGGTTCAAATATTCTCACGGCTACAACCCGCCATATTGGCACCCACTTTAAGCTAATGGAAATGAAAAAAAATTCCCTAGAAGTTAGCCTGATAACAGCTGAATAGGAGGGAGGGATGTAAATCATTGATAGGTCCCCCCCTCAAAAAAGGCCCTTCACACCCTTTCGGGTGTGAGGGTCTTAGCTAATTTCTCCCGACTGGCCCGTGACCCTACATAAGGTGGATTGTGGCTCTCCACATCTAAAGGAACCTACCTAACTGCTAAGAGGGGTTCTGAATTGGCTAATTTACAGGCCTAACCTACCTAAGGGTATAGATACGGCTACTAACTGGACATGGTGACAGGAGAAATCCATGCCTAGACAAATGCACATGGTAAACACCTAACCTAACCTAACCTACTATCCCCACGACTCTGGCACTGAGCGAACTGGCACTAACGAAGGTTAGTTGGAAAAGGGTTAGTAGTACAAAGGCCTAAGTGGTTGATGGTTAATGCTACGGGCTCAGAGGTCACACAGGCTACCTTCTCTGGGCAGGTGCCAGGAGCGCTCTGAGATGGAAGCGGCACTGTGCCAACGGGCATGAGTGCCAAGAGAGCTTATGGCTCTGACTCTCTAAGTGAATTTCTTCCGTCCCTTCTTCTTCTTTGGGGGCCTCCAGGGCCTGGCTAGGCCATTCCTATGGGGCGATGAGGATACTGACTCTGAAGAACGGCCAGGAGTGCCATCAGAAGCAGGATCAGGGGCAGCCTCAGGGGCTCTGGGGTGGTCTCCCACTTCGGCTGCTGCGACAACCATCATGGGAATAGAATCAGCGTCTGTATCCTGGCCGGACAGTTCCTGGTCGACCAGAAAAGAGGTACTGTCCAGGCCTGCCAGAGGGTCGTCCTCTGCAGTTGGAAGAGTGTGGGAAGAAGAAACGTCAGGGGTCGGAGGTTCGCACTGAGCGATGATTATGGTGGTGAGGTTTGGTGGATCTCCCATAGGAGGATCCGTGTCATGTTCTGGATCCGGCACTGGCACTAACTCAGGGCCAGGCACGGGAAGCATGCTTGGCGGGGAGTATCCAGCCAAGATAGGCAGAGCTTGGCACTGACCAGTGCTCGCAAGTGGTACTGGCAGCGAATTGGTGTCAGACAAAGCTGAAGGGGGACCCGGGGGATCAAGACCCCTCGGTGTCCCGGGCATGATTTGGGACAGCAATTCCTGTCTTGGTGAGAGGGCTGGGCCTCTCGGTTCAGTGGAGTTGCCACTGGGGCTAGCTTACTGGGGCACTTTGACCATCTCTTGGAGTGGCCCCCTACGTTGCAGGTCGCGGTAATTTGTGAGATCCCTTCGTGAGGAGGGAGGAATGCGTTGGTGGCCGTCCAGTCGCAAGATCTGCGGACTAGGCCTGGAATGTGGATGTGGTGGATTAGGTTCTGTCGCTTTCCTGCGAATGGAAGGTTCGGCTGACAGTGGCACAGCTGTCACAAAGGCTGTGTCCCTATCCGAAGAAGTTGCAGTGGATTTGCTGGCGGAAGCAGTCAGGCAACAGAGTGGTGTGGGGGTGGGACATCCCCAGAGGATGTCTCGACCAAGCAGGAACTCCACTCCGTGCCTAATTCGCTTGACCACACCAAGATGGTGCACTTTGTTGCTCCAAGGGGTGATCACCCTGAGCTCAACTGTGGGGACAGCCAGGGACTGTTCGTCCACCCAGGTCACAGTCCACTTGGTGTGCTCCTCTACCTTGGCACTGACTGGCACTTGGGCCCGATCGATCAGACTAATGTCTGAGCCAGTGTCGGCAGTAGTTGGCAGGTGCACTGGTGGGCTAGAACCATCCAGAGAAGCCACTGAGACAGACTGTGTCCAGACCCTCTCAGGGTGAGTTTTCTCTGGCGGCTCAGCTAAGATGGCGGTGGCACTAATCATGTGGACGTGCCTGGGCATGACCACATGTTTTGGGCATGCAGGATACCCGGAAGTAGAGTGTCCTGAAGCTCCACAGTCTCGGCAGGGCCACCAATGATATGTTGATTTCCCGGCAGTGACGGTGTGCTGGGAAGACGGTGTTGAGTTAGGCGGAGAGGAAGACTGGCAGTTGTTGGTAGGCTGCCGAGGGTTGATGCCCTGCTGATTGCTATCTTTGTAGCGGCAATCTGCTTTGGCATGGCCGTACCTTTTACAGATGGGGCACGGAGGTTTGTTAAGCGGGCCGTTCCATGAGCAATTGAAACCCGAGAGGTGTCCGGGTGGCACTATTTTGCGGGACAAGGTGCTGTGGGAGGGATTGTATGTCTCCCAGGCATCAGCTAAGCAGCAGGCTTCCTTGAGGGTGGCTGGCTGCTTATCATTAAGATACACAGCCCCTGGTCTGGGTGCACACTGGAAGAGGTCCTCCAGCCTGGTCTTTAGAACAAATCCTCAAAGGTGTCGCACCGCATAGACTCTGACCAGCGGGTCCCAGCTTGGGTCTTGTGACAGGCCCATTCTGTCCAGGACCAGCTGACGTTCTTAGCCATACCTCGGAATTGTTGTCTCCACCTCTCAGGGGTTATTTCATACGCCTTAGCGATGGCCTCACGGACGGCAGCCATGTCCCCTTGTTGATCTCTTTCCAGGGCTCGGTGGGCAGCCTTAGCCTTCCTGTCTAGGTGCTTGGTAAGCAGTAAGGCCCTCTCAGCCAGGCTGACGTCATAGGTCTCGAAAAGGAATTCGATCTCTTCGAGCCATTGTTCCGGCTCGTCTTCAGTCCATTTTCCCACAAGGTTATTGACTGTCAACAGAGAGGTATTCAGTGCAGATGGAGTGGGGCTAGAGGCTTGTTGTGCTGCTAAAGCTTCGGCGCTCTCCTTCTTGGCTCTCTCCAACTCGAGCTCCCTGTCTTTGAGGGCTTGTTCATGCTGTCTTCTTCGCTCCTCTCTTTCTTCTTCTCGCTGTCTTTGTTGTTCTTCATACTTTCTCTTCTCAGCAATCTGTTCTTTTACAAACCTTTGAAGGGCCTGGCCGGAAAGACCGTCCTCCTTCCCTATATTCCTAAAATATTGGTGCTCCTCGGTTGACATGTTGCTGATGGGGGAAGAGGTGCTGAGTGAGTTAACTGGGTGTTCCCGGAGGAAAAGGCTTGTGAGGATGAGGAAGTGTCCTTAGTTTATTGGCACTTCAGTGAGTGGCACCTATGAATGAGGTGGCACTGTGGATGAGTGTGCCGGGTGAAGGTCACACTAGGGGAAAGCATTCTTGAAGGAAGTCGGAGTCCTTATGGGCGGATACGCTAGTAAATGGAGTGCTCCTAAAAGCTCTAAGGTCCATATGGGCGGATGCACTGTTAATGAGGTGTTCCTGAAGGAGCCGCGGTCCTTATGGGTGGAAACACTGGTTGTATGGCACGCTGTTTCTTCAATACAGGTGCAGTGGCTTATAAGAGGTTGCTTTGGTTGGGTGGCACTGTGGTGCCGGTGCGCTCCATGGAGCAATGCAAAATGTCAGTGCATGAATTGGCACTGAAGGTGAGGTTTTCTGCCTGAGCAGAAGGTAAGTAGGGAGTAGAACGGTAAATGAGAGAATCCAGCAGAAGGGAAGAGAAAGGAAAGTGAAAGGAGAAAGATAAGTGCTTCAGTGATTGGGTGCTTAGCAGTGCCGCAGATTTGGGGCACTGAGAGAAATGGAAACTGGATGTGACACGAGTGGGTAGCTAGTTATGAGAACTAGAGGGCGCTGCCTGACATGAGGACAGGTAGGCAACGAGAGAGGCACACAATGTGGTAAGATACCCCACTCCCTGCACTCCAGTTGGAAAACGCGTAACAATATAGATATACATGTGCTTTATAGTGTATGATAAATGATCTGAGCTGAAGCACTTGAAAAGGAAAAAACTGTTCTGCGCGATTATTCGCTAAAAACAAGTGCTCATACTGCACGCACTGTGTATATGATCAAATTTAATGGGTAATGAATTTGAAATTCCGGCTAAAGTGTTAAGAGAATTCTTTGTATCTGCTTTTATGATTTGTGAGTTGGTTCCCAAACTCATAAGTAAATTATGTCGGTCCCGTGTTAAAATGAAAGGATATGCGAGGGAAAAGAAGGAAAAAAAAAATCTCTCTCTCTCTCTCTCTCTCGGTGAGCGTTGTGTAATGGAACTTATTTGTTATGAAATTTTAATCACTTTGCCATGTGCTTAAGCGAAAATAAATTATGGTTGCGAAATTACATTAAGTTAAGGTTTCTTTCTTTTACAAAATGAATTCGGGGTAACTTCCGTAAGGTTACTAATGCATTCTCGCCCTGACAAGTGTAAACAAAGATGTAACTAAGTTCGAAGATATTCAAGTCTCTCGTGAGGGTTTACGATTGGGCGAAAGTGATGAATGTTCGTTAGGCATGAATGAAAGATGTGGGAGCGAGTCGCGCATGAAAAGGACAGCTGATCGCTCGCTCTTGCTTCGTCGTGCGACAGAGAACGATGGAGTGGAACTGGAGAAAAAAAACTACTTTTTTGCTAAGTGCGGGTTTTGAATGCGAAATGAATTATTTAACTTTCAATATCCGCAATGTCTTTACTTTAACATAGCGTTTCTCGCTAGCCGTGTAAGTGCCAGATACCGCCACACGGTTTCCTGTAAGCTACTGGTTATCTCAAAATTTATCACTAACCAAGGAATGTACATTTTCTTTGCCGTAAATATTCCGAAATAAACTCCTAGCTACTGGTCCTAAGGTGGGTACACACATGCGAACAGAACCTTGTATTGTAACCGTTTCTTGTAACAAAAACGCAAGTGTGGACGCTTCCTCTAACCCAAACCCCGAACCCGCGAGGTTCGAGGCTCCGTTCGCCCTCCGTCCCGGCAATTGTCGGTTTTTGGGCCCCGAATCAAAGGGAGGTCTCTTTGCACGTTACGCAATGTGTGGACGGGACCTGTATTGCACGCGTATCAACAGAGGTTGCTGAACTTGTGGACACCGACTATGAACAAGGCCGTTCATAGTAGAGTCCCTTGTATTGGTCAGTCTCATGCCCTTGGTGTAAGTACGTATATGTCTACCATGGCTGATTGGAGTGAGGAAGAGGTCCTTCAATTTATTAGTTACTACCAGTTTTATAATATTCTCAAAATCTGTCGAAGACATTCTGGTGAAATTTTTGTAGTGGCCAGAAACTTCTTGGAATCTCATGCCAGCGAGTAATTCCCGACCACTGTATTCTAGCCTTCTAGTATATAACCTTGATTGCCATCATCTTCTTTTATTTCGCTTCATCTTCGTTAAATAATGTATATAAATATATATAGGCGGCAGCTGCTACTTGCATGGTGGCCATCGTGGGTAAACAAACCGGACAGAGACAGACTGATGATCGCAGTGGATTGCAATGAAGTTACGTGCTTAACGTGGTTACGGTTCGTCCTCAACATTTTGACACCTTGCAACCGTATATGCGTAACTCAGTTACGCATACAAGGTTCGGCTCTCGTGTGTACCCACCTCTAGCTTACACATGCAAAATTCCCCAACTACACACTCCCTAATTCTTAATTGGCAACTCACACCCTGTCCTACACTTTGGAAATTTTGCGGGTAGACACTTCGCGCTTACCTAGCTGTTTTCGCTAATATAAAAACCTATACGTTCTCCTGTGTTATGAACGCTTGTAACGATACGAGAATTGTTGCGTTTCTTTAAAGGAATATTAATATCACTTCTTTTATTTCCTTAACAATAGAAACATGCACATACCCCGTTTACCAACATTCTCCGCTCCGATCGCTCCTGTGCCCTTTGAATAATGAAATGATTACCGTAAATTTAAATTAATTGATTATATATTCCTGGTTTTTTCCTAGTCTAGCTTAATAGCGAGGCTAATTAACGCTAATATGACTAGTCCTGGCAAGATGTCGTCACTGTCATAAACTGGGTGTCTTGGTTGGGGGAAGAATTGAACAAATTTGAAAATGGTGACTGCAAAGGGACCAAGTGCACCCAGATTATGAACAAAGGAAAAGTTATTTGAAACTTACCTTAGATTTTCCCTGGTTTTACAATTAAATGAGGAAGGTCGCCATTTTGGAATTAGAATTCTTTTACAATTTACAGGGGTTTATTTACAGAGATTTAGCAATGAAACAAGGAGACAAACAAAACAAAATGGTAGCTGATGGGCAGACTCATTAATAGGATACGTAGAACAATAATGCAGTGATTGGCAACAAGCAAGCTGATTAATAAGGGGGCCAATGTACAATACAATTATTCCAGTTACAATAAAAATAGCTTAGTCATGCCCCGATTACACTAAATAGTCTCAGTTAGATGCTACAAAGGAGGGAACTCCAGGATGGGGAAAATAATTCATATAAAACTTGGGGTTGCCACTACGGATTTCAGAGATCAGACTGCGTCCAGGAATATTTTCAGGATTGGAAAGGCAGTCAGAATTATCGGGCACAGAGCTCACGGATTGGTTGGTCTCTCCTTGTATGACCATTTTGGGCGCCCATACAATCGTCTTGGTTGTCCGTCAAAGATAGTTCAACCAGAGGAGCGGAAGAGAGTGCAGCACGTGCATTCCCGACGAGGTCACAGGAGTCTCTGCCTTCTTCCAAAACATGGCGTCTTGAATTTCGAACTTTGGGCCAATCATACCTGCAAGGAGTCATACGCCAGCACAAAAGCAGAGGGAAAAAGTTCTTAAGGTTAAGTACTTACAGATTAAAGTCCTACCTGGCCACTAGCCCTAATATGCCTATTGACCTTCCCCATACCTAAATGCTCCCACATCACGTGATGGGGGTTAAAAGGGGGTTGAGAGTGGGAGGCCTATTGTTTCCCAGAATCAGGCAGTGGGAGGGGCTTCTTACACTGCTATACACTGGTGCTAACAGCTATTATCTGGTTCAAATATTCTCACGGCTACAACCCACCATATTGGCATCCACTTTAAGATAACGGAAATGAAAAAAAATTCCCTAGAAGTTAGCCTGATAACAGCTGAATAGGAGGGAGGGATGTAAATCCTTGATAATATATATATATATATATATATATATATTATATATATTAACTTTATCACATACACAATTGTTCTGTGCATTAGTAGAATTACTAAATGGACCTCATTCAAACTGGATGGTATCTAACGGAGCTTTTTATTCAGAAAAAGTTACAAGCTTTCTTGGACAAACAGTTCACATTATCAAGTATCTGTACAGTGAGCAGACGCGTAGTCCAGCTGTATTTATATCTGTGTGCTGAGTACTTTTAATCCTATAATCGTCTAGCTCCTCCTGTGTGACCCCCACCCCCTCGTGACCTTGGTCTTTCTCTGAGTCCTTCTTCCAGGTGTCCATTTTCCGTGCGTTCTCTTGCGTTTTTCCTTCGTTTCCTTGCTACTGTGGAGTATACGATTTTTCTAGATATGCTGTCTTCAAAGCCGTTTCCGGTGTTCCCTGCCATCGTGTTGTTGGCGCAAGTTATGAAAGCGTTCTCTACAACCAGTCTAGATGTTTTGTTGGTGTTCCTGTACAGAAAACTCATATTTTCCCAGTCTATTCTATGATCATTTTCCCAACAGTGTTTGGCAACTGCCGACGTCTGATTATAATGCCTTATGTTCTGCAGATGTTTGCTTCGCTCTTTACATGATTTGCCAGTTTCGCTATAGTACCCTTCTTCACAGTATATGGCAGCGTGTCTAGACTGTGAAGAAGGGTACTATGGCGAAACTGGCAAATCATGTAAAGAGCGAAGCAATCAACATCTGCAGAACATAAGGCATTATAATCAGACGTCGGCAGTTGCCAAACACTCTTGGGAAAATGATCACAGAATAGACTGGGAAAATATGAGTTTTCTGTACGGGAACACCAACAAAACATCCAGACTGGTTGTAGAGAACGCCTTTATAACTTGTGCCAACAACACGATGGTAGGGAACACCGGAAACGGCTTTGAAGACAGCATATCTAGAAAAATCGTATACTCCACAGTAGCAAGGAAATGAAGGAAAAACGCAAGAGAACGCACGGAAAACGGACACCTGGAAGAAGGAATCAGAGAAAGACCAAGGTCACGAGGCGGTGGGGGTCACACAGGAGGAGCTAGGCGATTATAGGATTAAAAGTACCCAGCACACAAATATAAATACAGCTGGACTACGCGTCTGCTCACTGTACGGATACTTGATAGCGTCTGCTCACTGTACGGATACTTGATAATGTGGACTGTTTGTCCAAGAAAGCTTGTAACTTTTTCTGAATAAAAAGCTCCGTTAGATACCATCCAGTTTGAATGAGGTCCTTTTAGTAATATTATATATATATATATATATATATATATATATATATATATATATATATATATATATAATATATATATATATATATATATATATATATATATATATATATATAATATATATATATATATATATGTGTATGTATATAAATATATATGCTTGTGTGTGTGTGAATTTTTGTCACATACACCGTGCCATTTCTTTATTTTCACAAAAATTAAGCTACAAATGTTGTTTAGTAGCAAATTCACCCATCCCTGTCCACTTCCGTAGTGACTTTAATGTGTTGACGATATGATTTGTGTATGGACAGGGAATGAAAAGGTAAATAACTTTGTTGAAAAGTTAAATAGGTTAGTACCTTTAATGAAATTCACCATGGAAATGGAAAAGGATGGGTGTTTATCCTTTTTGGATGGCCTAATACGTAGAAAAAGTAATGTGTTTAAATACGGTGTTTACAGAAAACCTGCAAATATATCTTCCTGTGTGCATTTCTATTCAAGTCAAAGCAATAAGGTTAAGAAGTCAGTGGTCGCATATATGTTTTTAAGAGCATTACGTATATGTAGCCCTGAATTTATCGCTGATGAAGTTCATCCTTGGAGGGGTGGGTAGAGTTGTCGGCTAGCACGCTATTGGCCCAGTGTTCAACTCTCTGCCGGCCAATGAAGAATTAGAGGAATTTATTTCTGGTGATAGAAATTCACTTCTCTTCATAATGTGGTTCGGATTCCACAATAAGCTGTAGGTCCCGTTGCTAGCTAACCAGTTGGTTCTTAGCCACGTAAAATAAACCTAAGCCTTCGGGCCAGCCCTAGGAGAGCTATTAATCAGCTCAGTGTCTGGTTAAAAATCCTGACAGTATATTAGACAATGCATTAGAAGCGGCAAAAGACTGTATCAAACCAGAAAATTTGCTTGCAATACCAAATAACAATAATATGAAAGATATCCCCATCTTAAGATCTTTGGGGTTAATGTCGCATTTAAGCACAATAAAACTATGAAACATGTACTTAAAGAACTCTCCCGATAGTAATAAAGGGTATGTGAATATAAAATCCAATGCAAGTCTTGTGACAGCTTTTATACATGTTAAACGGTTAACAGCATAAAAACTGCGATACGTGAACAGCGCAATTTTATGTACATGTTCGTGAGAGCAATCTTGCCAGCAAATGGGAAGAAGGCAAAAAAGATAATGTTTTCTAGCAGTGCACTGGAAAGGAATTTTCATTGAATGTCGCTTTATCAAAAAAAGTTATCGCCATAATGTTAATATCAGTCAGTACAAACTTGATCCTATAACCTCAAGAGAAATTTGTAAAATGTTTAAATTTTAGGGAAGGCTGTAGGTATTTATGGAAAAAGGATTATCATATCTGTCAACATAGTGTAACGGGGAAGTAGCACCGAGTTCTTTCCCTACCCTCTGACACCTGTCAGATGTGGATTGGTATAGTCTCCTACGGTCAGTATGTTTGTCGGTACTGTCTCGAGTATATATTGTGATTTCTACCACTAGCCTTAATGAGTTTTGTCGCAATTTCCCCTTTGACACCCGTCAGTTGTGTATTCGCAGTATGAAACGGGTGTGTATGTTGGTATTTCCTGTCTCTGTAGTATATATATTTTGATTTTTGCCACTATGTATCAGTCCTTCGTCAATGGCTTGAAAATAAAGTCGAAACCAGTCAGGCATTACACCCCGTCTCTTATTTTTTCACCTGTAGTGATATGTGCAGTATACATATATGTACCATATATATATATATATTGTTACGTGTGGGGAGTCTTGGTTGATCATGTATTATTAAATTTACGTAAATTTTACGGCCCTGCAAACCAAGATTACACGTAACCTGTCACTTGAAGCCAAAAGTTAACCTCAAAGACAGACGTTAATTAGCCAAAGGTCGCCAGTTAAGGGTTATTAACCTTAACAAAGAATATTTGAGATGAATTTGATTTTAAACGCAACGGTTCTCCCAAACATTCGGACGCGAGGCATACAAAAGCATCGAGATTTAACCTGATTTTGCTTACCCTAAATCCTAGGTATTTTACTGGAATAATGGGGTTGAAGCTAACAATAAAATAATTTGACTTAATCTAGACTTCGTGAACACATATACCGTAAGTGGTGGCTGAAGGGGGAACAAAGGAAATTTGAAATACAGAAAACAAAGGATAAAAGAATGGGCGAAGTTTTGAACAAAAAGCGACTTTACCTTAGGACGAACGTTGTGCGCATCAACGACCGACGTGGAGTTCTTGCAATTGTTTCTTCACTTCACTAATAGAATAATAGACAAAGAAAGGGGGAAGAGGTCCAACTGGACGTGTTATCTCTCCGAAAGCTTGGTTCTCTCTCTGTCGTTCCCTGACCGAGCCTAGGTCAGAACAGTCCCACCAGGTGTCCACGTTCTTGTTTTCAAAACATTCGCCATGAGACAGGTAGAAAGGAAAAAGGGCCGTAGGACCACCTATTTTTAAGGCTGATATGGGAATTTTCCTATAGGGGAAAAATGGCTAAATGCTACCTATCCTTCTCCAACGGACGGTAAGGTTTTGAACTGAAGATGCACCTATATAGACAATGTCTTTTCCCGGTCTCAGTCAGGCTGATATTTTTACAATCAAAAGTTACGAGGGCGAACAGCAGTAATATTTGTAAAAGCTCCCCCCCTTAAGAGGGCCTTCACTCCCTTTTCGGGCGTGAAGGTCTATACTAAGCAAGCTGTTCGCCTCTCGTAGGTTACTCTCCTTCCCCTGAGCAGATTAGTCCTGGTTAGCCTACCTAGCTACAGAACTACCTAACCCTAGATAGGATATGAGCTATAATCACTACTTAACCTAATTCTAATAGTACTAGAAGGTGCTCACGGTTATTATAGGCTACCTCCTACAATCATGATGTGTTTTAGACCTAGCCTAGTGGTACGTTCTATGATATTCCCTAGCCTAACCTATCCTAACCCGACCGTAGCACCAACATAAGAGTTAATATTCTAACTAAATTACAACATGGTTTATGTTTAATACAATTAAAATTTACTAGTTAATTCATGAGGGTTGCCTCATATGATAAATGGGTGCCTCACTGAGGTCTTAGGCCATGCGTGTCACGAGCATCGTGGCTCGTTTCACAATAGTTGAGATTACTGAAATTAGTTAGGCTACTTACATGATTACTGCGGCTCGGTGGTAAGTGGAAAGAACAAGGTTACTAAATTGATGTACTGTACTTTAAGGTGGCCTAGGCTAGGTACAAATAAAAGGAAGAGATCACACTGGCTACCTTCTCTGGGCAAGGGGCCAGGATCACTCTTAGATGTTAGGGCACTGTGCCGAGAGGGCACTAGTGCCAGGATGAGCGTATAGCTCGGCAACTACTGGGCTCTCTTCCGCCCCTTCTTCTTCTTCTTCGGTTTCCTCCAAGGCCTATCAGTAGCTGGCCTAGCAGGTGATGAGAGCACCAACTCCGGGGACAGGCCAGAAGGGCTAGCGGGCGCGAAGTCAGGGGCAACTGCAAAAGCTGCGGGAGGACTCCCTACTCCGGCTGCTGCGACAACCGGAGCGAGAGCGATCTCGACTTCTGCGTCCGAGGATGCCAGTTCCTGGTCTTCCAAGGAAGGGGTACCATTTCGATCCTCCAGGGGTTCATCCCCTGGAATCAAATTTTGTGAAGAAGAAGCTTCGGGTGCTGGAGGCTCTCCAGTCGCGATGATCAACTAATGGGGAACCCTAAATCTCCCGGAGGAGGATTCGCCTCATGATTTAGACCCGGCATAGAGGCCTTTTCCATTGGTAGCTCAACGTCCGTGGCGGACGGAGTCTGGCACTGCTCAGTGCTCGCAAGTGGCACTGGCAGCAGTTGAGGGTCAGGCATGCCTGACAAGGGGTCCGGAGGTGCAATACCTCTCGGACGACTTGGGTTTGGCTGCGGCAGAGATTCCTGCCCCAGCAGGAGATCGTAGCCCCTCGGTGAGTTTTGTTCGGGGGCGTCCGCTGGGCGTTGCTTGCTTGGGCAGCCCTCCCAATTTGTGGAGTGGTCTGCCCGCTTGCACGTCCTGCAGCGGTACTGCTCCTCCTGAATCTCTCTTCGCGGAGGGGGAGGACCTCTTGGTGGGCCAGCCCTTCGCGATTGGAGAGGGCTAGGCCTGAAATAATTTGGTTTATGCCCCTTCCGCGGACCACTTTGGTGGGCGGAAGGTGGAGGTTTGTCATTTTTGGGAGTTACAACTGGGGCCGCCGTGGAGGCGGTAACGTGGCTGCGGAGTGGCGGTGGTGACGGGCTTCCGCAGAGAAGATCCCGACCCAACAAGAAGGCCACTCCGGGCCGAATTCCACCTACCACGCCGAGGCGGTGGGGTATCGTGCCCCAAGGTGTCATAACCTGGAGTTGGACAGTAGGAACGGTAATGGCGTGGCCCTCTATCCACTTCATTTCCCACCGGGTTTCTTCGTCAACCATGGCACCGGCTGGCACTTGGGCCCTGGCGATCAGGCTATCTGCCGCAGTGTCTACTGTGACCGGAAGGGTCATGGGCAGGCTAGTGCTCTGAAGAGGGGCCACCGAGATGTACTGGGTTTCCAGTCTCTCGGGGTAAAGGATCCGGTGCGGACCAGCCGCAGAGAATGAAGTGCTGATTAGGTTGACAAATTTGGTGGTGGGTACATGATGTGGACAGGCCGGAGATCCAGCATTGTAGTGGCTAGCAGCCCCACAGGATTTGCACGGGCCTTTTGGATGGGCTCGGTGGCCTGCAGTAACTGTTGGAGGAGAGGGCTGAGCGGATGAATCGGGAGCGGAGTTCTGGCTGGTAGGGTTAGGCTGCTTATTAGTGCCGAGTTTGTATCGGCACTCAGCTTCAGCGTGGCCCCCCTTCTTGCAATAGTTGCATATGGTCGTCCTACTAGGCAGTCCATTCTTCGGGCGAGTGGAGTTCGAGAGGTAGGCCGGAGGGATGATTCGCTTCTGAGAGGTGCTATGCGACTGATTGAAGGTTTCCCACGAATCAGCCATGCGACAAGCTTCCATAAGTGTGGAGGGCTGTTTATCGTTAAGATATACTGCAAGGGGCCCTGGCACACATTGGAAAAGGTCTTCTAGCATGGTCCGATTGAAGAGATCCTCAAACGTCGTGCAGGCCAAGGAGTCGAACCAGCGCGTACCGGACTGGGTTTTGTGACATGCCCATTCTGTCCAAGACCAGCCGACTTCCTTGGCAAGACCTCGGAACCGTTGTCTCCATTTTTCTGGGGTTATTTCGTAGGCCTTTGTAATGACTCTACGAACTTCCGCCATGTTGCCTCTCTGGCTCTTCTCCAGTGAGCGAAGCGCTGCCTTGGCTTTTCCCTCCATATGCTTGGCTAGTATTAAGGCTCTCTCCGTCTCCGTGGTGCTGTAGTTATCGAAAAGAGCCTCGATCTCCTCCAGCCATGCTTCTGGCTCGTCCTCAGTCCACTTGGGGACTAGGGAATTGATGCTCGAAATTGGAGCGTTTGATGCAGCAGGTGTAGGACTGGAGGCTTGATGACTAGCCATAGCTTCGGCATTCTCCATTTTCGCTCTCTCAAGCTCGAGCTCCTTCTCCTTTAGGGCTAACTCAGTTTCCTTGCAGGCTAACTCATGCTGTCTCCTTCTTTCTTCTCTTTCCTCTTCATATTGCCTTTGCTCGGCTTCATACTTCCTCTGCTCGAGTCTTTCTTCCTTCTCCCGCTTGGCCAAGTCGTCCACTTGCTCCTTAACCCAGGTGGTAAGTTCAGAGCCGGTGAGACCTGCCGCCGTCCCCAGCCCCAGGAAAGTTTTATAATGCTCTGCTGCCATGGTTCTGGTGGGGAAGGGCGTCTAACCGGGTCGACTGGGCGTACTTGGGCAGCGAGGAAGTGTCTCTTCAATAATGACGTGGCACCCTTTCAAAAGGTGGCACTGTAGTTTGGGTGTGCCGTGTACAGGTCACACTGGTGGCACTCAGTATCCCTAGGCACTGGTGCAGGTTAGGTTCCAGAAGAACTTTCTCTTCTGTGTTCCCTTTTGGTTTTGTTTTATTTATTTTTCTGGATTCTTGCTTGGTGGCACTTATGGTGCCAATGTGTTCCTAGGGACCCTCTACTGGAGTCCAACTAGGCTATATGGGAGGAAAGGCACTCTACACCCCCTGCAGAGTGCAACAATCGAATGAGAGAGAAAGGGAAGGTAAAAGAGAGAGAGAGAGAGAGAGATAGAGAAGTAAGCTATTCCAGTGATGAGTGCTGCAAATTATTGGCACTGTGGAATAAAGTGAATTTGGGTTTTTTTTTTTTTTTTTTTCTTAAAGATCCTCGTGAGTGGCTGGTCCCAGTACCGGCAACGGCTGGCCCCTTCTTTTTTCAGAGGGTGAAAACTACTGTTTGCTTCGGTCTGGATAGCAGGCCTCACTCGTGACCGACAGTTTATCACTGTATTGTAATTACTCTTAACTTGTCCTCATCTATTGTGGGACAGAGGTGTTTCTTTTATTTGGTTTATTGTATTCGAATTAATTAGCCTAGTGTCGGCCGTTCTTTCTTTGAAGAGGGTCACGTACACTTAGGTTAGGAATGCTTACTTGAATGACGAGAGAGAGAGAGAGAGAGAGAGAGAGAGAGAGAGAGAGAGAGAGAGATTTTCAATCAGCGAATTTCTTGCTGCTTGAGAACATGTAAACAAAGATTTTATACATGCACAATGGCATGGATCTTAATAAAATGATATAGATGCGTCGTCTTGGCTTCCTTAGGGATTACTTTATTATCTTAATTTTCCCGGGAGCCGACGTCACAAAAGTTTATCGTAAAAATTTTAAATTTTCTTTATATGATTTTATAGTAGGTATTCGTATAGGAACTTGTTATTACTCCTAACTAAGGCCTATCTTTCCCTGCCTAAATTATCTTTTGTTTTTTCCCTAGCTAAGATATTAGGAGGTGGGTTCGCTACGAAAAGCAAAAAAAAAAAAAAAAGAAATGCCCCCCCAGAGTGTCTCGGGCAGAGGTCACAATAACAAGGTCGTTGAGATGGCGGCCAAGGTCCCGTTAGGCCTAAATTTCAAAACAACCTCGGCTGGCGAAGGAAACCCCAAAATGGCCGTTTTCTCACAAACAGTTCGAACAATTTCAAAACAACCGCGCGGCGGGTATTTTCTTTTTAGCACAAATTCAAACAACGAACGAAACAAATGCAGGTATCCAGATTTTACTTTAAATATACCAATCATGCATAGTGTTTTACGTTAAGGATGGAAAACGAAATTACCAAACAACTTTGTGTCTTTTGTTATCGTATTCCTCACCCGGACATTACACAAAAGAATGAAAAGAGAAATGCTCGCTTGCCTGCGTAAATTTACGTTGTTGAACGGTACCTTTATTGTAAAATTACTATTTCAGTTCGTTTGCTACTTCACTGACACGGTTTTGAATGATTCCCGCTATATGCAAACAATAACGATCGGAATTGCCAACGCGATTTCTAAATTACTTTGTGTACATGAAACGGGCTCCGCGATTTGGTCTTACGATTCGTTACTGAACGACTTCTCGAACGCCGAACGCGGTAAAATGCCCTTGTCTTAACCGTTACAAATTGTGACTCGCTCTGCTCTCGAGTTGCACCCTTTCCTACGCTAATTCTCGCTACACTTGTTATACTATTCTCTTTACTGCTTATTATTATGCCTCGTTCCTTGTTTGGAAGAATGAAATGGAGTTCGATATCTGACTTTTATTTTTTGGAATTAATGTAATTTTAATTTCCTTTTCTCCAGATTCTTTCTCTAAAATGTACTTTAGATTCTACGCAAGGTCGCCAATGTTACGTGTGGGGAGTCTTGGTTGATCATGTATTATTAAATTTACGTAAATTTTACGGCCCTGCAAACCAAGATTACACGTAACCTGTCACTTGAAGCCAAAAGTTAACCTCAAAGACAGACGTTAATTAGCCAAAGGTCGCCAGTTAAGGGTTATTAACCTTAACAAAGAATATTTGAGATGAATTTGATTTTAAACGCAACGGTTCTCCCAAACATTCGGACGCGAGGCATACAAAAGCATCGAGATTTAACCTGATTTTGCTTACCCTAAATCCTAGGTATTTTACTGGAATAATGGGGTTGAAGCTAACAATAAAATAATTTGACTTAATCTAGACTTCGTGAACACATATACCGTAAGTGGTGGCTGAAGGGGGAACAAAGGAAATTTGAAATACAGAAAACAAAGGATAAAAGAATGGGCGAAGTTTTGAACAAAAAGCGACTTTACCTTAGGACGAACGTTGTGCGCATCAACGACCGACGTGGAGTTCTTGCAATTGTTTCTTCACTTCACTAATAGAATAATAGACAAAGAAAGGGGGAAGAGGTCCAACTGGACGTGTTATCTCTCCGAAAGCTTGGTTCTCTCTCTGTCGTTCCCTGACCGAGCCTAGGTCAGAACAGTCCCACCAGGTGTCCACGTTCTTGTTTTCAAAACATTCGCCATGAGACAGGTAGAAAGGAAAAAGGGCCGTAGGACCACCTATTTTTAAGGCTGATATGGGAATTTTCCTATAGGGGAAAAATGGCTAAATGCTACCTATCCTTCTCCAACGGACGGTAAGGTTTTGAACTGAAGATGCACCTATATAGACAATGTCTTTTCCCGGTCTCAGTCAGGCTGATATTTTTACAATCAAAAGTTACGAGGGCGAACAGCAGTAATATTTGTAAAAATATATATATATATATATATATATATATATATATATATATATATATATATATATATATATATATATATATATACGTAGACGACCACATGAAAGGTGAAAATTAAAGACCAGGTACCAAGCGCTTTCGTGTATTGCGTACACTTCTTCGGGGTACAAAGTAAAATAAATAAAGATAGACATAAACAAGAAAACTTCACAAAACAAAGATCAAAGCCACTAACAAGCTAAACATCATTACTGAATGCAATCACTAGTTTGAAGTCAAATTGTCACATACCAACAAAAAATACTTTAAAAATACTTAAGAACTGAAACTACAGTTAGAACAGGCTATTGCTAAAAGGTAACATTGTACTTCCCTACAATTTTATGAACAAGGTAACTATCTAATTTAAAAAGACCCGAACTAATATTCATAAGTTGATTGTTAAAATGCTTAATAAAGGCAGATTCAATTATATTTCTCTTAACAATGTGGTTACAAAAAATTATCTCAGATGAATTTTTCCAGTCCATACAATGGTTAAAATCATTCATATGTACAAATAAAGCACTTGTCAATTGGCCTGTTCGAACTGCGTAACGATGCTGTTTTAGACGATAATCTAGTTCTTTACCAGTTTGACCAAGGTATTTATTACTACATCCAGCACAAGGAATCGTGTAAATACAGCCATTAATTTGTTTTGGGGAGTTACGAACAATGATATTCTGAAGTGTCCCTGAATTCTTGTAAACAACAGTTATCTTGAAAATTTTCAGTAATTTTTTAATGAAACAAAGATTTACGTTATATGGAAGTGTCAAAATATTTTCTCTCACCAAAGGCTCCCTATTGGTGAGAGAAAATATTTTGACACTTCCATATAACGTAAATCTTTGTTTCATTACGCAGTTCGAACAGGCCAATTGACAAGTGCTTTATTTGTACATATGAATGATTTTAACCATTGTATGGACTGGAAAAATTCATCTGAGATAATTTTTTGTAACCACATTGTTAAGAGAAATATAATTGAATCTGCCTTTATTAAGCATTTTAACAATCAACTTATGAATATTAGTTCGGGTCTTTTTAAATTAGATAGTTATCTTGTTCATAAAATTGTAGGGAAGTACAATGTCACCTTTTAGCAATAGCCTGTTCTAACTGTAGTTTCAGTTCTTAAGTATTTTTAAAGTATTTTTTGTTGGTATGTGACAATTTGACTTCAAACTAGTGATTGCATTCAGTAATGATGTTTAGCTTGTTAGTGGCTTTGATCTTTGTTTTGTGAAGTTTTCTTGTTTATGTCTATCTTTATTTATTTTACTTTGTACCCCGAAGAAGTGTACGCAATACACGAAAGCGCTTGGTACCTGGTCTTTAATTTTCACCTTTCATGTGGTCGTCTACGTATATATTTGTCACGTGCAGTTTGGTGACTTATTGCTGATATATATATATATATATATATATATATATATATATATATATATATATATATATATATATATATATATATATATATATATATATATATATATATATATATATAATATATATTTATGCAAATATACCTTAGTGGAAAAAAATTGAACGAATATAAATTGTAACCAGTTCGGTCTTTTAAGACTTTAAGAGGAAGAATATATAATGACAGAATGACAGTACAAACGTTACACTCAGACAGTTGGCAAAAAATATTCACACATGATAGGAAAAATCAGTAGTAGTACACCCATTAGCAAAAACAAATCTTGTTTTCTCTAGCAGGATGGCTCACACCTGAGCGGTTTAGGCCCAGGTAAACTATCTTGCTTTATATACATATATATATATATATATATATATATATATATATATATATATATATATATATAAATATAATCAGTAAGCTACAAACGTCCTTAAATATCCAATTCGCTCTACCTCGGAAATAATATATTTTCATATATGTTACCGAAGGGGAATTTTTGAGTTGATAATAAGGTCGTCGTCCCGTGGGCTCGAACCAGCGAAGGACAAGAACTCAGGACTACAGTGGACGCATTAACCCACACGGCCAGCAAGTGAGGTATAAGTGGATATCATCTCCCACCTACAAATCCCCGTCGAAATCGGGTGTTTGTATTTAGAGATGATATCCACCCACCTCTGCCATGTTGACCGTGTAGTGCGTTTGTCGCACACAGCCATATTATGACTTTTTATCACGTTACCGTGATTCATATACAATCAGTAAGCTACAAACGTCCTTTAATATCCAATTCGCTCTACCTCAGAAATAATATATTTTCATATATGTTACCGGAGGGGAATTTTTTAGTTGATAATAAGTTCGTCGTCCCGTGGGCTCGAACCAGCAAAGGACAAGAACTCAGGACTACAGTGGACGCATTAACCCACACGGCCAGCAAGTGAGGTATAAGTGGATATCGTGTCCCACCTACAAATCCCCGTCGAACTCAGGTGTTTGTATTTAGAGACGATATCCACCCACCTCTGCCATTTGTAGGTGGGAGACGATATCCACTTATACCTCACTTGCTGGCCATGTGGGTTAATGCGTCCACTGTAGTCCTGAGTTCTTGTCTTTCGCTGGTTCGAGCCCACGGGACGACGAACTTATTATCAACTAAAAAATTCCCCTTCGGTAACATATATGAAAATATATTATTTCCGAGGTAGAGCGAATTGGATATTAAAGGACGTTTGTAGCTTACCGATTGTATATGAATCACGGTGACGTGATAAAAATTCATAATATGTCTGCGTGCGACAAACGCACTACATGGTCAACATGGCGGAGGTGGGTGGATATCGTCTCTAAATACAAACACCTGAGTTCGACGGGGATTTGTAGGTGGGACACGATATCCACTTATACTTCACTTGCTGGCCGTGTGGGTTAATGCGTCCACTGTAGTCCTGAGTTCTTGTCCTTCGCTGGTTCGAGCCCACGGGACGACGACCTTATTATCAACTAAAAAATTCCCCTTCGGTAACATATATGAAAATATATTATTTCCGAGGTAGAGCGAATTGGATATTAAAGGACGTTTGTAGCTTACTGATTGTATATGAATCACGGTGATGTGATAAAAAGTCATAATATGGCTGCGTGCGACAAACGCGCTACACGGTCAACATGGCAGAGGTGGGTGGACATCGTCTCTAAATACAAACACCTGATTTCGACAGGATTTGTAGGTGGGACACGATATCCACTTATACCTCACTTGCTTGCCGTGTGGATTAATGCGTCCACTGTAGTCCTGAGTTCGTGTTCTTCGCTGATTCGAGCCCACGGGACGACGAACTTATTATCAACTAAAAAATTCCCCTTCGGTAACATATATGAAAATTTATTATTTCCGAGGTAGAGCGAATTGGATATTAAAGGACGTTTGTAGCTTACTGATTGTATATGAATCACGGTGATGTGATAAAAACTCATATATGTATATATGTATATGTATATATATATATATATATATATATATATATATATATATATATATATATTGTATATATATATATATATATATATATATATATATATATATATATATATATATATATATATATATATATATATATATACACATACACACATACTTTTAACGTAGTTTTTTAAATATGTGGATCAAGTTTGTACATTTCTTGACTCATATTCATATTCTTAGTGAAACTATCGTTCATATAGCTGGATTCTATAATATTTCTTTCTAGCATACTGTTAGAATGGAGTATCTTTGTGGGACATGTCCAGTTGATGGCATGATTGTTTTCACTAACATGGACGGTTTCCGTGTGCATATTTAACTCTCTTCTTTAATCACTTTCCAGTTCGATCAATTTTATAAAACCTGTGGTATGACCGAAGCCAAAATCGAAGTATGGCTTGCGTCTAAGGCAACGGGTTGAATTCTGGTTTTTTCCTCCAGGGCTAGAAATGACTCGATGGCAATGCATTTCCAGTGAAGACGTGGATATAGTTAATGGAATTGTTTACAAAGCTCCACAAAGCTTGCATTATAGAATGCATCACGCAGAAATGGGACTCGAAATAAATTTAAGAAAAGCAGAAGTAATGTGGACAGAATATGTACAAAGAAATTAAATAACACTAGATGAGGAAAGTATTAATGAAAAACCTTTCAGATATTTAGGAACAGTGATATCCAGTAAAGGTTGTCTGAAGTTGAGAATTTAGTGAAGAATTAAAAGGTTAAATCAAACAATGGAAGGCTGAATAAGATTTGGAAATCAGTACACTGAAAAGTAAGATTGAGTATAAATCCTATTACGATCTGCATTGCTATGCTTAAATAAATCATGTTGTGACAGTGAAATTGTATCTTGAAGATTTTGTCGCTTTGAGAATAAGGCGTTAAGAAGAAAATTAGCAACCAGCTGTCAAGATAATTATAGATTATACCCTAAGGGACATGAAGGAAACTCCAGACGTCGATGAAGTGATGATGTAAGGGAGACCGAGAAGGCTTGGACACATTATCATGCGAGAGTGGCAGCTGGGTTCCTGTAGGTACCAGATACCAGAAGAGTTGGAAGACCCAGACCTACTTAGATGAGAACGATGAGAAGGGAGGATGGAGATGAGTGGAGATTAGTGAAAGGTAAAGCCCAGGAAAGATATGAGTGGCGGAGACGACGACGACGATGATGATGATGAATTGTTCACGCAAATATGAAAAAAACCATTAGCTCCAAATTTTGCAAAAAGGTCCACAGAAGCCACTAATGAATAAAAGGTGATAAAACTTACACATGGCAAAAGCTAACAAGTCTGGCGTACAAGTAATCTGGAATATAAATGATGATATATGTAGAAAAAATTAACAATCTTTTGACAGATAAAAATACTTCTAAAACTTTATTAAAACAATTAAATTCCATGGTGAGAATGGGAGTTCCAACAAGAAAGATAAAGAACTACTAAATGGAAATGAAAACGTGAAACAGGGGGTTTACTGACCTCGCCATTTTCGCCGTATTTGTAGGGGGTAATGAAAACTCACAAAAGAAGCCTCCTCGCTAGGCCAACTGGCCAGTTAGTAACTGTGTTGGCGCTCCTATGTGCGCTTTAGCAAAATTCCCTTTTAACATTCTGAACCCAGCTGCTGGTATCATTTCTAACGCAAATGTAAATTAGTGTACAGATTACTAGTGATTTTATGCGTCGGAGTTTCCACTGATCGCAAAGGCACACCTATTGATGACCTGTCTGACCTGTCAGAATTTTTATCTCGTACCTAAGGGAGCAGACTTCGGGGCATACCTTTCCCTCAGAAGACCTTAACAGAACTGATAAAAATGTGTGTGAAAGAAAGCAAATTCGAATTTAGCGGGAATGTTACTCTCAAGTGTTGGTATAACTAGGGGTAATTCTGCATATATGATATGGTGTTACGCATCGTCATAGCTTTCATACATATACATACCATTTACTCAGCCTTCACATTATACATTCAGTCTAAATTATTTTTCATAATGCTTATAATGTTGTAGATTTTATGTAAAAGCGGTTGTTGTTCTGTTTTGTTTAAAGAACATTAATATAAGGAATTCATTCTAAACCTGTTCAATAATGGCACAACTTCGAATCTTTAGCAGCAATCAACGATGCAACAGCTCAACATTTTCATTATCTCAAGACTTTCGAAATACTTTCGCTTATTTATATTAGTGACCTTAAAGGCTGAGCTAAAGAAAGAAGAAAATAGCGAAGAAAGAAAACACGAATCAATTCTCTCTTCGTTTTATCCTCTTTAAATTTCATATAGCTGAATTCTCTCTCTCTCTCTCTCTCTCTCTCTCTCTCTCTCTCTCTCTCTCTCTCTCTCTCTCTCTCTCTCTCTCTCTCTCTCGTATCATAAGCTTACTGGTCCTCCGACGCGATGTCCAGCAGTCGATGATGTTTTCAGCATCTTCTTCCCCAAAGGGATCCACCAAGATGATGTCGGTCAGCTGACAGGTGATTCCGTCGAAGCAGAACAAGTTGCACCAGTCCCGGTTCAGTGCAGCGGCCGCGCACCTCGATTTTGTTGGTATCCAAAACTGCTCAGTCTTTGTGCCGTTGGCAGCGAGCCGTGTCTCATACACCTTTCGAAGACTCCAAACCATGTCGATTATGGCCGCTCCGCAAAGCTCGGAGGAAAGCAGCGCCGTCAGGAGTGAGACGACAATGTAGGACATTTCGGAAGAAGCTTCTAGAAGGAAAGAAGGATAACGCGTCGGCAAACGACGACGCTGCAGGACGCTGTGCCTGATGTGTTTCGTGGAGCAGGACGCCTCTGCTAATGGCAATACCCGACCACCGCGGTACTCCGCCTGCCGGCTGGCACTCGCGTGTGTAGAAGTTGTATCCAAAACAAAGAAAATACCGGTGAGTGAATCAGGCCAGGTTTTGTCAGTAATAGAATAATTTCAAAAATCGTTAAAATAATTTCTTGGGTGGAATTGCCTCACGTGATGAAAGATTGCACAGGCCCGATTGTTGTAAAACCTAAACAACCAGGCGAATTAACTGAAGTATTGTTAGTGTGATTTGAATCCACCATTGCTTTGTTCTTGCCTTGACACTTGTGAAATGTAAACTATTGCAAGTATACTGTCAGTTCCCATGGTGACTGGTATGAAGAACTAGGTGGTAGATTCAAACACATAACGGACAACGGATCCATATACTTTTTTTTTTATTCTACTTACGTTTCGACACTTTCTCGGGTCATTCTCAAACTGTTAAAAGAAAAAGTCAAATTACATTCGCAACCATTTATTAACATAGTGAGCAGTAATGGTAACAAAAGAATATAAACGTATATGAAAATACAGAAACTCGAAAATTAGCACGCACAATTAAAACCAGTTAAAAACTAAAAACAGAGGTAACTTTGAGAAAGAAAATCAAAATATTTTAAGAGGAAACGACGCACAGTCTCGATTCAGAATAAGTTTCTTAGGTCGGATAAGATTTAATTCTGCTGTCTTCAGGTCCTCAGCAGAATTTGCATGAAGAGGGAATGTGAAATCCTTTAGACTAAAGGAAATGTTACATTTTTCTAAACAAAGAACACGGATAGCTGAATTACCAGACCTTCCCCGCTGATGTCTTGCCCTAGAACTGAGAGTTCCCTGTTCTTGTTCACAGCGTGGGGTTACTGATGCTGGGTCCCATGCCCTCCGCACCACATTTGGAGCGAGTGAATAGAACGAATAATAATTTGGTTTTATGAAATTTCGGCTGCCAATCCAAGCACTGGCATTTTCAGCCGTTCAGTGCTTAAGACAGTGAAAAGTGGGAGTTGAAGTGGTTGGACAGGAAAATTGAAGAGAAGAAGTGGGAATGGAGGCAAAGTAAAGGGCCGAAAAGTGGATGAAGTAAATGGCTGGTATAAACCTCCTTTAGTGATTCCTGCAGTGCAACACGTGAGGTACACAGACTGCAGTACCGCCCCCCCCCCGCCCCCCCCTGCAGGGATAAGCCAGGAACTGCACTTTAATCTTGGAAGCTGACTTCAATTTATCGTTGCCGTAAATGTGTAGCCTTGTGCTAACTTGAGGTAAGTGCTTAGCAAATACAGTAGCCTTTGCGTTTCTGCATTCTCTCGAAACCTACTGAATGTATCGGCAGTACACGAGAATTTCGTTTACAGTATTCTATTTTCGTGGCAGTATATTTGTAATTCAACATTTCTTCCTGAAACTAATATTTATCATTTGTTAAAACCGTTACTATAAAAGTGGGCTTTAAAAAGTCAGATTTCCTTAAGAAACCTTACGAAACGAGATGAGAGGGCGAAGGCTCTGCACAGGAAGGTCGTGATTGCATTGCATTCATTTCGTTCATTTTATAGCAAGCACTTTTTCAAGTACTCAAATACGAGCATATGGCTAGACCTGTGAATGTTGATTTACGACAGATGGATCTGTCCAAAGCTCATTGTGTTGGTTTCTCTTGAGCAGGATGTCAAGCTGAAGAAGTTTATTGTTTGTTTGTTTTACCATTGTTGATTTTATCTTTTGCTGTTGCGAATTTAAGTGTTCACAGAACTCTACGTGCTCATTTTTTTCAGGACTCATGAAATGTATCGTTTTCATATTTTGGGTATATTGAGGGCTTTGCTAACCACTTGGATTTATGGTGTGGAATTAGGATGTTTGCAAATGTCACCGGAATTGGATTGCTCATTGAGAGTTTATCAGTTGTTTTTTTAATTTGTGTCCAAAGGAAAAGGAATTATCAGTGAATTAGTAGGCTCACTGATTTCCTAAACTGGTTCTTTTCCACACTTTGGCAGCTGTTATTGGCATCATAGGCTACATCTTTTCAATAATGATGGCTGTAGTTTCTTTTTATTTAGTTAAATGTTATAACACTTATTATTTATGTTTTTCCCAGTTCTACCTGTTGGTCCTTGCATGTATCTTCTTTATTTTGTGGATCTCTTTATATTACTGTACAACCGCTCCTTCTGCCCCTTTTAACTGTCGTAAGCATTGAATTATGGAAGAGCCTCAATGCTTGGCTTGACAGCCTCATTTCATGAATATATAGATATATATATATATATATATATATATATATATATATATATATATATATATATATATATATATATATATATATACATATGCAGATATATGTATATATATAGATATATATATGTATGTATAAATAGATATACATGTAGATATATATATATATATATATATATATATATATATATATATATATATATATATATATATATATATATATATCTGTATATATACTGTATATCTATATATAATCCACACATCGGAGGGCACTATAGTAGGCAGGAGAAGGGCACAGGAACACATACAGATCCAGTATATACATACATTTATTTGTCTACGCGTTTCTTGACCCGTGGTCACATCATCAGGACATTTATAGTTATAAATTAAAAAGGGGCATTCAGCATACATAGTTAAAAGTAAACATACACAAAACATAAAAGCTTAAAATAGAAAATCAGTTAGACTCAAACAATCACACTTAAATACATTTACACATTAAAGAACCCTTCTCCTGCCTACTATATCTATATATATAGATATGTCTAGATATATATAGATATATTATTATATATACAGTATATAGATATATATATATATATTTATCTATAATATATAGAGATAGAGATATATAGACATAGATATATATAGATATAGATGTAGATATAGATAATAGATACACACACACACACACACACACACATATATATATATATATATATATATATATATATATATATATATATATATATATATATATATATATAATGTGTAATGGCTCTAAGCTAAAACAAAGAATATTATTATTATTAGTATTATTATTATTGTTGTTGTTATATATAGATATATATGTATATAAATTTATATATAGATATATGTATATATAGATATATATATACATATATAGATACATATAGATATAATATATATATAAATATATATATATTTGAAATTTTTTATCACACCGTGATTTATATACAATCATGAAGCTACAAATGTCTCTTACTATCAGATTCACGCTACCTCGGGAATATCTCCGATGGAGAATTGTCGCCGAAGGGAAATTTATATAAGTGACAAATGAATTGGAACCGCCGGGACACGAACGGACGGTAGTAATGTCAACTGGAGTCGCTTAATAGGTTCCGTGTCGAGGTTCGTGTCCCGGCGGTTCCAATTCATTTATCACTTATATAAATTCCCTTTCGGCGACAATTCTCCATCGGAGATATTCCCGAGGTAGGTGTGAATTTGATATTAAGCGAAATTTTTAGCTTCATGATTATATATATATATATATATATATATATATATATATATATATATATATATATATATATATATATATATATATATATATACAGTATAGGTATATTTATATATAATATATATATATATATATATATATATATATATATATATATATATATATATATATATATATATATATATATATATATATATATATATATATATATATATATATATATATATATATATAGAAGGCAGGAGATGCTGGTGCAGTCAGACCACAAAACACATCAAGTAATGTTGACGAAGCGAAGGTCGGTCATCAATAAGTGATACATTTATTACACCGACGCGTTTTGTAACGACATTGTTGCACTCTCAAGGCTGAAAGAGAGAATAATAAATCAGCCTTTCAATATTGATGTCGAGTAAATTACAGTCACGACTATCAGAAATTTCGCAACAGGCATTTAGAAAGTTGACGACTAATTGCTCACCTTTCTTTAAGAGAACTGACTTAGATATATTGAAAAATCTGGCTAAAAATGAAAACTTGATAATTACTAAATCTGATAAGGGTAAAGGTACCATGGTTCTAAATAAAGAGGATTATGGTATATTCATTTGCTAAATTACACAAAAGACTCATTTACAGTTCATTGACTCCCCAACAGACACACACACACACAGTATGGAGTTCACTTCGGTGCTGCATGCACTCTCTCTCTTTCTGGATGTTCAGGGGCCTTTCCTTTTCTGTACCTCTCTCAGTGGCTTCTTGGGCTGCCTGCTGTAGCTGGCAGGTGGCTATGATTGTTTTGAGACTGAATTTATGCTTGGAGAAGGAAATGGAGTCAGGGGCAGGCTCCTTGTATTTGCACTGTAGGGACTTTGTAAGCATTTGAAATGTCTCCTGCATGCTAACTGTCTGCAGTGTGGCTAGGAGGCTGCCAGGATAAGTGTTAGGTGGACCCAGCCATTGATGCAGATTTGCTTTGTTTTAATCAATCTCAAAAAGTTATTTCCCTATGGTACTAGCTTTTCTTGGTCCATGTATGCTACATACAGCTTTTTCCTTTACTTTTAAAGTTTCCAAATAACTGTTTCACAACAAGCAATTAATCCATCCTACAGTGTAAGTTAAACATTCTGAACTACCAATCTTATGGATAATGTACATCTCATTTCAAGTATCCAAGGTTTAACCTCATTTCAACAAAGCAGTGCGAGACAAATCACTCTAAATTGGATCCCAAATTACTTGGAATCCAGGAAAATCAGTCGAGTTCTTTAAGAAAACTCATTGTAGCATGACTGCTAGGCTATTCCTGAAGCAACTCAGTCAGAATACCATCAAGAATGGCTTACATAAAGAATACAGTTCCATTTACAAATGGCAAATAAATTTCCCAGATCAACCAAATGGCACACAAAGGCTACAAACCTTTTGCCACTCCATTTTCAAGGAAATGAGCATACCTTGCCCACAAACTGAGGCTTGGTTGCCCCCGTAACTCGGAAATGATAGGAGTAGCCCCAAAGCCTTTGAACAAGTAATGGATGATCTTAGTGAACTACCTGTGGTATTGTTCACAAGTTCTTTCCTTTGTAGTACCTTTGGACAGATCAGTCTACCAAATCTAGTTTCACATATTCCCATAAACACACCCTGCTTCCGAGGTGTCCTTTATTCCATCTTCCACCGTGTCCCCTTGATGACAGCCTTGGTCTGGAAAGATCAACCTAGCATGAAATTTACTTTGGAATTAAACAGATCTCTCTTTCATTATGAAATCTCTCCCTTTTCTGATTAGTTCCTTCACCAACAGCCTGAGCTATGGCCAAACCAAAATGATTACGAACATTTAGTACATTTTAGACGTTGCCACTTTTCCCAGATTTGATTCATAGAATCTTGATCTAAGTTGGGATATCGTGTAGTTGTGGCATGAGCGTTGCCACGTCCTCCTTATACCAGGTCAGAATGGATAAACAGCTTGACGCTTGTTCTGCATTTCTAACACTGAAGGCTCCCCAAGTGATGGTAGATTGTTGGCCTTGTCCTGGATCGGTCTCTTTCTTCTGGACAGCCCTTGGAAGGAATAGTAGGATTTTATTACCGGATTAAAGAACCCCGGATTAAGGGATACAGGTTAACTGTAGCCGGATTGTAAGTCAGGAAGAGGTTTGGCAACGTAGCTAATGACAGCCATCTCTGTATTCAGCACGCATCAAATGTTATCCATAAAAATGGTTTGGAATCCTACTCGTCTTATTTCCTTCCCTCTAACAAAGGCCATTTCTTATTCACTGTTAAAATACAAGACTTTCGTTTTGCTTATATGAACGAGAAAGACTGTATTATCAAGTTTATTTTCTCCATCCTTTTACGTATCTACTTCTGTGTCTCATTGTCTTCCTTTCTCTCAGATGTGCAACTGGTTCTATTCTATTTTTTCCTTGTGTGAAACTGAAGGAACTTATTTCAAATTTGGTCCTGAGACTTATCTCGCAGCTTAACATTTCTTCCCGTTGGAAGTTGTTTTATTCTAGTTGGTACAGTTCCAGAATTTCCTGCCATTCTCTGTATTTTTTGACTCACCATTTTCTTTTGGAAAGGCATACTTCCTGCCATCCGTAAAAAATGTACATTAATACAGACCTTCCCTGGAGTACCTAAGCTCGATTTAGGGAATCACCCTGATCCCGTTCTTTTCGCCATAAAGAATGACTTCTGTTCCACCGAGCAAATGTCGAAATTTATGCAGTACCTTATCACGTGCCCACGCCAGGGAAACCCTCTTGCATCTTCGAGACGTTACACATTCTGTGACCCCTCTTTTTCCAGCAGCAAAGGCTAAAATGAGACACTGTAAATCTGAGCTGTCTAACTGGAGAGCAATTTTTGCTCGTACTTAACAGTGCTTTTCAACAGGCCACTGCAAGGCAATGACAAAGGCGTATCTTGTGATTAACAGGGTACAGTAGTGACAATAAGACTTTGGAACGGCGGATTTTCAAGGGAGTACTTTTCGTTACTAAGAACAATTTTGAAATCAGGTAACTGAATAATGACAGTAGATCATGATTTAATAAATAAGGGTCTTTATTACCGATTATCTTATACAGAACTGTAAATCCAAAACATCCAGGTTTCTTATTTTAGAAATGATCTGGGGTGACATGTGTCAAAATATTGAGTTTCCATTCAACAAAAATATGTCAAAGTAAAATTATTAAAGTTCAATGGCCAAGAGAAAGATGATGGCAGGGTTCAATCACTTAAGCAGTGGATGGGTGTCCCTCAGTGAAAAGAAATGTCTGATGTAATGAAGCCCCAACTGGCACTGTCTGATTGTCCTGAAAGCCCTCTCGTCCCTGAGGGTCCTGTCAGCCCCCTTGTAGACTTTCCCCATCAGATTTCTGAGGGTTGTTTCCCTCACAGGTACCCGGCACTGTTTCAGTCCCCAGATGATGCCACTGACGAGGGCCTCTAGCTGGCGGTAGATTTCGTTCACGTGAGGCTGGAATGTGTCCTCGTGGAGAGACTGGTCGAGAAATAGGATTTCCAGGGCGTAAGCATACTGCTGTGAGTACTCCAAGATTTCAGCCATCAGCTGCCCCGCGTGAGACTCGGTTGTAGGGACGCTGTAAGGAGGAAGTGGAACCACGGGCAGCACACGAGAGCACTCGGCCGATTCATTGCACACCTCGAGGAAGTCGATATCTTGATTGGCGTCCAGGATGACATTGGCATCATCCCATCCCACTTCGAACTTGTGCCAAGACTGCAGCAAAATAGAATGGATATGATTAATTGAAACTATATCATTCAGTATACAACACAGTGAAATTTGTTACAAATTCTGTCACCATCTGTACTATAAAACAATGCATTCATGTTAAACACACATCACTTAAAAAAAGAACTAGGGTAAAAGGCTGAAATATTTCAAGATGGTCGAGAAGAGTATCAATGGTAAAGTTATGCTTGGGTCTCTCATAAGAATAACTGGAACCTTATTGCAATTAATTCCAATTATAAATAACTGAGGCACTTGGTGAAACATGTCATATGATTTCCATAGATTTTTCTAGCCACGCTGGTAAGTTTTTACTAGAGGTATCAAGATCAAGAGTCTAGAGTCTAGACAAACCAGAGACCTTTTGTATGCCTTTGATATAATAGTTAACACAACCGTCATCTGAGGATATCCGAAGATCTTAACAAATTTTTCATTATCTGTACAAAAATCTACTGAACAGCAGTGTTCTGGGTCCGTATCCCATTGCCTAAATAGGCTAAAGTTGAACTCTACTTATACTCACAAAGTTTCTCTTGAAGTGATCTATAGCAGCCAATGTAAGATTTGTTTGCAAAGAAATATAAGCCTGGAGTTGTTGGTTGCATCCCATCGCTTCAGGCTCAGCCTGGTGCTGCCACCTAACGGGAACGTCGCAATTCACCACATCAACAACAACGAGCGGGCCCACAGTCACCAAGCACACGATGAGCGCGCTTCTCAAACTTGCTGTTATGAATAACATGGAAAGGGAAATAATATGGAGAATAAAACAAAAATATTGTATTCAGTGTGGAAAAGAGGAAATAAAATGAAAGAATTGGGGACGCCCAACTGAAGAGCCGTTGTAAAGGCAAGAGCATCGCCTTACAATGGGAC
>JANJGK010000032.1:10494278-10496778 GCA_039081455.1 Macrobrachium rosenbergii
AACATGCGTCACGCAATAAGAGAATGAGATGGCTTGTCACATGAGCTTGTGTAGTTATGAGCAAATAATTGTCAGAGCATTAGGCAGCTATGGTTTCTCCCTCCTAACGGAGTCGACTTATCGCCAGGGGAAAATAGGCCTGAAGGCAGTTTCGGCCGCCTGTTGATTGCTAGTTAGGGCTACGTTAACTTTGCTTTTTCGAGGAGCGTAGTTAGATCGTAACCAAGTTTAACATAATTACTTTCTAATATCGTTTTTGAACTTAGCAAATTTGAGCAACGACACTAACTTAAAGGCAAAGTTAACTTGGCTAGGTCATAGCCAATTATATAAAGTGGCTAAGTTATAGCCATCTACCTGTATATAACGTGGCTAAGGTATAGCCAAGTATATCAAGCAGCTGAGTTATAGCCAGTTATATAATGTAGCTAAGTTACAGCCAACTATATAACGTAGCTAAGTTATATAAACAATCAAGTTAATCATGACTCTAAGTTCAACAGTCCAATTTGAGCTTCAAAATCAAGTAAGGAGATGAAGAGAAAAGTAAGTGATAACCGGGCAGTTTTTTAATTTATTTTTTAAACTTCTCTTCATGTCATAAATGGGTTCTGTTTGCTGCTAGCAAAGGAATAAATGTTGTTTTGCAATGATTTATATATCTGGTCATCGTGATCTTTCGCAAGTCCAAGCACCTATATCATTTTTAATTTTTGTTTGTTTAATTAGCCAGTGAACAATTTATTTATTGCTGTTTATTCATGTTTATTCATTTACAATTAACCTCCATTCTTACCTTTCCATCGACCTTTTCTCCACAAGATTTAGATAAGAAAGAATTAAAGCAGATTATGTTATAGAATCTAATCTAAATTTATGGGTATTTCATTTGGATCTAAAACAGAATCACATCTGAAAGAGGTACCTCGTTCGTTTTAGATTAAGCTGGCCTTATGCCAGTACGAGGCCTTACTCCAGGAGCAAACCATAAAGGAGATATAAATGTAATAAGTATGCCAATACTGTGGTATAAAGTCACTGGCAAATGTTCCGTTTTCAGTAAAAATTATTATTATTATTATTATTATTATTATTATTATTATTATTATTATTATTATTATTATTATTATGTTCTCACATTCAGGTGAGAAGTGAAAAGACAGCACTGAATTGACTACACAAATGTGAAAAGGGGAAACAGTAATTGTAAAGGCAGGCAAACTAGATAACAGGTAAAAACAGCAACAAAAATAAACACAAATGGTAAACGAACAAACAAAATTTCAGTGTTCAAAATAAACCACGATAAAACTTGAGCGGAATGTGGACCGTGGAATGGAAGTCTCGAAGCAACGCATGGCGATAATATTCGCTGCTATGAGTACTGTGGAACGACTGTCCCTATCCCTCCATTACTTAGCTTTAGAACTCTCTTTCTGCCTCTTGTTTTCTTTGACTCTGATGATAGTCCCCCGTAAGGGGCATAGTGCCGTCAGTGCACCTCACGCGGCGCACTGTAGGCGTTACTAAAAAGGTCTTTGGAGCGTCCCTTCGGCCCCAGCTGCAACCTCTTGCATTCCTTTTACAGCACCTCCGTTCATATTCTCTTTCTTCCATCTGACTTTCCACCCTCTCTAACAATTGTTTCATAGTGCAGCTGCGAGGTTTTCCTCCTATTACACCTTTAAACCCGCCTTACTGTCAAAATATCCCTTTCAGCGCTGAATGATCTCATGGGTCCCAACGACTGGCCTTTGGCATAAAATCTATATTCTATCTATCTATCTGTCTTATGATAGTTCTTTATTTAAGAGTCACGCCTGACCTTCACATATAAAAATTGCCTTATATAAAAAGAAAGGTATAAAGAAAGCATATCGAATAAACATTATATTTTCCTTTATTTACGTATTTTACTTAAATTGCTTTGACATCTTTCATTTCAGCTGGTACAGCTGTCAATCAAACAGGTTAACCATTTCGTAGGAAAAGAAAAAAAAAGAACCAGAAACGGAGATTAGAATTTTTATCTAAAGATAAAAGTTTCACGCCGGTATGTCCATCGGATTTTACCCGGCATTACCCGTCAGTTAACGAAACCTCTCAGGTAGAGATTTTTATCCGCGAAGATTGCGTCATCCGCGTTGCTTTTGACGAGTACCTTTTGCGTCACGACATTGTGGAGGACAAGAATAGACCCGCTAGTTTTTTCGGCTGCGATAAAAGGCTTCGATTCTCTCGATCCTTTTGATGTTGGTTCGGTTATTTTTATTTGTTTATAATTTTATAAAAAAGTTAATGACTGAATCAAGGATGAACACCATACGCAGAAAACTTCCACAGGATCAACCTGCTCATATATCTACATAGATGGCTCACCAGCTGTTTGTTGATTCCCTTACACACACACACACACACACACCCACTGAATCACTCACCTTACTCTTATTTAAGAATATTTAAGGCCATTCATTTCAACACCTTGTCCACCTCTGACCAG
>JANJGK010000032.1:10501778-10654278 GCA_039081455.1 Macrobrachium rosenbergii
GTTTGAGCGAAAAAGCTTGAGAAATATATATATATATATATATATATATATATATATATATATATATATATATATATATATATATATATATACATGTAAATATGTACATATACACACATATATATACTGTACATACATATATATACTATATAATATATATATATATATATATATATATATATATATATATATATATATATATATATATATATACATATGTATATCTATTTCTAAAATAATACAACTGGTTTTCATAAGAGAGTTACCGATGCTCCCGTGTGTATTAGGTGTAATATCTCTTATAATTTACGGAATTGCCATTCTGAGTATTCCTCTTTACGGAGGATAATTTGTAGATGTATTTACTCTGATAGTATCGACATAGCTTATAAAAAAAGGGAAGAAAAGTGAAATTTTACATATATATATATATATATATATATATATATATATATATATATATAATATATATATATATATATATATATATATATATATATATATATATATATATATATATATATATATATAATATATATACAGGACCTCCTCCTCCTCCCCCCTGAGACTGACAGCAGCTGCAGGCACAAAGAAATCAGCCTGTTGAGGGAGATCTTCCCGTGGCAGCTACTGCTGGAGGTCCATGGGCAGATCACGGACACATATACCCTCCTGGTCAAGGGCCTAATCAGGGTGGCGCAGCAGCTGACGGATTCCACAAAGGCGGCCAAGCGGGCAACCACACCCGCACACTCCGCCAACTGCCTTCTGCTGGAGGATCCCACCACGGAGCCCATCAACGTCGTCGCACAGAAAAGGCCGTCCCACCAGCAGAAGAGGGAGGGGCCGGGGCTTTGCTATTACCACTGGAGGTTCGGGAGAGCTGCCCGGAGATGCGAAGCCCCCTGCCCTTTCTTCCCTTCAAAAAACGGAGGAGGCGGCGGCCAACCGCACAGGCCACCATGGCAGCAGCAGCAGAAACACCCATGGGCCCCTTACCATTAGGTTTCTACATCCGCAACACCATCTCTGGCAGGATGATGTTGGTCTACACTGGAGCCATGCGTTCAGTGTTTCCGCCTTCAGGAGAGGACCGCAGACACCCGCCAGACCCAACTGCCTCCCTGATGGCCGCGAACGGGTCTCCCATCCTCTCCTACGGCACCAAGCTCCTGTCGATCTCCATCCTCGGCCAGAGGTACAGCTGGGAATTCATCATCGTCGATGTCAGGATCCCACTCCTAAGGGCAGGCTTCCTCGCCCACTTCGGACTGGCAGTCGATGTCGGCCGCAAACGCCTGCTGGACACCAAGTCCTACCAGACCCTGCCCTTGTTGCCAGGCCCCAAGGAGCCCGCCATCTGTTCCGTCACGCCCCACCAGTATGGTTCCCTCCTGAAGGAGTTCCCGGAGGTCTTCAAACCCGAGCTCCGTCAGATGCCCGGGGTTCCTGCCAAACACAGGAAATACCACTACATCAAGACGAAGGGTCCCCCGACGCACGAAAGTTCTGACGGCTTCCCCCGCAGCACCTTCAGGAGGCCAAAAAGGCCTTCGCTGAGATGGAGAGGATGGGCATATGTAGGAAAGCTCCCAGCCCGTGGGCCTCCCCACTTCACATGTGCAGAAAGTGGACGGCACTTGAAGGCCCTGCAGCGACTACAGGTGGCTGAACCTTGCAACAGAGCCCGACCACTACCCCCTGCCAAACATGCAGAACCTGACGGCCTGTTTCCACGGAGCCAAAATACTCTCAGAAATGGGTCTTTTAACGTCATATTTTCAGGTACCAGTAGCACCAGAAGACATCCCCAAAACCGCCATCGTCACGCCCTTCGGGTCCTACGTCTTCGCCTTCTCCACCTTCGGCCTGAGGAATGCGGGCACGACCTTCCAGAGGTTGATGGACAGCATCCTGGGGGACCTGGACTTCTGCGTCTGCTACATCGACGATATCCTAATCTTTTCCAGATCCTGGGAGGAACACCTGCGGCACATCCGGAAAGTCCTCCAGCGCCTGCAGGAAAGTGGCCTCGTCGTCAGGTTCGGCAAGTGCACCTTGGGCGTCGAGAAGGTGGAATTCCTGGGGCACGAGATATCCCCAGAGGGCGTCCACCCAATGTCGTCGAAGGTCGAAGCCGTCAAGAAGTTCCCCACCCCTACCTTCATCAGGGCCGTACAAAAATTCCTCGGGATGTCAACTACTACAGAAGATTCATCCAGGGATTGCTCACACCATGGCCCCCCAGACGGAGGTCCTTAAGGGACGTCCAAAGTCCTTAGTGTGGGGCCCTGACCAGCAGAAGGCCTTCCCCCTGATGAAGGCCGCCCTCGCCAAAGCAACATCTTTGGCCCACCAGGACCCCAACACCCCTCCAGCTGACAACAGACGCCAGCGACGTCACCTGCGGAGCTGTCCTGGAGCAAGTCATCAGGGGGACCCCTCAGCAGGAGGCTAAGCCCCACCAAGTCCCACTACAGCACCTTCAACCGGGAACTCTTCGCAGTATACCAGACGGTACGGCACTTCAAGTTCCTCCTGGAGGGAACGCCCTTCACAATTTGGACCAACCGCCAGCCGCTGTTCCACACCTTCACGAAGTTGGGGGACGCATGGTCCTCTAGGCAGCAGCGGCACCTTGCGGCCATCGCGGAGTTCACCTGCACCATCAAATACCTCCCCGGCAGGAAGAACCTGGTAGCTGACACCCTCTCAAGGATCGAGATCGGCTCAGTACAGCACGGGATCGACTACGAGGACCTCACCCGCGAACAGGTTGCTGATCCTGAGACCCCTGCCTACTGTACAGCCATCATGTCACTGAAGTGGAAGGATGTGCCGTTCGGTTCAGGAGGATCAACATTACTGAGCGACGTTAGCACCGGATGTCCCCGCCCCCTGGTGCCCGCCTCTAGACGTCGGCTGGTCTTCAACGTCATCCACGGCCTATCCCACCCCTCCGGAAGGACAACAGCCAGGCTGCTGATGGAGAAGTTCGTCTGGCACGGCATACAGAAGGACGCGACGGCCTGGGCAAGGCATTGTATGCAGTGTCAGGCCAGCAAAGTAGGACGGCACACTGAATCTGGAGTGGGCGAGTTCCCCCCAGCCAAAGAGACACTTCAGGCACATCCACATCGACGTAGTGGGTCCTCTTCCCCCATCAGGAGGAGCCAGATACCTTCTACAGTCGTCGACTGCTCCACCAGTTGGCCCGAAGCTATGCCCATGAAAGAAGCCACCTCTAGCGCGTGTGCAGAAGCCCTTCTCTCCAGCTGGATCAGCCGGTTCGGTGTCCCAGACCACATAACAACAGACAGAGGACCTGCTTTCCTGTCCAAGCTGTGGACCGCCCTGGCACGCCTAATGGAGACCATTCACCACAGCACCACCACCCATAACCCCGCAGCCAACGGAATGGTGGAAAGGTTCCACAGGTCTCTGAAGGCGTCCCTCATGGCTCGTTGCTCCTCCGAGAATTGGAAATACCAGCTGCCCTGGGTCCTCCTCAGGTTGAGAACCGCCCCCAGAGCCAACGGCGACCCCTCCTCAGCGGAAAAAGTCTACGGGAAGAACCCTGGTAGTCCCAGGGGAACTTGTTGCAGAGGACAGGGACGACATAGGGATGCAGAGGCTCCGTGACAGGGTTGGAAAGTTCACCCCCTGCCAAAGGACATTCACCAATAGGATGTCCCCCTTCATGCCCCCCGGGCTACCCTCCGCCACCCACGTCTTCGCCAGGAACGACGCCGTGCGCCCACCCTTAACTAGAAACCTACAGAGGACCTTTCCTTGTACTGGAAAGGAACAAGAAGGCATTCCGAGTAGCCATCCACGGGTGGGAAGACTGGATATCTGTAGATCGTCTCAAACCCTCATTCCTGGAGGAGGTCGTCAGAGGTGGACCCCAAAGCCTCCCACAGGGTGTGGCACCCCCTCAGGCAGCGCCGTGCGCAGGAAAGAGGCGTGGGCATCCCCAGAAAACCCAAAAACCAGACAAGAAGGCACCCCAACAAGCCACTCCAGAGGGCGCCGAGGAATGCGACCACCCTCTCCAGTTGACATCGAGGAAGCAAGGCCCCCTTCGTCGTCCCAGCAGATACCCGCTTTGACCAGACGTTACCTCCGTCTTTGTGGGGGGGGGAGTATTGTAAAGTCCCCGCTCAATGCGTTCTCTATAGTGAACATCCCGTTTTCTGCGGTGCCTTCACATCGACCTAGGGTCGACCAGAACATATGTTTATCAACATATTTGTGAATTGTATATTTATTGTCTTTCCAAATGATCATGCTTTATGTAGGCTACATGTAACGAAGTATTTATGTTATGCATCAGACATTATTGATCACTATGTTTTCTGTATGAACCTGTCCTGTTTTTGTAGAGAATTAGTTTGACCTTAGGTCACCTGTAAATCTTTGTACCCGCGGTCTCTGCGATGTACGCAGACGTCCGCACCCCGCTTTATAAGCAGCTCGCTTCATCAATAAACTAGCAGTACTTGTCTTCCTGCTCATTATTTCGCACCTCTCTCACATATAGGCCTAAGAAAATATCTAAGCCGTCTGGGATGTAATCTCTGTTACTAAAGAATTTATTTGTAGAGATTTCCTGTTCTTTGAAGAACAGGTAATGATTTTAATTATATGGAGATGATATTAATCGAAATAACTATTAGTATTAATATCAAGGCCAATGGAACAATTCTGTTTTAACTGGCTTAAAATATTATTTTCTTAAAAGTCTTTCTGCTCGCTTTTGGTGTATAATTTATTCATTAATAAGGTAACTTGAAGCGCAAGAATGTGTAGAAAACTTCACATGCTTTCTGGCCAGAAATTATTAATATAGAGATGTGAATGCTAAGTGTAATGTATTTATAGTAAGTAAATAAATCTAACACGCCTAGGCCTGGGAACAAAATCTTGGCTTTAACAAAAGAATAATTGCATAGGCAAATATTTGAGAGTAAGCCATAATTTTCAAAGTTTTTAAGAAATATATATAACTTAAATCATTTTATATTTAATGAAAATCCAAATATTCCTCTAACAAATATAAAATAATTGGTTTCAAGATAACTTCATTGTTGCTACTCATTGTAGACCTAAGTCCCGGGCCGGTACACAATATGTGTACCGAGTGGTTTATGTTGCGCCACCACTCTGATGGTTGCGTCACACACGCACTCCGCTCACCCGTTGATATCGGTGGATGCATTCTACTTTTGTATTTACTTATTGAAATTTTTTCAGCGTTGAGACGTAAAAACAGTCAAATAGGACTATTTCAGATTTTATGGTTGTACTGCAAGCAATTTTAATGTTATGACAAATTTTTTCGGTTTTTTATTTAACATTTGAACTGAGGTTTGAGGATGACTTTTTTTTCTTAAGTATACCTTAGTTTAACCAGACCACTGAGCTGATTAAGAGCTCTCCTAGGGCTGGCCCGAAGGATTAGATTTATTTTACGTGGCTAAGAACCAACTGGTTACCTAGCAACGGGACCTACAGCTTATTGTGGAATCCGAACTACATTATAGCGAGAAATGAATTTCTATCACCAGAAATAAATTCCTATTCTTCATTGGCCGGCGGAGATTCGAACTCGCGGCCAGCAGAGTGCTAGCCGAAAACGGAATACACTCATCCAATGAGGATTGTCAAATGCATCGGCGATGAGGGAACGAAAATTTTGAAAATGTTTCGTAAGCGTTTTTGAGAAATTTCGCTACACGTGATATTTGAAGTTTTTGAGTTTTGAAATATATTTGAGTTTTGAAATATATGACAGATTTCACTCTTTTGAAACTTATAATGGCCTTATTGTATGCAATAATCGTGTTTTCGCATTGAAATAATAGATAAATATGTAGCATGTTAGGTTGCCAGTTCGTGAATTTTGAACGAAATCCTATGCAATCGTGTCGTATTAGAAGTCGTCTGATTTTAGACCTACGTTTCTGTGGAAGGGATTATAGAACAATCTTTGCGGAATTGTAGAAGTGGGACCAACTTAGCAAGTCTTGAGAGATTTCTACAAATCCTTGCCGAAATCTTCTATAATAATAAAATCCGAGTGGATTTTTCTGTTTATCCTCCCCGCGGGCGACAGTAGGGGAAACATGACGCAGCCACCCACCCCCGGCAAACCGGTTTGTCCGCTCCGGGTGGGCGCAACGTAGGTAGGGGAACGGGAGGGTAAGGGAGACATCCACCCTCCTCCTGCAAACGTGTTTGTCCGCCCCAGGTGGGGGCAGGGTAGGTAGAAGATCTGGAGGGTAGGGGAGACAGCAGCTTCGGGTTCCAGCTCACGCCAACAAGCTCGTTGTAAATATTATTTTCATAGGTATTACGTTAGCCACCTATTTCTTCTGTGTCTTCGTCTGTGTTGGACTGTAAATAAATCTCGTTGGTCCTTTTGATTGGCAATAGTTTGGGCATTGCAGTTTCCACGTTCTTGATGGGAAAGCTTTCGTGGAATGTGAAATAAACAAGAACTGGTCGATCGACTGGTTGTCTAAATGAGTATTGGCAGTGGTGTCACAGCAGTCAAGGTCAGCGTCGCCAGAGAAGATAAATGAGGTGGAGGATGATAAATGTAACCCAGTATCTTAACCATTGCTCGTAGCTAGATCACCAGGGAGCCTTGTAGAATCTTGGGAATAAAATTTTCCTTGTCTGAATTAGCAGTACCTTGATGTCACCTGTCTTATTGGAGATTATAAAAGATCAAATAATTTCATATCAGCGTAAGCACTGTCAAGTAAATGAGCTTAGCCCAACCAGATAGAGTCCAGGACATGTTGCAAGCTTGTTGCGTGACCCTGAAGTTGCCTCATTATAAAATTAATTTTCGTACATTTTTAAGGAAGATGCGTCAAGGCAGCCGGCCTCTTATCACAGGGAAAGCGGTAGGGAAGATCATATATTATTGCTTTTATTATGGTATATATACATTTATAAAGAAACTGGTATTCGCTGGAAGGCATAATTTCTCGCGAAAGTTATTTATTTACATAAATCGTCATCATCATTAATTTCGATTAAATTGAAAATTATAAATATAGAAACATCAGGTCATTTTTGGGACGGTTAAATACTTAAGCCACGCAGTGCAGGGTTGTTCCTTTAGGCTAACGTCTTTAAAGGGTCACCGCTTGATCCAGCTCGGCATGGCCTCTTTTTTTTATTTTGATATTCTGTAAATTTATTGCTCTTCATTTTTTGTGTGATATCCTTTTCATATATAATATATATATATATATATATATATATATATATATATATATATAATGTGTGTGTGTATATATGTATATATATATATATATATATATATATATATATATATATATATATATATATATATAATATATATATATATATATATATACACATACATGCATACATACATATGTATATCACACATTACCATTCTTATCTTTCACTTGTGGTAATGTGTAATGAATGAATCACGTACAAAAGTTATTATAATCACACACACACATTATATATATATATATATATATATATATATATATACATTTCAAAAGGATATCACACGAAAAATGAAGAGCAATAAATATATAAAATTTAGGTGTCGATTTTTTTCCGCTTCATTTTAGTCTTTTAACTGTCATGAAATGCTACAATGAATCGTTATTTCCCAAGGCCAATTTTTTTTTTTACTTATTTCCTGACACACATATACACATATATATATATATAATTAAATATATATATACACATATATTTATATATGTGCGTGTGTGTGTGTATCAGGAAATAAACAAAATAAAATAACTGGGCCTTGGGAAATTACGATTCATTGTAGCATTTCATGACAGTTAAAAGACTAAAGTACATTTGGAAAAAAAGCGACACACGGAATGATGGCAGCTGCTTCGGGTCTGCAAGAGCAGGGAAGCATTCAGAAAGACCTTTAAATGTCTACGGGGGCTTTATGTCGTTTGGTCATTATTTACAGCTGAATTCAGATTACTCTCTCTTAGAACTGAACCCCGTTTTTTCTTATAGGCTTGGCGTAGGTGGGGACAGTAAGTGATCGTTCCAATATATAGGCCTTCACATCATTTGTGCGTATATACAATCATACTCTCAAATGTGTGTATATATATATATATATATATATATATATATATATATATATATATATATATATATATATATATATATATATATATATATAATGAAGAAGTTGGTGATGTTGGGAGATCTTGAAAGAAAAGTATCTTAACATTTGTAGTTTATATTACAAAAGTATACAGGGGAGTGCCTACTCTCTCAGGCAGAGTTTCCTCATGAATCTCCCTCATTTATGTTCCCACTGTCTCTTATTTCAGGCAAACTGCACGCACACTGGTAATCAAATATTGGTTTTATACAACAGTCAGAAGTGACTAGACAAACAACTAAAACTCACACGAAAACGATACAGAAGTCACTTGAACATGATAAAGTAAATAAAGTATCTTTTTAATATTAACTATGAGTAACTTTAAAGCAGCAAGCGACATCATGAAAGTGGAACAACCGTGCTCTAGATTTCCTTTTCTCTTTTATGGTTAATTCCAGTTTGTTCTAAGTCACTCGGACGATGTGGTTCTCTCTCCCAGAAAGACTTGACAACGTCATGAGATTTCATATGCTTTAGGTAACTCATGAAGGAGGTGTCAGCTTCACCGAGTACAATGTCTCCAAATAACATTTCCTCCTGTAGGGGGGGGGGGGTGGGTTTGTGCCGTTAATACACCCCATGCGGTTCACTGTAGGCATTACTTTAGGTTCTTTGCAGCGTCCCTTCGGCTCCTAGCTGCAACTCCTTTCATTCCTTTTACTGTACCTCCGTTCATATTCTCTTTCTTCCATCTTACTTTCCACCCTCTCCTAACAATTGTTTCATAGTGCAACTGCGAGGTTATCCCCCTGTCACGCCTTTCAAACCTCTCTACTCACCATTTTCCTTTAACCGCTGAGCGGCCTCATAGGTTCCAGCGCTTGGCCTTTGGCCAAAAAAATTCTATACATTCTGTTCAAATAACATTTGCAAGGGGTCACCCACCGAAGAGTGACTACTTCACCAGACTCCGTCATCGAATTTTTTCCAAAGACACTTTTGCTTTTCAGTTCTTCACAAACCCCTTTCACAGTTAGAGTATAAAACTTATTATATTATCAGTTATCGCAGTCATTTTCTTTACAGCACTATTTTCCACGTTTAGTTTTCACATTAAAGAATCACATAGATGATCGTGCATGCCTTGCACAATAATGTCATTATTCTAATATTATGTCCGCTACAGTCACATTTTATGCGAAGGCCTATTGGAAGGAATCCTAATGTCCGTAAGAAAAAGTTGGGTTTAATTTCAAGAGAGAGAGAGAGAGAGAGAGAGAGAGAGAGAGAGAGAGAGAGAGAGAGAGAGAGAGAGAGAGAGAGAGAGAGAGAGTTTGATTTACAGTTCATTTGTAAACAATAAAAATGACAAAAATTTCCCGTAGTCATTTTGAGGTTATTTTTTTTAACGCTCCCGTGCTCCTACGGAACCGGAGCAGCTGTCATTATTCCATTTGTGGTTTTTGCCTTTTATTTTAGCCTTCTAACTGAAACGAAATGCTACACTAAACCACCATTTCCCAGTGCATCGTTTTTAGTTTTCTGTAAAAGAAAACTATTGAGAAGGCCCTCAGATCTTTAAAATTACTGAGGCTAGAAGGCTGCAAATTGGTATGTTGATCATCCACCCTCCAATCATCAGACATACCAAATTGCAGTCCTCTAGCCTCAGTAGTTTTTATTTTATTTGAGGTTAAAGTTAGCCATGATCGTGCGTCTTTCAACACTATAGGACAGGCCATCAAGGGGCCTTGGCTGAAAGTTTCATGGGGAGCGGCTCATAGTGCATTATAAGCTGTACAGAAAACTCAATTGTGCGGAAGAAATTTCTGAGCATTTTTTTATTTTTTTTTAACTTAATTCCAGATGTATTGATGTATATTTATTTTTATATGCCAATGTACCTGTGTTTATCCATGCGCGATACTCGTTTCTTTTTTTCTTCTTTACAAGTAAATTATGGTCCTTCTGTTATTCTGCGAAAGGTTACTCAACTGCTGATTGTCCTTTTGAATTATACTCGTACATTTCTCGTACATTTCTGGCTTGTTCAGAATGGATACGCACGAATTTCGAATCAGACTGAACGACAGTGACGGAACTAATCTACGAATAGTTCACTTTTGTGTAAGTGCCTCTATTATTTCTCGGATCCAGGTTTTTTTCCCTTTGTTTTAAAAGAACCATTTGACTACTACAGTACACTCATGCCACCACCTACGAAACGCAAAGGAAAGATTCCTGTACAAAAATGAAACACGAACATGTCGCCCGCTTGCAGCTAACGAATCGGTACTTCAAGATTAGTATTGCTTAATTAATCTACTGAAACGTTTTTCTGCATTTTTTGTTCTAAAACGGCACAACCAATCACCGTCGAGATCAGAAGTACAGTCGCTATCTAGGATGAGGAGCCTCTCAGCTGCTGATATAAAGGCGGAATACGACAGCACTCCAGACAAACAACATCTGATCCCCGCCTTGACACAAACGCCTCATGATTAAGTGACGGTTGTTCGAAGCATTGGACGTTTCCTCTCGCTTTTCTCGATATTTTTCACCTTCCCGTTTAGACGCAGGAAAGAGACCCTGGAGAAGATACCTTCGCTGGATAAGTTGCGAGATCCGACAAGTGTTTCATCTTAGAACCTGAAAACCGTACGACTGGTCATTTCAGCAAGATGGGTGAGATTTTAAAATATTTTTAAACACACACACACACATATATATATGTATATATATATATATATATATATATATATATATATATATATATATATATATATATATATATATATATATAATCATTTATGTAAATATGAACCTACGAACAAGCTCATACCTTGACTGTACAGTAGGTGCACATATTGGTATTTACAAACTTGACAGAATTATCCATCGAGAAAACATTCTTTTACTTGCGGATAACCTTCAGCACTCTTCTTCTTTCACACCCGAGTAGACTGCATTTCCCAAAATATCATTGCAATATCACGCAGATGGGTCTGTCCATCTGCTTTCTCTCTTTGCTTTTGGTATTTCTCTTTTGTGTGCCGCCTGGCCTTTTCTTTCTCCCACCCCTCATCCGACTAGTTGGTTTTCTTGCACCAGTTATATGAATTTCATAAAATCTTAACCACTATACATGATATTAATTCTCCATCACTAGTCCCATTGCAAGGGCGATGCCCTTGCCTTTACGACAGCCCCTCAGTTGAGCATGTCCAGTTCTTTCATTTTATTACCTCTTTTCCACATCGAATACAATATTTCTGTTTTCTTCTCCATATTGTTTCCTACTTATTTACAGAAGCTAGTTTGCGACGCGCCCTCGTCGTGTGCTTGATGACTGCGGGCGTGCTCGCTGTTGTTGACGAGGTTGCGCCTCAAGCGATGGGATGCAACCAGCAACTCCAGACGCATATTTCAATACAGATTAATCGTACACTGGCTGCTATAGATCACTTCAAGAGAAACTTTGTAAGTATAAATAAAGTACAACTTCATTTAGACGATGGCTATAAGCCTTCACAAAAGTAAATGAACCCAGAACAATGTTAATATTGCTGATTTGTTCTTTAAACTGCTTTTCTTCAGTTGTGTTAGCTTTTATACCTCTAGTAGAAACCCACAAGACTCAAGGGGGGAAAAACGAATTATTTCACGTCCTGCCTTTGCACTATTTATGATTAATATTCTTTAAAGTTGGTGCTAGTCATTTTTCCAAGAAACCTAGACTCGCCTGCACCCTCTAGATCCTTCACTACCCCCATGTAGATTTTCAACCTTTTACCTTGTATTTTTTAAGGATATACATTTAACTGAACTCCTTGCTTTATATTTTAGATGAATAAGGAGTATTGCAAAATCCGGATTAACTTTAGCTCTTTCTGTTCCTTTTTTATTTCAAACAGTCTTGGCACAAGTTCGATGAGGGATGGAATAATACAAGTGTCTTCCTGGACGCCAACCAAGATATCGACTCCCTCCTGGTATGCAATGAATCGGACGAGTGCTCTCGTGTCCTGCCCGTGGTTCCACTTCCTCCTTACAGCGTCCCTACATCCGAGTCTCACGCTGGGCAGCTGATGGCCGAAATCTTGGAGTACTCGCAGCAGTATGCTTACGCCCTGGAAATCCTATTTCTCGACCAGTCTCTCCACGAAGACACATTCCAGTCTCACGTCAACGAAATCTACCTCGAACTCGGCGACGTCGTCAGAAGCATTGTCTGGGGACTGAAACAGTGCCGGGTGCCTGTGAGGGAAACAACCCTCAGAAATCTGTTGGGGAAAGACTACAAGGGGGCTGACAGGACCCTAAGGGACGAGAGGGCTTTCAGGACAATCAGACAGTGCCAGTTGGGGCTTCATTACATCAGATATTTCTTCTCATTGAATGTCGCCCATCCATTGCTGAGATGATTGAACCCTGTCATCATCTTTCTCTTGGCCTTATAACTTTCAGAGTGTATGCCATGCGTAAATAGAACTTTTTGATGAAGGGGTAATTGGATCATATTTATTCTGCTTAAGAGAAACGAAGTGTCTTGATGCATTAATAAAAATCCTTATTTATTTCTTAAATTGTGATCTAATTTCATTGTTCAGCACCTGTTTTCACCCAGATATAACAAAAGTCTATCACCCAGTTATAACAAGGTCTATCACCCAGTTATAACAAAAGTCTATCACCCAGCAATAGCAAAGTCTATCACCCAGTTATAACAAAAGTCTATCACCCAGTTATAACAAAGTCTATCACCCAGTTATAACAAAAGTCTATCACCCAGCAATAGTAAAGTCTATCACCCAGTTATAACAAAAGTCTATCACCCAGTTATAACAAAGTCTATCACCCAGTTATAACAAAGTCTATCACCCAGTTATAACAAAAGTCTATCACCCAGTTATAACAAAGTCTATCACCCAGTTGTAACAAAGTCTATCACTGTGGTACCTTTACCAAAAGGCAGACCTTCATTTTAGCATATGAAAATGGCATATTGGTGAGACACCTTTAAGCATCTAAGTAAAATTACTATCTTGTTAAGAACCATAGAATTTTGGTGTCTTATTTCAGCCCTTGTGTCTGAGAAACGAGGTGAACCATAAAATGTGAATGAGTAACCTCTTAACCTTTTGAAGGCGAAAGAAGGCACCCAGTGCGGGGGATTGTAATAAGAAATTTCAGGAAAGTTAAATGCCTTTGTGGCAAAAGAGGTCATTATTATTAGCCAAATCAAGTTCGGTCAGTGTAAGAAAGAAATGTTGATTTACTTTTCTCAGACTATGCCAAAGATGCCTTTTCAAAAGAGGCTGATGAAGTGATAATATAGAAGAGGACAGGAAATTGTGGAACTCAAAAGATGTAATCACGAGCATAAAAACCACTTCCAAACAAAAGGAAAATTAAGTTGCTAAAGATGAAAGCTCAGAAAAATCAGAAGTAAGTTCCTTCATAAAATGAAGAATAGAGCAGAGCCAGTTGCTCAACTAAGTGAAAGGAAGACACTGAGACAAGGTGAAGTAGGTAAGAGGAGAAAACGATGGAAAAGATCCACTTGCTGCTCTCTCACATCTCGGTTTAATTAGTGAGGTCAGTGGTATTACTTGTGAGATGAACCTGGTTTTGTGCCACCACACGGTCTTGTTCATATTAGCAACCCATAAATGTATTTCAATTGTTGAAGATTGAATGGTCCTTGATAAAGGAAAGAAAATAAGATGGGTAAAATTCCAAACCATTTAAAACTTCTTGATGCACATCAGTAGATGGGAAAGTTTGATGATAGAGAGTCCCGAATGAATTGCAGAGAAACCAAGAACGGAAAATGAGTGGTCATTCAGGTTGAGGATTAGAGTTGTAGTCCGGTTGTTAATGAAGGAACTGCTGGATGGATACATCTGCTTAATGCACAAGTAACGTTTAACTGTGGTGATCTTTCCAGTTCAAGGCTTTCGATGATTATTATTATTATTAAAATAGTTTTATCAGACCACTGAACTGATTATCAGCTCTCACAGTGCTATACCCGAAGGATTCGTTTTTACTTATATTGTTTTTGTTATTATTTTATTGTCAATTAAATTACACTTTTTCAGAAAGTTTATAATTGGATTAATTGTAAAAGTTGAAGTTTCTCACAAAATTTCACTGATCGATCTATTCCCAAAACTAGCCACTGCTGATTATACTTTGGACATTCACACAACAAGTGTTTTATTTTTTTCATTACTTTACACTCAGAGCATTCAGGAGCAGGGTTATGTGAATTATTCATTAGGTGTCCTTGTGTTACACTAGAATGGCCTATTCAGAGACTGGTCAGAACTACTTGCGCGTCTCTTTCTTTGGTACGGTGAATATTTGTTTTATATTATCACTTTCAGGTTCTTCATTCCACGTATTTTGCCATTTATTTATGTTAATTATTTTTATATGCATTATATAGTCATTAACAGGGATATTTACATTTGATCGTGACATATGGGCTGCTATTTTGTCTGCTTTATCAGCTTTTGGGATACTGCTGCATGTCGCACTCCGTATCGTGATTCAGATCCGTCTGTGTGTGTGTATATTGCGTAATGTGGACCTTTTTGGCTTATAGGTTCCATTGCATTAGGTGTTGTGGGGAGGAAGGAACGGAGGACATCCGAAGTAGTACCACGTGTATGAAAATATGTGGCAAGTGTTTGTAGGTGATGTGTGGATCAGCGTATATTTTCCTTAGAGATTGTTTATGGACGCTGCAGTAGTTTTTGGGCCATACGGAAGCCCATTACTAACACTTAAGTGTTTGTACCTTCTAGAACTATCACCTCCAGGTTGCAGGTACTGTGAAGCCTCAGTTTGTAGGTTAGAACTGATGATATCCTGGGAGTTCCCTTGGACACCTAAGAGTGTGGCAAATGTATGCCATGTGGCCGATCTTAAGACAGACATACCCTCTTGATGTAGACAGTATTTGATGACCATCTGCTGGAGATGCATAACGGACAGGCTGGCAGTGGGTTTACTGTGTTACAATAGTGTGTTTTTTATATGAAACCGGTTTTTTCCTTGGATTTCATAGTATAGAGTGACTTTTCTTCCTCTGCTTTGGTAAATCGGGCTAGCACTTCTACACTTGTAATGGGATTTACGTGGTCTGCAAGGTTGCTAGTTTTGGGGGCTTGAATTGCACCACTTAGGTCATTAGGCATGGATGTGTCCATTTATCCAAAGGGTCCTCCATTGTCTTTACAATGGCTTTTGGTTCTGCATGCATTGTTTGATGTCCTCTAGCTGCCTTTAAAGAGAGAAAGATATCTGCAGCCGTTGCAGGAATACATGTGTCCATTGATTCAGAAGTGTGGGGCAGCTGTGGTACCAAGGTCTAGTGCAGATGGCTTTGCTTATTCAAAGGACTGTAAAGTTATACAGTATTTTAAAAATGCAGGTGTCACTTGGCTGGTTCATTGTATTTGGCATGGGAGTATCTTTAGTCAGCCCTGCAGTTATCTTTTGCCTACCAATCCTCTGCACTGGAACTAGGAGGCTACCATTATGAGTTTTGAAAACGTCTAGATCTTCGTGCAGCTTTGCATTAACCTAATGCAAAGCTATAATTGTAAGTCTAATCGTGTTTGCTTAGTGTGACAAAGATCTCTAATAGCAGCATGTCAAGTTACTTCCTAATTCTAGAGCAGTTTCTGTTGTGTATAATGAGATCGAGGATGATTACTGTATATTTGTTCGACTAGGTCTGTGGACACGAGCTGGGGCCTTAGTTTCCTCTTTGAGAAGACACGATCTTGTTTACATAGAAGCTTCTATGATGGTCCTGATCGGATGACCTAGGATCTTTTCTTGGTTCTTTCTTAGAAATGCAAAGCCAGAGTAAGTTTACTCAACTGCAACTTGATAGCATGAAGTGTTGTGTGCAGATGATATAGAGCTCCGTGATGAAGGCAAGTTATTCATCTGAGCTCACTTACCCTACTTCTGTTTCTTCGATCGATGATTACCTTGAGCTGATTCTTACTAGGTAGGTGTGGTTGTCAGCCCATTCATTTGGTGCTCTTTAAGTAAGACTTTGCTGAAATAAGTAGGAAATAAATCCACAATTCTGTGGATTTATTTCCTAATTATTTCAGGAATCTATGATTTTTTCCCTGTGAATGCCACTTTATGTTCATACAGACAATGAAGATTTTTCCACAAGTAGTTTAGTTTCAGGTGGTTAGACTTTATATAAAAAATAAAAAAGGGTTTTTGGAAACACCATCTTGTTGAGTACCATTTTCAAGTCCAAATAAAACCTGATGTGTCCCATTTGGTCTCTGTTACGAGTATGTTCCCAGTCTTATTTTGGTCATGCTCATATGCCTTCTCTTGATTAAGAAAAACGACCACAACTTTTCTGCTGCCTATGGTTGCCATTATATTAATGATCGTTCTTGAGAGCCGGTTACGTCTCTTCAGAAATCAAGCTGTTTATACAGTGCAGTGGCTTTCCACCAGACTCTATTAAACAAGCTAGGCTTACCTGTTTTTTTTTTATTATTATAGGTGTTATAAGTCTGTAGGAGTTTGAGCCTCTTGGCTTGAGAATGTGCTACACACTTTGCTATTTCGGGGTCTAGACCTTGCTTAGTCATTAAAAGTACATTCCGTTGGAGCCCGCCACAAAGAGAGAAAATTCCCTTTGTGACATTTTCCTCTCTTTTTCTGCATTATGGTATTCTATTCCCAGGAAGCTTCCTCAACAAGTTATGACCTTGCTGGTATGTTTAATAATAATAATAATAATAATAAATTTGTTAAGATGCCTCATCTGTCTTTCAGGCTGAAGGACGTTTGTTTCTCGTTGGTCTTGGTTAAATCCCACAGGTCATGCATTCTGTAAGAATCGTTTGCAGATGTCAGTATGGAGAAAAAAAGGTTATGCGGTAATGTTTGGAGAAAAAAAAGGTTATGCGGTAATGTTTGGAGAAAAAAAAGGTTATGCGGTAATGTTTGGAGAAAAAAAGGTTATGCGGTAATGTTTGGAGAAAAAAAAGTTTATGCGGTAATGTTTGGAGAAAAAAAAGGTTATGCGGTACTGTTTGGAGAAAAAAAGGTTATGCGGTAATGTTTGGAGAAAAAGAGGTTATGCGGTAATGCTTGGAGAAAAAAAGGTTATGCGGTAATGTTTGGAGAAAAAAAGGTTATGCGGTAATGTTTGGAGAAAAAAAAAGGTTATGCGGTAATGTTTGGAGAAAAAAAAGTTTATGCGGTAATGTTTGGAGAAAAAAAAGGTTATGCGGTACTGTTTGGAGAAAAAGAGGTTATGCGGTAATGTTTGGAGAAAAAAAGGTTATGCGGTAATGTTTGGAGAAAAAAAGGTTATGCGGTAATGTTTGGAGAAAAAAAGGTTATGCGGTAATGTTTGGAGAAAAAGAGGTTATGCAGTAATGTTTGGAGAAAAAAAGGTTATGCGGTAATGTTTGGAGAAAAAAAGGTTATGCGGTAATGTTTGGAGAGAAAAAGGTTATGCAGTAATGTTTGGAGAAAAAAAGGCTATGCGTTAATGTTTGGAAAAAAAAAAAAAAAAGGTTATGCGGTAATGTTAGGAGAAAAAAAAGTTATGCGGTAATGTTTGGAGAAAAAAGCTTATGCAGTAATGTTTGGAGAAAAAAAAGCTTATGCGGTAATGTTTGGAGAAAAAAAGGTTATGCGGTAATGTTTGGAGAAAAAGAGGTTATGCAGTAATGTTTGGAGAAAAAAAAGGTTATGCGGTAATGTTTGGAGAAAAAATGGTTATGCAGCAATGTTTGGAGAAAAAAAGCTTATGCGGTAATGTTTGGAGAAAAAAGCTTATGCGGTAATGTTTGGAGAAAAAAAGTTTATGTGGTAATGTTTGGAGAAAAAAGTTTATGGGGCAATTTTTGGAGAAGAAAAGGTTAAGTGGTAATGTTTGGAGATAAAAAGCTTATGTGGTGATATTTGGAGATAAAAAGCTTATGCGGTAATGTATGGAGAAAAAAAGGTTATGTGAAAATGTTTGGAGAAAAAAAGGTTATGCGGTAATGTTTAGAGAAAAAAGGTTATGTGGTAATGTTGGAGAAAAAAGGTTATACGGTAATGTTTAGAGAAAAAAGATTATGTGGTAATGTTTGGAGAAAAAAAAGGTTATACGGTAATGTTTAGAGAAAAAAGATTATGTGGTAATGTTTGGAGAAAAAAAAGGTTATGTGGTAATGTATGGAGAAAAAAAAGGTTATGTGGAAATGTTTGGAGAAAAAAAGGTTATGCAGTGATGTTTGGAGAAAAAGAGGTTATGCGGTAATGTTTGGAGAAAAAAAGGTTATGCGGTAATGTTTGGAGAAAAAAGTTTATGCAGTGATGTTTGGAGAAAAAAAGGTTATGCAGTGATGTTTGGAGAAAAAGAGGTTATGCGGTAATGTTTGGAGAAAAAAAGGTTATGCGGTAATGTTTGGAGAAAAAAGTTTATGCAGTGATGTTTGGAGAAAAAAAGGTTATGCGGTAATGTTTGGAGGAAAAAAGGCTATGCGATAATGTTTGGAGAAAAAAGTTAAGCCATAATGTTTGGAGGAAAAAAAGGTTATGCAGTAATGTTTAGAGAGAAAAATGTTATGCAGTAATGTTTGGGAAAAAATTTTATTCGGTATGTTTGGAGAAAAAAGTTATGCAGTAATGTTTAGAGAAAAAAGATATGCGGTATGTTTGGAGGAAAAATGTTATTCAGTAATGTTTGGAGAAAAAAATGTTATGCAGTAATGTTTGGGGAAAAATGCTATGCGGTAATGTTTGGAGAAAAAAGTTATGCAATAATATTTGGAGAAAAAAGTTATGTGGTAATGTTTGGAGAAAAAAATATGCGGTAATGTTTGGAGAAGAAGTGTTGAGCAGTAATGTTTGGAGAAAAAAAGTTATGCAGTAATGTTTGGAGAAAAAATATGCGGTAATGTTTGGAGAAAAAATGTTATGCAGTAATGTTTGGAGAAAAAATGTTAAGCAGTAATGTTTGGAGAAAAAAAGTTATGAGGTAATGTTTGGAGAGAAAAATTTTATGCGGTAATGTTTGGAGAAAAAAATGTTATGCGGTAATGTTTGGAGAGAAAAAGGTTATGCGGTTAATGTTTTGAAATGTAGTGTTAAGGACCCACCTCGACTTATCGGAATCTAGAACAAAGAAAATGAAATATCCCAGCTGAAAGAAAAGTCCCAAAGTCCCAAATAGAGGAGGCGTAAATTATGAATGGAAATAACCAATGAATAGAAATGAAAGTAAATTATTAATCAAAATAAAACGGTACCGAAACAATCGCAGACACCATACATAAACAAATCATCGAGAAAGGGCTAAGTTGTAAGAGTGTACCACTGTCACTTTGATAATCATTATAATCTTATCCATATCACTTGCATATATAATTAGAAAAAAATAGATTATCAGTACGTTGTTCACCCAGCAACTTTCACACAGGATTGATAATAACATGACGATTCACAGTAAATACAAGTTAGGTTTTTAGAATCACGAAGCGAATTCCGTGGAAGATATACCTGAGATATCAGAAATGTGTTTATCATCGCCCCTCAATAACGTATTCGTAAGGCGCCTAATAGTCACCCAAACAAGGGAAATGCCTCATCCTGTTACAAGTATGATCAATATTTGCAAGTCGTATCAAAGTAACTCGGAAACAGGTTCATTTCAAACATTTCAGAGAGTTTCATCATTTTAGGCATGCCTCGAGTCTTCAGGTTGATAAAGGAGACAAGTTCGAAAGATGTCTGGAAAAGTGGTTTACTAACCATGACCTAAAATTTGAATTCACATAAATTTTAGAGGAGTTATTGGACACATTTTTATGACCCCTACAGCCTAAAAAATTCCTTCGAAAAGCTTCAGGAATCTCGTAATCATGAAATCAACATGTCAAGCAACAGATGGATCACTTCAGTGATCTTGGTATCCATGTCACTTTTAAAATTGATTATTAATTTCAAGGAAGATATTCAGTCACTTGGAAAAATAAACTCAGAAATGTTACTTGACAATGGAGGTTTATTCACAAAAGACTAAAGTAGCGGACGGAACCGGGATGCCAAGGGCTGTTTAAGGTCCCATGTAAACCCCTGACATCAGTTGATATCCTTACTGTTACTACAAATTACAACGTGGAGTTCATGACCCATATTTCTAGCTGAAAAGGGGAAATGAAAGAGGCACCATGTATTAACCAGACATTGATAAACTTGGACGGAAACTCAATACGAAGGATTTTATTCAAGGAAAATAATTTTGTTATTTCTATTCAAATAGAAATTAGAATCAGGTTAAAGTTCGCCTGTTTTTTTTTTAAGTGCCCACAGGTGAGTTAGGGCCAGTAGGGACTGGGGACTTTGACCGAGTGGATACACGGGGCTTTGAATCTCTTGTATATTGATAACCTCATATTAGCACAGTTTAGCGGGAACCTGTCACAGAACTAAAGAGAGAGAGAGAGAGAGAGAGAGAGAGAGAGAGAGAGAGAGAGAGAGAGAGAGAGAGAGAGAGAGAGAGAGAGAGAGAGACGTCCATGTTCGAAACAACGTGGGAATGATTCCTTAGTGTCCGTTTGCTGCCTCCGCCAACTTGGGTGTTTTGAATTAGATTGAAATCGTGAAGGAATTAACTTGAGAAGGTCTATGGGCCGTTCTTAAGAAGCCAAGGTAAAAGAGGAGATAACCTATTTGTAGTTTACCCGATGCTTTTATCTAATGATTAAAGAACACTTGATAGGTGTATGGGCTTCAGTGGAAGGGAGTGAGACACAGGTTGGGAACAATTCAGGTAAAAGACCGCTAATTAGAAAGCAATTGAAATCAGAAGAATAGAAATTCTAATAGAAGAGTGTTAGATATCAAAAGTCGTCTAGAAGGGTGATTAAAAAGAAGGAAAAAGTGTAGCATAGGTGAATATGTAGCAGAAGACCCACTTCTCAAGGCTCTACATGTCTTTTATATTCAAATAACCACTCCTTTTCTGCACTTTGAAAGGTAGCAATGGAGTAAAAAGATATTTACAGAATTTGTCTTCTGCAAGTTTTAAAAACCTGCATATATTTGTGTTTTTGAACTAAAATTTATCTGGATGGCCTATACCATTTTGCCAGTAATTTTAATTAAGTAAATTACATAGGATCAAAATGTACGGTATGAGGAATTTGTTTGTGCCATATTACCTGTAGATGAAGAGTTGTATTTGTAAAAAGATATTTATGAAAGAGTTATTCGGGCATATAAATTAATGTAATTGTATGTTACATAATTTTTAAAGGATTGCTGCACATTCAAATCTTATACGACTGTTGCTGTTTTTACTGCATAATCTAGAAACAATTAACCACATGTCTTTTATGGAAGCTTGAAACAAAGAATTTGTCACTCTTTGTTAACCTATATTTGGAGGGGAATTTTAAATACTTAGAGAAACTGTATTATTTCAGTTGTTAAAATCTTAAAGAAGAAGAGTGGCACACGTTTTTGCATACAAGATATTAGGAATTATTAGAGCTTATTTATGCCGGAAGTATTACGGAACCTTCCATTAAAGAAGTCTTTACTCTGTCCTAACGTTGATATGTGAAGTTTTTATAAAATAAGACGTTATTAAGTCTTAAATTGCCGTTATTAATTTATTTTGTAAAAATAATGCCGAAGCTCGTCATCTATTCCGCATAACCATGTTACAAGGTTACGTTCAGTAAGGATAACAAGCAGAAATTTTGGAAACGTACACACTGCAAGCTTACAAGTCATGGCAAATCCATATGAAATAATCTTTTGGAAATATATATCACTTTGTGCAATTCCGAATAATTTTTGTAGCAAACCTGCAGCTTTTTGAGAGCTAAAATTAAATTATTGTTGGATAAACGGCTCCCTTAAGAACCAAGACAACGCCAAACTGATAATGCTCTGCCTTGCTGCATTGATGAACGCGCCATTGTTGTTGTTGTCAGTGATCCCGTGTGTAGGTGAAGCCACGACTGTAGAATTTTACGTTGCCCATCGTTTAATTCTGCTTCTTGGCATTAAAATAGACGCTTGAGGTAATTATAAGTTGACGTATCTATTTCTATTTAGATGGTAGGCTACGGCCTTGTAACGCAACTGAGATAAAAAGGAGTCATGGTAGCCGAAATGCTGGCGTAACTTACGACAGGCAAGTTACCCAAACATAGCTTACTATCATTTCGTAAATCCTGCCCTTTTTGGTATGGTAGACTCGTTAGGCGCCTTAAAATTAGTGAAAGGAGCCAAAACAGGCAAAGGGGTGACGCCTAGACAGGGGAGGGGACACGTAGTCTGGCGTAGGCTAGGCTACACCTGAACTCTAAACTCTTATCGGCCGCTACGTGGCGGGAAGGGTAGGGCATGGGCGGTGACCGGCGCTGCCACAAGTAATATTCCCACTCACGTCGTATGGTATATGAAGGCAGCATAAGTTATACATCGTAAATATAATAATTGGTTTCTGATCAGTTTTTGCCGATTATTAAAAGCCCTCGTAATTTTCTAGCTTTTAACAACATTAAAACAACGTGTTTCTTAAACTTGTCAAAAACATTTTCCAGCGCTTCTAGCTCTTATCTCAGATGTTAAGGTGACCTCAGGGCATAAAGATGTCGCACAGCCCGTACCCCCTCAAGGGAGGCTGGTAGAACTATATAGTAGCTCCGCGCAGCCGACGGCGCTATAACTTGACTTTTCTACAGTATTTTGGTTGCTAATTATGAATTTACCTTTCATTTTTGGCGCTCGAGCCTAATTAACCTGTAATTAACCCGTGAAGTCCATCCAAAAAGGGGTTTCCATACGCGATCCTCACAAGACAGAGCACGGGTACGTCTGTTTCGAACGGTTCATATCCCGTCCAGCAAGCGCAATAACTTGTTAACATATGGCTCCCCCCCCCCCCCCCGGGCCAGTACTAAACACGGCGAAGGGACATTCCATTTGGCCGACAACAAACAGATGCACCGCCAGTATCAGAACCACTAAAAGTGTAGAAAAAACCAGCTTAAAAGGTAAAAACAGGTGCGGAGCTAATGTATATGATTACCGGGAGGGTTAGTCAACACACACTCATTAAGGAGTCTGTCGCCTTACAAACACCATGGAAGGCAGTCCCCGTTCCCGCAATAATCTTCATCCCCAGGCTCAAGAAATTGTTCATAGGATCGTTAAGTACTTTTCTAAAGAAAAGGCAAACCATGGACCCATGTCTCTCTCTCTCTCTCATATATATATATATATATATATTTATATATATATATATATATATATATATATATATATATATATATATATATATATATATATATATATATATATATATATAATATATATATATATATATATATATATATATATATATATATATATATATATATATATATATATATATATTCCTTAGAAAATATTTCACTTCTTCCAGGTCTCTGTTTTTCTTATAAACTTGATTAGATCTCTCTTTGGGCCTTTCTTGGGATTATCTCATGCTACTGGACTTCAGCACTTTTAATTTATTTGTTTTTGTGCTAATTTACCAATATATATTTGTAAATTAGCACAAAAACAAGTAAATTAAAAGTGTGGAAGTCCAGTAGCATGAGATATAATCCCAAGAAAGGTCCAAAAAGAGATTTAATTGGGCCTATATGAAAAACAGAGACCTGGAAGAATGGAAATATTTTCTAAGGAATGTCACGGCAATAGGGAACAACCAGAAGTATGTTGCTCCCAGGAGACATCAATAGATGCACTGATTAAAACGGGTAAATGGGAATGGTAGGCCTTTAAAACCTCCAGACAAGTACATTTGGCAACATGGGGTAAATGCCTATATCGCCATGTAGGAGACAATAGGGTATAGTACACATTTCAGAGGGGAATACTACTGTTAAAACTGAAGACTACTGCCGCGGCCTGGTTCGCGGTAGACGGTGATTGGAGTATTTACCCCCTGTTATTTATGGTTTTAATTATGGTTATCTCTCTTGTTTATGTTTAAGATATTTAGTCAACATCTATGTTTTTTTTGGGGGGGGGATTCATTCCCAAGGAGCTGGTACTAAAGACAGCACCCATTTTGTATGCAAAGATGCCTAAACCAGAGGGGCGTGGTAGAAGTCTACCGTTTTACTCCATACCCTTGGCTAGCCTAGTCTACTTAGGCTAATATTAGTGAAAGGAGCCAATGCAAATGGAGGGATGATGCCCAGATTAGGCTGACCCTTCACTCCAGTAGGCATTTCAGAGGGTATACAGCCTAACCAGAACTACCTGTACCTAACCTAACCTAGGATGTCATGTCCTTACATGTCCAGGGGTGTGCCTCGCTCTACCCCTGGGCCTCCCCAAGTGAATTGGAACCCCACTGTCAGTATACTGTCCATGTTCTAGGCTTATTAATATGTTAAGGAGTTCAGCTTCACCTCCTACCTGTCAAGACTGAAACTAGTTTGGCCAGGACCTCAGTTTGTAGGCTACAGAAGCCTGTTTGTTACATTTTAATTTTGTGCACATAATTTTTCCAAAATTTGTTATCGCATCATATATTTTGTAGTTTGATGATATAGCCTAGCTTCTAAGTTAAACAATAGAAGGGTTACACAGGCCATTCCATCAGAGTTAGGGTGTGTATTGACAGCCTAATTCAGTTTTACCAGACTAGGCTAATGACCAGATGACCAAAGACGCCGAAATGTTTGTTTCCCTCCGGACTCCTTTTGTAAGGCTTTGATTTAGGGATAAGGTAGGTGCAGAAATGATTGATTTGCACTAATAATAATATCAGTTGATAATAGTTGATATCAGTAAAATAAATTGTGAAAATCTGAATAAAAATTAATAGGCCTATATCCCATCCTAACCTATTGGTGAACACTCATCCTGTGATTTACAGAAATTGACCTTTACTTATAGAAAATCTGAAGCATGCCAGACCTTTTTCGTGTTGTATCATTCTTGTTTTTGGTAGATTAAAAGAATTATATTAAGTCATCTTTCATTTATATCATGGTACCAACCAGGGGAATATATCAGTCTAGTTTAGAGAAACCAAAAGAAAAGATGAAATTGTCATTGGTTGATGTATCATTAACTGAGTGAAGTACGAGGCCTTGAATAGTGTGAAGACTGAGTTTGGACTAAGTTTATCAGTTAGTATCTTTGTACTATATGGGAAACTGTATCAGAGTACACTTGAGTGCTTGTATAAGGGTTCAACTTCATGGTTCATATATGCTTATTTGTAGGGGAAAGAGTTACTAGTGAAGTACAGTATAGTACACTTGTTGTAATGTTGCATGTGAAGTATACCCATATACAGTACTGTATAATTCTTGCTTTCTCATTCCAGGATGTCCGGGTTTTTTCAAAGAAACAGAGGCCAGTTCAGGTAGGTTGTCTGTTAGCACTATACTAATGTAAAAGTATGAGGTCAGATGGTAAACTGGGATATTTGAACAGATTATACTAATGTAAAAGTATGAGGTCAGATGGTAAACTGGGATATTTGAACAGATTATACTAATGTAAAAGTATGAGGTCAGATGGTAAACTGGGATATTTGAACAACTTTACTGTTAACTACTGACCTACATGCCTTTGATCTAAAAGGTTTTGTGTCTTTCTTGCTGGATTTTTTAAAATAAAACAATTTGCAGAATGGAATTAAAATTTGCCAAGTGCACATGACGCAAGTTAGTGTTTTGTATTGGTGTCATATATCATCATCTTCATTTATGCCATATCTCTAGCATTTTGTGTGAACTTATAAAGTTGAAATCCCTTTCCATAGGTATCTCTTATCAGTTAGCTCTTGGTATTCAGGTTGAATCCCAAAAATCCCATATTCAATTTAAATATTGCTGTTTTGAATGTGTCTTGTGACACCATCTTGTACATTCAAAACAGAGTATTGAATTCATCTTTGCATAACACCAAGAGCAACCACAACAAGGCTACAGTACTTTCAAGATAGCACCTCCGTACATAGACATTGTCAGTTTCTGATTAGTAGTAATAATTTATAACAGTTTTAGTATAAGTTCACTTGTTATTGTGATGCTGAATAGATATTTAGTCCATGTATTGATACCTTATTTTGATTTTCCAGAGGCCAGGATGCTGGTGGAAGCAACTTTAATCAGGGTTCATTTCAAGCACAGGGTAATTTGGGGAGGTAAGGTTTTATATTGTATTCCAGAATTTTCCCTTTTATTAATGGGATAGAAGCCTCCTTTCTTTAAATCATATTTTTTGGATTTTTCACATTTTTGTGATTTTACTGTACACTACACCATTCAGTACCAAAGTCAAGTGAGAATACTGTGTAATTGGTAGAAATTTTCCAAGTTAAGATTATAAAGGGGTCATCTGAGGATTGAAAGCTGGAAATTGAAAGAAAAAATTTTGACTATCAATAGCTAAATATCATATTTGTCAATATTAATATGGAGTATTATAATAAAATTCATTTAGTCTCATAGTTACGGGAGAATTCTCACAACCAACCCACAAACTGGAACATTTAATTTGTATTGATCTGTACAATGTATTGTTTTAATAGCTTTTATTGAAAAGTACTGTAAAAATTTATTGAGATCTTTCCCCAACAAAACTAGATGGCAACATCAGAGCATAACTCTGTAGCCTTGAAAGCTTGTCCCAAGTAACTTGCGATACATGAGCCCACAGTCAGGCTATGCCAACTAGAGGATCCCATATCCCAAAATGTTACATATGTACATTTGGAATGTTATTACCCTTATTTTTCAACCATTTTCATCAAAATTTCACATATGAAAAACGTAAACCTGTTGAATAGGTAACATAACACAAACTACTTTAATTTGGTGGATAATAAGTGCATAAGTACTTTTACATTCATTTGTATTAGTGAATAAACCTGCCTGTAGAATTTTAAATATGGTTTTGTTACTGCTACAGTTTTTGTTCATCTAAATATTAATATTTTGTACACAGACAGCAGATGATGAACCCATGGCAGAGTGGCATAATGCCAGTTGGTGGAGGACTTCAGTCTGGCAGAGCTGATGAAGCAACTTTGGCTTTCAACATTTTGAATCAAGTTCTGGCATCTGTAAGTTGAAATTTTTTGTTGAGGAGGAATACAGTAGATTACGAGTCATGTTAATTTCAAACTGAATTATCTTTTGATACATTTGTATTTATATTAATGTGATGAAGTGCCAGGGCAAATCAGAACAGTTCAAAGTAAAATAAGAAAGGGTAGGACTCCTAACCTTATGCTTATTTGTTGCTGCAAAAACTGTTTTTGTATTTATTTTTATTGCCTTCAACAACCTGTGAACATGGCATCTTTTCGTAAGTTCAAGCTTAGATTGTAGCTAGGGTCAAGGATCTGTTCACTGAAAGGATTCTTGTTATTATTGAGATTTTTTTGTTTCATCCTCATTTCAGAACATTTGGTGTTACATTTTTAAGTGAAAATTAAGCAAAATATAAGATAACTAGTTAAATAGTAAAAGGTATTTGAAGCAAAGTGCACAAAGGAGAACAGAGGAATACAAAGTATAAACCATTTATTTACTAGTTAAATAGTAGAGGGTATAGAAAGCAAAGTACATATGGCAGAACAGATGAATACAAAGTATAAACCATTTATTTAAGAAACATCAAGCCTACAGATGGAAAAGTAAACGAAATATTATGAACATCTGCAGACCTAAACGTATTAACTCCTTGCGTCCAGTCACGGTGATGTGAGGTTTAGTAATAGAATTGGTGTGCTGTCCAGACCGGTTCAGGTGAGAATTTATATTTCGTGCCTTGTAGTTTGAACGAGATTTGCAGGAAAATGTTCAAATTACTTGAATGGACTAAAAGGACATATGGCAACACTCGCACCACAGCTGATGGTATGAGGAAGAGTTTCCCATGAGATGCCATGGGGGAAGGTACTACATCTCCCTGTCTCAGCACATCTTGAATATATTTGCCTATAAATATACTCAGGGATTGTTGCTGGTCTTAGTTCTCATCCTCTATGATAGTATGTCAGCTGTAATTGTAATTTTGCAAAATAAAGTACAAAAAAATACTAAAAGAACATGTATAACTCAGTACAGTAAAAGGTACTATATCTCCCTATCCCAGTACATATCTTAAATACATTAACAACACCCCAAGACTGGGCAAAGTTTGTTTGCCAGTAAAAAAAAAAAAACATGGACAGAGGAAGATATACAAGTGCATATGGTACATGGTACAAAGAAAAAAATTAAAACAATTGTATGTACCTTCTACGGGAAGCTGAAAGTGAATGTTTCCAACCCTGAGTAGGGCCTCTTTTCTGTGACACTTATAAAAATACCCTAATTTTAGCGAGTAATACATGTTTTTTCTGATATTTTTATTTTATTTTGCAAAATTACAATTACAATTCACATACTATGATAGCAAATAAGAAATAAAATCAGCAAAAATCCCTGAGTATATTTATTGACAAACTTATTTTAGCATGGCCTTTAGGGGTTAAGAGTGATTTTATGGTTGAAATAATACTTTAAAGTCACAGTATTTCTTATTCATGCAAAAAATAAAGAATTATGATTTCTAGGTCATTCTAAATAATTTTTATTACTTTTTTCATGCAACATCATAAGATATTTCCTTCCTGTGAGCTTTTATGTAACTTCTAGTATGACAAATATTGGAAAATGATACCACACACATCCCAAGTTTACAGTTAGGACAAAATTACCTACACTGTCATCTAACTTTTCCTTGACACATCTCTTTTGTGCCTGCACACTACACACACACACACACGCATGTAGCATCTGCCTTATTTCAGTGGAGGGGGTATTGTATTAGGGAAGTGTCTTCCCTGTCAAACAGAGTGGCTGTGGTGATGTTCCTGGCTTTCCTCCTTTTTAGGTTAGAAGTGGGGAATACAGGCAGTCCCTGGTTATCGGCAGCCTCGATTACTGGCGATCCGGTTTTATGGCGCTTGTCTAGCGACGACGATAACCAGGTTTTCGTAGCTGATAACCGGTTATCGGCGCTGATCGCCTCTTATCAGCGGCGCCACTAACCGGGGATCAGTGCTATTATCGCCAGTTTTCAGTTAGCGGCGATTTTCGGTTTTTGTCACGCCGTCGGGAACGGAACCCCGCCGATAACCGGGGACTGCCTGTATTTCCGTTATGCATTCTGTCATGTGAATTAGGTAGCTTTTTCTTGGAAGTGGGTAATTAGGCAGGTGCTGGTCAACTTTGTCTTTGCCAGCCTTTGTGCGAGTCCAAAACAGCTTTGGGTTTGTCCATTATAGTTTCTCATTTGTCACTTTCCACCATATCTGCAATGTGAATGACAGACAATTGTGACTTTTTTTTTTTTTTTTTTTTTTTTTTTTTTTTTTTTTTCTCCATTGCTATAACCTCCCCTCTTGAGTAGGACAGAATTCCACCAATCTTCAGCTTTTCATTTTTCTTACCCATTGGTGTTTCCTTCCTCATAAGCTTTATAGCCCCAAGTAGATCAGTCTCTTGAGAAATAAACATATTTACCAAGTTTGGTGATGTATAATAATTACTGTATCAGCTGTGAGATGGTAGCCTTTATTTAGCAAGGGCTTTAATTAAAGGAGTGATTACTACCGGTGGTGAAACAAGAAGGTTCTTATACTCATTGTCTAAGTTTTTCCCTTCCCTGTATGTATAATGAAATACCCAGACTCTTATTTACAGAGCATGTAATATTTCGTTCCAAATTGAACCCTCTTCTGTAGTCTAGATGGCACCCTTTATATAACATAAGACTTTAGTCAATTGTTACATCTTTTTCAGATGTATACATTGTTGCAAATTTAGTTAAAATTTTCTCTCAAGTGAATTATTGTATAGTTAAGGGTGAGAATGTATATTACGGTCAAATTCCACATTATTTGCAAAATATAGGTACAGTAATGTTATATTTGACAAAACATACAGTAGGACGGACATACCTTTCTTAAAGGATGAAATTGCAGTTACATTAATAGTTTTTTTAACAATCATTTGTTCTGGTTTCATTTTCATAATTTTTACCACCTATATTATTAGGGAAACATGAATTTTATCAAGCGTAACCACAGGCCACTTTCTCTTTCTGAGTCAGGTTTCTCTTGAACCTTTTGATTGGCTCATGTGTGTGTGTCTTCAGCTGTCAAAATATTGTAAAATAGTCTCAATGTCATCATGTACAAAATGAATTGTGCTATTCCCTGAGAAGGGAGAGAGGACCGTGCAGGTAACAAAGATGTTTCTCTACCCACCCACTGGCATCTAGTAAAGCATCTTCTGAACTTTCTTTGGAATATGAAGAAATATTTACTGCTGTTTTCATCTGAATCCATTATTAGGTTATAATAATTATTGCTACAAGTTTGTACATCACTTCTTGATTGTGGATAGTAATGAAACTGCAAAAATGAACAGTGTATTTCGGCAAATGCCTTGCACATTTGACGCCTAAAGCCACATAGTAAAAGTAAACAAGACTCACTGTCATCTGTTAAGAAAAATGAACACTAATTGCTTGATTCTGTGAGAGGAAGAATAGAGAACAAGTAAAATAGGGATAACAAAACTACTTAGGGGTTAGGGATATTTTATGATAATGAATAAATATTCTCATGATTGTAAAAATAATGCATATTCAATATTCACCAATATGCTTGGGATAGTGAGGGAAGAAACCGATCAACTTTATCTCTTAAAAAAAATTCAAGTGATAAGTCTTAGTACTTCATAAAGAAGGTACGGGGCACCAAATGTGAAGAGTGGTTATCTTACAGGATTCCTAAAGTACCTGAAAAGAAATATGATAAGAGTGAGGGTTATAGGATATTTTATATGAGAGATTAAAAGATTAAGAAGTTTTTTCTGAGCTTATCAAGGTTGGTGTAAAAATAGCAAAGGGTTTTTACATGCTTTTATTTAACTTGACTTCTGCGTCTGTCCATCTGTTTGGGTCAAATCTTGTAACTAATTTTCAACTTGTTCCCTTCGTCTGACGGACTTGAAATTTTACATGGTTACTCAATTACTCAATCCCAGTGACAATGCAACCTTACATGATCAGTAGCTCAGCAGTGACCTCTCCCAGTATCTCAGGATTTGTATGAAACTTTGGATTTTTCATACCTTCTTTGACTTGGTAGAATAACCTCTCCCAGTATCTCAGGATTTGTATGAAACTTTGGATTTTTCATACCTTCTCTGACTTGGTAGAATAAGTTAATACCTGTGGATTTTTCAAACCTTCTTTGGCTTGACAGGATATCACGTTCAGTTTCATGTTGCAATTTCTGTCGGAACTAAAAAGTTGAAAAAAAAAAACATTTACAACATGCTTTATTAAAATGCACAAAGAAGTAAATAATAATTTTCTGAGACACTAGGATTTTCTTACAATTAATCATGTCTACAAAAATAAAAGCGTGGGTGCCCAACATGGAAGGAAATGCTACAAGAAATAAAATATTCCTAGTGTTTATCAAAAAATTATTATTTGCTTTTTAGTGCATTTTAATAATGGCATGTTGTGAAAAATTTTAATTTTATTTTTTTATATTAACCATAAATGGACCTGTACTTAGGCAGTACTGTTTTTGTATACAACTTGGATCTCTTTTTTTTATAGGTGTGTTAATGGTTTATTGATACTGTGGCAACTTTTGTTTTATAATAGTATCAGATATGTTTTTTTTTTTAAGTTTTAGAGTGGGCTTTTGCTTTGCAATTTGTACCTTTCTGTGAAGAAAGATTTAAGCATAAGCATTGTTGTATGCTTGTACGTGTTGTTCTCCAAGGCTTTTGGATAGCATAAGCTTAAGAAGTCAGGTGTTACTGAGGAGAAAATATATTATTGGTTTGAGAGTGAAAGCTAACATATATTTCAGGTAAACCAGTATTCATAAATAAATGGCAACATTACATGTGAGCTCTTGAAATTTGGAAGTGACTGATTTTTTTTTTTGGATAGCTGTGGCTTAATAACGTATTTGCTTTTCATCATTAAGTAGGGCATTTATGTAGTCATAAGTGTCACACTATGTTAGTAATTCTGTTTGTTGATCTTTGGGTGTTGATAGCACATTGCTAGGTAATGTTGATTAGAGTCATAGAACAGTTCTACCGTAACAAACCTCTTAATTTGCTAGTTGACAGAATTTATACTGAAAACAGTATTCTTTTTCTCTTGCAGGACACTCCTATGATGAACACTGGTTTGAATCAAGCTGGTGGATTTCAAGATAGGAAAGGTAGACAGGGTTTGGTAAGTGCTGATGTCTCATACAGTACAGTTATTTGATTACTATTACAGTCCTTTGTGCCATTTTTTCTTTTTTTTATTTGTTTTGGGATAAGTTTTTTTGTAATATGTCCATATACTGGGAGAGGGATTCTTGTACAAGTTCAAGGTTACCCTATAAGAAGTCGACTTTTAAATTATGATGTGTTTAAATTACTTAATCTTCATATTTGAAAACATGCTTTTGGTTACACTCTGGTGGTGTCACATTCATTTCACTCGTGCACAGGGAGGTCGCCTAGAGGATCGGCGAAGGGGTCAGTCTCCTCAGTTTTCCAACCGAAACAGGGGAGACGGTGGACGTCAGTGGTCCAGATCAAGGTCACCCCATGGAAGAGATAATCGCTCAAATTCAAGACGAGACAGCACCGACCGCAATAGGAAGTCTGTTTTGGAGAGACTGGGGAAAGTTCCAGAAAAGAATAAGGCTGCTAAGGAGAAGGGCAAAGAACGTACACCTGCTGATAAAAGGAGGAAGTCTAGAGACAGGCAGAGCAGGTAAAGGTTTTGTCTTTGAAGTTAGTTTTTTTGCTGTTTGTATTCAGTGCACTATATATAATCTTGAGATTTTACAATGTATAATATATTTGTTACCGCTTCAAACATAACAGTTCTCAGAGTAATTCCTTTTCGCTATGATGAAAAGAGCATCAAAAGTAGGCAAAGATTTTTATTCGTACCTTGTACTCTTTTAGTAACGTCTGTCACTAAAGTAAAGTACAGTACAGGCAGTCCCCGGTTAACAGCGGGCTTGGTTAACAGCGATCCGGTTTTATGGCGTGTGTCTAGCGACGAAAATCGGCAATTTTTGGCGCCGAAAATCACCAATTTCTGCTTATCGGCACTGATAATTGGGTATTGGCGCCGATACATACCTAACAGAGGCGCCGATAACTGAAAATCGGCACTTTTCGGCGCCGATAACCCCTGAAAATTGCTGATTTTCAGTTAGCGGCAATTTTCGGTTATCATCACACCCTCAGAAACAGAACCCCGCCGATAACCGGGGACTGCCTGTACTCATGACACTTGATTAAAGTTTTTATTGCTGTGAACATCAGACTACTGTACTAAATTTTTATTACAGTGAGGATAAGAGTACTAAAGGAGACAGCAAAGGGAAAGATGTTGATTCTGATAAGCAGAAAGGGGAAATTTCTGAAGAAAAATTAGTAATGGACAAAGAGGTAAGTTATTGCTGTGGAACATAATTGTCAGTACAGTTATGAATTTGCGTTCTTAGTTTGTATCCAATCTTTTTTTGGTTGTTTTATATAACATGTAGCATTTTTTTTTGGCAACTTTTTGGGGATTGTTGTGGAACACTGAAAATTTACATTTTTAGTTGAATGAACTAAAGCCCTAACTTAATTATTTGTAGATTATGATTTTTGTATGTAGTTGTTAAGATATATCTAGTCACATTAAGATTACTGTATTTTTTCTGATATGGGAAATACTCTTTAACTTTTAATAATTATCCTTCGTGTTAACTTCCTATTTCATTTGTATCCATCTCTTCTACTTGATGGCTAAAATGTTAATGTTTGATTATCTATTCTCCACAGAATGAAGAGCAACTGGTCAAGTGTTTGAAGTGCCACATTTGTGAGGTTGATTCATTTGAAAGTGTTGAGGTAAGAATATGAATTTTCCAGTTGCGGTTGTTGTTGCCACGTTACATAGTACGAGGAGTATCTTTATGTGTTTATAATTTTTTTTAATTGTAATTTACTTAGTTGATGGTTTTTGGAAATTATTGCATTGCCACAATTAAATATCTTATTACATTGCCACAACTATTTATTTCTTCTAAAGTGTAGGTTTTGCTGTCTCCTATTTCTGGAATCATTTAACCTGTACCATTTCAAGCGCTAAACCCTGGGACTGGAAATAAAGACACATGCAAATTTTTATAAAGCATGATGTACCCATGAGCCAAAAGATTGCAAAGCTGGGAACAGCAATTGGTATGTAAAACAAAAGCATCACTTGGGCTGGAATGGCTGGATGGCAGACCTGCAAGTTTGAGAACTGCATTTTATATTCCTGGAAAAAACTGCTGCAGGGCAAAGGCTGTCATTGAAGCACAGCTAGATTTTGTCATAGTTTTGTACCTTATTTTTTGCAGATGTCTTCAGCCTTACAGCAAGAGTTGCATTTATTGTCATAAATCTCTTAAACAAATTTGGCAGAATCTTCATTTTCAGTTGCTTCAGTTATATGTTTGTTTATAATTTATTATAGAATATGTAATTTATTCCTTTGCATAGAATAAACCTTTCAGACCAGTTCTCTGAGTTTTAATATTTTTGGCTCAGTGGTCTGGTTAAACTATCTTGTATAACCAACTGATTGTAAAAGTGATGGTCTACGATGGCCTCAAGATTAGCCATGCTAGATTTTAAAAGTCTTTAGCAACAGTCCATGAACTGAGTACTGTATATGAGATAACTCAGGTGGAGTTCATATTACTGATTGTCATGTTATCAAGTTAGGTTCTTACATGTGTAAAAAAAAAAAAGTTACTTTTGATTTACTTCAGCTTTATGAAATGTTTTGAATGTTTAAAAACAAATTAAAGTTTCCTAATTTTTCCACTATAAACAAAACTTAACTGTTTAATTTTTTTATTGTGCATTGCATTGTACACAATACAGGTTATTGGTTACAGAGTACATATTTTTTACCTTTAATTATTTGGGCTGCAGAACTTTAGGAACCACAAGAGGAGTGACGAACACAAATTACTTCTAGAAATTCACAACCAGCGAAGTGAGGCTGCCTTACAACTGATGAGGGCTGATGCTAAGGTATGTTTTAAGGACTTTGTTTTCATTGTCACTAGTTATTCTTGTTGTGTGTACAGTTGTTGCAAAAAATCTTAGTACTACCAAGATACCTGAAAAATCTTAGTACTCTTACAGGGAGAAAAAAAAAAATTGAAAATAAAATATAAAGGTTGAAATACATATTCTGCTCAATACTCTTTATTCAGTATGCCTTAAAACATAATCAGTTTTTCTCTTCACTGAATTAGATAGTTCTTTAAAATAATTATCATCCAGCTCATTACGCCACACATTTTCTATGGCAGCAATCAGTTTCGGGACAGAGGACGTATCCATAGAGCCTATCTTCCTCTTCATAAAGCTCCAAACATTTCTTATTGGAGTAAGGTCAGGGGAATTCCCTGGCCAATCCAGAAGCTCAATTCCATTATCCTCAAATAAATTTTTTTGCCTTCTTCCCCCTGTGGTATGGTGCCCCATCTTGCATAAAAACGCATGTGCAGACTTTCCTTGAAGGACAAGTGATCTTTCAACACATCTACATACGATCCCCATTCATTATTGTATTTTTCGGTAAAAAATACAACCCCCAACTCCCTCCCTTTCTGCTGAAATTCCCCCACACCATAACGTAAGCGGCATGCTTTACTGTCTTGACCGTATACTTGGAGTCAGATCGACTCTACCCTCTAGGTCTCCTGACCTTCTTGGCACTCCTGGTTACTTAGAAACATGCTTCATTGTTGAATACCACTGTGTACCAGTCTTCCTCAGTCCAACCTTTGTACTTCGCTATGGCTGTCATTGACTTGCCCTCTTTATACAGTCTGTGTCCTCTTGACGATGGAAAGTGATTTACCCAGCATACTAGCTGGTAGGGTGCGCAGGAGCGCTCGACATGCAGGTGTAAAATTACAGTAATCAACTGCCTGGCAGAGGGTCAGCACACCCCCCCCCCCTCTTCTCTGGTGGTTCATGGGTTGATTTGGGCACTACTAAATCTGGGAACCCTGTTCAGTAGGCAGGCAGAATATTCTGCCCCAAGCTGCATTGCTTGATGGACGATAGTAACGTTTTACCGGCTTTAAAGTGGGTGGACAACGTGAATATTTTTAGGACCGCTATTCAGGTCCAGAGTGTTATTGCATCCTAAGATTCTTTTCGGCAACTGTATAGCACAACTTTCCATGATTCCAGCAGTGATAGTTGCATAATACAGGGTTGCTAGATGTTTTGTTTTTTCTGTTTGCTGTGTTCAGTTGTGAATATGTAGTAACATATTCCACACTTGGCTTCAAAACAGCTTTTCTCTTGCCTGATAAATGTCCATTCTCTGGAGTACTGTACTTATCACGAAGTTTACACTTACTGTAGCATCTCAGGGTTAAGGTTTTAAGTTAGAAAAAACATGGCAGTTATTTTGGTATTGGTTAGAATAACAGTCTGTAATCAGTGTACAAACTGGTGCTGATGCAGAACTGTATGAGTGACTAGCATACTGCAACATAGTTTTGCCAACATTGCAGCCAACCCTTAAAGTTGAAACAGTTCCAGCAATGAGTCAATAATCTTGTAAGTTCTGGGAAATGCTGTATTCCATGTAGGTTACTTTCATCAGTGGAAAAGAAAGTGTGATCAAGTCCATAAAGTAAAGTTAAGTAGTTAACTTTACTGAAAATTAAACAAATTCAAGACGTCTGAGATATACAGGACATCTGGCACCCTTAGCATAGGGGATAATTATACATCCCGCATGGTTACGATAGTGCAAGACCATGTTGCCTCCGGATTAGAGACCCTTCATATAGATGTATGCCTGCCATATACACTATCTCTATTGCCAAGTTGTAAGTTTTCATATAAGGAATAAGTGTTCTACCTAGCCTGTTTATCAGGCTTGGCATTATGTCTAATGTACTCCAGTAGAATGCAGTGTAGGCATACATATTAGACATGAAAAAAGGATACGTAAAGGAGATAAGAGAAGGAACAGGGTATAACAATATTATATTTTATAAAGTAATAAAATATCAGTAGGTACACAGCAACAAATACAGTATTCATCCACGGTCAGCTTAGTGTAGCATGCCAGTTTCAGTGTACATTCGTAAATTAAATTTTAGAACTTATAAAAAGCTAAATCTTGTCAATTAGTAAATGAAGATTTAATATTAAAAGTAGTGATGCATTATTTTATTAAATAAATAATTTTCAATCTATGACACATGCATAATTTTAGTGGTTGATTCATCAACATCCCCTTTTGTACAGTTGCTAAGTTCTTTCAAGGCATACAATTTAAACATGCAAAACATAGCCAGTTTTATTTTTTATTGTAAAACTAGTTGCCTATTTTTGTTCTTTATTTGTTGTTTACTGTAGTGTATGAGATGATAAACATTAAAATATCCACAATTTTATATGTAAAATATTAATAAAGAAAATACTTTTCCCTTGACCAGTTGGCAGCAAACCGAGAGAGAGAGAAATCTGGGAATGCTAACAGAGAGTCATTTTACACAAGATGTCCAAAATGCGACTGTATTGTGGCAGATGCATTCAAGAGCCACAAGAAATCCATTGAGCATGAGGTAAGACGAATTGTATCCAGTTTTACTTGTAGTTTTAAAAATGCAGATTCATTGTATAGGAACAAACCTAATAGGTTAACATTAGAAAAGTTCTCCTAATACAATCAGTGTTGCAATGATATACCTGTATTTTATACTTTTTAGTTCAGTCTATTCATTTGTAAGAATTAACCAGTGGTTAATTCTTACAAAATGGTTATCTGCTTGAGGTAACTGTGTAAGCATTCAGACATCTCGGAAAAAGAGTGGGATGTAATACAGTTAGAATAATTTCAAAAACTGACTATGCTGATTAGTATCATGTTTGTGGCATAACAATTAGAAGCATTTCTAAAAGTGCATGTGTTGATTTCGAAGTATTTCGAAAAGTGCATATGTTGATTTATATTCATGTATATGTAATTTTATTTTACCAACAGAATACAATTTCTTATACATTTGTGTATTTATAGCTGGTGGATAATCATGTATTTCGAGAATGCTGTGGTTCAACCTTCATCAGAAGAAAGGAGTTTGAAGACCATCGTCTTACTATCCCACATCTAAAAGTAAGTCCATGATATTTAGTTCATTTCATTACTTTGCTTTATTTTATTTGTTAGGGTATCAAAATCTCCATAATTGTGATTAAATCAAACCATTATTGATGTAGAATAGTTCTCCTAAAATTTATACTTCCAGCAAATGCTATTTTTTTCTCACTGTATCTGATCTCAGTAGAGATTTGTGTTAGTGTGATGCAGCTAGTTAACCATCAGATAAAACCAGTGTTACCAATATTAATATTTTTCTGGTTGAGAAACAAGATACATATACACTGTAGCTGTTTTTCTTTGACCATAAATACTTTCTTGTGAACATTATTTAATGGCCCTGAGCATCATCTATGTCTTGTGTTGTCTAACATAATATGGTTTTTAAAGAGTTCTCTGGGGAGAAAGGATTCCCTCTTTTATCAAGTACAACATATTTCAAGATATGATTAGTGAAATAACATGGTATTTGAAAATGTTTTGCTTCCTTGCATAACAGTACTTTGCTGTGTGAAGCAAATTGTCTTTTTAACTCACAATTTGCTTGATTATTCCTTCCAGAGGCAAATGGAAACAAAAACGGAGAATCCTCTTGATGTAAAGGTTGTTATGGCCTACACAGGTAATTAATCTTTTTTTTTTTTCCATAATGGTCTTAACATTTTGTGTGAAATTCAGATTTCTTTTTACACTAATGTTTATACATTGCATGTATGGCCTTCTGATGGACCAAGCAATGTCAGATGGTAGGACTTAGCAAAATAAAGGTAATATATGTTTTCCCTGACATGTAATAGTAATAAAATGTCATTACGATTTACTGTATTGTTTTTAATGTGGCAGAGGAAGAAGAAGCAGCATCTAGCACTCTGCGTGAGTTCAAGGACAAGCATCGTCTTGATTTGGAGTCTCCAGCTGACTTCCCTGACTACGATCCACAGAAACCTATAGGCAAGTGTTGTTTCAGCTGGGTTGAAATAAACTTAGTTGACAGTTAGTGTCTCATTAGTATTTTAAATTTTTGTCAAGTATCTAAATGCAAGGACTTGGGAAAAACATCTGTTAAGTGGATCTGGTGGTGTGCTTAACCTTATTTTTTCTTTTATTGCTGTTTTCTGGCAGTGATAATGTGTTTTGAGAGGGTCTTATGATTACAGCAAAAATTGATTCTTGCAAGCATGGCTGTTTATGAGTTAATTGCTATTTCTATTATTATTATTATAAGTTAGTTTTATATATGCAACTTACCCAGTAATTACATTAGCTAGTTTCTCTTGCCTCGGCAGCTTAAATGAAAAAATTCACTGGTTAGCGCTTCAGTTTAGTGCAGGCGACTGGTCTCGCCCACTAACGAAAGTATCAGGAACTACTCGGCAAACATTCGTTATTACGTTTTTGTCGATGCTCGAGTCAACACAGAGCGTTGTTTGTCAGCTTTGTTCTTAAATTTGCTGGTCAGAGACCAGATTTTGGTGAAGTTTTATCGCCGAATTCGGGAGCCTTCAAGCTTACAGCATTCAGGACAGTTTTTGATTGTTTTGTTTAATTTGTCATGTTTCACAACAGTAGCGAACTCATAATCAATTGTTTAGCTACCGACAGCATAGTTTAACCGATGATTGTAAAAACTGTGTTCGTTGCCGAACCAGTAACATGATTTTCTTTCTTATCTGCGAGTCTCGGTCTTAATTAGAATATGAGACTTGTATGTATGATGATGCTGTGTGTACTTCGTCTTGGTCTTTAAAAGTTATTTTCCTTTTCCGAATAGCGTATAATGTGTTTGCTACCAAACTGAATTTCCTTTGTAAAGAAACTTAAATTTTTGCATTCGCTGCCTCTTCTTGAGCGCAAAATATTAATGTTGCTTTATCTACCCAACCAATATTTTCGTTTTTGAAAAGCATAACTGTAAATCTCAAACGTGTGACAGGAATTGAGACGTGGATATGATGGTATTCTATGTACTTCATCTTGGTCCATAAAGGTTAACTTTCCTTTTCCGAATAGTGTAATAAACGTAACCTTGTATTTGCTCCGGACCGATTTTTTGAGAATGAAATGCCCCAGCGAGTCTCAAATAATGTTTGATGGGTATTGAGATATGTATGTTAAAGGAATTGTGATATCTGTATAATGCTACTCTATGTACTTCATAAATTTGTTCTTAAAAAATTAATTGAACATACTATTACACTTTCCTTTGCAGAGAACTGAAAAGTATAAGGGCAGGAATACAGTGGGAGAGAATTGTGCTCATTGTTTTGGTTATGATGCGCTTTTGGAGGATGACAGGAATTGTGAGGAGTTACAAATTTTTTAGCTCCTTCTACGAGCGCCCAGTAGCGCTCTTTTGCTCGAGCTACTGGCTCGACGGCCGCCAACTGCAGAAGGCTTGGTGCCTGCTCGAGCCACTGGCTCAACAACCGCCAACTGCAGAACGCTCGGCACCAGCTTTCGGGCACTCGGGGCTCACTCTTTGGGGCCTCAGCATTCACTCTCAGGTGCTCAGCGCCAGTTACAGGTACCCTGGCGCCATCTAAGTCATCTCTCTCCCACTGCTAACCTTTCTGCCCATTTTATCTACTTGCTCCCACGCCTGGCTCCCTCACTTCCTTGTTGTGCCATTGCCAGTCTTGCTTTAGGTTAAGATGTTAACCTTGTGATAGTGAAGTATTGTGCAGTGGAGGAGGTGTCTACTTGTCCCTTGGCTCTCCTAGACAAAGGTCCCTGTCATACTCCCATACACTGGAAAGAGACATACTGGAAGCCCAAGGGAGGTCGGGGGGTTACACACAGGTATTTGCCCCCTCAGTTGAGCCTGTTGCTGGTCTCAGGTATCAACAGACAGCCTGGACAGGCATCTTTCTGGATGTGTAGTGGAGGGGCGGCTGCTCGTCCCGCTGATTCTCCTAGGCACAGGTCACTGCCATACTCCCCTCTACCTGGGAGGAGGCATACCGGTAGCCCAAGGGAGGTCAGTGGGGTCTGCCTACCGGCAGTCGTCTCCTCAGTCCAACCTGTTGCATCCTGGGTTGCAACTAGAGACAACCACTGGAAAGGCATCTCGGAAGTGCATCGGCTGATTTTCCTAGGCGCAGGTCACTGCCATACTCCCCTCTACCTGGGAGGAGGCATACCAGTAGCCCAAGGGAGGTCAGTGGGGTCTGCCCACAGGCAGTCGTCTCCCCAGTCCAACCTGTTGCATCCCAGGTTGCAACTAGGGACAGCCACTGGAAAGGCATCTCGGAAGTGCATCAGCTTTCGTTAAGTTCTGAAGAGGCTTTGCCTCGTAGGAGCCGTCTTCGTCATTTCACGAAGGATGCTTGCTCGCTCAGAGACGCTTCTCGGGTAAAGATCAGTCTCCACAACTCCCTTACAAGAGAATGAGGGAGCCCTCCTTCAGTCCTCAACCTTCGTGCAGCAAGTGGGACACTCTGGAGCGCTTTTTCTCCTCTCCTCAGCGCCAGGAGCGAGGTTCTAGTTCTCTGCACCTCTTGGGCGAGCAGCTCCAGGTTTCGCATAAGTGCCCTGTTTCCTCGGAACATCCTGTTACGTGGGACGTCATGTTGAGCGCCTTGAAGCAGGCAAGTGTCCTGTAGCAGCCAGGTGCCCTGTTGCAGCCAGGTGCCCTGTTGCAGCCAAGCACCCTGATACAGCCAAGTGCCCTGACGCAGTCAGGCTCCCTGAGAGGGTCGGACGTTCTCTTTCGTCTGAGCACCCTGAAGCTGCCAGACTTCCTATAGCGCTCGAACCTCATCAAGTTTCCAAGCGCCCTGCAGGTTCGGATAAGCCTTCTTCTGTTTTGGACCCAGCACTCGAACCTTTGCAACAAAAAACTGGATAATATCCTTCATCTTTTACAGGAACCTGCAGCACAGACTGCCCCTGGATCAGGTTAGGTGACATCTCCGATTTCTTCTGTTGAGGAAGAGGAGGAGCAGGAAAGGTCTTTTAAGCCATATGCGGCACTCCTTAAGTGCCTACTTCAGCAGTTCCCAGATTTTTACACTCCGTCCTCTCCTTCTCCAGGCTCGTCTTACATGACGAGCTATCAGCCTGTGGATTCGACTAGTCTTCCTAAGATGGTTCTTTCTAAATCTTCGAAGAAAGCTCTTCGCCAAGTAGAGGAATGGCTTTTTGACAAGAGGGATCAAGGAAGGGCCTGTTTTATTGTTCCCCCCCTCATCTCTCATGTAGGTGGTACTTGTAGTATACAACAGGAGAGCTCCTTCCCGGGGAGTGCCTGCCTCCTCCCGGGGGGACTTTAATGCGCTCATTGACCCGGGATGGAGATCGGCTCTCGCATCGGCAAAAACGTTCTTTTCAGCTCAGGAGATGGATCACCTGTTGAAGAGTATTTTTACGGTCTTCAAGGTGTTGAGTTTTCTTGACTGGTGTTTGGGAGCAGTCGCCAAGAAGCTTCAAGAATCTCCTTCCTTGTGTGCTGAAGCCGCAGACCTGGAGAATTTTCTCCCTTGCACAGATAGAGCTATCAGAGATGGATCGCATGAAGTAGCTGCCTTGTATGCCATGGGCGTCCTGATGAAGCGCGAACTGTGGCTCTCGTGTACAGCAAAGGGTGTTTCGACCCCACAGAAATCGGCTCTCCTGTTTTCCCCTCTGGATAAACAGCATTTGTTTCCTCAAGATCTTCCTCTCGCAAGTGAGGATTTAGTCCTTCATGCTCCTCTGGGGGTCAGGCTTTGTCTCTTTTGGGAGAGATGGAGCAAAAGAGGAGTGGATCAGTGGGTAGTCAGAGTTTTTTAAAAGAGGGATACTCTATCCCCTTCAAGGAGAATCCGCCATTGACTGACACTCCTGTCTATTGACAGCTTACTCCATCGGCTAGGAGAAGTATTCGGCCTTGTCAAAGGAAGTGTCCTCTCTTCTGAACAAAAAGGCAATAGAATTAGTGAAAAATGTAGATATCCCTGGACATGCAGGGTGCTTATTTCCATATTCCGGCTCACTCGGATTCGAGGAAATGCCTACGTTTTGCTTTCGAGGACCAGATCTTTCAAATTCGAGCTCTTTGTTTCGGTCTCTCGACAGCCCTGCAAGTCTTCACTTGAGTGTTGGCTCCTTTGGCAGGTTGGCTACATTTAGCGGGAGTGAGGATCTCGCTATATCTGGACGATTGGCTAATTCGATTACCCACAAAGAATCAATGCATGAAAGACTTACAAAAAACTTTTTCTCTTGACCAAGGAATTACGACTAACAATGAATTTCGAGAAGTCACAAATGACTCCCACTCAGAAGATTCTTTATTTGGGAGTTCTGATAGACTCTCTGAGTTTTCGGCCTTCTCCGTCACTCAGGAGAGTGGAAGACTGTCTGAGGAAGGTAGACCTATTCTTATCGCAATTCGTAAGACTAGGGAGACTTCACATGAGACCTCTCCAGTTTTATTTAAGAGCTTGCTGGGATCGGAAAGTTCATCAGGACAGCCATGTTTTTCCGATAACCTCAGAAATAAAGGAGGATCTGCGGTGGTGGAGGTCCGCAGAAAGACTTTCGGAAGGGAAGTCGCTCACTCCGGTGGGTCCCAACCTAGACTTCTTTTCCGAAGCTTCGGATGTAGGTTGTGGAGTGCTCCTGGGGAATCTGGAAGTCTCGGGAAAGTGTTCTTCAGAGGAGAAAGAGATGCATATCAGCATGATGGAGTAGGTCTACAACATTTTGTGACGCAGGTACACAACAAGTCAATAGCGGTACATGCCGATAATACCACAGCCTGAATTGTTTTTTCCTTGCCTGCTCTACCCCGAGCTTCTAGGAGCGCCCACCAGCTCTCAACCAATTAGTTAGCTAATGACCAGCTCTGCTGGCCCCACCCACAGCCTGGCACCAGCTCAGTACACCCGGCGCCAGCTTCTGGTGGTCTGACACCAACTCTCCTGCATCCTTGGCTCTGGAGAAGAGTTGGAAACTCGTTTTCTTTTGGAGTTTTACGGTATCACCTGAGTAGGATTGGAAACATAGGAGGTTTTTTCATGACCTTTAATGTTCTAGCACCCTCTGTCTAAGAACGTATGGTCCTCTCTTGTGAATGGACTTTTTTTTTTCTGACGCCACTCTTAGTGTCTGGAGAGCTATTGGCCTACTTTTAGTGGAAGCTAGACATCAGTACAACCTCCCCTCGTAGCTTTCAGGCACTGTGTGCCCCTAACGTCCAGTCTATGATCAACCTTCTCTGAAACACCATCAGAAGTAGGAAAGCATTTTGCTCCTTTTTAGGGAGGTTTTCAGGCACTGTATGCCCCTGACATCTATTCGACAGTTGTCCTTCGGGAAGTGTAATCGATCTTCACTACTCGCCTTTTGAAGAGAGTTTAAACAGTGTTAGATTCTTGCAGTACCTTGCGATCATCATTAGTAACTGGCATGGCATCCTAAGGAAGCATAGGATTCTCTCATACTATCTATTCACCTTGTAGTAAAGTGCCGAGACATGAGAGCCGGAGGTTACAGTTTACCTGGAGCACCCATCACGGTCAGTGAATGGGTCATAGTCTGTATTTCAGTGCAAGTGACAGTCATATCTGGTTGTTTTTATTGGTACTGCACCCAGGGCAAGGGCAATTATGTATGCTTTGTCGGCCATCGGTGTACACCTTCATCGCAAAGCTTAATCTTATGCTTCGTCAGCCACCAGAGTACTCCTTCGCTGCGAAGTGTCCCACTTCAGTAGAAGCACTCCTGGCTTTACTGCCACGCTGCTACAGGTTAAGTTGAGCAACAACCAGAGGCAGTTCTATACTACAGGCTCTCTTAACTAACAAGGAACTACAAGCATTGTACCCAATGCTGGCAACTTATCTATTATCCCAAATCATTACATGAATTAATGGTTAGGATCAGAATTTGTCCGTGATTCCCCACCACTTGTCAATGTGGAATCAGCTAATGTAATTACTGGGTAAGTTGCATATATAAAAATGACATTTTTATAATAAAATGAAGTTTTATAAGTACTTACCCAGTAATTACGGACGGAGCCCTCCCTCCTCCCCGCACATGGACATAAAGCATAAACGTAATGGCAAGTATATTCTGAGTAGTTCCTGATACTCTCGTTAATGGGTGAGACCAGTCACCTGCACTAAACTGAAGCATTAACCCGCGAATTTTTTAATTTAAGCTGCCGAGACAAGAGAAACTCTAGCTAGTGTAATTACTGGGTAAATATATATAAAACTTCATTTTATTAAAAAATGTCATTTTTTTCATTTTATTAAAAAATGTCATTTTAATGATACTACAAGTTATAAAAGTGTGTGGATTTGTAATGCGTGACTTTGCTAATCACTACAGTGTAGTGGTTGCCTATATTGTTTTTTATAAATGGGAATTAGACGAATGTGTTTTTTGCAGGCTTAGGTTATGTCCACAAGAAGAGGAGATACAACTGCACTGTATGCAATAAGAGCTTCCCTTCCTATAACAATATGGCCCTTGCTCATTGTCGGTCATTTAATCATTACTTGATGCTGATGAAGCATCTTGAAACAAAATTGAAGGTAAGAGAACATGCTCCGAATCATTTTTGTTGTTAAGCAGTTGAAATATATAGCTTGAAAGCCCATAAAAATACCATTAAAACAACAAAACCATAGTTTTGGACTGACGGTACTTCAGTTCTGGTCCCTGGTGAATGTGGATAGTTGGTAAGTGATGAGTGCGTTTATATGGAATATGCAGGTGTGGAATAACAATGTTGGTGGTATTGGAAATGGGAGTACTGTATTCCTGTAATGAAGGGGTCTGTATATCAATGTTTTTCTCTTAAGAATGGGTGTTAGGATTAACTCATCATTGAAATACATTTTCCGGTGTCCTGATAGATTCACCTTCTCCTTTTGACTGATGACAAAGGATTCAAATCTAAAAACAGCTGAGACTTATTCCAATTTATTGATTACCAGTATCCCTCATATGTGCTGAATGTCTATGCTCTATTAATTAGTATGAGATTAATTTACTGGGTAAAATATGTCACAAAGGGAAGTAAAGATGTTGATAAAGCAGCTAAAGCTGCAATTTATATGACCAGATGAAACATATCCATCCCAGTCAGTAATTATTGAACACCTAATATCCCTAATGTTTAAAAAATGGCATACATTATGATATAGTGTGCCTGATAACGACAAATGAAAGCAGCTTAGACCCCTGGTTGAATTTCACCATTCTTCAAACCAGAATGTCACATGTAAGTAGTTTTATCTTGTCTTCAGATTGTTCACAATCACAACTGCTGGACACTTGATGAATAGGTCAAATAACTGAATCCCTGAATGCAGGTCAATGCTAATAGATACATTATACATATTTCATATGAATGTTCAAGTTTCCCAACCAACAGTGAATAACAAGTTTTGGAAATAAATTGAGAATATTTTTTCAGAATCATTTTCAATTTATCCAGGTATTACGTATGCAGAGGTAGAAATTAAATTTTGTTATCACTAAAGACAAACCCTTTAGGCCATCCCTACGAGATCTAAGTATCTGGACTCGGTAGTTTGGTTAAATTATTAATAAGAATCATCAGGAACCAAAATTCTGTCATTATTAGACACCTGGGATGTCCGAGTTTTTGTTATCATCATAAATAATTTTTATCACGATTTTAATGGTTAGAACAAAATACTGTATGGAATCCTTATGCCTTGGTGAAATGTTCATCTATAAGTCATGTTTAAAAAGTTTTTTCCCCAAATATTGGAAGTCAACATTGTTTAAATGCTTGAATTTTTAGGAGGTAGAGGATGACGAAATGCCTGAGGCAGAAGAAAAGGAGGAGGAGGAGGAGGAGGAAGATGAAGAAACTGTTATTAAAAATGAGGAGGAAAATACTGAAGAGACAAATGAGGTCAGTGGTCCTGCAGATGAGAAGGAAGAAGAAAGCCAAGAAAGGAAAGATGAGAATGAAGAAGAAGTCAAGGAAGATGAGCAAGCAGAGGCTGAAGAGGATATGGTGGCAGATGAAGAGATGGTAAGCGCTGATAAAATTTTTTCATTTTTTGTGGTTTGTTGCAACATATTGGGGGATATTTGTATGTTGAAGTGTAGCCTTGATTTTGAAATTAATGTAACAAAGTAATCCATGATAATCACAAGTCACCTTAAAACGAGAACTTTGATAATTGTTTTAAAATACTAGTTTGGGCTCGAGTTATGAAGCACAATTCATTTAACAGGTGGTAATGGTATCAAGTCCCAATTCATTTAACAGGTGGTAACGGTATTGGGTAAGTTACTAACAAAACTATAAATAAACTCACATTTGGCTTCTGATAAAAATTAAACTTTTCAGTGGCCAAGTTAATTACATATTTTAACATTAGTAAAATGTCAAAACTTCTTTAATTGATGGGATTCCCCACTATCAGAGGGTTTTACTTCTAAGGTTTGATGCAACTTCTTTCAAGAAGATATATTTCAGTTCGTTAGCTTTTGCCTATTATAGAACTAGAATAGCCCCTCTGTTACCTCTTGAATGCATAAATTATTTATTTATGAATTAAGTGATAGCACATACAGTGGTCATTGCTTAAAGTGGAATAAATTGGAAAAGAAACTTGCAGTGTATGGTTGTAAGCACTGTATCATATTTTCTTGAGCATTTTGGTGCTGGCTTCAAAACCAGGTTAGTGAGCAGTTATGAATTTCCCTTGTGAAAACTCTTTCAAAATATTTTAATCACAAAGCATTTGGTTTCTTTAGGTATTATGAATAGGGAATTTAAGGTTTTATGTCAGCACAAATTTCCCCTGAACAGGGTTAGACATGAAAAGGGTTTTGTTCACTTTCTCTTGGTTTGCACTTACTTCTGCCTTGCACTTCCTGAATTCTGACCTGGTTTACACCCATATCTGCTACTTTTGACTAACTGGTCCTTTCCACTTATTTTCACATGTATAAACCATTTCAGTCGTAGATCTTACTGAATTTTCCCTCCTCTGGACACATCTTTATGTAGCTTCTTTTTTTCTTTATGCAACTTCTTTTTTTAAAATGTGGCCTTACTGCACTCCAGCCATGTGTCTTAGTATATTCTAGAGAAATCTCTTCAAAGCCTCCTCTATTTTCTCTGCACTGCCAGTCTCTGGTACACAGAGTAGTACAGGTACCTAGCATGCATAATGTTTTTTACTCCCTCCACCACAGCATGGTCCCATCTCTCTCCTCTCTCTCCCCTGTAGGGTGGTAGTGCCATCATTGCACCTCATGCGGTGCACTGTAGACATTACTCAATGTTCTTTGCAGTATGCCTTGGGCCCCCCTAGCTGCAAGCCCTTTTGTTCCTTTTACTGTACCTCCTTTCATATTCTCTTTCTTCCATCTTACTTTTAACCCTCTCCTAACAATTGATTCATAGTACAACTGCAAGGTTTACCTCCTGTTACACCTTTCAAACCTTTTACTGTCAATTTCCGTTCCAGCGCCGAATGACCTCAGAGGTCCCAGTGCTTGGCCTTTATCCTAAATTTTATACTCGAATAATTCAATTCTCTCTCTCTCTCTCTCTCTCTCTCTCTCTCTCTCTCTCTCTCTCTCTCTCTCTCTCTCTCTCTCTCTCTCTCTCTCTCTCTCTCATACTTTTGGGCATCAAAGTTTTCTTACTTCATATGTGCTTACTCTTGTAAATTTGATAAATATCCCAAAGTAGAAACATCTGGGAAAGACAAGGATATGGCAAGGAAATATTAGATCAGGAACAACAGAAAAAAAAATACATAAAGCAATCAAGGAAATAGCGAACTGAATGTAGACCTGGTCTTAAAACCAACTCAGACTTCCTTGCCAGGTGTACTCAAAAGGGAGGATAAAACAGTTTATAGAATATCTTAAGTAGTTGTCTTTTCCATCAAGGTCGATCACAATTGTATAAAGAATTTGAACTTCATCCCCACTACCATCCCAAAGTTAAGGTGTTGGTTGCTTTAATGCATCTTCACCAACCATTTCTGTTGAAAGCAACTTCCTCTGCTAAACCATTCTCCAAATCTTCTTTCACTTTATCAGACCATCTAATCCTTTGCCTCCCTCTTAACCTTCGATCTCCAACTGGTTCCACTGCAGCCCTCTTCCTGCTGCTGCCTTCCTCACTCACCCTTAAACTCATGCCCATACCATCTCAGTCTCAACTCATCATTTTGCTAGTTTTTACTACCCTGGCACTTCAGATTTATTAATTTACCAGCCTCTCATGCTACGAGATCCTCAAAGTCCAATTTGGCATCTTCATTTGTTAACTCCAGCTTCTGTTCCTCCTCTTGTCTTAATGCCCATGTTTCTGAACCACACATTATTACTGGTCTGATTAGGTACAGTAGATCTTTATTTTCAATTTATCTGGCATTCCTTTGTCATATGCTACCCTTGATACCTCCCTCCATTTCCCCCAAGCCGTTTATATCCAACTTCAACCCCATCTTCACACCTTCCCTCCTAGCTTAGAGTAGATCTTAACTATTTGAACCTGTCCCTTTAAGTGAAAGTATCATCAACAGAATTGATTGGCAAATCAGGAACATTATGAGCTGTCTTATTAAATACAATCTGGTTCAGTGTAGATTTTGGGAAAGAAGAGGCCTTGTCGAGATTTCCTGAAGCTCAGCTGTTTAGTTTTGCTATTTCAGCTTGTGAAATTAATTTTTTTTTTACCTGACCTTGATGCTTATTGCAGTACACCCAAATGGTAATTCTCTATGGTTTTTGTGAAGGTTGCTTTTGTGTCAGCAACAGGGGTTCGTTCGCACATGTTGAGTAATTTTACCCCATTAGCTAAATGTGAAAATGATAGTTCCTGTCTTGCTGATTACTGTTGACCAATTTCACCTGTCTTGCTGATTACTGTTGACCAATTTCACCTGTCTTGCTGATTACTGTTGACCAATTTCACCTGTCTTGCTGATTACTGTTGACCAATTTCACCTGTCTTGCTGATTACTGTTGACCAATTTCACAGGGGTTTGAGTGCATGTGATGCACTTCTTTCAGTTTCTTGTATCGTACAGAAATCTGTAGATTCTTTTATGATTGACCTAAGCTTTAATGCTGTTTTTGACCCTACTGGTCATGAAGCCTTTGGTTTCAAAAATGAACATTTTGGAGTTTTGGGGATGCATCTCGTACAGCCAATTTTTAACCAGTAGATTGCAATATGTTGTTTTACTGCACTGTATTGACTACAGGAGTACTGTGTAATCTCTGGTGGTCCTTAGGATAGTGTTCTTGGTCCATTACCTTGTATAGGCATGATAGGTTTAACATAGAAAACAAAGTTGCTATGCAGATAATGCTACTCTGTTTGCGTCAACATTATCTCCCTATTTTACACGTGGTAGCTTGATCCAAGTATTTAAAAAAATTAGTGCTTGGGCGAAATGGGAGATGTAATAAACCTGAACCATACTGTTCAATGGTAATGCATAACTACATGTAACTTGTCGAACTATAGGTTTCATTCTTGATTACAAACTCACTCATGAAAAACTGTTATCTCCTCTTCAATTTCACAAGATTGACTCATCCTAAATTGTTTGGCAAAAACTTGACGTTCTATTATATTTATTTTTCTAGATCTTGGTATTAATCTGTCATTTTCACTCAGTTAACCCATTGTCATGCTTTTTACGAATTTTGATAATTATGATCCTCTGAATGCAGATCATCTTAGGCTATACAATTAACTGCCTTTCTAGTATTGGAAGGTGGATGGTGATGCCCTTACATTTTCTTTTTTGATGTTTCGTACCAAACAATTTTCTGTCAAATTTTGTTCCAGCTGTGACCAAGTAATGGACTGATGTTAATCTCAATTTATCCAGCAATCTGACAATTTGATAAGTTCAAACTGGGTCTTCTGTTAAGTAGACTCGCATGAGACTCACTATGATTTGTTTGTTTATCTGTTATTTCATATATATTGATTTTTCCAAACAATTAGTAATACAGTAAAACCCCGTGTTTTGGGATGATGCATACCACACACCCCCCCCCCCACGAATAGCTAAAATCCGCAAATACTTAAAATCCCCTCTAAAAGCCCTTAGAATGCCTGTTTTGATGGTAAAAAAAAAAACTAAAAATGCTTATACCTGAGTATTTTCATAGTTTTATCACAAAAAGTGCATTTAATCATGAAAATATGAAAATACAGTAATTAGTGAATATTTCTCAGTGAAAAATACTGCAACAGGGTGAATTTTCTGCAAGTAATGTGTATATATGTTCATAGAGAAATCCACGAATCATTGAGTCCGCGAATCGTTAGAACACAAATACTGGGGGTTTACTGTATACTGTATTTTGCATTCCTATTCATCTCTGATATCATATGTTACATTTTAAATAAATAATGTACCAAGTCCACCTCCATACTTCTGTTGCATCCACATGACCACTCTCTCATTTTTATATTGCTACAGGGAGAAAATATGCCCCCACTAGATGAAGGAGCCATTGATTTAGAAGAGAAAGCTGTCGATGATGAAGAAGCAGCATTGGAACCTGATAATGAGTTTCCTGAGGAAGATGCCAAAGATGATGTAGCGTCTAATGATGGGCAAGAAAACGAGGAGCCTGTTGATGATGGGTAAGACTGGTTGTTGTAGTAGATTCTGAAGAGAAATGGATTTCATAGCAAGAGTTAAAAGAAAAAAAATGTGCAATTGATTTTATGGATGCACTCTAACTTTTCCAATGCAGTGTTTAGTATTGAAGAGAAAGTTTTTGTGAAATTGACAACTTTAAATTGGGAATTACCTTGTTTTAGAGTGCAGTTGCCAGAGGATTTGCATTTTACCAATTGGTGATATATTGGTAGAAATATATTTATATTAGCAGGCACACTTCATCACCACTTGATAGGGTAAATGAAGAAGCAGTGCATTCCATTTTAGACTGTTAGGTAATTCAAATTGTTCATAATAGGGTAAGAAAATTTTGTATTAGTTTTTTTTTATTGACATTTTAAAATGAAATTTCAGTGGTATTAGTTAATAACAAACAAGTCATATTGATTGAATTAATAGACTGCTCTCCATTTCTACACTTTCATTATGGGCAATAATTGACCTTGGTAACTGTGCCGAATTATTATAGTTCATTATAATTTATCCAATGTTAAAGGGAAATACTGTATACATAGTTTTTATAGGTGTTTTGCCTGATTTTCATGCAAGTCAGTTTCCTTTCATTAGAACCTATTACACTGAGGTGAAAGTCATGTGATAACAGAAGGGAGCTCCAAGTTTGTAGGACCACCATTGTCTGCACCTGAATAAATGAAAAGACATTAGGCTCATCATATATTTATCAATTGCTTTCTTCATGTAACATTCTATTCTCTTACTGAAGGAGTTAAGGGATATTTTTTTCCATTTGTTCATCTGTCTGTCAGAATATTTGTCACGCTTACCTTGTTCAAGCAACTGATGAACAGTTGAAGGATTTCAGTTAAATGTGGTACAGGTAGATTGCAGTGAATAAGATGTGCATGAAGAGAGGTTGTCAGTGTATGTTACACTTATCATTGCAACTCCTATGTGGATGAATGGATTTCTGTGATTTAAAGCTTGGCACAAGGATAGATGATCATGCATAAATCTGTATGAAATGAGATTTTCCATTTGTCTATCAGCTTTCATTGTGTTGGTTACACTTCTGCATGGTTGAAGGGATTTCAGTCAAACTTGGTACAAAGGTATACCACTGCTGTACATGGATGTGAATGTAAGTAATTGTTTGTTTGTAGTTGTATGATACAGGTATTCCCCTACTTACGATGGGGTTAGGTTCCAAAAAACCCATCGTTTGTTGAAAAAATCGTAACTCGAATATGGCGTAGCCTACACTAGGGTAATCAGTACCATCTATACATATATGGTAGCCTAGCCTACACTACACAGTATACTTTATACATATATGGTATAGTAATTATTAGTGTCAGCTAATTCTGCAGGTTCAATGCAGACTGACATGATAAGTCAGTATAAAGAGAAATTGAATAACAAACAAGGCCTGGCCTGCACTTTCGTATATCATATACGGTAGCCTAGCCTACATTATACTGTATTCTATTTTCACATAACACCGCCGTATTATACAAACATCAAAATAACGAATGTGCATCTTTTCCATGGATCTTTTAAAAAGTTATGCTTTACTATACTGTATCCAATCGTAAATATTCATATACTACTTTTGCATTATAAATTCCGATCATAGCGATCAAATGCTTTGGTTTCGGAATCGATCACGTGGTCTTTATTTCGATGCATTTAACTCGGTTCAGAGGGCATTTCTTGCTACTAGTTAGCGTAAATGAATCTCTAGATACTTTATTTATAAGGGACATATGTATTTTTCGTTATACGAAGTGTTTTTATGTCGAAATATAACTTAAATATGTCTCGTTGTGAAGTTATTTTAGCCATTTTTTTCGTTAGTAGATGACGTTGGCGGCTGGCCGTTTGTTTTGTGTAAACAAAAAAAATCAAGATTCCGTTCGCTATTTTCTCTTGATTTCATCATCATACCACGAGCTTTTCGTATGTATCTTTTATCGGCGTGAAAACAGAAGTAATATGTGTTCTTTCATGTCCAGTAGTTTTGATTAAAATACTTTCCAATTTTATTTGCGGTCGAGTTTCATCCATGTTGTCAATGTACGATAATTTATAGTCATTAGCAGCTTGAACATTCTTTTCTCAGCGTCAGCTACAACTTGCAGCTTAAATTTACTGCAGCAGTATATTTCCTTGCCGATCTTTTCTCCAAAGCGGATAAGGGTAGTGTAAAAACATATCAGTACTTAACGTCATTTTTAACATAACTACGATAATTGTTTAACCGTACGATGGTTGAAATACAAGCAAAACAGTTGTTATCCGATTCGGTTATTAGCAAAACAACAGAGTCTCGTTTGGTTGTTTATGGCTATACGCATTTTCGCAAGAGTATAAGGTTACTAACAATGCTTTTATTATTCTCTTACTTTTTTAACTAGAAGATGGAATAAAGAGATGGAGAAAAAGATTCTACGGCAACTGTAGCGTACGCTGTTGCATGTGCCCGCTCGAAATTTAAAAATATTTTCTAAATATTGTCGTACCGGTATTAATTACTAACTCCATCGTAAACTCAAATTATCGTAAGACGAATTATCGTCACTCATGCACTACCTGTATTTACAAACGCACAAAAATTGCAAACGAACACTGACCTATTTTAACTTCCGACACAACGAGAGCAAGTGAGGTTAGCTCATTGAATTAATGTACCTATTCCAGCCTCTCGGGCCAACGTATCGTACACCGCACGCTGCCTGGTTGTACGTTGTTGCCTGCGCCAGTCACCCGCGAAATTTAAAATTACGTATTTTCAAAATATTGTCGTATCGATATTAATTGCTAACCCCATCGTAAAAGCGAATTATCGTAAGTCGAATCATCGTAACTCGAGCACTACCTGTACTCTTACCTTGTTAATGCAACCCCTCCTGTCATTTAAAGGGATTTCAGTCAAATTTGTTGACCATTATGTATAGATGGGCAAGAAGGCAGAGGGCTTGTCTTTTTGTAACATCTGTAACACATGCCTTGTCCTTGCAGCTCCCACACAATTGAAAAGAATTCAGTCAAACCTTATGAAACATGAAAGGCCTCAATGACATCATTATTTTGTAAGGTCAAAGTCAGACAGCTACCAGCCTTTGTGTCATCTATGGATAATAGTCTACAAAGGTAGACTATTATTCATAGATGTGCACGGAGGGGGATAACCTGTTTGTCCAACAGTTGTGTCTGTCTCCCACCTTGGTGTTGCAACTCTTTCACAGTTGAAAGGATTAAGGTAGACAATCGTGTAATGGTTTGCATGAAGGGAGATTGTTGGTCTGTCTTGTTACAATTATGTAATTACAACTCCCACAAAGTTAGAGAGAGTAGATTGTTAAGTAGATATGTATGAGGGAAGATTGGCAGTTATGTGTTCATCAGTATATGTCACACTGTTATGTAAGAACTTGTTTAAAAAGTGAAATATGGTTCTCAATTCCATATGTACTGTAATTAACTCTAACCATTAATATTAATCTGTAAGAAATAGATTTCATATTTGACCTGAAAACTTTACTAATGAAGTTCTCTCAGATGATACAAAGGCTGGTAGCTTTCTGACTTTGACCTTACTAAATAATGCTGTCACTGGGGCCCTTCATGTTTCATAAACACATCTGGTCAGAAGATTGTAAGTTATCTACTTTGCAAAGACTGTAATGGTATCATCAACATTTCATTCAGAATGTTTTAGAGAGGAGTTGGTTGGGCCCAGTTTTGAACATGTATTGCTTTTTAAGCAATACTTGCAGAATGCCCAGTCTTCTTAATCAGAAGACATATTGCAGGTCAGCAAAGCATAACAGCAGAAGGCTTGGAGGATTGTGGACTTCCTAGTCCAGAGGAAAGACCACTAGAAGTCTATGACTGATTAGAAAATATTGCACCAAAGTGAAGAACTAGCACAAGTAAGGAAGGGACTGCAGTGGTGACCACAAAAATAAATTTTCAAGCTTTCATCAATTGTTCAGGTCAAACTACAGAAGTTGGAAAAGGTGATACAGGTCATCATCAAGTGGATCCTTTCCTTTTTGGACTTGCCTTGATCCAATGAACTAAGTACAGTACTGGTAAACTGTATATTTTCTGTCCTCTGCCTGAACCTCAGTTGGAGAGGCGGGGGGGGAGTATGTTTACCAGTGTAGTAGTACTAAAGTATGCAGAACTAAGAATGAAAAGATGTGTACAATGCAGTTATAGTTTAATTTAACTTCTACGGAAAACACAAACTGGATTCCATATTAAAAGAATGAGCCGCGTGTTTTTCAGGTTTCCCTCTTTTCCTGTTAGTTGTTTGTTTGCTAGACATTTGGCTGAAGAGCATAAAGCAATCAACAAAGCCAAGCCAGGGAGAACCAGATGCAGTTGTTTGTGCTTCTTTGCTTTCAATATGAGAGTTAACTCTGAAGAGCTCCCATACAGAAAACATCCAGCAACAACAGGTTTCCAGTTGCCTAATTGAAAATGTTCATTTTAGCATGTCATGTTGGCATGGGGATAAAGTTACAGCAAAGGGTAACAGGGAACAAAGAAGTGCCTAAAATCAGTCTGAAACTGAATTAGATGCTAGGGGTATCATGTTTCATAATTACTCCTTAAGTGTAAAGTTGTCAAACATAGCAAACTTGTTTCACCAGGTTTCTGCTAGTACATAGTTTTTGTTTTCATACAACATATATTGTTCTTGTTTAGTTTTTGTTTTCATACAACATATATTGTTCTTGTTTAGCCTTTGTAACTACAACCTGTGATTTCCTGTCATATTTTAATTTTATTGCACTTCTGAATGGCAATCCAGTTGTCATCATCCTGAATGGCAATCCAGTTGTCATCATCAACATGAACAGTTTACTTTGGCCTCTATGGTTCAACTTGCATCAGGTGTAGATCTTCAAATGTGATTACCCCTTCCAACATTTCCAGGGCCTTATTACAGGTCTTCCCCATGGAGGGGATAGTACTGTCAGTGCACTTCACTTGGTCCACTGAATGCATGAAAGGGTGTTTACAGCATCTATTTAGCCCCAGGCTACACCCACTAAAAATAACCTTTCATTTTACCTCCATTTGTGCTTCCTTTCTTCCAAAAGGAGGCAAGTGTGGGGGGTTTTCTCTCTGTTTCACCTTCAGATCATTGTACTGCTTCTCATTGTGGCGGAATTTCAAACCACAAAAAACAGTACACAACACTCACCCTGATCCTCGGTTGCTGGAAGATGGAGTAAGGCGTCCACGGTCGCCCACACAGCACCCAAAACCACACAAACAAAACAAGGGAACATAAAAAAAGAAGATAGAATTATATACACAACAAGAACAGCACACTAACAAGGAAAACCAACAACTCTCAAAAAGCACACAAAAAACTGTCCAAAACCAAACGACAGACCAGCACTAGCTCTGACTCAAGACTCCCTCTAAAACCGAAAAATCCTTCACATATTCCACAGACAGACAGCGCCGTAAACAAACTAACGACCTCATCCCTCTTCCAACAACCGAAGCACTCACTTACGACAATTACTCTCTCTCTCTCTCAAAACGTTGGGAAATGCTAAAATACAAACAAATTTATTCATCCCTCTACAATTCTCCCCCCTTTTAGCATTTCCCAACCAATACCTTTCACACTGCATTCAAATCGCCTTACGCAACACCCACGGATGCTCACTAGCAGGTCCTCTAGATCGCGTTCGCGGGCACGCAATCATTCTCTCAGAATCATTCTCTCTTCTAGCAACATTCAAATCCACATCTTCTCCTCCATTCTCTCTCAGATTCACGGTATCTTCTTCACTATTCCCACTCTCAATTTCATCCACAATCTCATCTATACCCTCTAACTCGTTCCCGAATACCTCCCCCAATTCTTCAACTAACCCATCCCATTCGCTCATTGACCTTTCCAATTCTTGCAACGATTCATTCATGCTTTCAATCACTCGTATATTACTGTTACGCTCTCTTACTTTTACACTTTCGCTCACCTCCAACCGTTCACTAACCCCTACATGTTCAGTCAACTCAGTTATATCAAACCCGCATATGCTATACGTTCTATTCATACCATCCCATTCATCCGTATTACACGCTTTATCACTCATTTTCACTTTGGCATTCACACCCCTATCACACAACTTACGATTATTCCGTTCACTTACGTTCTTCCCTTTCTTACGTTTTCTACCATACTCTATCAAAACAAATTGCTGATCCTCATGCAACAACCCCTCACGTACATGCATCACACACACCGCTTGCATCCTGGAGGATCCACCCATTTGAACCCCCTTCACACTCAGTTTCCCGAATTCGCTGTCACAGTCACCCTCTTTCGTCTACATACACTTGATACATGCCCTTCCATTCCACATTCGACACACTTTGCTCTCGGTTCTGAACACATTCTCGCATAATGCCCATTCTTACCACAGTTGCCACATATTACATTCACTCGGGTACCCCTACAACCATTAGCAATATGACCCACCTGTCCGCACCTGTAGCATTTAACCCCCTATCTTTCGTACACTCCCTTACCAAATGTCCCGATTGCCCACACCCGAAACACGCTCCTAAAGCCCACCTACACTCATTCTTTGTATGTCCTTCCTTTCCACATCTAAAACACTTCGCTTGACTTCCACTCATCGACCTTCCCCTTTGTACACTACTATCCCTAACCCGTCCAACCCGTTGTTCCCTTACAAACCCACCATTCATCCTCCCTGGCACCTCCACATTACTTGCTCTTACACTCCTATCTATTACACTATCGGCCATTCTCATTGGGCCCCTCAACACTGCATCCCTAAAGCTTCCAAACTCTGGCACTCTCTCCTCTACCCCAGCCCTTACACTTACACTTTTGCTCTCTTTTATAACCCTGTCAAGCTCATAATCTTCTACAATTTCCAAAATTTCTCCCCAAGTCAACCTTTCATTCGTCCATCTTTTCTTCTCCTTCCGCTTCAAGTTCACAAATTCTCTAACTCCATCTGGCACTGTCCCTAACAACTTCCGTACTAACTCCTTACATTCATCTATCCCATCATCCCCAAACTTCTTCCTTGCCAACGTCTCCAGCCTACAAGCATACAGTGACAAGGTTTCCCCAGCTTTCATTCTTGCCTCATCAAATTCATTCTTCCTCTTATACTTAACACTCGCTTTCATACGCCTCGCTTGCTCAACTAGTCTAGCTTTCACCTTGTCATACTCAACATCCCCCACACTCATAATAACCCTATACATATCAAGCAAAAACCCAGTCAAATATTCTCCTAATTCTCGTGCCCACACTCTCTTACTTTCCCCATACTTATCCTGACAAAACCTTTCATACTCCCTAAAGAAATCATGCACATCCCTACTTCCATACTCATTATACCTTTCACACCAGGGTACCTCCCTCACATACATAGTGAAAGTGAGAAAGGCTCTCACTTTCGCTACTTTCACTCTGTCCTTTCATACCCTCTTCCAAATACAGAGTCCACTTCTGCACTTACATTCATCTTACTCATTACACTCTTCTTCCCCCTCTTTTTATCCACTTTTATCCACTCACCTCCATCCACCTCACTATCACTACTGCCTTCACCCTCTCCCTTCTTTCCTGCCTTTCCCACTTCCTTACCCTTCTTACCAGTTTCCTTTCCCTTTCCCTTCTTCCCCTGACTTATCCTTACTTTCCCTCTGTTCCTTCCCTTGCTTTTCATTCCCCTTTTCCTTACCCTGCCTCTCATTCCCTCGTTTCTTACTTCCTATTCCCATATCACTTTCATCACTCACGCTTCCATTCACTTCTTCCTCCTTTTCTTTCTCTCTTGCCCCTTCACACGTTCCAGAGAACCTGCCTCCAACAGCCCCTTCTCCAAAAACACCCTTGAACATACCTTTCACCATTTCTTCCACACCTTTCATCATTCCCTCCAACTTTTTATCCATTCTCTCTTCGGACTCTTTCATCTCCCCTTTCATTTCTTCTTTTGCACTTCTTAGCATTCCCCCATCTCCTCCAACTGACTCCTCAACTCCTCATTCTCACTCCTCAGCCTCCCATTCTCCTCCTCCAGCCTACCCGGGAGTTCCCTAGCCACTCGGAGTTCCTCTCTCAGTTTCTCTATCTCACTCATCCTGACCTCTTACTCTCACTCTACCCACCACAAACAATCCTAACGGCTATTATACAACAGCCCTTGTTAGTGTGCTGTTCTTGTTGTGTATATAATTCTATCTTCTTTTTTTATGTTCCCTTGTTTTGTTTGTGTGGTTTTGAGATGGAGTAAGGCGTCCACGGTCACCCACGCAGCACCCAAAACCACACAAACAAAACAAGGGAACATAAAAAAAGAAGATAGAATTATATACACAACAAGAACAGCACACTAACAAGGAAAACCAACTCCTCTCAAAAAGCACACAAAAAACTGTCCAAAACCAAACGACAGACCAGCACTAGCTCTGACTCAAGACTCCCTCTAAAACCGAAAAATCCTTCACATATTCCACAGACAGACAGCGCCGTAAACAAACTAACGACCTCATCCCTCTTCCAACAACCGAAGCACTCACTCACGACAATTACATTCGCGCTCTCTCTCTCTCTCTCTCTCTCTCTCTCTCTCTCTCTCTCTCTCTCTCTCTCTCTCTCTCTCTCTCTCTCTCTCTCTCTCTCTCTCAACAAACAAATTTATTCATCCCTCTACATCATTCATTTTCTGGGTATTTTTATATTCCTGTATAACCAGTTGAACACCCTCTTTACCCTGTCTTGGGCACTTGGTGGCTGAAAGTGTCCCAGTGCTTGGTGTTATATCCTTAATTTCAAGATTTATTTATTCTTTCGGGTCTTTGCCCTGCTACTTCCATATTTACTGCTTTTCCAGTTGTACCTCATTCCTTCATCATGTCTTATCAATAATGTAGCAATACTTCTGTTTAGAAAGGTTAAAAGTTTCATGTTCTACCCAGTCATCATTTTGTTAGTACTGTTGACCTCCACCAAGCATGGTATGAATGGTACGCTTAAAGAATAAACTTAGGTATATGGGCTGGCAGCGGTGGTTTTGTCGCAGAAACCATTTAGGTATATTGGCTGGCAGTGGTGGTTTTGTTGCAGAATCCATTAACATTGTAAAGGAGGTTTCTTTAGCCAAAGAGACTAAACCTGAACCTTCTTTGGGTTTGTTGGAGAATCATTTATTTAACATTGTGAAGTAGCTTCTTGAACCAAAGAGTCTGAATCTGAACCTTCTCAAGTTAGAGCAAACTTACAAAATGCTGTGTACCTATGAATGTGGCAACCAACAGCATTAATATAATAAAAGATGTTAGATTAATCACTGTAGTAACAGATACAGAAAAATCTTTTACAGTGGTTGTCTTACCAAATTTCCTCACTATCCCTTCACTGGACAATAAAATACTATCATGAGATTCAAGACTCATTCTTTAATAGAAATCCTTTGGGGAGGCTGGGGTCCTACAAAAGAATTGGTATTGTATAGTTTCAGATCTAAAAATTTGAGGTTGCTTTAAAAAAATACTGGGTGCATGTGTGATGCTACATTTTTTTGTAAACACTATTTTCTATTTATATTCTTCAAATAACAAGTGGCATGTAAACTTAAACTTATTAGATTCATGTTTGATATGCTTGGCTTATATGTAATGTGGAAGTTATTTTTTTCAGGGCCCCTGAGGAAGAAAGTGAGGCAGTAGAAGAATTGGTCTCATCAGAAGTACCTAAAGAGGAGGAAACTGTAGCAACTGTGGAAACTGTTGAGGAAGAAGAACCAGAACAAGAAGTGAAGAGAAGACCTTCACGAGCCAGAAGGGCCCGTGTTCTGAAACATTTTTAAAACACTAAATGACTGTATCTTATTAAAATTTGGTAATACTGTATTGACACTGTTCTCTTTGGAAAACCACAAAGCAACATAGTTATATAGGAGGACTCAAAGTAGGTGTGGATTGGTAATTATTGCAGTTTATATTCTAAGCCAGAAAAAGACCTGTTGATTTTCTCAGATATCTAAAGATTAAAAGTGGAATAAAACAAAAACAATAAGTTTAATGCTTAATTCCTAGCAGTAACACATTTATTTTAATAAATGTTAATTACATGTAGGTTGAAAATGTAAGAGTATTAATAGAACATTACAAATATATCAGTAAAAGTAAATGTTTTTCTTTCCCAGACAGAAACAAAGGACATTTAGTAGATAGAAACAAAGTAAATGGTAAATGTGACCAACTATTGACTCTCTTTAGAAGCTTTCAAGGAGCTGAATGCACAACACGCACTGTAACAAGGCCATTATGTTTATGACTGAGCTATGAAATTGCAAACATGCCTCTCCACCTTTGCCTGTATTGGTTCTGGAGGGCAAAGGATCCTCAGGTATAGCAGCATCCAAAACCAACTCAGAGATCCTCTACCTACGTAGAGGGGGGGTGGGGTAGCCGATTCTGCACCTGCTCAAGACTCATGAATAATGTCCAGAGAGAGCCCTAGACACAGTCTCAAAGGCACTTAGAGTGAGTGCATGTTATCACCATCACTACCCTGTTGCTGGAAGCTGAACCAGCCAGGCTGGTCCTATTATCCTTTTCATTTTATCTAGAGAACCAGCTTATGAGTGATCAAGAGATGACTTTATATACTTCAACTCCTTTGCTCATTTCTGGCAAAGACAAAGCAAATTTTCCTTTCATTTCCAAAGGATATAAGCCTGAAAAGCTCTAAACAAACAAGAGCTAAAGACCCTACTTTAACTTTACTAGGTATGAGCAGCATGAAGCAAATGCTAGCAATTTCTGTACATTAGCATACAGCTCCATTATTACCCCCAACTCCATGCAACAAACAAAGGCTTCAGTAAAATTCATTCTCTCAGGACGGGTGCTTTCACTTCAACAAATCTCCACTCAGCTCTAGCCTCCTGTCTCTACAGTTTTTATTCTGGCAGATATATCTGGGTCTTACACTTCCGGAGCCCAGAGGAGCAAAACTCACACTAGATGTAACAGCATCTTACGACAACCTCATGTCAGAGACTGATGGGTTCTGGGTCTTACTACAAACTCGGGGATGGACGAGAATCCCCGCCCCTCCAAGTGCTGCACTAAATAACAGAATGTGTAGCTCACAACTCTATCAATGCAAGCACTAGCAAGAAGAGAGTGATGTGCCAGTATGGTACTGCCCAAAGATCATGACTTGTTGATCATCCACCCAGCAGAGTTAACTTCCTTGTCATGTGTGTGAGCAAAAGGATTGACTCCTGTAAGCACTTGAACAGTTTGGCATATGCGATGCCACAGATGAAAGGATCATATACCAGAGTATGACTTGTTTAAAACTTTATTATAAAAAAGTAGGAGGGGGTCTTTGGTTTCCCATTTGAGCAGCAAGGTCAGCTCAGAAGGTAGAATATTACTGCTAATCCCAGATAAATATGCTCCTTCACCCAAACACCTCTTGTTCAATGAGGGATTGGGAAGGAGTTTTGTTTACAGACTACATATAAGCCAGAGCCTGGAAGCAATGGAGCACGCCTGCATCTAACCCAACCAGGGAGAATATGGTCGTTGGCTGCTGGGCAGAATAACAGAAAAAGAAGAATACCAGTCATCTTTGTATTTTCATCAAACCTTTCACTAACAAACCTTAAGCAAGATGCTGTTCTGTCCTACCAGAGCTCAGGCAGTTGCACAACCTGTTGAACAGCCACCACAAATCCTAAGGATAAAATATTCAAGGACTTACGGGCAATGTACCTCAGACTGAAAGTAATTCAGTAAAGTGTTTTGGTACCACCAAACATCTGTTCTCAGTACTTGTGATACCAAGAAGTTCCTCATGAATAGAGACAGAGCAATGCCTCAGACTTCAAAAGTCTCCACCCATGGTAAAGAGCCATCACTCCCACCAAACATGTATGCCCATTTGATAAACTCCCAAGGTAGAACGAGGCAGTGTTCTTGGATATTTCCTTCTTGTGCGTACCAGTACTACACCATAGGGGGTAGAGTTGTCAGTGCACTTCACATGGTGGACTGTAGGCTTTACTTAAGCTTCTTTACAGCATCCCTTCAGCCCGTAGCTGCATCCCCTTTCAAACCTTTAAGTGTACCTCTGTTCATATTTTCTTTCTTCAATCTTTTTGTCTACCCTCTCCTAACAATTGTTTCATAGTGCAACTGCGATAATTTCCTCATTACACCTTTAAAACCTTTTTACTCTCATTTTCCCTTTCAGAGCTGAATGACCTCATAGGTCCCAGCATTTGGTCTTTGGCCTAAATTTTATATTCTATTCCATTCCATTCTTGCCAGTACTAAGATATAGTTAACTTTCAGGCTTAAGATGACAAATCGTGTGCAGACAGTATACCAAAATTCCCACTACATGTAACAGCATCTAATGATGATCACCTATGATGTCTCAGTAATCTCTTGTCAGGGACCAATTGATTCCGAGTGTTCACTACAACTCTGGAATGGATGAGAGAATCCCCATCCCTCCAAGTGTTGCACAAGTAACAGAGACTGTGTAGCTCACAACTCTCTACAATTTGCAAAGCTTGCAAGAAGTCTTTGAGAGTGATGTCCCTCTATGAAGACTCACTCAGGTGCTTACACAAAGCCTGAGGCAATGGAAAATAAGTCACAGCCAGTCAGGAGCCTGAGTTTGCAAGGTGTGCAAGACTTTACACACCCACTCAAGGTCATGGAAACCTCAACCAAGGCAAAGAGGTCCAAGATCTTAAGCTGGAAGACCAAGGAAGGCTGAGCAGTAGCCCTTTACCACGGAAATTGAAGAGAGTTTCAACTGCTGTGGATCTCTTAACAGTGCCTGACATCTGCACAGCCCTACTATAAAAGCCCTCTTTCTCCGGCCTTTAAGATTAAGTGGCTCCCAGGATTGACATGCCTCGGCAGATGTGGCTGCCACAGAATTGAGGACCATAGGTAGTTCTCACAGCACTTTCCCATGACTATCCAAGCAATCTTTAAGGTCATCTTTATGCTGATTCCATATATATACTGTACTTTTCTGATTAGTTATTTTTCATCCAAAGTCCAAGCCATTTTCTACTGTTGGGCACATCACTCGACAACTTGGTCATTAGTAAAATGATCTGAACGCTGGTCATAAATCTTACTATCCTTTCAACACTCCTTTTTCAAAACCTCAATTTTTCTTGTCAAATGACCATGCTTCAGCTGCATAGAGTATTATAAGTCTTATGCATGCATCATAGGCTTTTGCCGTTTACAAATGGGATACTCGCATTTACCTATTACTCAATTATCTCTCTCCAATTCATCGAGGCTGTTGCACTATTATTTCCGGCAGCCCTCTCAGTACTTGCTTCATTCTTGTGTTCCCACCAGTAACGATCTACCTATTCAAAGTTGTGGCACTACATGTTACATTCAACATTCTGTTAAGAGTTCATCCCCAAACCTTTCCCTCAGCATCTGCATGATAACTTTCCTGACTTACTTTTTTATTTGCTTCTTTCCAGTCACCATAAGCTTTGTTTCGCTTAATTTTCAACCCTCTCCTCTACATTCAACTCTTTTAAACTGAAATTTTTAAGAACATCTTCCTCCAATTTGGCTGCACATAGCAGCTCCAAGAGCCTTTCCTTTCTGCACTCCTTTGTAGCTCCCTCAAATGTGATAAACTCAATTATGATGAAGAGCAAAGTGTTCAGGAATTATCTTTAATGGAAACTAACATTTTATCTTTAATCATCTGGATATACATCTACCACCATCTTCACTTTAGGTAGCATAATTGTTCAGGAGCAACACTTGCTTGATGAGTATTCCTGGTACCCTCTGCTTTAATAATGACAATATAGTACTGTACAATCATTTCTCAGTACCGTCAAATGCCTTCTCAGGGTCTGTTAACACAGTATATGATAAGATGTTTTCCTCCGAATTATATTTCTGAAGTCGCTTCATTATGAAAGCTACTTCTCCTGCTGACCTTTCGTATGGAGCCAAACTGACAATTATCTTTGATTTTTCTCAACTTTCATCATGCACCCTATGCAGTATTTTCATATCAGATTCAACCAATCTTATTCCACCATAATTTCCATGTAATAATGAATACCAGTTTCCTTTGTACATTACTATATTACTATTTATGCTCTTCCTACTCTTCTTGTTTAGTCCTTTTCATTGTCAGGTTTTCAGTATTATCAGTTCACTGATGACATGCTCTCCAGCTACTTATAGTCGCTTCTCCACATTCCATCTTTCCAAGGGCTTCCGTAACCTTTTCATATTTCATGTTCTCATTTGATCTCTCTATCATATCAAAATCCTCCAGTTTCTATTCATTTATTCATCCAGATATTTAAAATACAGTACATGTACCACAATTATTCAATTATCTCTTAATTTGCCCATTTTAACCATTTATAAAGTTTGCCCATTTTGCTTCTTTTCCATGTTTCCTTAGCCATTTTTCTACTATGAATATTCTCTCCTTTTTTACTCTACTGCATTTAGATTCTGATTCCAATCTTTTCACCTCTTAACCTTTGCCCTTGCCTGCTGCCTTTGGGTACTCTGTCTCTTCTACCTGTATACATCCCTGTCCACTTCCCTGTTTAATCCTGCCCTATAGATTGAACACTCTCTTCTTCTCTTCAATTGTCCTTTGTAAATCTTGATTCCACACTGCATTTTTCTGCTATTTACCTTTCTTGATGTCACACCATTTGTTTTTGCTACTTTTTCTACCTTTATAAGCCATGTGCAAAGGTTTCTCTCTGAACAGATCTGACTGAAAGGAAAATGAAGTCAGACATTGGTATCAAACATTACTCTGGAATACAATTTTATGTTCTGTAATGTTTGACTACCCATAAAGAAACCTTTACTTATGACTTTTATTTAATTTCCACAAAAATTCAACTAAGAAAGCCAAAGACTGTACAGTTCACTGTACTTGTGAAAGTAACCAAAGCTGAGTATTTCTAACTTTCTAAGCAAATTCAATAACAGAGGTAAAAGAAGGTCAACAGCCATGTGTTGAAAATATTTGTCTGTTCTTGTGGTATGAGACAGGCTGCCAATAACAAATAATAGCCCAAACTAAAATAAATCTATTCTTCTGCAAGCAGATTTACCCTCAGAAGGATTATTCAAGAGTCATTTAAGTGTATAGTGTGCACATTTTATTCTTGTAAACTTTTTTTCTTTACAAAATACAGGGTTTGTAATTTGTGTTTAAAGGTTCTGAATGATACTTATACACATTTCATGTTTGGTATGTTTAGACGCTTTTTTTAATCCCAATTCTAATCTCTGCAAAATTATCATAAATCAATAGCTTGTCAAAATGTTACAAACAAAATTATTTCTTTATTCTCTTTCACACTACCATTAACATAGCTTATGGAAGAAAGCAAGCATGAAAAGTAAAAAGGATATCCTTAGCCTAAAAAATTCAATAGCCTTAACTGTCTTGTGCCCAGAATGTAACATTGCACTATAAAGGGGAATACAGTATGTTTTTTAACTTGCAAGCTATTAAGACAGTACCAATACACCTGAAACTGATTACCATTGTCTTTTAAGCCTTCAGTTATGAATAGTATATACTGTCCATTAACTTTTGACAACTTAATTTTAAGAATCTATTGATTACCTGACTTATCACTGAGAACTGCACATTGTAGTATCCTCTTCTAAAGGAATGAAGTCTGGGTACTCAGTCATGGATAGTGTATGGTTGCGATGCTGAAAATAAAAGTAATAAAAGTTCTCCTTCAGTCTATGGCTTTTTGTAATGTTTCAACAAACTGTAACAAAAATCTTAAAGAAGCATTAAATTGCACTTTACTTTTTATACATACCTTCTCAAAATTCTTTAAGCCTCTTGCACAGAGCACCTCATGTTTACCGTAAACTGCCATTTCCTGTAACTGGCTTACCCACTCAGAGTCGAGCCACAATGATGCATTGTTAAATACATCATATAGGGTCATTCCTTCGTATTCTGTAAAATTAAAAAGAATATAACAGCACCCATATATTTAATTTAGATCAAGACACACTGCTGTACTCTGTAAATTTTCAGTACTTAGTACTATTTATCACAAACTATAGATACATTCATGTTTTCAAGAGACTTACTTTTGGGCGACTTTGCTTTTACCATTTTAAAGCCGTGCCATATCTTTAAAACTTCGTATTTGGAGGTATTGTTGGGAAGCTTAAAGTTTTCTGCTCTTTCCTCTTTCATTTTTTTGGGAGGTCTGAAATTAGATGTATTATATACATTATATTTGCTAAAACATCTGGATAAATTTGTGATGTGCATGTCTACTATATGGGTTGGTTTATGAGTATTACAAATACAAGAATCAGACTACTGGAGTCTTGATGGCTTTTATCAAACTAAAAAAAAATTGTCATAAAAAGGATTTTGACAAAGGAAAAATCTATTTCTGGATCGGGGTCCCGCGTCAGCCGGTGAAATAATCCATTCAGCACTTATTTCTAGGTAATTCCGTTGCTAGATACCAGAGAAAAGCTAAATGTAAAGCTGGGGTTACTACCCCCAGAGCGAGCTCCAAGAAATGGAGTCATATATGGTAAAGGGTGAGATTGTCACAATCACGGGACCCTGCCCTATAAAGATTCCCAATGTCAAAAGTCCCAACGAGAGAGGTGCCGATACAAGCCCATGCACTACTCGCGGACTGTACACAAGGCAACACTAGCCGCATTCCATGTTAGCACCCACCCCACCAGAATGATGTTTATCATGGGAGGGAGAGAATGAAAAACAGGGGTGGGTCACCGGGTGACACAGACCCCTCCCCAGAAATAGAATTTTCCTTTGTCAAAATCCTTTTTCTGGATCAGGGTCCCGCGTCAGCCGGTGAAATAATAACAGAGAAATAAACATCATTCTTATGCTAATAAAGACTTAAAACAGACATTGAAAACTAGGAGAATTCTACCTTGAACATTAGTAAGGTCCTCTAAATTCATGTAATGAAAATAATGTAAGTGGTCACCGTCTAAGATCATGAGCTTAGGATTGAACCTGAATAGGCTTGTATTAAGAAAATATTTTCTGCCTAATAGCAGACACGATGACAACAGTACCCCCCCCTTTTTTTTAAAAAGGGTGAGAATCATACTTTTAAAACTACGTATACCAATTACACCATAGTGGCGATCTGTTCAGCAGCATGACTTTATTTTCCAACCACACTGCTAACCATTAGTTTATATCCATTCCCTTTCTCTCTCTCTCTCCACCTTGTGGCCACACTTTAACCTCTCTCTTCTTAATTTATGTACAGTTTAACAAGGAGACCTTTGGGCTAAGCTATGAGAGTTAGAAATTTTATTTGGCAGTCTGGTTAAACTAAAAATAATAATAATAATTATAATAATAAATCACTTATAATCACCTGTATCACAATATACAATAATCAGACAAAAGTCTTTCATGATTTTCTGGGACCTCCCAGTGGTCTTGTCATGCACCTTCCATATTTATATGCTTATTGGATAATCTACTCCTTTCCCCTCCTCAGCACATCTGTCTTTGAGCTTTTCCCGCCTCTACATACATCTTTCTGCAACTTCCTTACTTGCAATATGACCTTTGCACTGCACTCTAGCCATGTATCTCAGCATTTTGTAGTTAAACCTCTACAAATCTCCATTTTCTCAGTAACTGCCCAAAGTAAATGTATTCTACTTCTTCTATGGCCTATCTATTCACCACACGAGGTGCCCCTTTTCCCAGGTTTCTTTTATGCATTTCATGCATTGAATATCTCTTACTCCATACATATTGTACAATCCTGTGCTTTTTTTGTAGTACCATCCATTACATTTCATAAATGGTATTGAGCTTACTCCAAAACCTCTCCTGCAACATCCACATTGCTCATTTCCTATCTGTACGTCCAGTTACCTTATGTTCTGTTTTACTGATACTGTATTTACTTTCATTCCCCTCTTCTCCATTTCACCCTTCCATCTTTTTAACAGTTCTTTGACCCACTCTTCTGACTGTTAATACTGGTCTTCTGCATAAAGCAGCTCTCAAGAGCCTTCCTTTTTGCAATCCTCTGTAGTTTCCTCCATTAGTATAGTAAAGGGTTAAAAGACTTATGCTGATTCTTGATGGAAACAAACATTTACCCCAAATTCTTCTGATACACCTGACACTTCTTTACTATAGATATGGTGTTACAGTATAGCACAAGTCTCTTTAGTACCCACTACCTTTACAATGCAAGTCCAATTGTTTGTCTTGATACTCATTAAAATGCCTTCTCAAGATCAACAAATATATAATATATCCTGTAAAATTTCATGATCATACTTTTCTTGTAGCTCTCTCTTGTTTTCTCTGGCATAAAGCCATATTGGCAACTGTCAATTTAAACATTTTTTTTTGGGTGGGGGGGCCTCTCCAGCACCTTCTCCAATATTTCATAGCATATCTAATTAAACATACTGTTTATAATATTTGCATCAAAGTGCATCCCGTATTTTTTAATGCGACAAAAATCTTCCAACTCTCCAGGTCCCCTCTCTTCATGTGCAGTTATCAGTGTTTATTCATTTATTTCTTCAATGTCTTGTCCTCCTGCAGCTTTTAGCCACTATCGTTCAGTATCAATAATATTACAAAATACAGGTACATATTACAAGAATTTCTTAGCTTTTTTGTCTGAAACTCTCCAAACACCTGTGATTTGGGTGTTTTAATAGACTACTCATATCTAAACTAGGCAAATAATCATCACCTGAATGCTCATATCACTCATTATGGAAAGTTCTTAAACATGAAAAATTAAGGCATATAAAAATAATAAAACAGAGGTGTGCTCCAAAAAGAATTGTGGTACAATGAACTCCATTCCTCTGAAGTTGCCAATTAGCTGGGAGGAACTAAATATAAGTAAGGGATATTCCACATGTCTCAACACTCTCTATGAGCATATCCTGACTTTCATCTTACTCTGAGACGTTTGCATTGAACAATGTTTATGAAACATCACTGGATAGCTTACCAATACGTACCTTTAGGACATTTTAAAAACAACATAGTCCTGAAGGGGTTAAGGTGCCTGAATCCCTCTTAGTATGAACTAGCACAAATCAATACGGTGAATGGAAAATTTTATGGTTTCACAAAAGATGAAGGTTCAAAGGGGGCTCTTATATAGAGCACTTACCATGGACATATCTAGTTTTCAAATAAGAGAAGATAAGGGAGATACAAAGAAAATGTTATTCTAACCTCAAAGGAAACAGCAGGGCAATTAAAAAATCATGACTGAGGAGCTTTACAGCACAGATGTAGAAGGGATCTTAAATTACCCTCCCAAGGAGTTTTTAACAAATGATGAGAAAATGGATACTGCTTAAAAGGCTATTATAGGCAGACACACCAAGACAGATGTTATTGTCAAATTAAAGCTACATTGTTGCCAAAAAAGAAAAACTTCATTGTTGACCTAAGACTTCCATATTGGCATGGTAATAAGCAAGAAATAATACTGGAGTTCACAAGCTAAAATATTCATTCATAACACTGATCAAGATTCTAAATACTGTATTTGTTAGCAAAGTATTCCTTCAAGTTCAACCAACTGCCTTAGCTCATGCAAGTCTTGTTTTAGGCTTAAAAATACAAGGCAATTGTAATTATGTACAGTATGAATGTTACTAATAAAAAATTTAACAAGATCACTGAGTTCACATTCCTAACTTTTACAGAGCTGATACGAAGGGTTAGTTTTTAATGTATGTTAGATTTTAATTTTAATATGCTGCAACTGCTAAATAGTTATAATTAAGTATTTTAACCACATCAAAACAATTTAATGACTGGATACACTGAAAATGCTGCAGATTCTAACAATATTTTTTAAGGATTTACAGTAATTCCAGCATTCTCTGCATCTGACGACAAATGGGATATACATCAAAATTTAATGCCCATGGATCAAATGAGTAGGAGCAATTCAAAACAGGACAGTCTTACTTAAAAATGGTATGCGCTTTGGAATGAATAACACCATAATGCTAACTGTTGGTTATTCTGCTCTAATTTGTTATTGTCGCATTCATTATTCCCATATGTCTAGCTTTTACCTAACATGTACTGTATGATGGGTTTTAGCGATAGTAAAATGTCACTGACAGGGATAATTAAAGGTATATTCAATCTAGTCAGTTTTGCTGTGGCTGCTCTCTGAATCTTCCATTTTCTTTACTACTTACACATGCTTGGATACAACATACTGCATTTCAACACTTGAGAGCTTCATATAAATTGTTTATTGAAAACTATTTGTTGAACAAAGATACTTTTAGAAAAACTTTGAAGGGCTTCTAAAGCACTTTTGTCACTGAAAATTAAAAATTTTGTGGTGGTATGTTTTTAATACTCTAAAATGCTGACCACATTACAGACAATTCTGTTGTGAAAACTCAAATCATTTAGTAAAGAAAAGTGGTATGTTTCATTAGAGGATATTGCTGAAAATCTTAGCCAGATAAAGATCTGGATCCTTTGTCTCACATGTTTAAGGGTACATGCATAATTCTGTGATAAACAATACATATGTAAAGACATGTACAGTATCTTACACATAATCCAAGGAGTGACAACTAGTGCTGGAGAATGTGTTATCTTTATATTTCATGACTAAAAAATTCTGAAAGCTCTACAATTGGAAATCTTGGTGGATAGAACAATGAAATGCTATCTCTGACATACTTAAAAAAGCTGAATGGCTGAAAGAGCCCCAGTGCTTGCCTTGACAACCTGAATTTCATAAATCAATCAATCTTATGCTCAAGTACCAGTAAATAAGCATTAGAGTAATGTGCTTATGTACCTAAGCATCACTGGTTTAAAACTTTGACAAGGTTAACATCTTTTGGGAGGTTTAAATAAGATATTTGATTAATTTGTCACAACCTCAAGTTTGAATCACTTTAAACTTAGCAATATTTAAATTACAACATTAAAAAGGGTATATTTCTATTCTTAAGTATATGGGCTATAAACTAATTCAGTTTACATTTGGAATTCAACAGGTTTTAAAGGGAAGGAAATACAATTGTGTAAAATTTTCAATTGCACCATTTCCCCTATCAGTTTCCAAAATGGATACATGTTCACAATTCCTTATCTGAGATTGTGAACCTGTACCCTTTATCTGGGGCCAGTTGTGTTTTGGTTTTCAGATTATTTCAGGACTGAATCTTAGTTCATATATACACTTGCACATTTTATTTTCAGCAAAAACATTTGTAAAGCTCTAAAATATACAGCATCAAAATATCAGTAATTAACCTATATACTCGCATATCATCTGACCTTATGTATACAACTCTCAAAATTTTGTCGCCAAAACTTGATTTCATTATATATACTGTACTGTATATTGGCTATCATGCCAGCTGCTTTTCCAGTAGATTACACTAGGCTACTGTCAGTGTGCAAGTTTCATTTTGGTAGATTATTGTAGGCTAGCTTCCTATGCCTGTCTCACTTTCGATAGATTCGATTAGTAATGCATACGTATGACATCCACGTTGACTAACTGACTAAGTAATAGGCTTAGTCAATCAATATTACCAAACTTGTGGCTCTAATAATTCATTACTATTTCTTATGAACAACCACCACTTAGTATTTCATACAATACACTGCTATAAACAATAGCAATTGAAATAAAACAACCAAATCGAGAAACAGCTGATTGCCGATGTCATTTACTGTAACTATAGCATTCTTGTTGAGAATTGCAGTAAGTTATTAACCTGTAAAAACTTGTAAATTCTCAATGTACCTTCCATATGTAAAAATTAAATACATTCTTATTCATCCTTTATGCAATAGAGAAGGTAGTCGTAAAGAAGAATACCACTTGACTAAGGCTGCAGGTTATAGCTGCGACTGAATAAAACGAATAATGTGCAGGCTGCCAAATATTCTGGTTAGACAAAAGTGATGTCCGAAACTAGCAGAATTACACCTTGACTTCTTTTAAAATTTATTGCATTTATAAATAAAATAATTTGCATTTTTTAAACACAATGTGTGTTAATTTACAAGAAAAGTGTCTCTCTGAATGATGTTTCATCTAGCAACTAATAGCAATGAGGATGTCACTGAGTAATGTTTTATCTACCAACTAATGGTAATGAGGATGTCAGTAGAGTAAATCCCCCGTATTCACAGGGGATGCGTACTGCAACCCCCCCCGCAAATAGCTAAAATCCACAAATACTTAAAACCCCTCCAACACTTAGAACTGTCTATTTTGATAGTTTAAACACATGAAAAACCCTCTAAAAATGCTTATACCCGAGTATTTTAATAGTTTTATCACAAAAAGTGCATTTAGTCATGAAAATTATATGAAAATACAGTAATGAGTGAATATTTCTCAGTGGAAAATACCGCGAATGGGCGAATTTTCAGCGAATAATGGGTAGATATGTTCCACAAAGAAATCCGCAAATACGTGAGTCCGCGAATCATGAGAACGCAAATACAGGGGGTTTACTGTAGTACTCATTCAGCTGAGATTTTGCAGATGTAAACATTACCAAAAGCAAATGGCACATGATTGCATGATTTATACTATGTAACACAATAATGTGATGGTAATCCATGAAATATACTGCAGTTGGATACAGTAAGCAAAGCAAGTTTTCTTAAAATCATCATTATTTAAAATATACCTGTACTGTTTGACATTTGCAAATAATACCTCCCTCCACAAAAATTTTTGGCTTTTAGAATTACTGATAATACTGTAGATCACAAACCTGTACAGTATAGAACTCCTAACTTTTAAGGCATAATTACCAATATGCTTAATGAATAAGAATGGTATGAGGTACTCTGCTGCTGAAAAACTGCATAGCTAATGAACTAAAAGCTAAAGAAATCATGCCTATACTTTTACAAATTGAAAAATTATATACTTACTTCATGTCATCCCAACTGTAGATTTCTTCAAAACCAACACTTTCATAGATGCTTTTAATGGGAAGCTGTGATCCACACATGGCAAACTCAATTCGTGGATAAAATGCCAGGAAAGCTAGACACATTTCTTCTTCTGTTGAAAACCCACCCTGCAAATATAAAATACATACAATCCTCTCTTTCAAAAAAATAAATTTAATTGTGTATTATTATTATGCTACCCATAAGACTAACATGAAGGATTTGTTCATAATGAGAAAAAAAAACTGAAGTTACTGTATAAGAATTTGAACACCCAGGAACACAGTGACCAAACAAAATGGACAAATGAAAGGTCAAGAGTAACACTGTAGGTGAAGGTATGCTCCAACAAAACTTGGGAATTACTGCCTACCGTCCATTACACAAGCACACTTCAAGTATACCCCTGTGGTGCATTTTCTTAAACAATGATTCAAATAAAAATGAAGGGGAAACAAACTATTTTTTTATGATCTCAAATCATTAAAAACAAATTTAAGTAAATTATGCTAGGCTACTTGCCCATCTGTTCTTTATATCAATGCTGAGAATTCTTATCCTTTCAGAACTAGATCAGATGTTCATTAAATTAAATGGTTTGAGAGGCTAAATTTTCAAGTGAGTACTCTGGCTAAGTATTTGGGTACTGATGGCCCGGTTGTAAACAAGAGAGCGGATGCGCATGAGCAATAGCCACTTCTCTTTCGTGCAGGTTCTTTTGACAATGAAAAAACTGGGTTGAGCTTTGCTGAAGATAAGGGAAAGTGCCCTCTTATCTTTGAGTCCATTATATACTCTATCATGTGTTATAATGTTAATCATTAAGATGCAATACCTGGCCAAATAGACCAACTAGAAGAGAATTCTTTGATATTAGTTTGGTCACCATTGAGCTCTGGTAGACCATGGAAGGTAACTCCTCCTTGAGGACTCAACAGCAACTACCAAAAATAGGTTCTTCCTACGTCAAAACCTGTTTTATCCTTAATTGACAATTATTTCACATAGAATCTCACTGGCAAAGAAATAAAAGTTAACTTTCTAACTACAGGAACAGCTATTACAAAAACTGTACTCAAGATATTCATACAATTTAAGAATCAGAATTCAGTGTCTTAGCTGTGGGTACATTGTCTCTTAAACCTTTTACAGTGCAGTTCCTCATTGGGTGAGGTAGAGTTGTCGGCTAGCACTCGCAAGGCCCGAGTTCGAGTCTCCGGCCGGCTAATGAAGAATTAGAGGAATTTATTTCTGGTGATAGAAATTCATTTCTCGCTATAATGTGGTTCGGATTCCACAATAAGCTGTAGGTCCCGTTGCTAGGTAACCAATTGGTTCTTAGCCACGTAAAATAAGTCCAATCCTTCGGGCCAGCCCTAGGAGAGCTGTTAATCAGCTCAGTGGTCTGGTAAAACTAAGGTATACTTAACTTTAGTGCCAATCACTGATTAATACTTAATATCTTAATTTTGGTTTCGTTTGTATCGAGGACTTTCAACAGAAGTCTCTAGAAGACTTTTCTTGTAAATGTATTGAAAGAATAGAAACATAGCAGTTACTTTCTTATCTACTGCACTGACATCAGATTTTGTCAAGAGATGACCAAACTTGAAATTAAAATGAAGGACAAAACTTACATAAGTGGGAGTTTTGATTTTAGTAGAATCATAAACACATTCCATTATCAGGCTGTCTCCTGGAAGGATGTTCAATTCCTTTTTTAAAACACGATTCTGCTGGAAATCGAAGTCATAGCTCATATCTGAAAAATAATATTAGCAGATATATTGTTATTGTTACATAATATCTAGTATTAATTCAGCACGAGTTTGGTAATACTTTTGTTTTACAGAGTAGACAGAGATTATTTTAAAATATTGGAACTGTATTTAGCACTTAATAGAGGTGGTGGTGGGAACAGGACCATTTTAATAGGGTGGCCTACTAGTTTTGGGATAAAAAGTCTCAGTATGAAAAAAATTACACATCCATTATATAAACTGTGCTTCCTTTGATTGCAATTAGGTTCAGGTATTTAAGTGAAAGAATTTGAAATAACTGCACTCCACTGATCTCAAACCCAAGTCTCCTTGTTGCCATAAACAAATGACATACCTGGATGCTGAATGAAATTTTGTAGCAGGCCTCAACGTTTCAAATTGTTTCAGATGATACCTTAAACAGTAGTGCTTCATTTGTTAGAATACCGATATTCACAACACAAACAAAATCAATAGTAGTGATATGATAAAAATACAAAATACAAGTGTTTTAATTTGACATCTCCACCCTAATTCAGGCCTAATTATATTAATAGCCCTGCACTTCAAAAACATTCATATAAAAAACAACTCAATGCATGTCTGAGTTTGTCCTAGGTGAAATCATTGTTCCTGTTAAATGATGATAATTTTGTGTATAAAACATTCCTGAATATTCAAGAGGCCACACCAGACACTTTAATGTCATGTTAAGACATAGTGTTTGGAGATCACGAAACTTCTGCCAGGGTTGAGCAATCTACCCTCCAAAATGTCCCTTATAGCAAAGTTATACAGTATACTTATTACTCCCAAAATTCAATCTCCTGTTGCTAGTCACAAATTACCAAGTCTGGTTACCATAATTTATTTTCTTGATGCAAAAGACTGGTTTATAAAACCTGAATCATCTGCAAAAGGGCTGAACAATCCACAACTCCATCCACCAACAAAAAGGTATCCTCTCTCCATAAGTTATATTCCTATCTCTCTCAAAGTCTAATTGCCTGTCATAATGACCAACTTCCGATAAAATCTTTGTAAAAATCCAGACATAGCTTTTTGTGTAATCCACCTAACAGACATGCAAACAAACAAATGAAACAAAAAAAAAATCTTGTTAAGAGGTTATAATTGCCGTGAAACAGTTTAAAAAGGATTCTGTGCAAGGTATGAAATGAAACTGCCATAAATACTGTATGTAAAATTTGCTAACTGCCTTAAACTTGTTGTCATGTGACTGAAATTATTTGCAAGATATATCTTGTGTAAAAACTCAAAAAATCTTATCTTTACCTTCCAAGATTGTGGGAAGTTCTTGACCATTTCGAATATGCCGCAGTCTTAAGGATCTTCCAAGGAGGTGGGAATGCAGCAATCCATGGAACACATTTATACCTTCTGGAGGCAGCATCTGTTGTTAAAACTTACTAGCATTAATCAGGAACCTCACCCAAGTACAAATGAAGACAATTCATTATATCATTATACAGTATGTCAATGAGCATTTCATGATTACAGTATGCTGTATTTAGTGTTTATACAGCACTTTCCTCCGAATTTTCCATTTTTCACCAGTTTTCAAATGAGTAACAGCTACTTCTCATTTCAGTTCAACTTGGAGGTATTTCAGTAACGATGGCACAGTGTGGACTGTACTTACTGTAATATTGTATACTTACCTCAGTGCACTCACTAACACAATGACCAACTGTAAGCCAGGTCTGTCCTGGAGGGATGATCATTTGAGGGCTCAGATTATGGCCTACGGCCACATTGGCAGCATCATATTTACGTACTTTTTCAGTATAAAAAATCCTCAGACCTGAATTATCCACCACATCTGGAAAATTTATTACATTATTTGCTGTAACTGACTACTTATTATGGTATTTGTTGTAACTGACTCGTCAGAAGTACAAAAACTTGAATTTTGAATCGATGAATTAGTTACAATTTACAGTACAGTACAGTAGTGTCACTGCATCAAGTTCAACATTTAATGGGATAATTTTATTAAATATTTGGGAACTGAGGGAGAATCATATGTCAACCAAATTTCTAAACTGATAATGTTAAGATTAGCTCTCTGAGATTCTTTTTACATCATTTCCCGTCATGAAAAATTTTAATCCTTAAGAACCTGACAACCTTAAATGATGACATCCATAAAAAATTTTCAGCTAACTTCAAATCTTTATTTTGACTGTTTACTTTAGTTGCTTTCCATTTTTGAACATACTACTGTATACTAAATTACAAGTACAGTATACATCAACAAACTGAGGCAATACTAGGAGTGCTACAATGTGCCATTAAAAGTTAATTTACAGCACTGTAAAAAGAAATATACAGCTATGCCCTTAAGAAAACAATGTGTGATCTTTACTAGAGATGAGTTTTGAGATATCCCTGGAATCTCCAAAGTTTAAGTCTGCCTTTTACCCATATGGGTTCCTGCTCCATAAGCGTACCCTATATTGGATTTTACACAACACTTTTGTAGAATTATATGAATAGATTACATATTTTAATCTAGTACAAGTTATTCAACCAGTACTTAAGATACTGTAAATGGAAAATTGTTTTGCATGTGTTTTAAGTTACTTAAAAGCTTTTGCTAGTAGTGTTACAAGTGAAGTCATTATACAGAATCAAATTTTTTCTGTGCATTGGAAATCTCAATACACCCAGATTAACATCACTCACAAGAGATATGGGAACCAATGACACTAAAAGTGCATTGCTTGCTTGCTAAAGCTATCAAAATGGGGAAATTTGCATCTACTTAGTTAAAAATATCAAGCAACAAAAGATATAGGAAAGCATATGTATTACTGTACAATAAGAGAACAGAAAACAAGACGTATTAGCTTTGTATAACAAATATCAAGCTTACAATTACACAAAGTAAGTGCAAAGCACAGTAGACAAAATAGCATGAACATCTGACAACTAAACCTGGTAGTGGCTTAAGGCCTTTGTTGAGCTCACCATCATTACCACGTATCGTTACGTCAAAATAATCATTTGGGAACAAAACCTCTTCCTTACCTTGTCTTAGATTGGCATTGTCATAATGCATTTCCATAAGAAAATATGTAGATCCTCCATGATTCTCCCCTATCGGAAACCCAACATGTTCCGGATACATCTCACCTGAGCATTGTTATGATTACTGATCAGTGTAATGATAATGATTCAGTGAGAATAATGACCTAACAAAACAGTTTTTAATATCATTACTACATAATAAAATGAAGTAGTTTATGGGTGTAAATATCAAGCATGGCATGTAGAACATGATAATACATTTATACTCTAACACTAACATTATAATCTAATATAATCAAACATTAACAATTTCCTATTGTCAGCCGCTAGGGTCATAATAAAAAATGGATACCTAATGAGCTCTTTCCTTACACTTTGATTTACTAGCTCAACTACCTACCATCTTTTTAAGAGACTTTTCATCACTCTTCATCCAATGAGCATTGGAAACACCCTGAAAAGGCTCATTAAAAGCAGCAACCCTAAATGGGGTTTAAGCTCAAGTAGAACTAGAAGAAAAGAAGAATAAGATCCCTATCATGTTCATATACTACTACAGGCTAATTCCAGAATATAGAAAAATACATCAACCCACACTTATGATGAAAATTTCTAATACTGCAGATGTACTGCAATGTGAGGTACGAAAAATATTAAGAGAACTAGTATGTACCACACTTAAATGTTTAAGATGCAAAAAAACAAATTTCATTGTAATACTAGTAATTCATTAATAGCATAAATAACAAACAATAAATGCCATTCAAGAACTCATGTTCATTTTAACCTAAGACTGGTTCTCAAAATCATAAGTCACAGGTATAAAATTATCTGCATTTTGCTTGAGTGATTGTTAAAAAGCCCAGAAAATTTTACCGTACTGTCAAACTGAAGCATACAATACTATCCACAGTAATCTACAGGGATCTCTCAGCATATAATAACCTCAGTTACCTAAACACCATTCTTAATTGAAGGCTACGAATGAAATATTCATGTTGTGAAAGAGAGAAAAATAGTAACTAATGATCTAACAATACATCCCATACCTTAGAGGTTCAATGATGAATTATCAATGATGAATTATACCTATCCGTATTTAACAACCAAGTTTTTTGGTGATGATAGCTTCAATTTGGTAGTAAGAGCACCCTAAACACTTTTATGCAAATTTTTCCTTTCTTAGAGTTAGACATGGAATGAGTTCTCAACATTCATCCGCTCTGCGATCTTCTGCTAAAACTCCTATCTCCTTTTGCCATGATATCCTGGGCCTCACTACTGGTTTTCTTCCTGCTACCTCCTTATCTACCACTTTTCTGACCAACCATTCGTCATCCCTTCTCATCAGATGTCCAATACTCTTTGCAGTAGGAGGATATCTCAATCAAAACAGATTTGTGCCTTCTTGAAAACATTTAAAAATCAGTCATCAAAATTAGGTAAAGAATGGCTTGTAATTCACAAATTATTAGCAACATTTAGATAAATTTTAAGAATACTGTATAAGGATCACTAACATTATAAAGATATTACAATTACATTATAAAGATATTACAATTATATCTGGAAAAAATATTCAAACTACTGTAGCAAAACTGGAGTTGTCATCTTTGGCAGAAACTACCAGTTGTGAGTCTGCAAGACTTATAGGATTAATATCATTAGCACTTTTCCGAGCTTAAATAAACTTCCATTATGATCTCTACTGTATTTGAATTACGTGAGGATTAGACAATCTGAAAAAATTATTTTTAAAGTCATTAATAAATGACTCAGTGTAAGGGTGCTTGTAAACAGAGTGATTCAACTATTCTAAGCTGTTAATGGCAATTTGTAATGACAGCAACTGAAAACTACTGTAAGAGTTTAATTATTTCATGATTCAACTCCTTATAGCAACAATAACTGACCATCAGCTGGTGCAGATTGCCCTTATAACACAGATTTACAAATTTGTTTTCTTATTGGATGTATTCAATGTGTAATATATAGTAAGTTCTGTTATATTTTTTTTAATATTAATACAATGAAGTCTAAGTCCTATCTCAGTAGTTTTTAATCAATAGAATGTAGCCCACAGGTGGGCAACACCAAGTTGCCAGACAAGACACACTTTTCTGACACACTCTCTCTTGCATTCTATTTCCAATAAAAAAAAAAACTCAGGTTTAATAAATTACTGAATTAACAATACAGTACACCCCCCGTATTCACGTTCTCATGATTCACGGACTCACGTATTTGCAGATTTCTCTGTGGAACGTATCTACCCATTAGTATTCACGGAAAATTCACCCATTCACGGTATTTTTCACAGAGAAATATTCACTAATTATTGTATTTTCATAACATTTTCATGACTAAATGCATTTTTTGTGATAAAACTATTAAAATACTCAGGTATAATCAATTTTAGAGGGTTTTTCTTGTGTTTAAACTATCAAAATAGGCAGTTCTAAGTGTTTTTAGAGGGGTTTTAAGTATTTGTGGATTTTAGCTATTTACAAGGGGGTGCAGTACCCATTCCCCGCGAATACGGGGGTTTACTGTACAGTATATTAAAGTTGTTTTCCACAAATAAATTTTTTTTAAAGATATGTAATTAGTTACATATTACTGTCCAGTCATTGGCACTAATGGGTCGTGATATATCATATTAGACTAGAACCTAGATGTGCCTTGAACCAAAAAGGTTGAAAACACTACCTTAGCTGGTAGTACCTTGCATTAACCTACAGTACTTCATTATGTAAACAGCTACTGCCATGATTGGATATACTACATTATACTGTACCTGACTAAAGAACATGATATTTCCACCTCCCTTAATGGTGGTAGTAGTAGGTATAATTACCTTCAGAACCCACAGCCCATGCTAGAAGAGGAACTCTGCAGTATTTCCATGAGGGAGGCATATTTTTGGTGTAACACTGGGCACCATCAACTTCCAGCCAGGGTTCCATGACCTCAGGCTCTGGTAAATGGCACTCATAGAAGACAATATGATGGACATGCTCTATATTTTCCTTCTGGACCAACGGGACAAACTGTAAAGAAATTTCATTTAATTAACTCTTTAATTGAAACAAAAGATTCATGAAAAATTACCAGTAATTTTTTTCTCACAAGTAAAATTAATTCTTAGGGAGTCAATTGCAAGAATCTATATTACAAAGAAAGTAACATTCAGGATTATTAGTTGATAGCTCCCAGAAATGTTGGTTATTAACCACTGTGCAAAACTGCAGATCAAATCTTGAAAACTAAAATAATTTTAATACATAATACAGGATCTATGATGTACAGCATTAAGTTCTTGGCAAATCCAGTTGGTATCTGAGTAGAAATGTAATTTTTTCCTGCAAATGGTTTGGCATTATCAATTATTGCATCTGTGCTTCACTGTGATGTCTTAATGCATGTGGGCTAAAAAAAATACCAGCTGGAACCAGTACATATCATCACTGTATCTTCCAGACTATACGTACCAATGTACTCATACCATAACAAAAAGACAGTAACATCATAATGACCCTTGTATCATGTATCAATGCAAAAAAACAGCAAGTCTGAATGCAGAATCTCCCTTTAAGCTACCGTTGTTAAAAGACAAAAAAGATACATCGATACACGTTGCAGTTTACATAATATAATTATTTTTATTGTTGTTCTTAATAATAGTGAGTGTACTGTATAGTACCCGCAAGGTATTTGGTGAGATGTATTATGTCACATTCAATTTGTTGTATAAAAATAAGAAACTAGTGCCTGAAGCAAATCATCACCACCTGTCACTTTGATAAAACCATTAATAACCCCATATCAAAACATGGCATGAAGCTTGCTGGTTTTCATTATCATTATTATTACACGCTTGATGGCGCATGTGCTACGCTGAACTGGAACCCAGCGCTGCCTGTCATGTCTCCCCTACCTACCTTGCCCCCACCTGGGGCAGACAAACTGGTTTGCAGGAGGAGGGTGGATGTGTCATGTCTCCCCTATCCTTCCAATTCCCTACCTACCCTGCCCCCACCAAGGGTGGACAAACAAGAAAGATCCACTCGGATTTTATTATTACAGATTTATTATTATTATTTTTAATAAATACTTCAACAAGACCACCGAGTTAACATTCTTAACTCTTATAGGGCTGGCCCAAAGGATCTGTTTTTGATTAAATATACCAGTTCTTTTCTAATAGATTACATCTTATAAATTTATTTATTGTATAACCTCCAAAAGTTGAAGATTCTAACTAAGTTTCTTTAAAGATTCATTTCCAGTCTGTGATACATGTTGTTGGCTGAAAACTGTACATTTACTACAGACATGTTGGTCTAACTTCCCTACATTCAGGGATTGAGTAGTGTGGGTCAGCATGTTTATAATAATCTTAACTACAATTCTTTTATCAAAAAAATGTAGTACTGAGTAATGAAAACAAGGTTGTTTCATTGGAAGAACCTGCAGTAAATTCCACACCAGCAGATTTAAATCCATCTACTGTATATAGAATGCATAATGTACACCTTTACATCTTACGTATATGCTCTATTATATGCTGTTTATGATGTTCAGGGGTACAGTATATGCAAAACGTTTGGATACATAATCATGCTACTTTATGCATAATCGAAGGAGGAATTGTTATTGTACATTTAATGACTCAAAAAATCTGTCATACTTTCTTGAGAATGGTAGTTGATGATTGTTTTTACAAATATCTCTCTAATTGCATGAATCTTTATTGCACTTCCTATGGTTACTAATTCTCCATGCACAAAAAAAATTTTAACAGATTTGTTTAAGGAGGACTTGAATGCTCCAGTAATGTAATTTAATCTGAAAACATTGTCATTTCAAGAAATATGGCTGGCCGGACTGATATTTTTTAGGGAAAATTGGAACAATTATAGAAATTAGATGTAGACGATGATAGAATGGAATACAGAGTTTAGGCCAAAGGCCATGCACTGGGACCTATGAGGCCATTCAACGCTGGAAGGGAAATTGAAAGTAGGTAGGTCTGAAAGGTGTAACAGGAGAAAAACCTTGCAGTTGCACTATGAAACAACTGTTAGGAGAGGGTGGGCATTAAGAAGGAAGAAAGAGAATATGAATGGAGGTACAGTAAAAGGAATGAAAGGAGTTGCAGCTAGGGGCCGAAGGGATGCTGCAAGGAACCTTTAATAATGTCCACAGTGTGCTGACAATGATAGAGAACAGAATAATGGATAAAAGGTACGCATAAGCGAAATGTCAAGCAGCTAAGTGAAGACATTGATGATTGCGATGATTTGTAAAGTGATAAAATTCTGGAGGTCAAATACATCCTCAAATATAAACATCTTTGAAAAAATATACACAACATTAGATTCCTAGTTTAGTGCACTTTGAGAATTATTTAGAGGTGCCCCTTTAATGATCTCAGATGATGGGAGGAGTTCTTCTCACCATAATAGTACAGTATATGTAAGAATGCATTATGCAATGAAAAATGGAGTAAACAATTAGTATGTGACACTTACCCCAATGATATGAGCTTTCTTCTCTAGGGGTGGCATTTTGTAAATTTTGCACCAATAAACTGTGTTTATAGTATTTGGAAGGCTTACCTGTAATAAAAACAATTATAATTTAATTCAACTCTGCCTTTCTTGTGGTATTATGTGCTGTCCAAGGTAGTTAAAGATAACAATAGCACTTAAATAGTAAGTATCAAAGCCTCAGATACTTTAGATATTCACAAGCTATTGATGGAATCAGTGGATATGCTGACATATCTGCCCAAAATGTAATAAAACTAAGTGTGTCATTCTTCTGCAAACCATCATACTGTTTTGAGGTCCATCTCAGTCTAATGAAAGGTTTGAAAGTTCTTCATAATCAAAAAAATTATTCACTCCATACTCCTAATTTCCCTTTCAGTGTTTTTGGGTTAAATTTATGGTTTACTCACATTGTTGATCAAGATATCAAGTGTCTTGACGTCATCAGGGAGTTCAGGCATCAAGAAAGGTGGTTCATTCAGGTACATACTTTTTGTTCCCCTCTTGTAGTGAATCATCATGTCCATTTCACCCTCTGGGTCCTTGTAGCTATATGACCAAATAACTCGTACAGTGTCATTCTGAAAAGTCATGTTTAAAGTGGATAGCATTCAAAAACTGGCGCGGGCATCATGCAAGTAAGCATTATGAAAAATAATGCATAACATTCTGAGCAAACATCAAAAACAAAATGTGCATAAGTATGTTTGTAATGATTGCAGTTCCTGGAAAAGTAATAATGAAAAAAGTAAAAAATGTGCCAAAACTCTCAGCCACAGCCCATGAAACTCTTAGCCGTGGCCCATGAAACTTTCTGCCATGGCCTGGTGGTGGCCTGTGTTGTTGGCACCTATAGCGTTGCCAGATGTACGATCATGGCTAACTTCAACCTTAAATAAAATTAAAACTACTGAGGCTAGGGGGCTGCAATTTGGTATGTTTGATGATTAGAGGATGGATGATCAACATAACAATTTGCAGCCCTCTAGCCTCAGTAGTTTTTAAGACCTGAGGGCAGTCAGAAAAAGTGTGGGCAGACAGAAAAAGTGTGGACACACAGACATAGCCATGTAAATGGTTTTCTTTTACAGAAAACTAATATGCTAATCCAATATTAATCTAACTAATGCCCTGCTACAAAATTTCAAGTTTCTCTAGCAACTTATGAAGAAAAGAATTTCAGAATAAAAGGAGTATGTCAAAATTAAATTTAGTCAATAAGTCAATAAAGAAAATAATGAACACATATACTAGTATTTCCGTTGATGGAATAAGTTTTTAAGTGCAGCCAGTGATGAAGTAGCATTGAAGACATATTCCAAATTATTTAAGTGAAGTATTTCTTATACACCAGTTGGTTAATTTGATAAATCCCTATCTTTCTTGTAAAAATTTTGGCATTTGATCGTAATTGCAAGTCACCTAATTTAGTTCACGAATTGAAAAAAGCAGTTATGTAGGAATCACAACTATTAATATCTACAAACCTCTTGATACATACAAAATATGATGAGATACAGATTGAGTTTCTTTATGATAATATCTTACGCATAAATTCTCACAATAACAGTGTTGCTTTTACAATTACAGTATATGAAACAGTTAACGTACAATGCCAGAAGATTTTGGGAAGAATGGAATCAGACTGTCAACACATAGGAGGGAGGAGGGAAAATACTCAGAAAAGCAAAGTGGATGAGGACAATGCAGAGGATTTGAATGCCAAGTAGAATCTTGAAACTGTATATTTCAGTATACACTGAAAATATAACTGATACAAGATTACTGTAGTTATAAGTGAAAAACCACAGCATATAGTAACTGAGAATAAAACAAAAGGAAAAATTAGTTAGTTAGTTATAAATGATTTGTTTAACCAGACCTCTGTATAAAAAAAGGAAAAGTAAACATGATTAGAAAAAATATAAAGTCTATACCGTGAAAAAAGTGGGCTTGAACTCAGTAACAAGCATGAAATATAACAGACAGTATCAAAGGAGACGGTCAAAACGCAAAACAAATCAAGAGACTCACAATGCTTGGAACGTTTAACAGCAATTTAGGAAAGGAGGGAAGAGCTGATCCTGTAATGAAAGTTCAACCCTTAGCAGTGGTAAAATGTTTTAGTTATCTGGGGACACACTGAACTGTTTGGCTGTCACTGAAAAGAGAGCAAGAAAGAGAGTAGTAACAGCCTGGATGAATTGCAGAGAGAAAGCTAGACTTGGAGGATGACATCAACTATTCATGATGAATTTATGAGTCCAGTACTATGCTGAAAAGGTGTAATCATTGAAAGGAATTATCTAAAGCTGAAGTGAGATGGGAAGATCATAAATGAAGACACTGCAGAGATGTGGTAAGTGACTAAAAACAAGCAGATCAGAAAAACACTTGAATCATTCATGGCACATGACAAGAACCGAGGAACAGATGGTCCTGAAAATAGTAGATTTGGAAGCAAAAGGATAAGAAACTGTCGGATGTCACAGAAAATCAAGGAAAAAAACAAAGTCCCAGCTAAAGACCTACAGTAGACCAAATGCACTATCAGGCAGAAAGTGCACAGGAAAGAAGACAACCGGACATAAAATATTTCTGATGTTTTTAATTGATAATGACAAACTGTTTTGTTTACTTACAGCTATCTTAAAATCTTCATGATCACAGGTGTTCCAAGGTCTTTTAAAACTTAGCACTGTATGCGAGTCATTCTGATAACCTCCAAGAAGCTCCACATCCTGGGACTTATCAATAACTGGTATTCCATAGCCTGGAGAGTACCGATCCTGTGAACATATGCAATTTAATGATGAGATATGCTTGTTCGTAAGTCATCTAGTGAAGGAACATGAATGAGTGTGTGTTATTTGGTGTCTTTCCTAATTGGGTTAAAAGGAAAGTACTTACATAAATGAAATAGTTAATATCATCTGCAATGTGTCTATACACTAATGTTGGCCAAGCCCTTCTGAAGGAACACTGACGTAGAGTTAACATCCCTGCTTTGCATTACCAAACCTTACAAGCCTCAATCTAATACTAGTAGCAATAGGCTATAGTGGAGCCCAAATGCCAAGTAAGTTATTTAGATTCTAATAGATAACTCTGACATCCATAATTTGACACTAAGGAAGTAGAATGATATTTATGGTTGGAAACTAATGTGCTCTCTTACCTTATTATGATGGAAGAATGGCCACACAACTAACTTAACCAGCCTAATTAGAGAAGTGAACACAGCAGACTGAGAGCGTGCTCGCAACCTACCTAACCACTCAAATCCCAAATTACAAGACACACACTCACCTGCTAACCTTCCACAGTTCCCATCTAGGGTTGCCAGAAAGAAATAGCTGCCAATAATTCTAAAATCTAACGCAATTAAGGAAGTACGTAAATACAGTACAAACTCCCTGAAATAAGACTAGGGTGTTCAAAAAGGCTAGTTTAATGCTGAGATGTATCTAAAAGATTTAACGAAAATTAAAACACTGGTACATGAATTGTTGAATTCCAACAAACCATATTTTTGTGGATGACTTGTAATAAAAAAAAAAAAAAAAAGCAGAGCTCACATGCAATATGACTTCTCCAGTATCATCCTTGACCCATCCCAAGACAATGTCAGCATCTTTCATCCCGCCACCAGGAGAGAATCCTAGTCCAACATATCCTGTGGTTGCAACCTGCAAGAGTCAATATGCAAAGCGTATGGACTTTAGATTATCATGGAAATCGCGCTTTTATCTTATTACTTACACCATCTAATAAACATAGAATGGGAGTAAACCTTGTCTTTTGTCAGTTTGTTTACCTGCACAATACTGTTACCTCTTGCTGTTATGTTCTTATTTTTTTCTTGTGAAATCAGTAACATTTTTGATGTGCAAAATGTAGTTCTGAACAAATGTTTTTTAACATACATAAAATTCAGTTAATTTTTTGACCTGGTAAGTAGAGATTTTCATGAAAATTGATAATGAAAAGCAATAGTTATAATTTATCGGGAGAAAATAAAGTAAAAGTAAAAACATACAAAGAAAAACCATTTGAATAGGAACTTTTATACTTACATGAACTTCAAAAATGATATCATGATCACGGGGAGTCCAGAAAAGAACATAATTGGCCTCTGTATCAAGCACTGTGTGGTGAGTCGTGATTCCTTCAGGAACAGATCCTGTTGGTGAGGCTCTAACATGCACAAAGGATATCACCACCATCAAGGTGGTTACAAGGCAATCCACTTTCACCATTCTGAAAATTCATAATTATATTATTTATAAAACAAGAAAATCAGTCTAAACTGATATTTGCCTTTTATATAAAAATTCATAAAAAAAGTCCGGATGAATACTTTTCTGTGAAGTTAAATCATTTTAATGCCCAGCTATTTATTAACAGAATATGCTTGATTTCAGAAAAGAATTCTACAGGCTTGACATATAATTAAGACTATTCAATGGTTTCGGTGCAAATACCCTATGCAACCAAAGATTTGACAAATACTGAAAGCATTATATCAAAGTTACATAATGTAATGTAGAGATTGTACCTTTCCCTCTGACTCATGAGTTAAATTACAAGAAGCCTCTATCTATGAGTCCTGTATTGTAATGACATATAAATATACAAATCTAACAATCAGTAGTATTTGATACCATCATGATATGTACTTTTATCTTCAATTCAAGAAAAATGTTCAGTGTGCCTTTAATGTAAATAAGAGAAACTGCTTTCCTGTCATGTAGTTACACAGAAAAAGATAAGTGTTTTCATAACAAACTGCTAAGAAGAAATTATCCTCTTGGCAAGCAACCTGAGAGAACTGCCCTCCTGTCAAGTGGCTCAAGAGAAACTGTCCTTCTGCCAAGTGGCTCAAGAGAAACTGTCCTTCTGCCAAGTGGCTCAAGAGAAACTGTCCTTGCTCAAGAGAAACTGTCCTTCTGCCAAGTGGCTCAAGAGAAACTGTCCTTCTGCCAAGTGGCTCAAGAGAAACTGTCCTTCTGCCAAGTGGCTCAAGAGAAACTGTCCTTCTGCCAAGTGGCTCAAGAGAAACTGTCCTTCTGCCAAGTGGCTCAAGAGAAACTGTCCTGTCAAGTGGCTAAAGAGAAACTCTCCTGTCAAGAGGCCTGATAAACTTCCTGTCAAGTGATCACAGAGAAAGTACCCTCATGTTGACTTTAAAGAAGCTGTCCTTCTGTCAAGTGACCAAAGAAAAACTGCCCTATGTCAAGTGCCTCAAGAGACATTGTCCTTCTGTCAAGTGGTTCAGGAGAAACTGTCCTGTCAAGTGGCCTGATAAACTTCCCTCTTGTCAAGTGACCAAAGAGAAAATGCCCTTTGCCAAGTGGCTCAGGAGAAACTATCCTGTCAATTGGCTTGAGAGACTGGCCTCATGTCAAATGCCAAAGAGAAAGAACCAGTCTGCCTGTGAAGTGGACAAAGAGGAAGATACTGTCGTCCAGTCAAGTGGCCAAAGGGAATGAAACTGCCGTCCTGTCAAGTGGCTAGTGGAAAACTGCCCTCCTGTTAAGCTGTTAAAGAGAAATTGTCCTCCAGCCCAGTCACTGAAAGAGAAACTGCCTTCTTGTCAATGGCCAAAGAAAATCAGTCCTATCTTACCATACATAACCTCCGAAATTCTCATTCTGTTTTCCTTGACATTCTCCCGTTACTTAAAATGCAGTTCTTTAAACTTCAGTTCTCAGCAGTCCTCTTTCCTTCGTTAGTCTGCCCTTTCAATCAGCATATACTGCAAGAAAAACGCTGCAATCCTAATACCTTAAGCTTTGTGCATACCAGTTAATTAACCCTTGAAGAGGATACCTAAAAACGAGTTTTTTTTTTCTTTAAAAATGTATTACTAAAGCACAAGAAGTTATAGATTTGTGACATGACTGACTTTATGTGCCGCCATAAGAACCATTTAGTAATTTCACAGACGACCACAGTGACGAATATAGAAACTCAGTAAAAGCATTATATCGTATAAAGTCATAATCGGAGTTTACCTGCCCATTCTGAGATTTTTAAAACATTGAAATTTAAGAACACAGGATGTACAACTTACACGACCGAATTAAAAATACACTTATTGAAAACTGACATACTTTAAAAGACAAAAAACTTCAGGTGTCCGTAAATACAGACCGTGATTATGCTCTGTCCATCTCTCAAGCTCTTAAAATTAATCTTATAATCGTAGTGTTTATGACTGAGCTTTCCGTAATCTAAGACAGCGGGAGATCTTTGTAGACTGTTAGAGACAATATATTTGTACTGTAGATGTGTCTCATCCTCATGGATATACTATGGTTATGAAACTTTTACGTTACGTTAATCTTTATAATTTCCTGTTCTCTAAGATTCTTGCAGTACGATTTGTGCAGCCTTGATGTGATTTCAGGTCGCTATGAAATTAACATCAAATAATCATCTCAAGTCTTAAGAGTTTTGTATGAGACCACAGCAACTGAATTTTATTTTTTTACTTATAATATGACTAACATTTTTCAATATATCTTTTAAAAAATCACATGAGATTTCTGACAAAACATCTACACAGTATATTTCCACACTATTACTGTTTAGTCAGAATTTTGAGGCTAAAATTACAAAGGCTATTATGTACCTGACTGTGCGTTAGTATAAGTTCCACAGGATTTACTTGACAATGACGATAAACTTACCTGTTCTATGGAGCTTCGGAAAGCAGCAACAGGTCATCTGAAGCCCTTGGCTATATCACCTTTCTCAAGACACGTATTCCTACCTTTGCGATCGACACCAGGCACCAAGTGGCCATAGTTTGTTGCAGAAAAGCGACATAGGCTAACCTTCCACCGAAGTTTCCTCCCCACCATAGACTGATTCAAGCCATGTGTAAACAATACAAAAGGGTGCCTCAGGGGCGTATCACGTGTATCTTGCAATTATAAACCTTATTCTGTGAAGTCATCATGAGCTTCCTCCCCATTTACCCATGTTTCCATACTCAAGGTTGGGTTGAAGTAGTACTACCTAGCAATTTTTGACAATTACAAAGACCAATCTGCGTTGCCATTGTGTAGGTTAGCCTACTTTTCCTCAATTCCCTTAGCATCCTTGTGGGTTTTTTTTATTATTATTTTCAGTTTTGTCTCCCGTTACTTCTTTTCAAAGATCTTTATTGTTTAGAAAATATTGCTAATTTCTCCATATATTAACAAATATTACTAATTTCTTCATTCTCTTGGCTTACTGTAGGCATTACTTAAGGTTCTTTGCAGCATGCCTTCGGTCCCTTGCTGCAACCCATTTTGTTCCTTTTACTGTATCTCGTTTCACATTCTGCTGTCAATTTCCGTTTCAGCGTTGAATGACCTCATAAGTCCCAATGCTTGGCCTTTGGCCTAAACTCTATATTCAATTCAATTCAATCACTTAAGTCGCCATCACCACACGTAGCATTTTGTCAAACTCTGTCTTCAGTACAAACTGGCCACAGGTGTCATCGTCTGTGATGAAAAAAAAAAAACGAGAACGTTAAACACACACCACCCAAAAAAAAAAAAAAATCCTAAAGACTTATATTTCATTACAATCCTACAGATTCTAAACTGACTCAACGATAAAATTTTCTAAATATTTCCCCGCATTATTTTACTCCCTTTTTAAAGAGAAACGGTTGCCATGTCTCACTTCACGAACACTCTTGGATAACTGTGTAATGATCCAGATTATCGAGGAAGTCACTCCTACCTGCATACATACCAATTACTACGTCTTGACTTGAATTCAGTAATTTTCTTTGTTAATACAAATACCGGATGGACAGTACTGGAAGAGCGATTATCAAAAGCCTATAATGGAATTGCGGCAGCGTATCTTTTGTTACAAAAACACTGTCTAGTAACGCTACACAACTTCTGTAATGCAATTCTTATATAAGCAAGTATGTATACACACACGCCTGGGTCAAGTGTGCTGACGGATGCGTGCACGCGCGCAAAGTTGCCAATCATATCATCATAATCATTTAACACTTGTTAGGCTAGGCAGTAAAAAGTATTTAATCGTACAATAAATGGGGGAGTATAAAGTAAGCTTGTATCCGCTGTACAGACAACCAGTACTAATGTTTTATAAAATGTCTGCCTGTTCAGATACATATGTATACACCAATTGTATGGGCACCATGAATACTATTTTTAGCATTTCAGTGGTATTAAAAACCAATATCCAGCCATTTAACAGGACTTTTGGCTCTAATTCGAAGTACAATCCATCCGAGATAGATGTATGAAGAATACAGCTGCTTTTTCAACCGTGAAATGAATTGTGAAAACATTATCTAACAAAAACTTCTACGTATTTAGCGAGTACACAACTGACTTCCCACTGCGCACATTTCCCCTGTGAAAATCGGTAACAAGCTGATTACTGGGTTCAATTACTTGTTCAGTTTCCTTCAATGCCAAACTTAAGAAATCTCCTAGATCTTCAGTTTGTCAAAATGACTGTCGTCGAAATTTTTTTCAATGGCAACCTCCCAAACTCCATTTTATTTCCAACCATCACTTGTTGGCTTTAAATATGGCCTTAAAAAGATGTGGCCGTTTATTTACCCGGTCTTTCGGCCAAAATAGGTACGTGGAAAACAGGTGGCTACGAAATACTACAAATGGTGCAGACCGTGCAGCCAAGGTCCTTCAGATAAAAATATACTTGAAGAACCTCAGCTGCGGCTCAGGTGTAGCGAGGCTACTAAGCAGAGTCAACGATTCATAAACGATGACGTTAATGTATTTAAGACATTTGCGATTGTTAATTAGCTTTAATGTACTTCCGAAAATCCTGTTAGCTTTCCGCAGCATAGGTACTTTTTATCAGTTATAGAAACTACAACTAAAACCTGCGTCGTTTGGTTTGGGGAGAAAATTCAAAAATATTTTCTACAGTATATTTCTAAACAAATTTGTTGGCTTTTGTTACACACCCGAGTATTGGTATAAGGGTTAAAAAAAAAAAAAGAAATACGCCCAACACATTCTTTCGCTAATCTTACAATGAAATTAACATCGTGTCAAATCTTTGGAAATTTCAACTTTTCATAATCATCCGACATTCAAGCTGCCCTATCCCAATATTAAGTAAGAAAAAATTCATGAGTCCCATTCCACAATGCTTATACAATTTCTCAAGGACCACAAAAGGCACGTCGCACCAAATTATCCCAATTATGTTAGGTTAGGTTTGAGAGGGCACTTTTAGGCTACTATCTACCGTCCCTACTCCAAACCTTTGAATCTAAAGTACGGTATATATCCATCGAAGTAACAAATCTAATATAATGAATAACCATGAATACCATAAACAACTGAAACAAATCAATATAAATATGAAAAAAAAATTAAATTCATAAAACGAAATACGTACTCAATGTCCAATATCATTTGGAGTTCCACGTATCCACAATAGCACAGACGAAAATTATGACGTTTTCAAAATTAAATGACAAACTTCATTCAAGAACACAGTAGAGCACTAAATACACATCCATTGAACTGATGGTGGAATGGCTTATCCTATCCAAAGAAATCGACACAAAGACGCCGACCAGTCGTCACAGATGGTAAAATATGAATCTTCATTCACAAGGACGGGTCTGTTTGACAACTAGTCAGATCAGAGAGATTAGGCTGTTTGGTACTGTTAGTCGCGTTACGCATGTATACAGTGTCGCTTTTGGCCACAATGTTAGAAACAAGACTATCGTCATACGTACGTTAATGTGTATGCAAAAAATAAGCAAATCTGACGATCTATGAATTATTAAGTATATAAAACAAAATAATAATTCAAACACTCGCACGAGAGTTTTTGGAACATACGAATATTTTCGAAGCCTACAAGCTACCTGCTTCGGCTTATATGTTTTATTTTCCTAAGCTCTACTACAATTCAAACGATAGTATTCATAAAAGAAATTCTGATATCAATTTGTACAAATAAAATTCCTACAACAAAGTCTACGTCAATATTTCACCAAGAATACGTTTCTGTTAGGCATAGGTAGATGAAACGCCAAGTCGACTGGCTCTATCAATGTGCCTAAACCAAGGTTCGAATCCTGGCCAGGGAAGATGCACTTAATTAGAGTTCCATTTGGGTTTAAGTAATCCCCAGTGTATTATGAATTCGATATTAGGTGATATTTGTAGCTTAATACTTTTATCAAAATATGTGTGTATGAAGCATTTGATATCATTTGGCGAGTCGGATTCTGTCAATGATAAATGACAACAAGCTTAAATCAAATTTTCTTTTTCCATCGTGATTTGTTATACATTTTATGCTCAACATGCGTTAACTTTAATTTTTCAAAGGTGCATCGTCACAAATTACGTAAATGAGAAGGGGTTATCCTTATGTAAAATCTCGGATAGTTTCAAGGAGCTTTCGTCCATAATCCGACGTCGTTTTTGTCATATGATTCTTTCCAACCTGAATTCTTATAAATTAAATTAATTCACACCAAAATCACTGTTTTACCGTTTGCTTCCCTATTTGCTAAGCTACATCCACGGTGTGGACGGTTCAGGCCGTGGCCACATCGGTGCTACACTACTACTTCAAGTTCTTCAACTGCTGATGAGAGCCACTGTTTTACCTTTATTTTCATGGAGTGATTTATTATTAATTACTAATAACTGTAATAGAGAATACAATAAGCACTCAAAATTTATCAATTTTGTCATAAACTGCTATCTTCTGTTATACAATCATTTAAGTCTCGAACGAAAGAAATTCAGGTATAAGGAACGAACACTTGTAAACATTGATTTGTTTACGCTTGTGGAGAATTTATATTTTACTGGCTAATGACTGAGCACCAATAGCCTTTCCATATAAAAGTCGCGTTAGAGTCTTGTCAAAAAGGTGAGGTAACCAAGGAATTATAATTTCAAACGACCAGCTCAATTATAGGCCCATGTAGCAAAAAGAAAATGCATGGGAAACGAAGCAGTTAGGCCTATATCGTTTCTTAGTTCAACCTTTTATGTTGCCCAGCGTACAACGTCACAAGTTAGGTTTCATTTCAAACCACCTACAACAGAAATAAATGAACTTACCTCCTTTACAGGTATAAGACTCCAGCGAATGACTGGAGTTCCGTTCCAGCCTGACTGGCTACTAATGGGCAATGGCTGTGTCTGAATGCAAAGAACAAACAGGTTGGTTGAAAGCATAAAGTTGAATTGAATAAAGGCTACACACTAAACGGCGGAAAGTTGGCCGCCATCTTCCCTCGAGCGAATTCGCATTCTTAGTCTATGCTAAGAAAAAAAAAAGTCGGAGGGAGCCAGAAAAACATGAACATGTGCAAATCCAAGGAGAAAGTTTCCGAAGAAAAATCTAAAACGTTTAATACATAAGACTGATGAAAGTATCAATTAAACAAGAACCCAATGGTATTTTTATCCCTAATCAGAAGTTTTCGTAAAGGGAAAGCATGATAAAATATAAATAACATGCACTAAATCTTGACTGAGCTCAGAGCGCAACTGTGCATCTTGATTCGATGAAAATTCATCGAATTTCATTTCATTAGAAGCATTACTGCGCTCTAAATCGCTGTCAACATTTTGTGCACGTTATTTACATTTTATTAGAAATTCCCATTACGAACACCTCTGATTATGTATAAAAACAACCATTGGGCTCCTGTTTTATTGATACTAGCAATGAAAGCTGCAGGCATGTTCATTAGAGCTTGATAAAAAAAAACATTTTCAAACAGTTGTTGTCACCTACATGATAGGCTTTCTTTGTTTTGAAGTAATCAAAATAGGTACTGTTATTCAGTTTGTGCCTGTCGTGTAATTTGTGTGGAACGTTGCTAAAGATAGAATAGGAAAAGTTTTTACTGCAAATGTGGGACATTCATTCAGGACTTGTTCAGTTATGAATGTTAATTCCAACATTCAGCTGTGGTAAACTGAGTATATGTAGTAAACATACACTTTTAGAAATACAGTAAGCATACACCTGCACATGTCATGTAAATAAATAAATAAATGAATATATACACATGTATAATATATATATATATATATATATATATATATATATATATATATATATATATATAATGTGTGTGTGTGTGCGCGTTTCTGCTTATATGCATATGTAAACACATTGAGGGATGCTGGAATATCTACCGTTTTACATGAAGACTCAAAGACAAGATCGGTCGTTTGTAAGCCACCTAGGGGCAAACTATCGACTGCTTTACTTGTTTAGCGATAGGAACTGACAGTTGCCTGAACAGGCTTGACCACCACAGCAAGTGCTGATGGAGCTTTGTTCAGTAACAACAAATATGACTTCACTAAGTAGATAGGTGAATGAATTATGAAATTTAGGCAATCAAACATTACTGGAGCTCTTCCAGCCATTCAGTGCTATTACTCAGAATGGGAATTCATTAAGTGATATGAAAGACTTGCCAAACTAGTCCACTCATGATTACCAGACGGTTAACCCCCCTCCCCCGCTGTGCCCTAACATGTCACATGGTGATATCTGAAATATGGTGAGCGTTACAACATTTAGTTTTCATGTAGACGTATTTGTGCTGTACTTGTCATATTTCCATACAGAATAGAATAGAAAACTTAGGCCAAAGGCCAAGCGCTGGGACCTACGAAGTTACTCAGCTCTTTAACGGAAACTGACAGTAGAAAGGATTGAAGGTGTATAGGAGGAAAACTTGCAGTTACACTATGAATCGATTGTTAGGAGAGGGTGGAAAGTAGGATGGAAGAAAAGAGAATATGAACACAGATACAGTTAAAGGAATGACAGGGGTTGGAGCTAGGAGCCAAAGGGACTCTTCGAAGAAACTTAAATAATGCCTACAGTGCACCACATGAGGTGCACTTAAAAGTTTTTAGGAGAGGTACAGATTGATTGCAATGGCATGGTTATAAAAAGTAATTTTTCTGATTCTTGATTCCCTTAGAGGGAATTTACACTTTTCCTAGATTATGGATTATTTTCAAAAGAAATGCATTTCAGTTGTCATAACACAAATGAGAACTGATGCATCAGGCAGGACACAACATGAAAGCTTTTCAGTTGAATGTTCAGTCATTTTGCAATTTGTCCAAGGTCAGTACACATTAATTTTAAACACTGTGAACCTCCATTTTCTCACAAGATCCAAGATTATACCATTTAACTTCTAATGGTTTCACATTCTCTTGAACACTCATCAGCTGTCCCTCAAGGTGCATGTCAAACATTAGATTTTGGGTAGTACTGTATTTACCCTTTGATGGAGCTTAACACCTATTTGAGAGCTGCAGTACTAAACAATCCTACTTTACAGTAAAGAACCCTCTACTCAAGTTGCCTCAGACCTTTTCATAGGCATCCCACATTGGCCTGCCACCCTCCTAGGGTTGTATTCAAGCAATGATTTACACAAAAGTTAAAGTGGTATGGGTCCACCGAAATGTTACACCTTTTGACAACCACAAGGTTATGTGCTGGGCCGGTTCCCTTTCAGTCACCCTTACCTGGGGAATCCTGGTTGGTTTAGTTTACTTAAATTTGGCAGTTTATCTCCCAACAGATGAGGTCCTCCACTGAATGGGTCATTGTATGGTCATGGAAGAAATTCTGAGATTTAATCTTAAAAAAAAAAATTATATGTAAAGTCCTTTATTGTGTTTACCTAGTTTGCTACGGCAGCCTTGTAGTTCTGTACCAAAATATGGATTCTTAAAAAATTAATTACTGGAATGGTCATCTTGAAAGATCCTCAGATAATTTGGGGATCCTAAAACCACATTTTATGCATGGGGCTCCTATGAGCTTTGTAACTGTTTAGGGGAGCTTATCACTGTTTGGGTGACAATGAATCAAACCACAGCTTAGGCAGCAGCAAATTTCTAGGATGATTGTGATGTTTCAAGTCCTGACTACCAGATTCTCTGGTCCTAGTTTTTGACACATCCAATAAAAATTAAAGGATGTGTTTTTCTCGGTAAAGTCAAAAGTCACCAACAATCCTACAGTGGCTTTCCACTCTTTTCAAACTACACAATCCAGATAGGTACATATTTAATCATTCCACTTTAATTTTCAGGTACATATTTTATCATCCCACTTCAATTTTCTTGTCAATAAATGACAATGAAACTTGGGGCTACAGCTTACAATATGCCCAGGGAGCAGACTATTGGCAATTGTAAGGTTCTCTGCAGCGTTTCTTTAACCACCAGTTCCACTGCTTTCTATCTTTTAACTGTTCATCCATCCCCTTTGTTCTCTTCCCACCTAATCGCCCAACATTTCACTCTTGTTATTCTTGCTCAACTTTCACCTATATTGCTTGAGACATATTTGGGCTGTCATATAAGCATCTATTAACATGACTCAATCTCATTCAATTAATCATAAAAAGAAAAATCTAGGTGACTGAAACCCTCAGAGCACATTAGTCTTACATATAATACAGCTTAAAATAGTTAACATTTACATAAGTGACAATGTTTATACAATAGAAGCAAAACCAGCTTTGGCCTGTGCTATTACCAAAAGATTTCTAAGCAGTTCTTTTGGTAACCAATTTAAGTTTAGTCTTGTGTTATTGATTTTCACTCCCAACAATGATGCAAAAGCTTTTTCAAGAAACTTTATTCTGGTTTTAATATAAAGCTATGGCTTACTCCAAAGCAGAAATATTCCAGGTTAAATAAAACATTTTTTTTTTTTTTACTCCAGAGGCATAAAAAAAAGTATATGCCCCTAAAGTGCTGAACAGCATTTCCAAATATGGTAACAAAATTTGCCATAATTCTTGCCTATGCTAATTTCATCTTGGGGATTAGGAACAGCATGTGTGTTACAAACATAAAAGGATACTATCACATAATTCTGTGTACACAGGTGAAAATCTACATTTATGTTATTTTTGGACTATAAATAACACTTAAGAATTTTGTGTGGCTCAAGGCACAAAAGTATTAGGTATATTAAAGGGTAAATTAGAAAATCTGTGGCCAATTTATTAATTTTCCCCAGACTATAGACATGCCTCATCAACTATCCAATTTTCTATTGTATACCTTGAGAGTAAAAATTTCCTGTAACAAGATAACAATGCTGTGTATGAAAATGGGATATTTAATATAGCGCAATAGGTTGAAGCCAGCATATGCACAACGAGTAAAACTGAAATCATTGAGTAAAGCTAAGCTGAATGCTCTAAGTAGCTACATTATATCAAAGAGCAAAATTGCAAATAAAAAAATGACAATATCAAAATTGGTGATTCATGATAAAATCTTTCATCTTCCCTGTCATTGCCCCCTTCTTATTATAAATTAAATCAAACTGCATTCAAGCTATACGCAGCACACCGAGAATCAAATCAAATGTAAAACATAGAAAAACCTGGTAACTCAGCTCATTAAAATATCTAAAAATCTACCCGATGAGAAAGTGGTATGGCACCACAAATTAAGAATACAAAATAAAAAAAAAAAAAAAAACTTTTCAAAGCAATCACTCAAGTTCCTCAGGTACAAAAACATGACCATTTGCAACAAAATAATGCTCGAGTCCAACGGCTATTGACTTCTGTGACCGTTGGTGTGTCCCGTTTCCTCTTTCTTGACCCTCTGGAGTTCCATAATCACTTTGGCCAAGGCTTCCGGGTTTGCCCCACTCTCGCACAAACGCACACAGAGTGCCAGCGTTGTCTCGTCCAATCCTGCAAATCACAAATAACTGTTAATATAAATCTGACTCTAGATCAATTTGAATGACACAACAAGTAAAAAAAATGCACCGAAGTTTCTTCGGCAAAATTGGGTTTTCTGTACAGCGTATAATGCTGTATGAAACTTTCTGCCACGGCCCAAGAAACTTAGCCATGGTCCAGTGGTGGCCTGTGTTGTTGGTACCTATAGCTGTGCCAGAAATACAATTATGGCTAAATTTAACCTTATATAAAATAAAAATTAGTGAGGCTAGAGATCTACAATTTGTTATGTCTGATGATTGGAGGGTGAATGATCAGCATAACAATCTACAGCCCCCAAACCTCAGTAGATTTCAAGACCCGAGGGCAGACAGAAAAGTGCGGACGAACAGACACAGTCACCTCAATAGTTTTCCTTTACAGGAAACTGAAAAAGATAAGACACTGGTACCAAGAATATTACACTATTACCCTACCCTGCTATATGAATTGGAATACTGTACAGTATATGGTTCCAGACTTGTTAAAAACTTTCCACTATGAGTAGAGATCAAAGATATAATGTGCAGTTCACTTTAATAAAAATATTTCAAAACCTTTTCCTCAGAGATGACCTATAGTATCAATATTTAACTCCTCAAGCCAGAAACATAGAAAGCTGCAACATCACAGTTTTATGTATGCTAAAAACAGAAACTGTTCTTTGGGAGAGGGCTAGAACTGTGAAGAATGATCAGTGGTACAAAAGTTCATGCTAACATGCACAGTGAACAGTTGCTTTGACCACGTCAGTCATGTATCGCCAATCTTGCTGCTGTGGGCTCAGTTTCTGGCTAAAAAATCAACCATCAACACTTAAGATGAATATTTTGTCAATATGGCCAAACTTCTTTTTAATGTCATGAAATAGCCTTATCTACCATAAAGTCAGTATGGTGAATACTCATTTTAAAATTAGCATGGCAAAATATTACATTCACATTCAAATCTACTACTAATAAGCTACTCTTTCCCCCCTATTCTTTTTGCATTCTTAATTCTTTGCCAGTCTCCTCTTTCTCACTTTCCATTACCACCTGTCACAAAACCACCACTTTCAAAGTAGCAAAACTTTTACCGGAGCTCAGGAAACAATCTAATAAGGCCATTTTTCAACTCATGTACAGAAAGCAGGTGAACAAAGGAAACAGAAAGCTTCCTAACTTCCAATCAGACTGACAAGTATAAAAAAAAAACTTGGACAAAGATGTGATTCAATATATGCTCCAATGTCACTCCCAAACTGATAGTAGTCTTCCTCAGCATGCGTAATGAAGCATCTGTTCTCTCTAAGTGTTTATCTTCTAGCTGTTCTAACCAAGGCAACATTCCTGTTTGTGAATGATTATAACTTTCCATCCTTTGCAAGCTCTTTTTATTATATCCCAACATCTGTCAGCTTTTGAATTCTTAGGGATTCGAGGCTCTACAGAAACCTTCACAATGCATACAAGTACCCTCCATTTACTTAAGCTGCCAAAGTTATGAGGGATGAGTAAAAGTTGGACAACCAAGTGTGAAGAAGTCAAAGGAACAGATAAATGAGTAAGACAGAAAGCTGCCCAGCTGAAGCTCAACAGAACACATCTAAGAATCTGTAACATTGCTTACAGATTATAGCACAAGGTACACTGTATTAGTAACCCCTTACTGCTTATGCATTATATTTCCACACACAATACATACCAACCATACAAAGTTCAGAAACAGAGCATATATTATCTCTTATGAACCCTCTATGACCAAACACCATTTGTATATTTTCGACAAAAGTAAGAGGAATATAATGGATGCAGAAAACAACACCTGATGTAACTGCTTATGAAGAAAATTATAAAAACATTACATCCACACAGAATATAGAAAGATTATCACCTTGTTGTTGCTGTCACAGATGGTGTGGGCAACAGGCACTGAAAACTGACAATGCCTGTCCACCAACATCAACTTCTCGCATGTCATTTTATGGTACATGCTAATTTTCTTGTTAACCCTTTAACGCCGAAGCCCTATTTACAAAAACGTCTCCCGTATGCCAGCGGCATTCGGTGAGTTAGCGCCGAAGCGGAAAAAAAGTTTTTTAAAAAAATCACAGCACGCTTAGTTTTTTAGATTAAGAGTTCATTTTTGGCTCATTTTTTTTGTCATTGCCTGAAGTTTAGTATGCAACCATCAGAAATGAAAAAAAATATCATTATCATATATAAATATTGGAATATATGACAGCGAAAAAAAAAAAACTCGTATATAATTGTATACAAATCGCGCTGTAAGCAAAACGGTTAAAGCTAATGAGTTAATTTTTTTTAGTTGTATTGTACACTAAATTGTGATGATTTTGGTATATAACAAATTTTAAAACGATCAAAGCAACACAGAGAAAATATTATCACAAAATTATGCATGAATTGGTAACGCGCAGACATAAAAAAATGTTTTTTTCAAAAATTCACCATAAATCGAAATATTGTGCTAGAGACTTCCCATCTGTTGAAAAATGAAGCTAATTGATTGAATATTACTAGACTGTAAGTGTTTTAGCTTACAATTGCAGTTTTCGACCATTTCAGTCGAGTTAAAGTTGACCGAAAGTCGAATTTTTGCTATTTATCGTGATTTATATGGAAATATTTCAAAACTGATAAAAGCTACAACCATGAGTTATTTTTTGTTGTATTGTACATGAAATTGCGCACATTTTCATATATAAAATTTTATGTAACGACTAATATAAAGCGGTGCAAATATTACAACAACGAGACGAAAGAATTTCTGAGATGTTCGGCCGAGTTACCGCGCAGACGTAAGGAAAATGTTTTTTTTTTAAATTCACCATAAATCGAAATATTGTGCTAGAGACTTCCAATTTATTGCAAAATGAAGTTAAACGATTGAATATTACTAGAATGTAAGAGTTTTAGCTTACAATTGCGTTTTTTTACCATTTCGGTCGAGTTAAAGTTGACCGAAGGTTGAAATTTTGGCAGTTATCGTGATTTATGTGAAAATATTTCAAAACTGATAAAAGCTACAACCATGAGCTATTTTCTGTTGTATTCTACATCAAATTGCGCACATTTTCATATATAAAAGTTTATGTAACGACTAATGTAAAATGATGCAAACATTACGACAACATGACGAAAGAATTTCTGAGATGTTCGGCAGAGTTACCGCGCGCAGACGTAAGGAAAAATTTTTTTTTTTCAGAAATTCACCATAAATCGAAATATTGTGCTAGAGACTTCCAGTTTGTTGCAAAATGAAGGTACATGATTGAATATTACTAGAATGTAAGAGTTTTACCTTAAAATTGCGTTTTTTTACCATTTCGGTCGAGTTAAAGTTGACCGAAGGTTGAAATTTTGGCAGTTATCGTGATTTATATGAAAATATTTCAAAACTGATAAAAGCTACAACCATGAGTTATTTTCTGTTGTATTCTACATGAAATTGCGCACATTTCCATATAAAAAACTTTATGTAACGACTAATATAAAACAGTGCAAACATTATGACAACGTGACGAAAGAATTTCTGGCGCGGACGTAAGGAAAAAGTTTTTTTCAAAAATTCACCATAAATCGAAATATTGTGCTAGAGACTTCCAATCGGTTGCAAAATGAAGGTAAATGATTGAATATTACTAGATCGTAAGAGTTTTAGCTTAAAATTGCATTTTTTGACCATTTCTGTCGAGTCAAAGTTGACCGAAGGTTGAAATTTTGGCAGTTATCGTGGTTTATATGAAAATATTTCCAAACTGATAAAAGCTACAACCAAGGGTTGTATTTTGCTGCATTGTACATGAAATTGCGCACATTTTCATATATAAAACTTTATGTAACGGCTAATATAGAACAGTGCAAAAATTACGACAAAATGACGAAAGAATTTATGAAATTTTCGGCTGAGTTACCGCCCGTGCGTAAGAAAAAAGTTTTTTTCAAAAATTCACCATAAATCGAAATATTGTGCTAGAGACTTCCAATTTGTTGCAAAATGAAGGTACATGATTGAATATTACTAGAATGTAAGCGTTTTAGCTTACAATTGCGTTTTTCGACCATTTCAGTTGAGTCAAAGTTGACCGAAGGTTGAAATTTTTTGTAGTCGACGTACGGTACGTCCACTCTGCACCCAACAGACAATTTTGGTCGACGTACGATACGTCCAATAGGCGTTTAAGGGTTAAACAGAGTTCAGGTGTGAGGAGCCAAGTACTTACACTGATAATCAGTGAAAGAACTTCACATTCATGATTTCAATTATCAAGGGCACTTAGCAGTGCCTATTTGTGATGGCAGGTTAATACATGAAATGTGACAAGAGTTTGGTGCAACTACTCAAAGGACTGAGATAATTTTCTCTTATTAGAAATTATTAGTAATCATTATTAACTATTTTAATCAGATCAATGAGTAAAAACTAAATGTTAAGAACCCAGAACAAACTAATCATACCTGTATTTAACAATTTGGAAATTTCCATGAGTATTTGGAATGTCTCCTTGGCATTAACAACAGAATTGTCCATTGCCATGGTTGAATCTCTCATCCCCTAAGGATACACACCTGAAAGCCACAAGGATGTTCAATTTAGTTCCATTCATACCGTATAGAAATTATTTTAAATTTGTACATCAAACTAGTGATTCTATTTTATAATCCTGTTAGAGCAGATAATTCTTCAAAGGTTTCATCATAAATTCTGCTAATTCTGGAACCATTGTAAATACAATACAGCAATGGATCTTAACACAAATTCTGTACATTGTAACCGGCAGTACTTCTAGAGTGAGCAAAATAAACCTACTGCACAGAGTTCACTGTCTACTAGACTAGACAAAGCTAATTCAGGGATGAATTAATAGCTTCAACGGTACACGGGCATATATTTCATGACTCACAAAGCTGGTCTAAAGGATTAATTTTGGCATAAATAAAAATTGTCTCATTCTTTAAAATATGGTTTACAAACTTAATCAATTTATTCTAGTAAATTTCCTTAGAGAATCTGTACCCAGCTTGCCAATCACTGTTTGTTTAAATAATAACAGTCACTATAACCTATGTTTTAAAGTTACTGTACTTAATTCTACATGCCTAACAGCAAATAATTATGATTCTTGGCTTTACAGGCCAACTCATGGAGGAAACATACACACACACACATCAAAGACCTGGTCAACAAATTCATTCATATAAGGTAACTATCTCCATAAACACAAGCTAAGGACAAATGTATACAAATGCAAGAATACAAAAAAAAAGTCAAAACTGCAAGTGTTTCCTAACAGTATAAAGCTTAACTCTTGCACATGCTTTATCTGCTGGTAGTAAAGAAATTACATTCACAAAATGCGTAAAACTACTGACAGAGTACCAAAAGTGCTTCCTGAGCCTGGGGAGCTATTCTCCAAAGGAGAAAGTCATGGTCTCTTTAGTTAAATGCTTTCATGTTTTGCCAGGAACAGGAAACTGGTCTCTGTTGAAAATGTGGTTTTTGAAAAGTTGGGAAAGCCTTAATGTTAAACATTTCTCACATGTCTCCCCCTAAGATTCTTAGCCTCTGTTTATGAGGGATGAGGGGCATCAGAGGGCAATTATTTTAGTTTGACTCTTACTACTCTGACCAATACAGTGCGCATTCTCATCTTTTTTCCCATATGCTTTTTTTTTTCTCTCTGTTCTTCGGCTACCTGGACTAACGTTTCGTTATGAACCACTCATGACCTTGAATAAGGTTTTGATTGTTCTTAGAGTAGCATAACTCCTCACCAGTAAAATTCAAGTGTGTTAAAACTGAGTATTATGTTGAGCTCTGCTCCCAATGTTGGGTCTGACCCTGATGGACTGACAACCCCAAAGGCATTTAGAGTGTTACTTTTACCTACGACAGTGGTTCACTTATCCTTTGACAGTGGTTCATTTGTCCTTTACGAAGGGCTGCAAGGTCGGAAGGGAAAAAATACCATAATATAATACTGTAATGTGAAAATCTTCATTGCAAGGAATGTGAAAAAAATCCCATAAATGTTGGTGACCTTGGTATGGACAAGAGCATTTTTTCAGCCCTTCACTAAGAAATAAACCTAAGTAATAACAACAAAAACAACATACAGGGGGAATTAAAGATGGACAAGATAAAACAGAAAGGTAAATGAAATTTATACTAGATCGAAGCTTGATCTATTTGGATTTTGTTTATAGGCGTGAAAATAGGTTCAAGTTTCTAGAATTATAAACATATGTTTCATGATTAAACTAGAAAATTATATGATCAGGTAACTAACTAAAGAAGAGCTAATTAAACACATTCAAGGAAAATCCTCTAGATTAAAACAATAGATAACATCAATGATAAAGAAACCAAACAACAAAACAAATAGCATGCAAGGTATAGGTATAAAAATCCCCAAGATGAACTAATATATAAACCATTCCAGACTTTCTTCAACACCATAAAAGGTTGTAAAACTTACATGCAACTCTATAGAGTAAAACCAAGACAATCCTGTCGGTGAACCCATTACCTTTGCCAAATGGCAGACTTTAAGGACCAATGAATCTAATAACAAACTAAAACACATCAAATCCAATCAAGAAATTGTGATGTTCTTCACGAAAAAATTACTGGGCTATGTTAAGGCAATTTTATACCATCTTTGAACTGCTCACACTTGTTTGAGCCTAGCATATTTGATAAATATACCACAAAACCTTCATGTGACTGTCCCTCCTTGAACTACTGCCACTCATAGGATTCTCTTACTGTCCTTATTCAGCTGCCCTAGTTGTTAAATTATCTTTACCAATGGTCTAGCTGACCTCACTTGCTGTTGGTTATCTTGTTTATCAACTCTCCACTGGCTGTGAAGCTTAACAGCTTGCCAAATTTCTATCAGTCCCACTCAACGTTTCATGCGTTTCTTGAATTGTACCATCATCAAAGGGGTCACTGAAGGACCTCTGTTATGATCTACACACATCTAACAAAGATTATGGGAAGAGAAGCCAAGAAAAACCTGTGGTTACATCAGAAGAAAGAGCAAAAGACACTGGCTTTTCAGACTGAAATGAGGCTCATAAACAGCATCCCTTGTATAAGGATGTGTTGTCAGTGTACTTCATATGAAAACTGTTGGCATTACTAAATGGTGTTTGCAGCATCCCTTCAGCCCCTAGCTATAACCCGTTTGGCCTTTTAATTTACGTACATTCCTATTTACTTTCTTCCATATTACTGTCCAACCTCTCAATTCCTTCTTACTGCAATTGTGACTGTGGGCTTTTCTCCCAGTTCCATCTTCAGGAATTTGTATTTTATCTCAATCATTTTATAGGTCTGTTTACTGTGCTGTCAAATCACTCATCTTTTCACTGTAGTAAGAGCTGAATGGCTGAAAATGCCCCAATGCTTGGCTTTATAGCCTAACTTTCTTGATTCATTCATTCATCAACAGCTATCAAATGTTTTTACAATCAAGCTAGTCCCAAACCCAGATAAAAGAGCAGCATTGATCTGTAAAACTTTCAACAAAACTTGACAGTTGGGTGCAAGCAGTGATATGTCATAATGAAGCCTACGGGCCAAAGTGTAAGAGTAACAGCATTAGCAGTCTTGCAACCAAAAGTGCAAGCCACAATAGAGTAGATAGAGCTGATAATTTAGAATCTTTTTGCTTTTGGGCAGAACCCAAGAGCATGGATATACAATTAATAATACTTGCAATCAATGTCATAGTAGCCATTAATGTACCTATTAATGTAGTAATTTTATACACAAGAGCAAATTACAATACTGTACAGAACTTGAGGACTTAAGGAAATTGTAGATATCCCTATCCCTCTCAGCTCATTTACTATAGCTACAGGCAGGTAGGTTTCCAACTATTAACCACTTAACTGGCTCTGAATTTCAATTTATTACCCTCCTCTCTCACAACCAGCAATAGTTTACACATCTGTGAAACTATGGTTTGTAGGTGTGTGTTATCGTACAAGTACAGCGGGTGATATATAAACAAACAAACAAAAAAGGTTACATACCAAACAAAAATAGCAGTGAATGAACTACCATAGTGTGAAATGCTATTCAGCTCACAGCATTAAGCATCAGAGAAAACATAGGAAAGAAAAGGACTAACTGTTGCCACCTTACCCCCCTGACCAACAGGCTAGTCTTCAGCATGAAGAATGTATAACCAGAAGGCAAGAAAGGCTACAATAAAAGCCATGACGATCTGATAAGGACTGTAACCCATGATTTAAGAAGATTTAAAGATTCTTACAAATACACAACTGCGATGGAAGACCTTTCAATTTTTTTCCTCTCAAGTCTTGCTGTTTGTCTGCCCAGTTATCTGAAAAAAAATAAAAGCCTTCAGAATGTACTTTCATGTGTAAAGTTAATAAACAATATTCACACAGAACCTAGACAAAATAATCTTCTGTAAATACTCAAGTTAGTGAGACAATTCAGTCGTCATTGCACAAGGGGATATTAGCACAACCAAGAAAAAGCATAAATACTGTACCAATTTCTTGCACAAAAAATTAGCAGCTATTTTAACCCGGTACAAAATTAATCAAATTTCACTCATACTCTCAATAACAAGCATAGTATTTCAATAAAGTGCATGATAAGGCATTCCCTGCTTACTGGCGGCATTGATTAACAGCGATCTGGTTTTACAGCACTTGTCTAGCGATGCTGTTAACTGGATTTTTGGGAGCTGATCTCCAGTTAGCAGCACCAATCTCCGCTTAACAGTGCCGATCTCCGGTTAGCAGAGCAGATATTGTTAACAGTGCCATTAAGCAGGTTATTAGCGCTGTTATTGCCCATTTTCGGTTAGCTGTGCTCGTCCAGGAACGGAACCCTTGATGTTAACCAGGGACTACCTGTAACTCATTTTTATTATGCCTTAGTACAAAAGCACCTATTCTGTGACACCAGATTTTTGGTACAAGAATTAGCTAGCATCAGATGGAACAGTGATCCCATTCTGACTCAAAGTTTTGTGGGAAATCCCCTGAAAGTTGTAAGAGAAAACTACAAACAACTGTTCACTGCACCCGGGTTAATGTTGACTTTGCAAGCCACTGCCCAAACCAACGCAATACTTGGTCCATGACTCGCATTGCACTTTTACTGATATCCATACTGATAAGAATTTAATTCATACATTTGTTTTTACCGAGTTGAGAAAATGATCGAAGAGTAACCTTTCTCATTTAGCCTTCATTTTAATAAAGTCTCAAATGTAAGAAGTTCGCACACAAAAAGGCTAGCCTTAGGAATAGCACATTTCAAAAAGTGGATCAACCACAACAATAACAGAGCAATTAACAGGATGCGTGCACTAAGTACAAGATAAACTGAGCTGCAGAGGGGGAGGTTTTACTTACAAACATTCTTAAAAAAATTAGTAAAGTGCTACATATGGTATAAGCACCTATAAGTCTCCAACAAACAAACAGGTTAAGTTTCTTACAATTGTAAACAAATAGGAAGTCAGGTACAGTATAAAGTTAAGCATTTGCTTTTTAATTTTTTTTATAAACAATTCAATGATAAATTTTCCATATCCTTTCATCTGTGAAATACATATATCCAGTAAGTTCCTTCTATTTACTAATCACACTCTCTTGCAAATTTAAATAATTTTTACTCGTATTTCTTAAAAATTTCATTAGTTTTACGTACCAATTAAAATAAATTCAAGTTTAATAGATCTTAGACGTCAGGGACAGTCAGTACCAATAAATGGTGAAAAAGCATAGCAGGTCTGAACAAATTCCTTACATAGTGAAAATAAAATTCCTTCAAACATGCATAAATAGAGTGACCCTGTACTGTGAAATTAAGCTTGAAACCAAAGTAGGACCCAGTTCCTCAATAGACTTTACAAATTCAAGATAAACATTAATAAGACAACAACATAAAAAGATACTCCAAATTAATCTCTTTTGACAATCCCTCAGAAGTGAAAGTAACATTTAAAATGAAAGAACTCTAAGTAATTCCATGTTGGCTTGGTAACATGTATCAATATAGGGAAGTTCTGACTGGCACATCGGATAGTGTTAATCCAAAATGATTCAGATCACAATCTAACACCTCTACCACGAGCAGTCATTGTAGCGTGTTGCGATACCTGTGGAAGTAAGCATTAGACAAACAAATAATAGGGTAGTTTGGACGACCAAGGGACGCGCCCATAACTCATTAACAACGACTCTAAATGAAAAATTGCACAGAATAAATGTTGTTCCGTGTTATGGGGAAACTTTCAGTAATAAGTGGAGTTTCCTTCACCAGGGGGTCTGGGGGGGGGGAGAGCCCGGCTAAGTAACATGGCCTACTAGCCTAGGTTAGGTTAGTGTACGTTAGGTTAGTATGGTTCCTTTTAGCCTATAATAGGTTTCTTTGGCCAAACCCTTCTTGAACATAGCCTATGGCTCCCTAATGTCTCGTATTCGCCAAACCGTTCCATACAGTCCGTAAGGAGCTATTACTTACCTCAACATCAGGTGTAAAAACAACTTCGTTACATGGGCACAAATTCACGGGGCAAATATACCCATAATCTAGTAAAATGAAACGTAAAAACATAAGGTGGATTGGGCTGCCGTGTCCTAGGCCACGCCCATGAAAAATCGTCTAATATAAATTAAAAACAGCCGTATGAACTGGCAACGTTTACTTAATATGATACATTATATTGTTCAACAGAAGACTTGACCGTGTCTCGACTAGGTTACTACCGTTACCGTAAGTTCGGCTATTTCTAACTTCCGTTGGGCTATTAGCAGTATTTGACACCATTACGCCACACTTACCGGTCCAATTATAACTTCTAGATCAGTGGTTAATATTTACTCGTCTTCCTCCTCTTTCCCAAGACTCACAATAACAAAATAACAAAGGTGCGTCGTTGATTACAGTGAAAAAAATTCTCCCAAACAGATTCTTGCGATCTTTCTTCTTCTTTCGAGATCGAGCGGAGACTTCGGAATTAAGATAGGATTCCTTATTAATTCCTGCTCTTACACATCTGCGCATCTCCTCTGATGTTTCAAATGTTGGTGCATTTTTCGGGTAACGGTATATGTTTTGTAAATTAATCAATACCATCATTATTAATACGAAATTTTTACTCTGAGAGTCGTAAGTTTTAGCAGAAAAATTATTTGGTCCAAATCAAAAGACAGTATCGTTGTTATGAAAGAATTATTTAGGAGCTATATTTTATCATAGCGGAAAACTTGTTGATAAATACAAGCTGATTAGATATGTAAATGTATTGATACACTTTTAAGTAACGGCATATATTGAACATCATCAATATTATTGATAAATTTTGCTCTAAAAGTAATAAGCTTTAGAAGAAAAAGATTTGGTGCAAAGTAAGGCATTTTGTTTATTATGAAAGAATGATTTAAAAAATATATTTGATTATAAAATAAAATATATTGATATAAACAAGCTGTAGCTATATAGTAAGTAACTTTATGGAAATATACTACCGTAAGCACATTTATATTCACAAAATACTCGTACGTGGGATGTTACAAACTTGTTAAATTTGTAGTAAACGTAATAATGGTGGAAACTGAACGATATCAACGCGCTGTTGACATTTATTATAATTTAAGATAGCAAATGAGGACATAAATGAGACCTACAGGACCACACCTCAAATCACAATTCATGTTAGTTTATTCTGCAAACGTCACTAGTCTTGCTTTCGATGGTGTGGTAGTCAATAAATATGAATTTTTTAAATGTCTTCTTGAAACAAGAGAAGCAATACTCCAAATGCGTAAAAAAAAGAAGAATAAAGGAAATGCACTGATGTCAAGAAAGCAGAGTCTAATAATGTGTAGTTCCCCATGAAATCTTTAACTGCACATGTTAACGTATTTTAATTATAGCTCCGAGGTTTTCTTTCTGACAGAAGTAAATTTTTGCCTCATCCATTGGGATTACTGATGGAGACTGATTATCTGGTTAGTATAAAAAAGTACTGTGCACGGAAGCTCATATTCATCTTGTGAAATATCGAGAAGAGCTGTATCCTTAGGGAAGTGTGTTAGGGACAATCTTGTTTTGTGTATATGCATTGCCAAATATACAACAGAGACATAGGGCGAAGTTCACGCTATTTATGGATAACACATTTTTTTTATCTCCATAACGATACTGAGGATATAAATGAGAAACGAAATTATTATCTTTTATTTTTTTACTGATTACTATAATAGCTAGGTTCACGAGTTTCTGCCCGTCGGCGTCAATAACCTAGATGTTGTGGCGCCAGTTTTAATAGCAACAAATCAATCAATCGATTTTCTGCCCTAATCCGTCAAAAAATGACGACCTACTGGGTCACGCCTCAAAAGGCAATGCATGTTAGTTCGTTCTGTAAGCATCACTTGTTTCCGATAGTGCAGCACTCACTAAATATAGATTTTTCATATCTCCTTAAAATAATCTAGAGACACGTTAATTATAGTACCTCGGAGGCTGAGGCTTGGTCGTTCAGGCCTTTCTTCAATTTCATGCAGTTAACACTTGTGAAATCATATTTTATCTGCAATTACTCATAATCAGTATCCATGACCGGTTCTGTTTCTAATCTTCACAATCTCCTCCCGTGTTTTTCAGCATTTCTCATTCATCCCATGATTCACGTCAGACTTACGAAATCTCATGCACTTGTGCATTTTTACCCGCAGGGCTACAATCCACCGTTATATGATACACTGCACATTTGCCGCGGCAGTAATCATTCACTATCTTTTTATCAGGACATTTTCTGTCCTAATTGACTATACCTTTGACAACAGACACGCGGTGACGCTATATCTGTCGCTTACATCCTTACATTAGAGGTCACCCACTCTAGCTTTATCTTATCGTGATTCTATTGAATTAAGTCCCTAACAACTGAATCGCATTTTTGAAATTCAATGCCGTAATATTTCCGACATTCTGCAATTCAAGCTATTTATGAGTTCTTCCTTCGACTCTTCACTCAATTCATTAAATGTCATAATTCTGAGTGAGAGATTCTTCACTTTTTTATATATAATCACGTGTCACCATTACCGAGTAGTATAATCTCTATCCATCTCATTTTCAAAATTCACAAATCCGCTTACTATCTGCAGATTCTGATTCTTCTGACCTCATCAGCATATGAAGAATTCGATACTTCAACATCGAATGCCTCTCCTATCTTACCTCTGACCTCACCCTTCAATTCATTCGCTTTAAGAGAAATATGACTAAGTATCTGCCTAAGTGTTAGCCCCAGTTTTCAAAGTTTTCCACTCTCAGCACCTTCCAATCATTAATGCACGCATCGCAGATCTAATTTTTTTTCTGTAGGTTTACATTAGTAATTTAGTCTGGATTACTGATAAAGTCCGTGATTTTGTGTACCCGTGGACTGGACTTTTGTCTTTCAGCGTACAAACCAGTAATGCTGTAAAGTTTATATTAGACATCGTCTTACAGATAGTGCCTTTATTGAAAAAAAAAAAATTATGAGCGTTTTACTAGGAAACTTATGACTAATCGTCATTCATAGAATGGACTACTGTAACTGTTTTTCATGATCTACCCGTGTTACGAGAATGTTTAAAAGACAAGTTACGACTCATCAAGCTATAAAAAGCATAATACAGCCAACAAATGGGATCAACGCAAGACTAGCTACAGATGCTATCATGTTATCTGAGTCACTTTGAACATCGAATGATGGTTTTAAAGTCCTCAAATTTCTAGTCCCGTGATTGTACAGTAATCTCTGACTTTTTATGAGGACAGGAAATATCATTAATCTCAAGAAAGAATGAAATATGCCATTTTGTGAGTAGGTACGATAGCGTAGATTTGATCATTAGTTTGGGACGCCATATGATTCTAACCGTGGCAATGTATCAATACAACTGAAGAAGAAGAAGAACGCCCAGCTGTCAACTTATAGCTCCCTCCTGAAAACAAAAAAGCTTCTGTGTACCATCAAGAATAACAAGGAACTCGGCAATTAAAAATCTGCTTTCGGCCACTGCAGTGCTAAGTGAGTGCAGTATTTTGCGTGTTTGTATATGTTCAGTGATCAGTTATTTATTCCATGTCATTACCATATCATTTTACCTTCATAAAAGCGTTATATAAGTTTTGTTTTCTGTGGGAAAGGTTAGATGAGGAGCCTGCTCAGCCCAGTCTTAATTAGCATAGCATAGACTTCGTCGCTCCTGGAACCCGAAACCTTACCTGATATAGAGAACTTTAAATAATAAAAATGAAACGCACAAAACCATCCAAAGATAATTTGGTAGACTGTGTCATGGTCTACCTGGCAAGGGGGAACCCCCGGTTTTCCCCATAGGAACCACTGCAGACGGGGGGGGGGTTGTAAGTGTGTGTTTTGGGAGCAAATGCAGAGCGACGTGTCAGGGTTACTGCACGAGGCATTTCGGTAATTCTAAGTATTAGCTCCGTGCCTGTTTTTACCTTGGATACTGGTTTTTTCTACACTTTTAGGGCTTCTGATACTGGCGGTGAGTTTGTTTGTTGTTGGCCAAATGGAATGTCCCTTCGCCGTATTTAGTACTGGCCCGGGGGCGCCAGTACCCATACGTTAACAAGTTATTGCACTTGCCGGAAGGGATATGAACCGTTCCAAACAGACGTACCTATGCTCTGTCTTGTGAAGGTCGCGTATGGAAATCCCTTGTTGGATGGACTTCAGGGGTTAATTACAGGTTAATTACATTCGTGCAACAAAAATTGAAGGTAGACCGATAATTAGCAACCAAAAAACTAGAAAAAGTCAGGTTAGAAGGAAATCGCCTCTGCGGAGCTACTACTTAGATCTACTGGAATATGACCTAACCAGACTTACCTTTACCTAACCTGGCAGGGGGGCTTCACCCCCTTGGACCCCCTAACCCCAAGTGAGCTGAGACCCCACACTATGCATTCTACCTGTGTTTTGCTAAACATTTTTAAAAGAATGGCGTCAAACCTAATCTAACCTAGGGCAATGTGCCCTGATTTGATTGGGGTAAGGATTCCTCTCCCCTTTATAATTAATTTTTATATTTTTGTCCATTTCTAAGATAGTTTAACCTATATCCACTGGTCTGCAGCCAACCCATTTCTTATATTAAGTTTGGGAGGTAATCTTCTAGGGGACCAGGTTACACACATTTTTTCTCATTCCAGTAATTGAAATTGACATCTCCACTTAACCAAATAGTGTATTTTTCATAGAGAGGCTTTTTCAGGTGAAGAATTATTTGTGCATTAGGAGTCAGTTTACAGTATATCTTAATTTTGCTAATCAGTTCTGCTTACTCATAAGTCAGGTATTTTTGGGTGGGTACAACTGAGTCCATTCAAAAAACATCTATGAGCCTCACCAGAAGTTGTGAAATTTTCATTGGCTAAAATGTTTTTGTACTACAGTATTACATAAATGAAAAACGAAACCTCTCAATCACTAGGGCTATCCAAGCTGTAATAGAACACTTTCAGTGTAATGCAGATCTCTATATTTTTATCAGTAAATACTTATTGTGTAGTTCATATGTTCTTTATTTTCCATAAAGAGAAAAAAATTATATGACTATTTTCTGATACTGAAATCCTTGTTGGCTACCTTTTCTTCTTGACAGTGTAGGCTAGGTTATTTAGACTAGCTTAACGTGCTGCCATCTGTATCTCTTTATAATTGCAGCAATTATCATTAACCAGTGGTGAATTCTTCCTCAGATGTTTTTCTTAATCTACCAAGTATATGATTACTTTTATTCTAGGGGTGTCTGTGTTTTATAATTTTAGGATCCTTGAAATGATCAAGTATAGCATACTTTATAAGGTTTATAGTCTATTTGTCCATGAAAAAATCAACTGCTTAGCCAGGTTAGGTGAGGCACCCAAGACTACTTTAGATTGGTAAGGTTAATATAGATTTTTTTATGTTGTTTTGATGAATTCAACATTCTTCTCCATTACACACCCCTGTGCTTACAAAATTAGTGGATCATAGTTGGAAACAGGGGTTTTTGGATGGGGAAATTAAAAACAAATGACATACAGAGGCATACCCCAACCTAATTGAGGCCATCCTGCTGCACCTGACCTGAGCAAGACTCCCCAACCTAACCTGACGTAGGTGCTGTATATTATAAGTGAAATGCAGGGATGCATCCTAACCTAATCTTTCCAAACTTAGGATACCATGGCTTGCCTGACCCTGGGATTGGGGGACCTTCTACACCAAATCTGGCATACTGGAGGTGGTTGTAAATCAGAAATAATACTTTATTTCATACCTTATTTGCTCTTGTGCTTTGTCCACACCACCACCACTACCCTATGCCTAGTCTTAAGACCTAAGGCAGTAGTAACCTGGCTTCCTACTATGGTCCCCCATTGTTGGTAGACATAAAGTGGGGTGTAATGCGTTAATAAAACAGACTAAATGCCAAAATCATCATCAGTACCTCAAAAACTATCTGTAGAACTATATTTCACTTTTAAAATCATTCACTTCCTAAGCAGCATTGGCTGATTACCATTCTCAATACCTGTACACCTCCCAGTATAGTAGTTTTACTCGAACACCTGTACAGTATTTTTGGCACTTTTTGGTCCATATGAAGCATGATTTGTAAAGAGTTGTGAAACCAATAGCACCTACCTGACACATGAAATGAATTATATCACAGGATGAATTATGAAAATGTTTGAAAAATCATTCTTCATTGGTTGATTGGTAACTCATAATTATGAAAAGATAAGGAGGGGCCAGCACAGTAGACGTAAAACACTTGGAGAGGTCTCTTAGATAACATAGTGTTTATGTAAAAAAAATAATATTTCTGCATCCCACTAATATCTTGGTAACCACACCAACTAATGAAATAGATATTAATCATGTTATTTGTACTGTATCATATTTTTCATTGAAAAGCAACCTGTATACCTCTCTGATTGCAATAAATGAATATATTGTACAGTGCACAAGTTTATGCTTTCAATCTTCTCCAGATCAAAACTGCAGAATTATGGTTTTCTGATTTATTTACATGTGCTGTGATCAATTTTTATATCAGTATTTTGCTAGAAACAGTCGCGTCAATGTAAGTCTATTCCTTTCTTAAAGTAAATATTTATCCGAGTTATTAAAGTATATGCCTAGGCTAGTCAGGGTGCATAGAGACTTTGTTGATGCTTAATCTAATGCAGGTAAAGTAAGCCCAAGCATAATCTGATGAGCCAAATAATCTTGACCAAAAACTAAGCTTATAGTCATCAACTTTACTAGAAGATAGACCTAGTTGAGAAATATCAGGATATAAGCCAACTGCAGTTCTCATATGAATGTCTTTAATAAAATTTGCCAAAATAGTTGGCATCATTGTTTTCACTTATCTGTACATAACCATTAAACCTTTGGTGCTTCCACGCTGCAGTTAATCGTATCATATAAACACTCATTGGCAACTTACCACACACACACACACACACACACACACAAATAGGTTGAATAGAAGTCAACAACTTATTGGTAGCCCTAACCAGTGCTTCATATGATTATCCAGCATTTGCCAAAGATTTGTCCTCCATTTATGGTTGTTGACCTGTTTCCAACCTGTTTGTGATGTGTGCAGTAATTTGCCACCAGGTGTTTATGACAGGTTTTAATAGTGTGGATACACCCCTTACCTTTAACATGACTTATAGTGTATTTTAGCTATACCTGTATATATTATACAGTAATAACTTGAACATATGGTTTTAGATTTTTTGTTTATTGAAAAATGAATACTATTGTACAAGGTTTGTTAGACTATGATTACCCAGTGTTGATTCACTACAGTGCACTTTTATATTTTTCAGAAATTTAAGGCAAAATGAATTGTCAGGATGCTGACAGTTTTTGTGCATTACTAGTAAATATAACGACAGCAACAAGCAATTTTATAGGTAAGTTTCTGCTGGTAATATTTCATATACTGTAATATATTCCTATGGCAGGACAATGGTATTCATCTAATTATACTGGTACTGTAGTTGATATTGATTTAGTGAAAAGTGAAATTTATGTAATACTTTATAATTTTATAATATCTTGTAAGTTACAACTCCTTGTTTTCCAAATCTTCATATCTTTTTATTGCTAGACTGGAGAAGCCGATTGTAGTATAAAGCAGCACGGTTATCTGGTGTTAATTATTGTTGTTAATATCACCTACAATACAAAATGATTAGTGTGCCCAATCTTCAGACTTTTGTTAGGTTAGCATCTTGTGTTTCCTTGTGAAGTGGCTAAAGCCTGCTCATGTCTTATCTTTTCGATGAGTGCTTATTTGTTTAGAGTACTGGAAATTTGGTAAATATCTCCCATAATTATTTGTTTCAGCCTAAACCCATAACTTTATGATAGCCTGATTTGTTGTACCAACTGTCCTCAGATATCCCAGTCCCTCTTTTCACGTATCTGATTAAGCATTCAGTTCTCTAAGTGTCCCAAATGGAGAAAAACAGTAATTTTCTGCGTGCCTGGTTTATGAGTAACATATGCAGTATTGGGCATCAGAATGTCTTTCTGCCATGAAAGGCTATTAGACTGCCCTTTCTCATGTGTTTGAAAGCAGAATAATCACCTGGTGAGTTGGGACACGTCTCAACAATTCTAGAGGGAGTTTCCACCGGTAACGTTGAAGCCTTCAGCCTTGGAGTTAGCAGTAGTCCTGAAATACCTTGTTAGTGATGTTTATGAACAGGTGGAACAGTCATGCTGAAGTAGTTCAAGATTAAAAACTACTTTTCTTTTAGCCATAGCCTCTGTTCATAGAGTAAGTAAGCTCCATGTTTTATGAAGCCAAGTCTGTCATATCAAAAATTGGCAAAGTATGGGTCTGTCCTAGGTTCGAGGGTTTATTGCTAAGACACAGGCAACTCCCTCTTTCCTTGAAGCATTATCTAATTTTGTCATCCCTGTGCTAATCTGTGTTGCGTCAGTATAAAATGATGTTTTGTTGGCAAATAAATAATTCTGTAAATCATATACAAAATGTAAGAGTCTAAAGTAATTTATTTATTTCTTTTATCCATTGTAAAAGTAATAGCCCCGTACAATACTTTTCTACACGTTTCAGGTACTCAGCTGGATTTACTCTACCTGGGATGGGTGTGGTCGTTAGTTTATCCCGCTATTTTAGTGTTTGTGATTCTACCCATGGTCATCCTTGTGCTCCTTTATGTTAGTGCTTTTCTTCTCTACATCATTAAAAGAAGGTAGGTTCTGTGACTTGTGACGATACTGAAGAGGACTGAATATTTTTGCTTGCATTTGTCAGAGTATAATACTTGCTATAGGCAGGATCATCAGCTCATTCAACAGGTACTTATTGCTAGTATACCTGTTTGTGCATTCAGTTTTCTTCTCCCTGGTACTGCCATTTCCTGCTTTCACTGTGAAAAAAGATTTAGATACCCACCAAAGAAAATTATTTGAATGCAGACTGAAAATGTATTTTTCACTAAAACCCATTTCACTTATTTAGAAATCCCAGTTAATCAAATGCTATCCCCTACAATATATGTTGTGGAAATCAGTTATGAATCTTACCATTAGATGAGAATAATCCAGATGTACAAAATGGGTATAGATGGAGAGTCTCTGATTCTAAGACAAAAAATCAGTGAATTTTGAGTAAAAAAGTAATGAGCATCGTAATTTTTCTGAAACCCACATGCACTGTCACAAAGAAGTTACAACTTTTTGATATTTAGGTACCATTTTTTTTGTTTGCACTAATGTCCTTTATGTAAAAGTTAGTACTTTACCCTATGTCGGAATTTTTTTTTTGCACTAATGTCCTTTATGTAAAAGTTAGTACTTTACCCTATGTCGGGATTATTCTTAAAGCACTGACAGTTTTCTGGTGTGTTTTTCTTTATAAAATGTAGCATTTGATCAAGTGTCACAAAATAAAACAGGTTAAGAATTTTTTCCTCATGTTAATAGTGAAAGCTGAAAATGTTTGTACTGTACTGTATGTGCTGTGTTTTGTGATATTCATTCATTTTTATTTTCTCTCCTCCAAGCTTCAAGTTTTTAGCATTTTTTAGTAACTCTTCCTCCATAAAAAATATTGTGACTGTGAAGCTGGGTTGACTGATAACAGCAGTCATTATAGGCAAAGAGTTGTCATTTCTCTTATTTTCTTAAAATCATGACAGCAAACGAAGAGGAAATACATTTAATAAGCAGTAGAAATCCCTGAAAAGAGATCATTTTCATAAAAAAATAAAGTTGCTTCCCTCCCATATCTAATTCTGATTTTAACTTCATTTTAGTTAAAGAGCCACAGTTGCTATTAACCTTGCTGTGGAAATTACTTAGCAATGCACAATAATATTATTGAAGAAAAATTCAAAATAACGTACTGTAACTCCTCGAGTTATACTTCTTTACTTATTAGGTACATTTTTATTTTGTTGTTGTGCTAGAATACCTATTTGGACATGCTGTATTTTGCTGGTAGCTCTCATAAACATATAATTGTACAACAGAGTTTATTTTTGGCTTGATATTAGAGCATATGGAATTAATGTTAGCTGTGGGATATCTTTAATGTTCAAGTGTACGCTGCACTATCAGTTCTTGTTACTGATCAGGTCAGATCCCTAAAACATCTGGTAAATTTTGCGGGCTACTTCAAGAAAGCAGAATTTTATTGGTTTATGACATTATCTCAAAATGCGATACAGTATGTTCTATGGCCTAAATATTGTATTCTTTTCCTGTCATCTTCAGTAATGATCTTGCATTTAGATCAAATGCATAAGGAATGTCTGCTTGATACATTATATATTTAATAATAATATAAATGTGGAATTTGAGATGTTTCTGAGTCAAAGATGAGACTATTCCATGATTGTATGGACAGTCGAAGTACTTTGCAGTCTTAATATCCCAGTATTACTAGTAAAACAGTTGTTCATTGCAATGTCCCTGGACTGTGAAAGTATTTAATTAATTTTTAAATGATGTCTGTTTTGTGATGAAACAGTGTTCAGATGAATAAGAACAGTGAAAAATTGAGATGCATTTTTTTTATTGCAATCTTGAACTTAAGTAAAGTATTGGCCTGAATATTCAGTAGAATTACCGACCTGTATCAGAGTAAGAGACAGAAGTACACTGATAATTGTTAGTCATGTTAACGGTATATTTTAATGACACAAAAAAGCTTATGGCACAAATAATTCTATGCCTTAAATTTTCTGGAGAGAAAATAAATTTTAGCATTGTGTTTGAACATTGTTTTTCTGTGTTGTTTTTCATCTTGTGAGACAGGACAAATTTTGGTATTGAAGTCTTTCTCATACCTTACAGCATGAGGCACTGATTCATATATGTTTTTCTTATAATAATGTAATTTATTGAGACTGCCACATCACATTTTTTTGTGACCATATGGACCACCCAAAAGAGTTGTTCATAATTGAGTATTAAAAATTGGAGCAAAGTAAAACTGAAATAGCTGACAGTTTGACTAGAAAGAACTAAAGGAAGTATGAACATTATGCAGAAAGTAATACAGTCAGGGCTTTAAGGGTTACTGCAAAGAAACTTCAGTACTGACTGACTTTCCTTCTATTGTTCTTCAGACACACTCTTGAAGCTTTAAATATTTTGAATCAAGCCATGCTTAATTCATGGGTTAGGATAGGCCTATGAAAAACATCCTTAAGCTTCTAGGATGGACGTTTAATTTCCAAAAATTATTTCAGGAATAGCAACTTCGATGCTGGAAATATGGTAATTTTTACTGTTTTAACATACCTGTAGTTGTTAAAACATGAACACTACCCTATAGTAATTATTAGCTGTTCAATATGAACAGCGCCTTTTAAGAACTATCAGTTGTCTACATGATCAGTACTCTTGCAAAATTTAGCTATTACTAGTTGTTAACATGAATTGTACACTATAAGAACTATTAGTAGTTAATATGAATTGTATCTTTTTAGAATAGTCTATTGTTAACTGAACAGTACCCTATAAGAACTATCAGTTGCTAATTTGAACATTACCTAATAAGAATCATTAGTTGTTATTACCAGCACTGTGCTATTATAACTACTGTATTAGTTGTTAGTATGAGCAATACTGTTAGAACTCTCAGTTATTAATATGAACAGTACCCTTGAAGAACATTTAGATATTAACATGAGCAGGATCCTGTTAGACTATCATTTGTTAAGAAGAACAGTGCTCTGTAAGAACTGTTTCTTATCAGCATGAGTGGCACCCTATTACACCTATCAGTGGTTATCACGAATACTATCCTTTAGAAACTATCAGTTAGTGTTTTATTTTTATACAGATATATTTTGTCCTGTTTTTATCCATTTGTATTGTTGAATAAAAAGTACTTGTCAAAGATCTGTCATGTTGAATCTTAGAAGGATCTTTTTGCATTCCCTGGGACTGAACCACTAACTATCCGTTGCTGTAAAGCGTGAGAAGGACTTTAGGTATCATAAACACATTTGATTGCCTCACATTTCAAGAAAAGGTTTTTCTGACGATGACTGAGAGCCTCTTTCCCTCACATTATGTTAAGTTGCCCTTGTCTTGGCATTACAGAAAAAGAGTCATTGATGCGTTACAGGAAACTCTGGAACAAAGAGACCCTTGGGCTGGAGGTCGTTATCTCATATCACTTCTGTGGGATGCCCATGGGTATATTTGGCATGGTGAGTCTTAATTATCCTGGTATACCTGCAGTTCTTGATGCCTACCCTTGTCTTATTCTTTATTTTCTGTTTGGTTTTGTTTTTTACCTGAGTTTGTATACTAAAGTAGGCAACATATTTATTGTCAAGTGTTTATTTTAGAGCTATGCTTGTTATCCCCATTTATGCACTGTATCGTTCTTTATGTTCGTATTTTCTGCATTGCAGTTAAAATGTAAGCTTTTACATTTATCTGCTACTTTAAGATTGGAAATGAAAATTTAATATGATTTTTAATTGTGTCTTTTAATAATATAGATATTATTCTGAGATACTTTTATGCAGATCAAGTACTACGTCTTTAATTATGGTATTGAGCTAGTGGTAAACTGGCTAGGATTTCAATTTAATCAGGTACCACTGTCATTATTTGAGAAATTTAGGGGATTATATGTTTGGAATCTCTTGCTTGCTTGTTAGCCAGTCATTAATGGCTAGTCTGCTTTGTTCTTAACATACTGGCATTGCAAAGCTTGTTCTTAGTAGTTTTTGTTTCTACCTGCTGAGATTCTGATCAGTATCCTACTGTCCAGTTCAAGAGTGGATTAGTTAACATGATCAGAACTCTTGTGTTCTATTTATTTTGCTTTATTTTTTCAAAGATGTCTCCTTGGTTGGAAAAATAAGTCTTTGAGGCACCTCTAATGTTGCAACTATCCATTTGGTACCTTTATTATTATTATTATTATTATTATTATTATTATTTTTTTTTTTTTTTTTGTCTATCACAGTCATCCTATTCGACTGGGTGGTTTTTATAGTGTGGGGTTCCGGGTTGCATCCTGCCTCCTTAGGAGTCCATCACTTTTCTCACAATGTGTGCTGTTTCTAGTAGGACACTTTTCTGCATGAGTCCAGGAGCTACTTCGGCATCTAGAAAAACTAGATTATTATTATTATTATTATTATTATTATTATTATTATTATTATTATTATTATTTTTTATTTATTTATTTTTTTTTTAAGCAGGAGACCCTCTCTTATTGCAGTAATGTTGAAAGTAGTAGTTATTTCAACTGCATTTCTGTTTGCCGTATTGTTTTTGTTTACAGTAAACCCCCCGTATATACACATTATTCGTGGAAAATTCACCGATTTGCGGTATTTTTCACTGAAAAATATTCACTAATTACTGTATTTTCATATCATTTTCATTACTAAATGCACTTTTTGTGATAAAATTATTAAAATACTCAGGTATAAGCATTTTTAGAGATTTTTTGTGTGTTTAAACTATCAAAATAGGCAGTTCTAAGTGTTTTTAGAGGTGGCTTTAAGTATTCGTTAAGTTTATCTTAGTTTAACTAGACCACTGAGCTGGTTAACAGCTCTCCTAGGGCTGGCCCAAAGGATTAGACTTATTTAACGTGGCTAAGAACCTTAAGTATTCGCGGATTTTAGCTATTCGCTGGGGAGGTGTGGTACGCATCCTCCACAAATACAGGGGCTTTACTGTATGATTAGGCAAATAAAAAATTAAGTGTCCTAAGTTCATTTGTTAACTGTACAAGAACTTTTCAGTAGGTTATACCTCTACTCATCTTTAGCTTATGATGATTTACAAGGGAAGGATACAGTGTTTGTTACAGCATTTGGAAGGGAGAGAAGTGTAGTTGTACACATTATCATTAATTGCTGCACTAACCTATTAAACCGCTTCTTGGAGGGTAGCCTCTGAGATGGTAGCTGCCGAAAGGCCCGAGTGGAAGGGGTGGGAACATCTTCATTCAGTATCCTGAGAGAGAGAGAGAGAGACTCAAAATCCTGGTGTTAAAGAAACTTGGGACAATTAATTTTCTATTTACTCCAATATGAAAAAGAAATCATGAGGCAAATATTAAAGACAAGCGAAAAACTTATGCAATATTATTATTATTATTTTTTATTTTGAACGAGTTCTCTTTAGAGAGTGTTATTAAAAACAATTACTGTTTTAATGGCATTTAGCTTGTAGAGAAGCGTCTCCATTCTTCATACTATATTCTTCTCATCTACAGGTGCTGTAGATAGTATAGTAAATTTCCAAAGGACATGGAAAGATATTCTGCTTTTGATGTTTATTTTACTCTTATGTTTTGATTTGCACGCAGGCAGTCATCGACAGAGAGAATGAGTGGAAACACAAAGGTGGGCAGTTTTTTTATATAGTAGGAAGGATGGATTGATGTTTTGGCAGGTTGAATTTTCATTGCTCCATATATGACTCAGGGAGGTTTTCACTACAAAGTCTGCAGGCATTTGGGCCTTCTTGGCTGTGTTGGTCAGGGATGTTGGTGGGTTTCTGCTGGTATATCCCCCACTGGTATTACTGATGTAATGGTTCACTCCAGTGAAGTGTTGTTTGTATGTCTTCATTCTCTCTCTCTCTCCCTCACTGACACTTGGTGGTGGTTGATTATATTCTTTTCTTCTTGTGTTGTTGTTTAACGTTATCTGATTTCTTTCGTTTCTTGTCATGCTAATGTCTGCTTCGGTGGTGGGATAGCTGTATGATGTCTTTCTTTCTCTCTCTGCCTTGATGGTGGCTGGTGCTGACTGATTTCTCTTAATCATTGAGAAAGCAGAGGTGTTGGCGGTTTAGTGCTGTGTCTAGAATTTCTCCCAATGATCATTAGAAGAAATGTTAGAAATCAATCATCACCAGACACCATTGTCAAAAGACATGGCTGAATTAAGACAGACAAATACCAGTTGATTATCGTACTTAAGGAAGAGAGCTACTAGACTGTTTGAATCTAAGCACATACTAACTTCTGTGGAAGAAGTGAGCTCTCTTACACTGGATTGTGGAATTGAGCAGATAGTGATTGTCATCAGGGATATGCAGGGACACTACACTATATCCTGATTTTTGTAGCTGGCCACAGATCGGTTGAGGCTTGTGATAGATTCAGATATTTTATGCTGACTTATTTGAAGGTAAATAAAGTCTCCTATTTCATTAGGATCTGAAACTGTCTTGCATGATCTTTAGGGATTAGTCCTACTCTGTCAAAATAAACCTGAGATCTTGGAATTTCCTTTGTTCTACCTGGGAGTGAGTAGGTTTCCACTTGAAGGCACATAAATCAGTGTCATTAGCTTCTGTGGCTTTCACACTTACTATTGTGGCAGTAGAGGCCCCATTTCAGAAAAAGTGTGAAGTGTGCTTGAATGATTTGTTAGCTATTGAATTTGTGTATATAGTATATCACACCTAGGACGCAGACTTGTTTTCTACATCACAAGTTAGGTTTGTTAATCAACAGGAAGTAGCAGTCTAACAAAGATTCATGAAACAGTTATCTTGGAATCATTAAAAGCATTCCAGTACCTTTGATATGACCAGTGCAAAGTAAGACTAAAGAAAAGATGTAGATAGTGACAGTTAGGTTCATTCGATCGTAGTCTTACAACATTCATAGATTCCTTCTCCATTAACTTCTTACTGCTTAGAAATGCCTTGGAGAATGACTGTGGATTCTATCTTTCACTCAATAGGCAGCAGCTTGTGGGTGTTATTTTGGTGAAAAGAAGCCAGTATTTGTGAGAACTGATATTGATCCTTTTAGGATTGCAGCTCTCGTATGCAGATGAAAGATAAAATTTAGTAGACGAAGTCACACATAACACCAGTGTATTACATGTTTTGAGAGATACCAGAAGTGCTTGACACTGCAAGAAACTCCATTTGATGTTTAGTGGTCACTGAGACTTATTAGTATTAACAAAAATTTACTGGATTTTTTGCAAGCCTCCTCAGTAGGATTGGGAGAGTTTTTTTTATAGTTACAGGTGCACAGTTATTTTTAAAGTTATTGTTATTGTCATTATGCTCAAAATGTTGCTTAAGTTGATGAAATTGACAATTTCTTGCAAAAACCATTCAACCCGTGAACCCCCTTCCCAAAAAGTTGATTCAGCCTCTCATTAACTTTTTGATGCCACATTTTTTAGAAGGTTTAGAATTATTTTTATGATTGTAGATAGTATTACAGAGAAATCTGATGCAAAGACATTCATTGTACAGTATTCCAAATGTAAATCTTAAGTACCATGTCAGTTTTAATACCCTAAATGTTAGCTCTTTATTTCCCATATTACTGCATAATGTATGAATTTATTGGACTGTAACTTATTTTAGTAACCTAATTCCAGGTTTTGAAGTGAACGGCCTTGAGAACATTCCAGAGAGAGGACCATGCCTACTCATTTACTACCATGGGGCCATCCCCCTAGATGTATATTATTTGGTTGCCCGGACTATTCTTACCAAAGGGAGGCTCATTCGATGCGTTGGGGATCGATTTCTTGAAAAAGTTCCAGGTAACGTTATAAGCCACTGGGAAAGTTCAAAATGAAACAACAGAGTGCCAAGTACTTTCGAGTGCCTTGAAGATGGGTTAAAATCCACAAAAGTACTTGGCACTCTGTCGTTTCGTTTTGAACTTTCCCAGTGGCTTCAGCTAATAAGTTTTGTTATGTGTACAATTCCACTGGCAGGCTGTGTTGGAAGACTCCAAATGAGTAAAGCAGTGTTAAGAATTTATCCAGGATAAACTGGTCTCTTGCGGTGAAATTAATGGGAGAAGATTGTAGATTTTAATTGTTGATGATAGTTGAAGGATGACTGTCAGCTCTAAATTTTTTAAAATCTAAATCTGAGAATATCATGTAAAATATTAATTTAGCTCTTATGAAGGGCTTTGATAATTAAATTGTCGAGTTTCAAGGAGGATAAAAGGTTGGTATGAATATATTATGGGATCCTAACTTTATTAAACTGAAGCCCTTGTACCTAAGCAAAGTAACAGTTCTCCTAGATAGTCTTTATCAAACTGAAGAACTTGAAGGGAAATGTGGACAGGAAACTACTTAGAACTTTCATCAGAAAGTTTTCTTAAAATTTAAAACAAGTTACTAATTATCGAGAACAAAAATGAAGTGAGTGGCTTCTCTTCAGCTATCTGACTTCTTTAATCTTTTCTTTCTCCACCTTTTGCATCTCGTTTAAGAAAGTATGTTTGTAGACCAGCTGTGGAAGAGTAAAAATTTTCACCAGATGGTCAAACTGCATATGAATGGTTACAGTGACAATCATCTTGTGTTTATTGGAAGTTTTACAAAAATTTGAGATATGGTATTTACAGTTATTGTTAAACAAGAGGAGATAAGCACCTCATACTAAATTAATATAAAGGTGGTATTATTGGGGTTCACATGAGACTTTTCTTAATTCTCTGCTTGAAATTTTCCAGCAAGAGTTGATGAAGATATATGATGGTATTGCATGGTCAAATGGATAAATTTCACCAAGGAAGAATTTCTAAATGTCAAAATGGCTCTTTTGTAGCTGTAATTAGTCCCTCCTTTTATAATAATAATAATTATATGTGGATAGTAGACCCTCTTTCAAACATGTATTGTTGAAGGTGATGGTTGTATCAGCTGGTTTCAGTTTATATAGAGTTTTCTTTATTTTTCTAATAACTGACTTTTCTTGGTTACTACATTGCGCCAGTAACTCTCTGATACTTGGCCTCTGCCTTAATGGAGACAGCGAATATCCTGCAATATATAAGAATACCACCATCAAGGTCTTCATATGGAGGTCCTTAACACACTGTACGTCCTGGCAGGACACCCACCAAAAACTCGACCGCGTCTCCCAAATGCTCGTTAACAACGGATATTCAAACAAGCAAGTGAATAAGGAAATATGCATAGCACTGGATCGGTGGTATGATGAACGTGAACAGCTGCAGCCCCATCCACAAGAAAAAATTGAATTACTGGTATATTATAAGGCAAGGATGCACCCTAAATTCCAGGAGGATGAACATGCAATAAAGAAAATTATAGCAGAGAATGTATCTATTACTGATGTCATCACCCAACTGGACCTCATCATTTACTACCAAAATAGACACACAAGAGACTTGATAATGAAGAACAACCTGGCCCCACCAATAAGAGATCCTCTTAGACAGTCCGTGGATGTCCCAGCTCATATTTGTTATGACCACCGTGAAACTGGGCAAAGAGAATTTCCTGTCATGCACAAGAAGGTGCCATAAAACTCCATATGAGGGATTCCCATCATACGGCATCGAAAACACTGAGGTAATTGGAAAGGCCCCGGACTTGAGACGCCTAAGGTTGCTAGAGGAGCTCTTAATACAACAAATAAAACGCTCATTAAATATGACCCAGGAAGTTCTCTTCCTACCCACCAGCATTAGACGACCTACTGTGCAAAGACATGCAACAGACACCATAGCAAGTGACACTCTCGGCCTGGCAATGCAAGATCCAGAGAGCCACCCTGCAACCGATGAAAATATTTGCAGGATGATACCAGGAAGTGATGTCACGCAACGTCACTCACCAGGCAGTGACGTCACGCACCAGCCCTGCCGGTGAACCAGACTACAGCAGCACAACCATCAAGTTTGAGATTATGGCTTGAAGAAACTTCTTGTTAGCTAATAAGCGGCCCGCATTTCGCCTCGGCCAATCAGAAGTTGGCATGCAGTTGACCCCCTGCTGACCATTGCATATATAGAGTAGGACCCAGAATGAACACCAATCTACTCCCACCCTTTGCCATGAGCATGCTAAACATAGATTGAGAGAATTGTTGGTCTAACACACTTGTAGCTGATTTAACAACTATACCGACTGGAGAAAACTCTACAGACCCTGATCCCCCGATCTACGACTATTTCCCTCTCCATAAATGACAAGTATCAGAGAGTTACTGGCACAATGCAGTAACCAAGAAAAGTCAGATATTAGAAAAATAGAGAAAACTTTATATAAACTGAATGCAGCTGATGCAGCCATCACCTTCAGCAACAACAACAACAGCAACAACAACAACAACAATAATAATAATAATAATAATAATAATAATAATAATAATAATAATAATAATAATAATAATAATTCAACATAGTCATTTTTCTTAACCCAGGGCCAGATCAAGAGAAAAAACACGAGCAAGTTCACTGCCACATTCATAGGTTAACTGTTGGATTTGGGATGCACTCCTTGTGCAGAAAGCTTCCACAATGTCACTTGCTTTGTACATCTACACAAGAGGCTCATCAGCAACACATTACGTAATGCAGCTTTCTCTGTCTTACTCTTATATGTAATGCATTCTCATGATGCCCTTCCTTTCCAGTACCTCTTTCACCCAGCCTGTCTAGCACTTTTGAGGCAGTCTTTCTTTTCTTCCTCCTAACCCAAAATTATACTGTACATTCATTTCATTAGCCTACCATCTTGCACTCCATCCACATAACCAAACTATCTCATAACACTGATCCGTCCTTTCTGATGATAATGATAAGAAAAAGAAGAAATTAGAAATATAATATAAAATTGATTTTTATTTGAGGATGGAGTCACATGTTAGACTATCATGGGCTTCCGTGAAGGATTTGTTCTTAACCCCTCGTGTCTAGATATGATCCTGTGAAGCGTAATAATAGATGTTGGGTTCAATCTGGATAACTTCATGAGAGAATAATTATTTTGCGCCACAGTATTTGAACTTATTTTGTTGGAAAACATTCAGATCACTTGAATGGGCCATAGGTGACTTGTGGTAACTCGTATGGCAGCACTCAAACCTCAGCTCAGTGATATGAGGATGCGTAGTCTCCCATGAGATTTCGTGGGGGAAGGTACTACATTTCTATGTCCCAGTACCTCTTGTATATATTTGCCCATAAATATACACAAGGATTGTTGCTGGTTTTAGTTCTTATCATTTACGACACTATGTCAGCTGTAGTTGTAATTTTGCAAAATAAAGTACAAAAAATATTAGAAAGAACATGTATAACTTGTTAAAATTAGCTGGTATTTTTATAAGTGTCTTGGAAATGAGGTCACTCACAGGGTCGGAAATATTCACTTTCAGCTTCTTGTGGAAGGTACAGAAAATTGTGAGAAATTATTTTCTTATACCATGTGCATTTGTATATCTTCTTTCCATTTTTTAATTGGCTGACCTTGAAGTTTGCCCAGTCTTGGGGTTTCGTTAATGTATATTTAGCTTGGCATGTAAGGGTTATATAATATTTAGAAATTTGAGCAATATAAATTTAAACTTGAACGGCCAAGTAACAGGAGACCAACGGGAATGAGTGAAAAGTAACATGAAGGATGGAATGCATATGGGGGCCTAAGGGTTGCTGTAAAGAATCTTAATTTACACCTGCAGGTTGCTACAGTGGGCATACTGTATGTAGTAACCCCCTGCTAGGCATTGCTGAGTAGCCTAAATTTCATTTTGTGTTTTAAAATGGTGATGAATTTCTGATGTATTCACAGGCTGGAAAGTAATCCTGGAGGCTTTTCACATCACACCTGGAACAGTAAGTTCCTGCACTCAGATCCTTGCAGAAGGTCACATACTCTCCATTTCACCAGGTGGTGTTAGAGAAGCTCAGTTTTCTGACCACAATTACCAGCTGCTATGGGGCCAAAGAACAGGGTTTGCCAAGGTGGCCATTGCAGCAAATTCTGTAAGTGAAAAAAATTGCTGTAAGTTATTTTGTAGTAGCTTTTTATCAGTGTTCTGTAGAAGCTCTTGTTTATCAGGGTTCTTTTAGTACCTTGTAAGTAGACGGCATCAGAAATAATCTTTTTACATATTCTAGATCATTTTGAATAAAGGACACCTTGTTGATAGTTATTAGTTCCTTTTAATTACATTAATTATTTACAGTATTTTAATTAACCTCTTCATATTTACAGCCTGTAGTAACTATGTTTACTGAGAATGTGCGCGAAGCTTTCAGGACGGTTTCTTGGCCACAACGGTTCTGGTCAATGCTTTATGAGAAATTTAGATTTCCATTGGCTCCGATTTATGGGGGATTTCCAGTCAAGGTAAGCTTTATAATATTACTGACTTTCATTTTACATAAATATTACTGACTTTCATTTTAGATAAAGTTATCATTGAGGTATGGTACAGGAAGTGTAGCATGTCAACTTGCTGCAGTGTAATAGTAAGGAAAAAATATTTGGGTAGGACTTCAGAATGACCAAATAGTAGAATTACTGTAGTACTGTATTTCTCTTTTTGTAGTACGTAATTGTAATAGACCATACAGCTAACAGGAAGGAAATTATGTTTTAACATCCTCCAAGTAATATAACTTGGCTTTTTTGTCTGATATAATTCATATATAAACATACATGCAGAGATACTGCAAGTTTTTTATCTCTGATAGAAATAGACTGTAGTGTATCTATGTGGCTAACATTGCACCAGTGAAAGAAAGAACTAATTATTCAAGCTTGATAAACCATGGGTTCAACTAAGGTCACCAGGACAGAGGGAGAGACACTAGCAATGGTCTTGATGAATGTATTGTTAAGGAACTGAGGGAGATTGAATAGGTGATATAATCTATTGCCACAAATGAATTTAGATACTGTACTTAACTAGTAGTTGGAATTTGAACTGTTATTTGGCTGTAGACACCAAGCATATTCAAGAGACGTAGCACTAGTCCAACACACGACCAGGACCAGTGACCATCCCTCTGGGAGCAGGACAGACCATACTGTCATCAAGTCTGCTTGTGACTGTTCATCTATGGGGTTCTTGAGAGAGGAGTTCCAACCCATCTCCTGCATCCCTGCCTTTATCTTGTGCCATTCCTGATACCTCAGGGGTGGTTACTCTGCAGCTTGACTGATTTTCTATGCAGGGTGAATGCTGGCCATCTCATGGTGCTGAGCTGAACTATCCACTTGCACTTGGTATAAAGTGTGGTATGTCCACCATCCAAGTTGATTTGAACCCTGACAGACAGAGTCAGGGACCTTTTAGGGTTATCAAACATCATTACAGCCCGAACAGCAGATGCATGCTTGCACTCGCTGATAGATATAATATTCAGATTTTTTCCGGTAGACTCGTGCACCAGCAAGCTCAAGTAAGTCATAAGAATCCATGTCCCAACTGGAACAACCAGCTTGTTTCTGGTGGATCAAGATTGCTTACCAGTCATTTTTGGAAAAGCTAGTACATCACAGGAACCTCCACCTACACCTGTCTTAAGTAGCAATGGTCCCCTGCTTCAGATTTCCCCTCACAATCTGTGTCCAAAACCAGTTAGTGAGGGAAGATCTGGAGTAGGGGATGAACTACAGTAGTTCAGTATGGGAGTGCTATTGAAGGTAGAGTTCAAGGTAGGGATGGGGTGCATATCTGAAGGATTGTCTTTTAAGAGTAAGGACCCCTGATGTCATTTATTTGCTATTGTCATACATGAGATGTGGACGTTGCTGCTAGTGTTGTAAGCAGCATTTTGAGACAGGTTAATGTGTCATTCAGTACTACTGAGTGACAGCACTGTAGTAGCAGGAATAGGGTATGGTCTCCCTCCACATATGTGAGCTGGCCAGGCAGATGTACAGATGGGATGAATGCTGACCCACTGAGCTGTTAGTCAGTTATGTTTTGGAAAGAATGTGCTGGTGGATCAATTGCAGGGCACATTGTAGGAACAAAAAGACCCTTTGTTTCGCCATGGAAAAATAGGCTGTTTGAGCTGTTGGGGGGAGGGGGGGATCACTAGTAGTAGACCTGTTTGCCATCTTATTAAACAGAAAACTCCTGGTACACTACTCACCAGTTCAAGACCCCAACCCTCCTTGAGAGATCACCTGGATACTTTTGCCTTCCTTACATTCTCCCTGATTCACTGAGTGACCAACCAGGTGTTGATATCAAGGTGATTCTCGTGACCCTTTGTTGGCTGCAAGTTGAGTGGTATCCTTATATGTGGGTCTGTTAGTTGAGGCACCAAGAGAATGTCATCATTTGAGGTGAATTTTGTAGGAAGAGTATCTCCAGTGAGAGTTACGTCAGCAGATCAAGGACATCCTTGTCTTTTGCAAGGATAAGCTCCTCACAGTCTCCCTAAGAAAGGCTCACTGCTCTGCCCTCTCCTAGGTATTTAGGCTGAAAGGCTTGGATCTATTATATATGCTGGGGCTTTCCATGCATATGAGGAACTTCAAGCAGTCTAGCCCATCATGCGAAGCCAGGACTCCTGAGACACATGTCTCTCTCATCCTCCATAGCTATCCTGGGTGTTGTTTGAGCCCCTGAGAGAAGCTTTGTATAGAGATCTGACTCTGTGTTCTTGTTAGCTGTAGCATCGGCAAAAAGGATGTTCAAGTTCTATGTCGAGCAGTCGGAGAAATAGAAAGAGCTCTCATTGTTTGTTTTTGATTTTTTCCTCTTTTTTGCCAAAACTCCTGATATGTCGGTACATTACTAAAGATTTTAGGGCTTTGCTATTAGATCCCTCCAGATCTTGGGTTTCTTGAGTCATAACCATCATCCTGTGTGAAAGACTATTCAGTAGCCCACATTAGAGCCCTTAAGTCAGAGATATTGCTTTCATCCCCTTTTTAAAGATTGTTTTTCGTAGAACATCACATTTGAAGATATTAAATTGCTACGGGCTCTTCGATCACCTTTCCTCCGAAAGAAACATTTTAGTGATATTCAGGTGTATGGATATGTATGCCCATTTTTCTTTTTGAGGTTTAGCTCCATTTATAGTAAATACTGTATTTTGGATTTGTTTTTACAGAATGTCTTTCTTGTATCACCCTTTTGTACTTGTCTGCTGGTATAATGGTTAGTGTTGTGGAATGCCACTCAGATGTTGCAGGTTTGTGTCTCCCCAGGGCAGTGAAAAATCACTGGCTCTGTATCATGATCAGTTACTGCTGCAGTGTGGGGTCTGCTGTGGAAGGTTGAAACCAACATTCTTTGGAAGCTTGAATTTCAAGTCAATGGCCCCTGTGTGCTTGTTCCATGTGAATAGGTTTCATCTACTGAAATAATAATAATAATAATAATAATAATAATAATAATAATAATAATAATAATAATAATAATAATAATAATATAATAATAATAATAATAATAATAATAATAATAATAATAATAATATTTTTATTTTTATTTTTGCAAGATAAGGAAAAATTTTGTTTCTTTTATTGCTTTGAATCATATTAGTCTTTCTTTCATGTGTGTTACAAATAATGTATGATAGCGATTCAACGCACTGAACATACCAAATTTTCAATATTGTGCAACGCTTGCTGAGCTTTTAAGTAGAAAAGTTACTGTTCTTTGTTATTGTCACAGCTTCGAGTCCATCTTGGTGAGCGTATTCATCACCTCCCTGGTGAAACCCCAGAGGAATTGGCCATGAGAATTCAAAAGAGCCTTGAAAACTTGATTGTCCGTCATCAGAAACTCCCGGGTAATATATTAAGAGCCTTAATTGCTAGAGTATATGAAAATCCAAAACAAGATTGATGGCGTTTTATTGTAAGATGTTGATCATGTACAGAGAGAGATTTACATGTTGAGTTTAGGTTTGGTTTAATCATAATTCACATACTACAATATAATTTATTTGATCTCCAGAAAGAGTTTCTCACATATGTGGATCCATTGTTGTGTAGATATGTGTGACAAAGGAGAGATTTATTGTACTATACACAAGCAGATTCTAGAACTGTGCATAATTGGGAATGCCTTTTAACTTTATTTAACATATTTCATACACGGCTTTGTTATTTGTAGATATGTTTTGCTGTACCACATTAAGATGTATATATTGAAAAGACAAGAGATTTATAGTAATTTAAGTAAATATTGTGAAGCTATAGCAGCTAAGATATATTTTTTGATAAATAGGAAATAGACGACAACTTCGGTACTGTAAAACAAATTAGATATAAGAATGATGTGCATGGTGGTTTTCTGTAAAAATGTTTAGTGTGGGAGCATGGGATTTGTGTCAGTACAAACTCATCATTGACATCAGTCAACTTTCATGGTCTTCATGAATCCTAGACCTCTCATTACTGGTTTAAAAAAAAGATTATTTGTTGGCTGTCTAGTAGCATTGTGCGTGTTCCCCTTGGCTCCTCAGGCGAAAAACTGGTCTAGATTGAAATGTAGGTATTCTTTCATTATTGAAGCCTAATCCTCATTACTCATGCAAATAATTATTCCTGTTTGATCATCTTTGTCACATGTTTGTTCAGCAAGAATAGTGAAAAGCATAAACAAAAAAAAGTCTTCTTTTATTGTAAGTGCATGCCCAGGCTGTTCCTCTGTACTGGGCATCCCTGGAATCACTACCAAGAGTTTTGTATGTACTTTGACACAGACAAGTCACCTTGGAGGCAAGTAGTAAGGAAAACCTGATGATAATTATTTCTTCTGGATGTTGAGTCCCACATACACACACACATGACCTGGATTCAGCCCATTGAAGCCCACATTGAAGTATGACACATGATACCTGCTTCAATTGAAATTAGGCAGATTTATAGCTTTATCATTCTAGTCCTCTTCTTTGTTTTCATTTTGATATCCTTCTATGCATGGTTGGTCAGAAGTTATTGTCCTCTAAATAGTGGTAAGTATGATCATTCACCAATCTCAATTCCATGGAGCTTTAAGTCAGATTCTTTTTTCTTATAAGTTAATTCTGTATAGGGGTTTTCTTTGTTAGCTTGAGGCTCCCACCTAAATTTAATTTGGACTAATGTAAAAATGTTTTCGTTTGTGAGACAAAGGTCATGTTCAAAAAGTTTTTATTTTTTTTAATACAAAATTTTCATTTACATCAAATGGCCTGCTTCTCAGTGCTGCTATCTTTCATCAAAAAGTGAGACTCTGTCTCTTTGGACAGGACCCATGAATCATGTACACGATGCTAACAGCCACTCAACAGATGGTATTTGAAATCATGAATGAAATGTGTAGGACTCTTGAAGGCCATGAATGGGACCAATGCAGATGATAGGTTTGTACTGTAAAAAAAAAGTGATTTTGTTTTAAAAAATACATTTTTGTGAAATTAGTGCAGTTTTTATTCTGTAGGACAATTTTATTACTAGCTCCAGTCCTGATGTTCCTTTTTGACAAATTTGCTGATATAAAAATTTGAATGACATGTACCAAAACTGCCAAATTTTGACAAACTGTCAAAGACTATTAAGAGTTGTATTTTATATTAAGATATTCAGGAAAGCAATTTAAGACTACAAAAAATCAGCTGTCAAAATTTTGTTGTTTTGTGTTAGACAAAATCATAAATTATGTTGCATGCTGTTTGATATTTAGTTCTGTTGCCACCATGGCAACGGCATATATTGCACACATGATGAGTATTAGGAGTCCCTTTTTTATGTTTACCATGGACTCATCAAAACATTCAGTATTTGTAATGATGTTCCTTGGTAACTGCCTTTCGATGTTTAAAGCACCAAAGATAAGTAATGTACACCATTTGGTCAAATGTATTACAAAGATTTTTTTACATGAAACTCAAACTTTGATAAGCAAGGGCCAAAACACTGTTCTACGTAGCTCTTGATATTCTGGACCTGTCTTACTTCAAATAGACTATAACGTATAGAAGTTTTTTGAAAACTCACGATCTTTGTGGGAAATGGGCATTTCACACTTAAATGTTGCATCATTTTTAAATTCTTTTGTATGGCACTAATCTAGATGCCTGCTCATTGGTCAAAAGGCAATGATTTAACAATGAACATTGCAACTATGCAAGGATACCATTGGAACACAATGCTGTTTCCTGTCTGGAAGGCCTTTAGAACTGTGTGGAATCTTGAGCCAGCTTCATAGTAATTGATCAAGTATTCATTCAGTTCTTGCCATTTACATGTTCATGGTTGAATATGAATTTTGATTTTTTTTTTAAGATCAAAAAGACTATATGTATCACATTTATGTGGTTACCTCATATGAACCTGGTTGTTTAGTAATCAAGGACATTTCATGTATTGCTTTCCTTTTTATTTTTTGTACCAAGTGTGATTTCAATACAGTAAAAGCTTTTATGCATATCATTTGGTAGCATAAGAAAACGTGTTCATAAACAGTGTTGTATTTCAGGGAAGCTCATCACACTCTTTGACTTTTTCTTATTGTAAGTTTTGCTTTAAGCTTGGATATGTATAGTCATTCTTTTTTAATTATTGCCAATGTCCAACATTCACCAGTGATGTTAAAGGTATTTGGTACTCATGTCTTCAAAATGAAATCAACTGCTCAGCTGGTGATAAGGAAAAGTGGTTTTTAGTCCGAACCACATAAGTACTTAAAAAGATGTTCAATCTTCAGGAGTAAGGATGGACTCTTTAAACTCTTGAGGTGGACATGAAATGATGCAATAGCACTTCTTCTGTCTTTCAAGTGTTAGTTAAATGGTTATGGAGCATAGATAATGTGAAATGAACATCAGACAACGGCCTAGCTGGCAGGAGGATGCCTGCATTGGAAGTTCTTCCAGGAAGAAAGTATGGTTGAATGTGGATCATGTGAGGAAAAAAATGGCCACTAAAATGTAAAGACTAACATAAAAATGAGACTAAGGTTGTAAGTTTTAGGACAAAAGTTAGATGTTCCATCTATTGTGGATAGGTATCCTATGGGCTCTAAGACATATACAGAAGTATGTTTTGTACGTTCTTGTATTTTATTTATTTCATTCTCTCTCTTGTCTTTTTTCCCACAAGGGGTATTTTGTTTAAGTTTGCGCTGTAGGTTATTAGCCTTTTTCTTATTTGATATAAGTATTTGTCCACTTTTAGTAATAATAATAATAATAATAATAATAATAATAATAATAATAATAATAATAATAATAATAATAATAATAAATAATAATAATAATAATAACTATGCTTCTCAGATTTCATCAGACTCTCATACTTTTAACATTTCTTATTCATCTGTGTGGTGCAGAGATGTAAAAGTTTGGTTTATTCTGACTGTAGTAATATTTTTTATTGTTATAAACATCCTTATGAAGGGATAATGATTATCATACTAAAGGTTCTTTTTAGATTCCTGTCACACTCTATATTTGTTGCTTTCTGTTTGTTACTTTTCATTGATTCTTTTCTCACCTAGTTGTCAAACTCCACTAGCTGTACTTAAACTTTTACCTTGCTCCAATTTTCACGTCATTTGAGAAAGAATTCTTCTGCCAAGCCTTTTGAGATTCTAGATATGGAATTCAGTAGTATTGTTAAAGAATCCCTCTGGCAAGCCCCTTGCAGCTTCAGAAATCTTGTTAAACAAATCAGTAGTAATACAGTACAGTAATGATATCTCATAAACTGGGAAAGAGCTTCCAAATGGCTCTTAAGAGATGTTGCTCGTTAACTTTGTACCCTCCATCTCGCAAGGAATTATAGATGCCCTGACTTAGTTTCAGAGATAAGAGTTTTAATAGTCCACCAACCAAAAGCTGTTGAAAATACAGGACTTTTATCCTTTGGTCCTTAAATCACATCCAGGATACACAGCAGATAATTGATTTTGTTATGTGTAAAGTTACTCCTGTGCCAGCATGGAATTTTATTAAGAAGTCAGCCCATGCAACAGATTTCTTAAGTGTCACTGAGGATCAAATAACTTGTGTTACACGGCTGCACAGAGTTTCATCTTGAGCTTGAGCTCCAGTTTTAGACCATAATGAGAAAAGAATTGAAAACCACTGGAGCTTCTTGTCGTTGTATCAGAGCTCATGGGCATTTAAGAGTGTGTGATCAAAGAAAATAGTCAGATGCAGTAGGGACTTCAGCTTGTGGTACTGAGATGCTCCCAGAATACCTGAAAACTTTCATGTGTAGTGCATACTTTTTGTATTTGAATATCATTGGAGATGCAAAATTATGAAAGCCATTATCAAGAGGTTACCAGCACATTGAACACACCATAAGTCTTAATTGCATAGTCCCAAGAAGTACCCTATATGCAGAATGACTTTAAGATAGTCCTTAGTTTCATTGCAACATTTAAGGAAGGGTGTCATTAAAATGTAGAAAAAATGTGAAATTTTTGTTGCTGGAGGTATGAAAAGTAGTTTGAATACATAAGTGATTCAGTGTGATTGCCCGCTTGTTGATGCTTAGGATCACTGATTTTAAATCAGTGGTGTTTTATATTATTGCCGTAGGGTGTAATTCATAACTCACAAATGGTAAATACTGCATTCTTGTCAAAGGTGAGTTTTGTAAAATGCATTGGATACTCCAATTTTAGATGGCAGGATTTTTCAAGGTACATATCAAAATGGAATGGTAACTATGTAAAATTGTTGCAATCAGGATCTCTACAGGTCTCAACAATATATAGGCTAGATAAGTAAGTACAATGTGGAAGATGTGAGACAGTGAGCCTGTGACTATGTATAATTAGCTTCTTGAATAGCAATAAGTGATTTAAACAACTTCTTGACTTCTTCCAAAGAAAATTTCCATCTGTACCTTTATGGTTCACCAGCACCTGTGCTCACGAGTTTGTTCATTATTGCTCCTCGAGTAATATGGTTGGTAAAGTACTGATACTAATTTGAAGAGTGGGCATTCCAAAAATGGTTGTCCTAGGTGTAAAGAAAAACATCTGATTGCTGTAGGTGTGAGGTAACTTCTCATGCATAATATGTATGACTGACTAGGTATTGGCCTTTTTAAGGTTTTCCTTGTTGTCATTGTTGTATAGTTGTTTGCAATTATGATGCCCCTTGTATTAGTTTCAGCTTTGGACCTCAGTGCTTTACTAAACTTAGCACCAGTTCCAATATTGGCTAGCTTTATTTTTGCACTATTCTTAGAACCAAATTACTGTATTCTTCGTAGACTTTGTATGTGGCCTGATGCATATTAAATGATAATGATATAAAAAGCATCATAATGTTGTGGACTATACTTAGAGCAATCTTTTTTAGGAAATATTCAAATTGGAAGTACTACAGAATTACTCAAGACATATTAACAGTATGCCTTCTGTTTGTCATTTCATTCATGCCATTGGTTATTTTAAGTTGTGACAAGATTAAAATTTGCAGTTTTATTTTTATATGACTTTCGTGTATGCAGATTTTATCGATGGATGAGTGTGATACTGGTTTCTAAAAGAATAACCATATTTGAGACGTTAATGTAAATGTATTGTGTAAGAAAATGTTTGATCACTAAAAAAGACATGCTAATTTTGGAGGAAAATTTCCAGTTTAGGATTTTAAATAAGAAATTTATCTTGCCAATATTTTAGAGTTAATGTTGATTCAGTGAGCTTGACTGAGGTATTCATTATTATAATGTTGCCATAAAATGCTTTATATAAGGATGACAGATAGCCAAGGATGATCTGGAGGAGTCAAAGTGTTCTGTATCCTTAAATTTATATTTTACTATTTAGTTTTTAAAATATGTATGTTATACAGTGTAGCATAGATAAGTTATGGAGCCTCGCTGAGATGCTATCCTAGGTGCAGTTTTTGTGAGATTTTTTTTCCATTCAGTGGAATGGTTATTTGAATGTAGGAAAAGGGAGATTATGAACCGAAATACAGTGCTGAATACCAGAACATTTGAAATTCTGTTTAGAATTGTGCTTGCAGAAGGTATTAATTTTTTAGATAAATCATTTATGGATATTTAGCAGTCCAGGATCCTTCAAAGATGTGGCCTGAATGAAAGAATACAATACTTCTATTAAGCTTTTCTCAGATCAGAAAATGTGAATTATTCAGTTTGATAAAATGTTTGTTATGTAGTTTGCCATAGGGTACCTTGTATATAAGTTTGTTTATTGTTTTAAAGAAAGCTGCATGCATATATATGTTCAGTTTTGGTAGGTGCTTTTTTACATAGATCTTCAGGTAAACCCTATAGATATGTTTTGGTTAGGTTAAGTGTTCAAGTAATTTTCCAAGGATGCACTAAAGGCTTTTCAAGGATCGAGATCTTGTGCTAACGCAGATGTGCTGACACAGAGCCAACTTAATCCAATAACAAATAATGTTTTAAATCATGCAGTGTCATTGTAAGCTTCTGTATGTCTGATGAAGATAACATTAACTTGGCAATAAATCAGACGGTGCACTGAGTAATAGTCATAATCTTTGTATGACACTTTTTTAATATTAAGATGTTAATAAATAACATGGTTGTTGTTTCGTAGACTTGTGTAGACTTTTTCGTATACTTTAGGTTTACCAGGCCACACTACATAACTTCCATTTGTTGGAAAGGTAGTGGTGCAATAAGCCAGTTAAAATCATCCTCAAAAGTAGTTTTTAAGGCACCAATAATTATTTAATTGTTTAAAATGCTGCAAGCACTATAAAGAGTTTGTGTTATGCTCTCTCTATTTTTTTTTTAATCTTGTTGCATTCCAGGTTTATACATTCCAGTAGTACACCTTATTACATTAAATAAACATTTGCTGTTTTATAGATGTTCTTGCAAAATAAAAAAAAAGTTTTATATGTAGTTATTTAATTGTAATCGCACATTTGTTCTCACTTAGCTGCCCAACTTCTTTAACTTTACCTTGCTCCCGTTTTCACTTGCCACTTGAGGGCTCATTCTTTACATCAGTTACTCTCATGAAGGTAACTAATTGTTGGAGGAGATGCTATGCAAATTTTGTTGAGCCTAGCTCTTTCTAGTTTTAAAAAGCTGTTATCCAAGTGCAATAAAAACATTAGCTAATTGAAGAATGGCTGTGTTCTGTTATAATTATTTACAAATAAAATGTGATTTGCCATGCTCTTGTTTACTGGTAGAGCAAAGAATTAAGAGATATGATGCTTTAAGTAATATATAATTGAGATCATAGTTAGTAAAATCAGATGAGTACTATTGTAGATTCTTGGTTATTCTGAGTACTGAAAAATTCCCTGTGTACTCAGTCCATAAATTTTCATGATGCTTCAAGGCTCTCAGTTATTTTAGGCACTAGGAAACTCTTTGTACAGAAGCCAAAGCTCATCTGAGCATTGAAAGAAGGGTTTGTAAGTACAGAATTTCATTCATAATCACAAGATTTCTCTCTTCACGCCCTGCTGAGGAGGATTACTGCTAACAGCATTCATTCCATGCCATATTGTGGATGGTAGTAAGATATCATTGCAGCATTTTTTTCTGCCCAATACGTTTGCCTTTTTCCTTATATCTCATACTTAGCTTTCCAATAACTTTCTGGCTTTTTGTAGCTCCAAAGTTCTCTCTTCATCCCTCATCTTAAAAGAAATTCTGTAGACAAGCCATATGGTAGTCTTAAAAGTATGACTTAGTGGTCTCATTAAACTACAGCTCAACTCTTTATTATGATTGTGATCATTTCTTTTCTGGTTGTTGTCATTCAAAATCCTCTTTTACAAAACCTCAATGATAATGTTCTGACATTCATCATTTATATATCCTTATGGATGGCAAAAGTCAGGCTACAACATGGTATGCGGACTCTATGATAGTTCAACTTTGTGGTCTGGTTAATTAACCTTAATGATAATAAAAATGTAACTTAGCATGCTGTGCTAATGCTCATTTCCCATTACCCACACTTGCTTTATTCGTCTGGTATGTATTTTGATATCCGCTAAAGTTTATGAGCACCTGGTAGTTTTACTGAAGAACTTGGTGGCAGGATATCAAGAAACTTTAGGATTTTTTCCAAATATTGCTTAGACATTTGCAAAATTACAAATGGCTTGCATTTTGGCAGTGCTCTCTGTGGTGTATGAATGCTAATTCAATACCAAGTACTGTAAAGGTAAAATAAGCTATATAAGAGTAATATATATGTAAACACACTATTTATTATTTAATTTGTATTCCTTCTCCCCTCTCAGAGATTTCAGCTTCACACCACTTTTGAGTGAATTAATTTTTAAGCAGTGATTGGGTGGAAGTTGTACCAGTTGTGGAAGAAGGCAAATTTTAATAGTTATATTATTTTATGGCCCTTTGCATCCCACTGTGTTGGATGTGATGATGACTATGCTGTGGTCCACATTTTTCACTAGTGCTTCAATAAGAGGCCAGTGTGTCTCAAGTATAAGACTTAAGAGAAGGACAGATTATTCAGTCTGCTAGGTAGTGTTTGTGTTCAACTACTGTGAACAAATGAAATAGTATTCCACTGAAAATTAACAAATATGTACATGTTGAAAGTGTAGGTGAATTTATGGCAGTTTTAGGTAATGGATCAAAATCATTTGTGAAGCATATGTATGGTGTGATTGTGACCGACAACTTCTAATAAGATTTTAATAAATTATGGAAAACCTCTTTGATTAATTGTTTGCTGTTTGGTTCTCGTAAATGTTTTGTTATTCTTGTTATAATGTCTGATGGGTTTATGTGTGGAAGCAGTGATATGTAATTGTTATGATTCACTTGTATCTTTTTAATGAATATTATATTCACCTAGTCATCCCCCAAAGTGTGGTACTAACCATAGTGTGCTTTTGTATGGTGCACTGTAGGCATTCCTTCAGCCCCCAGCTGCATTGCTCTCTGTCTTTTATTATCCATGCCTTTTGGCCTCTTTTTATCTGGCTATCCAGCTTCTCAAACTTTTACTTTGCTCCCATTTTCACCATCTTATATAAGGTCAGACTAAGGAGTTTAAAAGTGTAACTGAGGCACTGCTGGGCATGGGAATTATTCTCTTGTGATGCAGAATTCCAACAGCTTTTTTGTGATAAATATCTTTTGTTGTACGCTGCTTAGAATTAGTGATCGCTGGATTTTCAGCATTTATTATTCTTAAGTGCCTTTTGTATTTATTTTTTACTCGGAACAAAACTATGATTTGCAGTATCTGTGCCATAATACAACCATTTATCTGCTTGCTCGTTTCGCATTTACTGGTACTTTATGCCGTCGGTATGCCCCAGGTCTTTTAGTTAGAATTGAAAAACGACATATCCGTTATAGTGTACTGTTGTAGAATTGAACATTACTAGAGGATGTACATTTGCTTAAAGAAATGGGGTACAGTATTTGACATGTGCAGAAAACAGATCAATTTACAATCCAGGGTTCAAAGATGACAAAGACCTGTGTGATCGATATGTATAAAGAAAATGTTTTGTAATCATTGAATATATTATGAAAATACAACTGTCTTGCAATATGAAGTGTTTTGATAATCCTCATATCTCTGGTTTTGTATGTGTGCTGTCTGTTCTTGAAGCACTTCAGTATAGCTCTTGTGGAATTGGTCATCTTTGGCAAATTAGTAATCTTACCTGTTTAAGAAATACCTTTTCCTTGCGGGAGCAAGCTTACAATGTGTTATGAGTGGCACACTGTAGAATTATTGAAGGATTTTTGCAGCATTATGTGGAACCAAAGCTGCATTGCTGTCTGCCTGTGGTCTCTTCCTCACCTAGCTGATCAACTTCTTGAACTTCCCTTGGTCCATTTTATGACAGTCTCGAAATGTGATTCAGTGATCTCTTTAAAATTGCGTCATATAACATCAGGTTAGTGTGTTGCATTTGATGTTTCTCATCTGTTAGCATAGGTGGCAGACAAAGTTTAAGGCAGCTAGAATCAGAAATAGAAGTAACTGAAGCTCCATAAATTTCAAGGTAATTAAATTAAACAATACAGTGGACCCTCACATATTTGTGGTTTCAGATTCGTGGCTTCACCTATTCGTGGATTTCTCTGTGGAACATGTACTGTATACACATTATTTGCAGAAAATTCTCCTATTTGCAGTATTTTTCGTAGAGAAATATTCACAAATATACAGTATTGTATTTCCATATCAATTTCGTGACTAAATGCATTTTTTGTGATAAAACTATTAAAATATTCAGGTGTAAGTATTTTTAGAGGTTCTTTTTGTATTTTGAACTATCAAAATAAGCAGTTATAAGCAGTTTTAGAGGGGTTTTTAGTATTCGCGGATTTGAGCTATTCGCAGGAGGCAGTGGTAAGCATCCTTCGCGAATATGGGGCATTGACCTACTTGTCATTGTTGATCATGTCATACATAAAACTAAATGTGATTTTTCTTTTTTATCACAGTTTAACCAAGATGGATGTCTAGCTCAGTTGGTGTGATGCGAGACGAAGAGAAAGAAGTTTAACATTCCACTGTGAACAGTATTAATACACTTTTCTTAGATGAAGGCAAGCCATCACGTTGAACTGAGGAAGCATAAAAGGTTAAGAAAGTTGTTTATTCTATTTTCAAAATGTAAAATGCAAAGTACATGTTCCATGATGGCCTGGAAGTGTTTGGGACATGCATTTGAGCAGGTACTGAGGGTGATGCTCAAACTATTAGATAAACTGGTCACGTTACCTCTTTTTGATTTGTCGCAGAGCCTCAGAATTACAATTCAACATTTCAGTAATTAACTGGTCTGAGAAATAAGATATCTGTAAAACTATGTTTCACTATCAGCAATTTGTTTACAAATACAAGAACTTAATGGACAAAAGACTTCAACACTGCTTAAAGATGTTGGTGTGAGACAAGATCCCATGTATCTCAACTAAGCATTCCCTGTACTATACAGCATCCTTAATACGTGTCCTCTGCTTGCAAGCCTCTCAGCAAGGTAGAAAGTGGCTAGGCTGGGTAATTTTGATGTAGTGATGATGCAGACAATGAGCATAAAAAGAACAAAACATCTTTAATTCAGCCAAAGGAGCCAGGCTTGATTTATGCCACTAAGAGGGTGCACTAGATAAATTTTCTCTATGAAGTGACGACGGTCCTGGAGAATGCAAGAGATGAGGACGCCAGAGGTAAGAGAATGGTTGGAATGGTAAGACATAATCTGGAACTGGCTCTGCTCAGCAAGAACTGCCCGATGAAAAAAAAATTGAAAAGCAAACCATACTAGATGCTGTTGGAGGACCTCAAAGGGATCAAGACTTGGCTTTGAGTTCACTGGCTCTAAGACATTTTTTTTACTATGGTGGTGACAGGGTCGACGAAGACAGTGTCAATGCTTGTGGGAGGAGAAGAAAGGAGATCGCGTGTTGTTAGAGGCATGCAGCCTAGGGGAACTTCATGTGTCCTCATCATAGAATACTTATAATAGTATTAAAGAATTACTATACAATGAACTCAGACATGAATATAGAAACCTCATTGACCAACAGCAATTATAGAGTGGATTTCAGGTAAGAGTAGACATACCGTGCCTCCAAAGTAAGGATAGGCCATCGAGTCCTAGCAAAGCTCCTCTTCCTCCTCCTCCTCCAGCACCACAGCTTGGGATTCGAAAAACAGTATTGCTGCAGAATCCACATCTGCTCTTGCCCATGGAATAGTGCTATTCAAGCTTTGACCAAAGTTTGTTGGGCCACCACTGTACATCACAGCATTTATGTAGTACACCCCAGATCTCTTTAATAAAGGTAAGAATGGTTTGAATATTAAATTTATCTTGCATATTCTATATGTAAGTGTGAATGGTTAATTTCTGGGAGAAAAGCTTTTTTCAGTACTCAGCTAATTGGTAAAGCTCTAAACTGAATGTTTGTTAGGATGGGAACATGGTTTAGTATGTATTTGAAAGGTATTTTATGATGATTTAATTTATCAATATTTAGGCCATGGGTCTAAATGATTGTTATATATCAAGTAGATATCTTAAAGTGACTGTAAATGGTAGGTTATTTTAGGTTCGTTGCCATGAAAGAGTTACACTTCACTCGGTGCATTGTAGGCATTACTTAAGGTTCTTTGCAGCGTCCCTTCGGCCCCTTGCAGCAGCCTCTTTCATTCCTTATGCTATACGTCCGTTCATATTCTCTTCCTGCTATCTTTCTTTCCACCCTTCCCTAACAATTGTTTCATAGTGCAACTGCGAGGTTTTCCTCCTGTTACACCTTCAAACCCTTTTACTACAGTTTTCCTTTGGCCTAAATTCCATATTCTAACTACAGTAACTGCTGAGAAAAATGAGGTTCTTGTTCTTTCTTAATAAATTTTGTATTGGGTTCTGCAATACACGTAGGAAGAATAATGTTATAATTCTAGCTAAGACTGTTTACAGAAAATACTGATCGTTTAAATGCTACAAGCTTCATCAGCAATTTCCTACCTATATTTGAAAATACTTATTCTCTCTCTCTCTCTCTCTCTCTCTCTCTCTCTCTCTCTCTCTCTCTCTCTCTCTCTCTCTCTCTCTCTCTTAGTGTTACTAGATAAGGCAGTTTCTTAAAAATACATTATCTGCCTCTCAGTTGCATATTGATCTGTTAATTGGTCATTTGTAATGTTGCAATTACTTGCAAAGGCAAAAAAGAAAGGGTCTTAAATCGGGGACAATTAATGGAGGGTTCTCACGTGACGTCAGAGAGGCGGGTTTCGTAAATCAAGAGTGCTAATTTGGTTGTCTCATAATGTTGGCTTCTTTGCGTCTACCCTGCAGCTATATTCGATGTTAAAAAAATTGCATAAAAAACTTAAGTGCTTTGTCGTGTGGTAAAAAGGAAAGGGTTTGTGTTCCACACATGAGTGATTCAATCTTAGAATTAACTTAATACGTTGGCAGTCCTAAAGAGACAACCAGCAATGGCTACAAAAGCTGGTGTAGCTTCTTCGGCCTAAGTAATTGTTCATAAGTTGTAAAGAAATGTTTTGTTTTCTTTCTTCTTTCACTGACTGAGGCAACGGGAGACGTTAAATGTCTTTTAATGTGTAGTTACGCTGTACCATTAGCGAACGGAATTACGGGATAGCCATCTATAATTCAGTAATTCCCGACAAAAGGCTGATCATCCAGAGGTCGGCAGGTTTTAGATTACAGATCTAACCCAAGCCAAAATGAGACCCGCGCTTTCCTTAGATGCGATGCTCAGGGCCCGATGATATACAGCTCTTGCGGCTTCGCTAAAGACGATTAGCGACCATTACTTTCGCACAGTCTAGTTTACAGAGCGAAATCTAATTAAAAATTGCTTGTAAATTGCTCGCCAAAACAATATGATTAGCGAATATCTTCGGTGAGTTCACAAGAATCATTACAACATACGCGCACCTTCATCATCTCTCTAGTCCAAGTCAGCGTCCGCGGCAGTTCTTTTGGGGGCGGTTAGGGGTTAAAAAGCGTAGATGGGAAGCGCATAATATGCAGCTACTCTCTACTTAATGTGATATCATTAAGTAATCGTCTGGGATGAAAACGAACCCGCCATATCAAGCAACTAGCATTATTCAAAGTAATACTCATTACTGGGTAACAATTTTCGTAATACGACAAACAGGGAGACTTTGTAAATGCCATCTGGGGACTAACTGATAAACTACTGGCTGTGAGATGTTGCATATGGATATTCAATGATAATAGGGTGAGATGAATATTGCTTATCGGTTAAATTTGTTAATCTAACACATTTCACCTGGGACTCGTGATGTATTTTCAAAGACGGATAATTATTATGTGCACTTTATCCACACACACACACACAACACACACACACACACACACACACACACACACACACACACACAACCAAAGTGTTCTGTATGTGAGACGCCAGGGGGCCTTGGTGGTCCCTGTGTATGTTGCTGATTGAACTAGTCAGATAATTCTTGAATTACGATGCCTATAATAGTCTTGCCGTAAGCATTCGGTATATCGGAAATTGCAGGGCATTTCCTCCTCGATATATTTTGGAGGTAACTGATCGCCAAGTAATTACAGAAATCCAAGTAGCCACATTTTCACTCATTTCTTATATAAACAGTATAAATAATTCGTATTAGAATGCTTTAACTTTCGAAAAGCATTGGGCTTATATGTCTCATTATACCTTATCTAGTTTTCTTTCATGGAATGGATGAGTTGGGGGAGGGAAAGAGGCCATTGGCGTTACGTCGTTATATACTTAAATCCAGTTTGGTAAGGACAATAATAAAGTTCGGTTATGACGTCATTGACCGTAGATGACGTCAATTAATGCATTGTAGCGTTATTGTTTATTCTCATTCTAGGTAAGGTCAAGTATAAACGATTATGACATAATCGTTCACCCACTGTTTATTCAAGGTCGGTCAAGTTTCACAATGGCGCCATCGCTAATCCTCCTGTTAAACTAAGCATTAAGCACAAATGTGTTAACCATGACATCATCGTTCACCCACCATCTCGATAATGTCATCAAAGTTTGGTCGCCATTTCGGTGATCATTTTCCGGTTTATTTTTAAATGAAACAAATAATTTTTCGGTTTATTTTCAAATGAAACAAATACAGATACATAGGTGAATCCACAATGGCGCAAGTCACATCGCAGCCACCAATGGGTTATCGATGTGCGCTCACTGAACAATCTCTCCTTTTGCGAAGTACAGACGTGGAAGACATAAAAATCACATCCTTAATAATATCGTTAAATTGTCTTTTGTGTTGTAAACATATATGATATGAGAATTACTACTGAACGGATAATTATACGAGAAGGAGACTCAACAAAACCGTAAGCCTTTGACGGCAGCTTTATTTTTTATGGAATATCTATGATCGAGAACTGGAAAGGATCAGTCGAACTTCGAAGTGAAATGAGTCGAGAATTGCTTAAACCGAGTGTTACAGATACTGTTATCTTCGTCAGTGCGTTACTATAGTGTTACGGAACCTGCTGTAATGTCGTGTTTATATTTACAAGTGGGTGTAAGTGTTGTAAATTTTACGTTATTGTGTATTGGTGTAGCGAATTTGAATACCAGTAACCCTGACCAGCAGAATATGGCTGTCTATTGGTATAGACGCAATGATTTTTTAAAATAAACTTAGGTAGAATAGGTAATATTGCGCATGATTTTCAAATCAATAGCCTAAGTAGGCCTAGGTAGAATAGGTAACAGTACGTATGATTTTAAAATCAGTAAGTGGATCTAGGTAGAGTAGGTATACCGTAATAGTGCTTATAGGCCTTCTAAAACTTTGTTGTCAGTTACCAGTTAAGAGGATTATTAGGAAAAATGAGTTTTATGGGTGACATGAAATTAAGGAAAGCAATGAAAATTATTATAGTAGTATTTAAAAGTGCAACAAGTTTTCAGGAATCTTTGTTAAACGAAAGTTAACGTTAGAAAGATCATAATATCACTAGGCCTATTCGCTTCACCTCTAATGCTCATCGTGATTTAGACATTCCAAGTGAGTTCTTTAAGTGCGAAAAACAACTTTGCTGTAAAGAATAAGACTACTGACCAGACCTAAATAGGTGTAAGCAGGGTCATAGACTACCATAAGAAGGTCATAGCAGAAGAACGCTGTTTTATTTATTTATTTTTTTGAATAAAGAATGATATTACTGCTCGCTTAACATACAGTCAGACTCCTAACCTAACCTACTAACTTGTCGGAATGGCCTTGGCAATATCAAGACTAAATGAAGCTCTCTGAAGCTTATCTCTTGGAAATGTTTTTGAACACAACTCGGGCCATACATTTTCATCATAGGTGGATGCTTTATACCCGACTCTGTTT
>JANJGK010000032.1:10656778-10679278 GCA_039081455.1 Macrobrachium rosenbergii
GGCTTGAGAGGTGGAATTTCAGAGACCCCTTGCGTCCCAAGGCGTTTCCGTCGATGATGATGATGATTATAAGTCAATGATAATTCGTTTGTTATAAATTGCAGGTCAGAGCTAGAAATTATTTGTACGACAAGTAAACCATTTTTCTTTACGTAGTCCCTTTATATTGCAGTACTTTTGTATTATTATTATTATTATTATTATTATTATTATTATTATTATTATTATTATTATTATTATTATTATTGTGGTTGTTGTTGGACAAAAAGTTTGGTAGGGGGTCAGAAGACCAATGTTAAAATTCGGGAAAGTCCTCTTGTAAAAGAGCTGATGTCGGTTACTTGTACTATAATTTTGACTTTTTATTATTTTATATTATCCTTTCAGTGAAGAGGCATAATTATCATTAGGACAACGTATAGTTATGATGGTTTACGCCGCATGTACTTGCCTTTAAATGATGGTATTATTATTATTATTATTATTATTGTTATTATTATTATTATTATTATTATTATTATTATTATTATTATTATTATATTTAAAAGGATTAGCTTATATTATTGGGAAAAGGATTCAACATTGAAGTGTTTGTAAGAAAATATACAAATTATTATTATTATTATTATTATTATTATTATTATTATTATTATTATTATTATTACGAGCTTGTTGGCGTGCGCTACTCGCGCTGGAACTCGGCGCTGCCCCTACCTACCAGGCCCCCACTCGGAGCGGACAAACAGGTTTGCAGGAGGAGGAGGGTGGATGTCTCCCCTACACTCCTGGTCCCCTACCTACCCCGTCTCCACCCGGGGTGGACAAACCGGTTTGCAGAGGTGAGTGAGTGGCTGTGTCATGTCTCCCTTACTGTCACCCCGGGGGAGGACAGATAAGAAAAATCAACTCGGATTTTATTATTATTATTATTATTATTATTATTATTATTATTATTATTATTATTATTATTATATTCATTCAGTAGGACTTACAATGCATGTGGTCACTGTCTTTTCATCGCTCGTCGACACAACCCGCAGATTAGAGCTTCGAATTCAGTTAACAGGAATCCCCCTGCCGAAAACTACACACGCCCTCCTCCAGGTCAAGGGGCGAGTGTTCGCCGATACGCAGCGCGCATGCTCAAGCACGTACTTGGCCCGAGGCTGAATGTAATGGTCTTTGTTTAAAAGCTGTCATATTGCATTCCGGCCACACCAGACGCGTCATGTTCGCCTGTGCTTAGCTGATGATCTTTGAGGGGGAACCTCGCTAGGCTGGGTGTGTGTGTGTTTTTTTTTTTTTTCTTGCCTTTGTCCGCTCGGTAATGATTTTGCAAGTTGCGTGGTTCTTTGTTTATGTCTCGAATCGACTTTTGGTTCTTGCGCGATAGTTTTTTTCTTATTATGAGTGCCTGGGTCTATAAAGTGTTTATGAATTAGTATGCACAGTGTGTATTTAATTATTTATTTATTGTGCTGGTAGGTTGTGGTGATTACGAATGTTACGGCAGGTTATCAAAATCTCAAAAGAATATTATAGGATTCTGATTATTGGTCAAGGGGAAATTGCCTCTATAAGAGTTTACCGATACGCAAATCTGTCCGTAGTGTCTGGAGACGTCTTTATATTCAGTCTTCTAGGCTCCAAACCTGGATTTAAAAAAGGATGGTTGAGTGTACGACTGACGGCCCTGCCTTATGAAAATGAAATGTGTGACTTGTAACAGCCATTATTAGTCCGGTTAACTGGCAGTTGGTGATTTTGAAACCCAAATGTCAACAGAGTAAGAGAATACAGAGCCCAGTGGGAAGTTCAGGATGATGTCCATATCTCGCACAGGTCAGAACAGAACGCGGAACAAAGAATTGGGTGGCCTGTCCCTGAAGGGAGCGAAAGACCCACCCTGGGAAGAAGGGAAGTCTATAGAATTCTGGGGAAGTGGAATTGGGAAGAGTTCCAAATCATTGGTTTGTAGAAACATGGTTGTGGAACTTGGGTTATGTGGTAGCCCTCCATCCATGCAATGAAGGTCCCTAATGTTTGCTAATTGTACCAATTGAGAGGCATTTGAGCCTTCCATTATATCAAATATAGGTCCATAAATCTCGGAAAATAGTCAACTTCTGATCTGAGAGTTTAGTGAGAGTCTAAGCCTTGCTTCCAAATAGTTATTATTCTTGTAATGCTGTTACAGACTTTGCAGTCGGTACATCTGGGTATTCTTCTCATTTAATTGGAAACACCGTGTTTGTCCCATTTTACCTTGTTTGTGGATAGCGACTTTCTTCTTTAATATTTAAAGTCTTTTTTCTCCCATATTTCCAAAATTCTCTTTTAAAATTTCTTGCTTTTTTTTCTTTGTTTCTCGATACCTTCACTATCATTTGTTTTTATTGCTTTAATTGCAGCCCCACTCTTGACTGCGTCTCCCAAAATTTAAATGGATGGCAAAAGGATTCAGTTGCTCAGTATAGACGGTCCTGGCTGTGACATCATCAAGTGTAAAAGCCAAGATTTTGACGTCACCATCTCTTAACCGGACACCATCTTGTACTTAGCCCGTGCATCCTTTTGCGTCTGTGAACAAATTTATCATTTATGTCTGTTCTTTTAAAAAGTCTTCTAATTTCATTTGTCACTAACGCAGACAACGCAGTTGAAGGGTTATGTGTTTACACACGTGTTCCGGAGAGAGAGAGAGAGAGAGAGAGAGAGTGTGTGTGTGTGTGTGTGTGTGTGTGTGTGTGTGTGTGTGTGTGTGTGTGTGTGTGTGTACATAATAGTTGGGTATCTTAAGAACGGTTGGACGGGTCTTGATGGTCCTGTCGAATTGGTTGATTTTTGGGAGATGTGCACATAGTTGACTACTTGTTGCTAAAAGAAGTATCTCACCATTATCATAATAAATAAGGATGTCTGTCTTTCCAAGCGCCTCTGAACAGGATACATTTTTGTAGTGACATTTTCTTAGGAATAAATTTTGATGACAAGCACAGAGTTTGACTTTGAAATGTCAAGGGGTCAGTGTTCATAAGTATCGGTTACCTACCTGTGTATGCGTAGAACTAAAGGCAGGGGAAGGACCTACTTCGAAATGTAAATATTGCATAGCACTCGTGTTGGCCGATATATTAGTGTCATATTTTATACTTTGTTTACGGTGAGGGGCGTTGTAAGTCTCGTTTATTTATGCATTTTTTTTTTTTTTATCGACTTCGGAAAGTTGTAAATGCCGCTAGTAAGTATGCTGGATACCCCCATGTTATCCATAATGTTGGCAAATTATGTTCCAATTTAAAGATCTTAAAACTAAGGGTAGGTGAAAGTGTTATTTTCATGGGAAAAGGACCCGTTAAAAATTAGGTGCATAACATTTCGAAAAGCAGTTTCATAATAATCATGGCTATGAAAAAACCATAATCCAAATAGCACGAAGAGTTTTATTGCATACAATTCTGGCAAAAGATTTATGAGGAATTTTTTTTTAGATCACATCTCTGTTGCTAAGACAATTACATTTTTTAAAATTTATCTTACGGGCTGTGCATAGAAGCAAGACTCGCACAGATATAAAGCAGGGTTAATATTGTAACAGCAGCTGATTTCTTTATATGTTTTCATTCTCTTGCCGAATGTTATCAACACTCCTTACGGAACTCCTTTGGCGTTCCGTGTTGTTACAAGGATTAAAAAAAAAAGATGAAACCGCAATTAGCTTTTTCTGCCGTATTAGTAGAAGTAACTTTAATACTAAATAATTTTTATTATTATCTTGAGTAGCAATAGTAGAGTGAAATACTTAGACACAATAAAAGATTTCGAGTAAAAGATGGTTGCCTGTGGTGTTTGAGAAGAGAGCTTGAGCGCACACCATGAGGGGTATTACTGCTAGATGGAGCCAGAGTAGTAGCAGTAGCAGTAGTAGCAGCAGCAGCAGTATTAGTAGTAGTATTAGTTGTAGTATCATCTCAGGAAAAATCCATTCGCTTAACAACAAATATTTGCATACTTTTTTTTATTATTAATAATGAGAGATTATATTAAATACTACGTTGCTTATTTATGGATAAATATAAAACGACGGAACTGCCAGTCATCAGAAATTCAACTCCTTTCCTTGCTATATTTGTCTATGTCCACGCGGCGTCGACTACAACGGTGCTGTGACGTCAGTCATGTCAAATCTATCAATTAGTTATTTCATCAAGCAGTTGCTTCAGGAGATTTATACACAATCAACTCTGAATTTAAAATGTCCTTTTGAGAATCTCAATCATGACTATTAATATGCTCATGTTCATGGCTAATTTTCGAAGGTATTATTATTATTATTATTATTATTATTATTATTATTATTATTATTATTATTATTGAAGTTAAGAGAGAAAAAGAGAAAGGGGAATCATAGAAAATAACGTGGAAATTGCACGCAAAGAAAAGTTTTAATATTAATGATTCTCTTGTGTGTATATATACCGTATATATATATATATATATATATATATATATATATATATATATATATATATATATATATATATATATGTATGTATATTATATATATATATATGTATATGTGTGTGTGTGTATACCCACATTGGCATTATATATATATTAATGGAGAGAGAGAGAGAGAGAGAGAGGACGCGCCGTAACCCAGTTTGAAATCACTGGAGCAACTCAGACTAACATGGTTGTAATTAACGATTTTAATGGCAATCACGCATAACGTCATTGCGAGAGGATTACTGTCATCTGGATTTGAATCGTCTGGCGTCATGCCATCTGGCTTCGCGGATAGCCAGAATTTGGTCCACGTACGCTGGAACGGTTATTTATAAGCCGGCGACCGTGTTATTATTGTTATTATTATTATTATTATTATTATTATTATTATTATTATTATTATTATTATTATTTTAGTGTTAATATATTATTATTATTATTATTATTATTATTATTATTATTATTATTATTATTATTATTATTATTATTATTATTATTATTATTATTATTATCATCTTAAGACTGACAGTTATCTGCTATCAGATTCTCTCTAACTGCAGACTCCCCTTGAAAGTGATCTTAAGAAGTTGCAGGTGATGAACTTCTTAATAAGTTATGGTATGTGACTCTCTCTCTCTCTCTCTCTCTCTCTCTCTCTCTCTCTCTCTCTCTCTCTCTCTCTCTCTCTCTCTCTCTCTCTCTCTCTAATTGCCTTTAATGAGAGAGTGAGGACAAAGAGAGAGGAGAGAGGTATGACAAGGACCTGGGAACCCAAGCGGAACAAATCACTAATAAAGCCGGGGATATTTGTTTGGCTTCCCACAGCCTCTCGTGCGGAAATTAATTGGTAGCTTCATATATATATATATATATATATATATATATATATATATATATATATATATATATATATATATATATATACACATATATATACATGACTTTTTATCACATCACCGTGATTCATATACAAGCATTAAGCTACAAACGTCCTTTAATATCCAATTCGCTCTACCTCGGAAATAATATATTTTCATATATGTTCCGAAGGGGAATTTTTTAGTTGATAATAAGTTCGTCGTATATGAAAATATATTATTTCCGAGCTAGAGCGAATTGGATATTAAAGGACGTTTGTAGCTTAATGCATATATATATATATATATATATATATATATATATATATATATATATATATATATATATATACACAAATATATATATATATATTTTTGTATAGATATTATATATATTAAAAATATATGAATGTTTATGTAATTGACAGTTATATTGAAGGTCTTAGCTTAATCTTCTGTATGATTGCAATTAAATTAAGATATAAATACGCACACACACATATATATATACATATATTATATTTTCATTTTTATCTGTTAGCTCTCTCCTTCCTACACTATATAATGTGGGGGAAGAATGGAAACGATTGAATTCTTACAAGTATTTGGTAGTAAATGTGATGATGATAGGAAGAGAGAAAGGATGATTCACAGAATAGGTGAATCAAGAAAGGTAACAGGTTGCATGCAAGAGATGTGCATCTTACCCATTAAAGGATAATTTAGAACGTATGAAGGGATTGTATAGACAAGTCTCCTTTATGGTACAGAAGTGTAGGTGTTCATTGGAAATATATCTCTTAGAAAGATGCAGATTTGAACTATTTGTTCTACCTCTCAAGTTAATTTTGTACTTATCTTCGTAAAATCGTTTGTGCAATTGTTTTTTCCCGTAGGGGAGTGGTACCCGTCAGTGTACCTCATGCGGTGCACTTTAGGCATTGCCTATGGTTCTTTGCAGCGTGCCTTCGGCTCCTAGCTGCAACCCCTCTCGTTCCTTTTATTGTATCCCATTTCATATTCTCCTTCCATCTTACTTTCCACCCTCTCCTAACAGTTGATTCATAGTGCAACTGCGGGGTTTTCCTCCCGTTACACCTTTCAAACCTTTTACTGTCAATTTCCATTTCAGCGTTGAATGACCTCGTAGGTCCCAGTGCTTGTCCTTTGGCCTAAATTCTGTATTCAATTCAGTTCAGTTCAATTGTTTCTGGGCTTCTGCCGGGACAGATTTGGAACCACTTGTGTTTCTTCAGCACGTCCGCGTATGCGTTATTTTTTCCTTCATGGGGAGACCTTTTTTAGTCTCTGACTGAAAATAGTCTTTCATAGATCAGCTGCCTTCCTTGGATATCTGATGTAGACGCTTATTGCAAACTTTAAGCGTTTCTCCCCCGTAGGCGGGTAGTGCCGTCAGTGCACCTCACGTGATGCACTGTAGGCATTACTGAAGGGTCTTTTCAGCGTCCCTACGGCCCGTAGCTGCAACCTCTCTCATTTCTTGTACTGTACCTCCGTTCGCATTATCTCTCATCCATCCGACTTTCAACCCTCTCTGAAAATTGTTTCCCAGTGCAACTGCGAGGTTTTCCTCTTGTTACTACTTTCAAACCTTCTTACTGTCAATTTCCCTCATAGGTCCTAGCGCTTGGGCTTTGGCCTAAATTCTATATTCTATTCTAAGCATTCCGCCATTTTCTGATAACCCTGTCATCTGGCATCTCAACTCAGGAATGACATGGGTGGCCTTTTTTTTTTTTTAATCTCTTGAAGAGGTTAATTGTTTCCTTCATGGCCTTCGTCTGTTGACACCCCCAATACCGAGACTTGAAAGAGCTGTCATTGGTAAAACAAATTGTAAGCTCAATTTTACGCTCAATTGAGCCGGGAGTTTTTAGAAGGCTGTCGGCCGATCTCACGTACGGTAGGTCTACTACGTGCAAGTATCTCTGGCAGCTGACAGGCTTCACTCACTCAAGTTCTTGTCATGGGTTGTCAAAAAATGATTGACTGAGTGAATTCTGCTTTCCTCCCGTATTAGATAATACCGTACGTTAGGATTAATACGGAATCTTCTTCAGCCAAGACTGATCTCACGTAGCTGAATTGTACGTGCAGACATTGTTGGAAGCTGACTCACTCCGCGCTCTTGTTCTTTCTCTCATTTTCCACGTGTTGCCGAATAAGGAAGAACTGACAATTAATCTGCATTGCTGAGGTATAACGTCTGTTGGGATTAAAGTCGGCGGCCTTAGTCACGTAGAGAGTTTTTGTCAGCGAGATGACCATTACTGTTGAAACGTGATTACATGATTTTTTTTTTCCCCCGGACGGAACGCTCCAATGAGTGTGGTATTTAAAGGTCAAATTATATTTGCGAAATCTTGGTCATTTCATTTTCTGGCTTTATTTGGGATTTTATAAAATTCGGCGGATACCAATTGACGATCTTGTTCTTACACAGTACGGAGAGCATCAAGGATCCAGAGTCCCCTTCAGAGACCTGTCAAGGCTCACAAGGATAGAGAGGTTCCTGAGTTGCAATTCAAGGCGCTCGTGATGGCATGAGGCTGGCGTATTATTATTATTATTATTATTATTATTATTATTATTATTATTATTATTATTATTATTATTATTTTACCAGACCACTGAACTGATTGTCAGCTCTCACAGGGCTGGTCCGAAGGATTTGTTTTTATTTATATATATCTTTTTTTTATATTTTGCCAATTACAGTTTTTCAAAAAACTTTATAATTGGATTAATTACAAATTTGGAAGTAGCTGACAAAATATCACTGATCGATTTATTTCCAAAACCTGATGTTCGCTGCTGATTATACTTCGGACACTCACACAATAAATGTTTAATTATTATCATTATTAAACTAAACCAAACAACTGCCATCTGTTTTATTCCACTCAGTTATGCGCATTCATTTTTTTAATGAATAGTAAGGTTTCCTAATAGAAGTATGCAAAGTGATGATACCTTTTGCCGAATTTCGGGAAAGTACGGAACGTCCCTTGTGTCGGGGCTTGAATTTTCGGTTCTCTCTCTTATATTACTGTAATTTTTCACGGTATGGATATAATAATAATAATAATAATAATAATATTAATAATTGTATGATTCTTTATTTGCAGCTTGTGAAGTTGTTTATTAAATTTCAGCTTTAAAACGAATTTTTCAGTAAACATGTAATTGTGGTAGGGTTAATGGAGTTAGGCATTATCATTTTAATATTTCTGTCATAATTGTTGTTATAATTCGTTTACTCATATTTGGATTTGGTCAGTTTTTGGATGGGTAACCCATAATAAATGTCAAGCAAGAACACATCCGTTTCACCGCTGTTCTTTCGACCTGTGAAGCCAAGCAATATTAGGTCTGGGTAGTATTTGAATTGCCAGACGCCTTATACCCAGTACTGAAATTTAGCGGCAGAGGGTCACATTGAGACCTTAAAAGAATGAATTAGTAGTAGTGTGGCCTCATAACGTATACGTAGGATCAGCTGATATCTGTGCCCTTAAATGTTTCATTAATCTCTCTCTCCCTTTTTTTTTGTCTGTGATCTCTTTTGAATCCCTCGCATGCTGTAGGAGATGGAGCGTTGGAGCGCATTTTCAAGACTCATGTAATAAAGGCTGGTTTTAAGAGGTTTTTAACCTTCCATTGGTAGGGGTACCTTTTTCTGTTTTCAAGAATTAGGTGGAACGAAACTAAAGACGTCGTTGAGTATTAGTGGAACTTAGGCTGTTTTTCATATTTTGATTTTCTGCTGTTTTTCATATTTTAATTTTCTGAGATTTTTTTTATAATACCTATCGGATTTTTTATGATATTTTGTGAAGATTTTTTATTACTACAAGGGATATATATACCATCTACGTGCCTTTGCCAATGATTAATTTTTATTCTCTGTCAATTGTTGTGCAAATTTTTTTCCCAGGCATTATAGCTTTCTAGCTTTAAGGCGGGTTAAACCAGTCCTTGCGACGTCCTCCTCCTTTGATTGATTGTTAAATTGTACCTGGCCCAGGTCAGCGCATTAGGCTGCCCGCCCCTATCGGCCTCTAAAGTAAAAAAAGAAAAAGTGATAAATATTGCAGTCATTTTCCCAAGGCAAAGCTTCTTGGTGGCGGTCCCACGTTCCACGTCTTGTCGTCCTACTACGTTGTTTACCTAACCTCAGTGCAGTTTACTCTTGGCCATAGTCACGAATAGAGATGCCTGTATACAATATCTTTTGGAGAGTCTTGATCGGAGTCGCAAACGAGATTTATAAAGAGGGAGGAATTGCAAATAGAAAGGGGATCTTTCTCTGTAAGCAAGACGCCTTGAAATGTAGTTGAAAGCACGTTGCACAAATATAATATTCAATTCGTCAACCCTAGGGAGATTTCGTTTTTAATAAATGGCTTCATCTGGTCGCATTGCAAGTTTGGAGCTCATGACTTGCATATATCTCCTCTTGGTGGAGGGAGGGGTGAAATTCTCCCTCTCGTCTCGATAACTTCGTAAGCATGGAAGGGAGGTTGGGGCCGTCAGTGCACCTTCTAGCTTTTTTCTTCAGTATTGCTGTCCACCACCTCTAACTGTAACAAATATACAGCTGTGGGGTTTTCTGAAAGTACCCTAGTGCTTGGCTTGACAGCCTGAACTTCATCAATCAGTCAGTATACGTGTTTAGGCAGCTATGTGCTTGATTGTTAGTCGACTATTTTGAGTTGCTGCCAAGTTTCGAAACTTAAAAAATAATCGACGTGAGTAATCATTGTTCCATCAAAATGTTTATCATTGAATCACTCAATTGAATATTTCTGTTCATGGTGTGTGTGCAACTTCGTCGCCTTTCCAGGAGTGGATTTTACTGTCCGTCTCTCAAACCATCTAACTAAACTAAGGCCTTTGGCGCACACGCTTAGTCAGAGAGCGGTAGTTGCCAATGGCTAATCAGGTCCCTTTTAGGCGGAACCACCTCCTTCAGGGGCAAAATAAATCAGGACAGCTAAAGAGTAGAGTCAGTGTAGCTTCTGCCGGAGTAGGTTTGGAATCCTCTTATGTTCATCTAATGCGTCCACAACTGCGGCTTTTCTTGCCGGTAGATCCCTAAGCCTCTGATTAAGTTGGAGTGAATAGTCGTCCACAAGGCAGAGGCGCTGCTCCCCACAGGGTTTTGATACAGTTTATGCTGATATCCAAGAACATATACTACGAGCTTGTTGGCACGCGTGCTACGCATAGTGGAACCTGGAGCTGCTGTCTCCCCTACCCTCCCGATCCCCTACCTACCCCGCCCCCACCCTGGGCGGACAAACAGGCTTGCAGGAGGAGGGTAGATGTCTCCCCTACCCTCTCGTTCCTCTGCCTACCCCTCCCCCACCCGAGGCGGACAAACCGGTTCGCAGCGGGTGGGTGGGTGTGTCATGTCTCCCCTACTGTCACCTGGGGGAGGACAAACAAAATCCACTGGGATTTTATTATTACAGAATATTATTATAGTCGACGACATAATTCACACCCAGCGCGAGAAAATCTGTTCATCAGATGTTTATCAGCAAAGGTGTACAATTTGCTGCCAGTTTAGTTAATCCAAAGGAAAGGCAGCTTCCTTTTAGAATCGAGTAACATTAACTATCGCTTCTGCAAAGATCAAAGTCTGTGTCCAAGTCAATTTTACTTTTTTTTCCGGTGAACTGATATTCGAAGGCAATCTAGTGTGACTGCACGCTGAGTAAATCAGTTACCACCTTATTGTCGTGTTAAGAAGCTACTAGCACTGAATCACTTCATTGCAATACCCTGATTTATTTTTAATTTCTTCGTAAAAGAGAATTTTCTTACGTCTGTACGTAACTGTGTTGATTTTGTTGCCCTGAGAAGTCACCATGAAAATGGGAGAAACTACGAGTTAAAAAATGTTTTTGAAAGGGCGAGTCTACGGTACTGCGTGGCCCCTGGGTTCGGGGGGACTCTGTTATACACTTAAAACCCAGTTGGGTTTATGGCATTGGTTTGTGGAAAATTCCGATAGTATTAATAATAAGAACCGTTACTGTTTATGCGCATATATAGGCTATTATGTATGTATGTATTTATACATATACATATTATATATATATTATTTATTTATTTATATATACACACATACCTATTGAACACCATGTTCTTTGGAAACTTGAATTTCAAGTCAATGGCCCATGTGGACTCGTTCCATTAGAATAGGGGTCATCTTCTGAATAATAATAATAGAAAAATATACATACACAAACGGTATAGACATGATTCCTTAAAAAGTCATTGTGCCTCTGTTTGAATACACCTGCAATTATGAACAGGACTGTTAGTCGACTGCCTCTGCTACAGCTAAGCAGTCGATAGGAAGAGAGAGAGAGAGAGAGGAAAAAAGAGGTTGGAACAACAACATAACTAAGTGTTGTAATGGATATTCCGCAATTATTGTCAACTATATATTATGATATGACAGTATATCATTTGAGGGAATGGGGAAGGGGTAGGTGTTGAGGGGGAGGGGGAGGGGGCGTCTCGAAGAGGTAATCCTCAACCAACGAGGGCGAAAGCATTCAAAATATAAATATTTCCTTTTTTTTTTTTTTTTTTTTTGCTGAAGCGAATTCCTGGGTGAACATCACACTCCACAGCAGTCTTTCTCCTCATGATTTTTACGACCAGAACTCTACAGGTCGCAATTTGAGTCTCTTTATGCGGCTGGCATATTCAAATTAGCTGATTGGGCGAGGGGCCGAGGGCGTAGTGAATTGACAGGGGGAAAAAAATACGGAGAGAAAGAGGAACAAGTATGATGATGGATTCGATTTGCCCTATATGCTTATTCTGCACGTAAACCTTCTGGCCTCCAGCTGTGCTCGTTAGAGAGAGAGAGAGAGAGAGAGAGAGAGAGAGAGAGAGAGAGAGAGAGAGAGAGAGAGAGATATGAGATTTTAAGGTTATTCAATGTCTGTAGCGTGTTTCAGTAATGGACGCAGGAGCTTATGTACCGACAGCTTCTGGCAGTCGGTGGTGGTAACCATCCAAGGGTTGACCGAACCCAGTGTAAGTCATCGTATGTTATTCGAAATTAGTCTGGAGGAAGGTGAAATTTCATCTGAAATTCTCCTGTGAATTTCAGTGTCTACGCTCTGCACAGCACGGTGATGGAATGCGGTTCACATTCCACATTAACCGCTAGGTAATATGACTAAATAACTATCCGATATTACGGGGTATAACTTCTTTCTTGCCATGCACATTGTACCTACTTATTTATTTATTTATATATTGTCTTACTGTCAAGTATTGGCATTCCCTTCATGCTTCAGTTTTCCTGTCTTTCACAATCTTTGTAAGTCGGGCCTCGCTTTTCTTCCCCTTCTTGTTTTTTCGGGCCTGGGCTAGGGAGGGACGTTGGATTGCCCGTTCCATCGGCCTTTTCATATAAAAGAAATGAACATCAGTTATTTTGTGTGGTGGTCAATATAATGGGCAATCAGATATCTTTATTTGGGCACGGTAAGCCGCCCCGGGGGGGGGGGATAGTGTCGTCAGTTTTCCTCATGCGGTGCACTGTAGGCAAGGTTCTTTGCAGCGTCCCTTCGGCCCCTAGCTGCAACCCCTTTCATTCCTTTTACTGTACCTCCCTTCATATTCTTCAGTCTTACTTTCCACCCTCTCCTAACAATTGATTCATAGTGCAACTGTGAGGTTTTCCTCCTGTTACACCTTTCAGACCTTTTAACTGTCAATTTCCGTTTTGGCGCTGATTGACCTCATAGATCCCAGTGCTTGGCCTTCGGCCTAAATTCCATAGTCTATTCTGTTCTATCCTCTTGTTAAGTACGGATTGCCTAAGGCAAGACAGTCACTAACGCAATGTTGTTGGTTTCACATTCAAAATGCACAAAGAACTACGATTGCCTAATGTCATGTTCCCGAGTGCAACTTGCCGAAGAAAAGCCACTCCAATTAAGATTTCCATTAAATTAGGGAAATATTGGATAATGGAATTTCCTAATGTAACATTTGTAAAGGGCAGATTGCCCAACAAAGAATAGTCCCAGTAAGGAGACGACCATTCTCCCCGCCAGGCCAATCTAAGACGATAATTGTCCATTGTATGGGAAGTGTGTGCTTCGCGTCAGAAGCCGGTTTTTTATGGTCTTTGTTGATTATGCTACATGCCTGAGTGGTAAGTGGTCCTCCACTTACCACTCAGACATGTAGCACAATCAGCAAGATCTCTTGCTTCTCTGAAAGAGGGAGAGAAAAGGAATGGGGAATGAAATTGTATTATGGGGAAAAGGGAATTTGACTAAGTTAGCTTTTTATTATTATAAGTTAACTTTTTATTATTATTATTATTATTATTATTATTATTATTATTATTATTATTATTATTATTATTATTATTATTATTATTCAGAAGATGAACATATTCATATGGAACAAGCCCACCACAGTGGCCATTGACTTGAAATTCAAGCTTCCAAAGAATATGGTTGGTATTCATTCATAAAGAAGAAGCAGAAGGTGATGGGGAATACAGAAAGAGATCATTTATTATAAAAGCAGATCAGTTAACAAAATAATAAATAAGTAAAAATGTTGGTAAAATATTAAAACACAAGTTGAACAGTATAAGGGTAGCAGTGCATTGCATCTTTGCTTGAACTTCTGAATTTCCAATTGCACGACATCCTCAGGGAGGCTGTTCCACTGTCCAACGGTGTGAGGAATAAAGAACCTATGGAACGGAGAAGTTCTTCATCGAGGCACATTACTGCATATTGGTGCAACTGCTCAGCGAATCTAGTTGCTCTCGGCAGGAAAATTGGATCAGGGATCAATTGTGAATGTGAAAGATCTGTTTTAAAATACAACTCATGATAAAGTGACAAACAAGAGACCATTGTTGATGGTCCAAGTCATAACTGCTATTACTAAGGAAGAAGGATAAGAATGCTATTTAAGGAAAAGAGAATTGGGATTTAAATGCCCTTCAAGCCAGGGGAATAAAAAGTAATTTTACGGAGGAGGAAGGTGGGATTTCAGCAAAATTTATTTTTTAGGGGAGTTGGGAATGAAGGAATGAAACAAGAAAGTATCTTAGGGCAGAAGGGAGTGGAAGAAGATTGCATTTCAGTCGGAGAGGGAGAAGGGACAAAGTAATGTATAGGAGAGTAAATGGAATAAGATGGTGGATTAAGGGGAGGTGGAGAGGAAAAAGAGAGCAATGCATGGGAAGAGAGGAATAAGATAATAATCTAGGGGAGAGATGGAGGGGAAATAAGACAGTAATTTATAGAAGTGATTGGAAAGCCATGATATTGTAAGGGAGAAGGGAACGATATAGATAGCATTTAAAAAAAGAGGAGATAAGGCATTATAGCGAAAGGGGATAGACTAAGAAGACATTTTAGAAGGAAGGTGTGAAAATAAAGACAGGAGGAGGTAAGGCTTATCAAGAAGAGGGAATAGATTAAGAAGACCTTTTAGAAGGAAGGTGTGAATAGAATTTTAAGATACGTAAAGAAAAGATTGCACCGGTTGGCAGAAATAGCAGTCGAACTGTCAGATCAGCTATATCGAGAATAATCACTCGGTAATGAGCTCGTTAGGGGATTTTTTGTACTTAGAAACTGTTGATGATTGTTTATTTTCATTTGTTTATTATCGTATAAACTGTTGATGAGTGTTTATTTTCATTTGTTTATTATCGTATTTATACCTATTTACATATTTTGCATTTACTTTTATTATTATCATTATTATTATTATTAATATTATTATTGGTGAGGAAATCCACAGTGGTTTAAATATAAATATATATATGAAATATATATACAAACGAGAGCTTTCGAGAATCGAGCATGTTCTGGAAAGCTATCGTTAAAATATATATATTTACATTTACACCACTGTGGATTTCTTCACCACTTAAGTGACTCGTGCTATTATGAGATTATTAGTTTTCTGTCAAAGAAAACTATTGTGCCGGCTTTGTCCGTCCGCACTTTTTTCTGTCCGCCCTCAGATCTTAAAAACTACTGAGGCTAGAGGGCTGCAAATTGGTATGTTGATTATCCACGCTTCCATCATCATACATACCAAATTGCAGCCCTCTAGCCTCAGTAGTTTTTATTTTATTTAAGGTTAAAGTTGGCCATAATCGTGCTTCTGGCAATGATACAGGCCAGGCCACCACCGGGCCGTGGTTAAAATTTCACGGGCCGCGGCTCATACAGCATTATACCGAGACCACCTAAAGATAGATCTATTTTCGGTGGCCTTGATTATACGCTGTAGCGGCTGTACACAAAACTCGATTGCGCCGAAGAAACTTCGGTGCATTTTTACTTGCTGTGGGTTATTATTATTATTATTATTATTATTATTATTATTATTATTATTATTATTATTATTATTATTAAAGTACTGCAAGATTGGATTGAGATGTTTTGAAAACAAGCTGTGACCAGCGATGGACGCGGAGATCATTCGAGTGTGGTAGGGAGGGCTGTAATGTTATTCGGTAAGTGCGATAGCATGCCACTGATGCATCGTAGTGTAACGATTACAAAAAAGAGAGAGGGGGGAAAATAAAAAGAGTTGTTTGCAGCTGTGAGAGGGAGAGATAAGAAGAATAGTAAGAAGCCATGGTTTAGTTTGCAAAAGAGAGAGAGAGAGAGAGAGAGAGAGAGAGAGAAAGAGAGAGAGAGAGAGAAAAGCCATGGTTAAGGGTAGTTTGCAAACGAGGGAGAGAGAAAGAGACAAACAAAAGCCAGGGTTAAGGGTAGTTTGCAAACGAGAGAGAGAGAGAGAGAAGCCATGGTTAAGGGTAGTTTGCAAACGAGAGAGAGAGAGAGAGAGAGAAGCCATGGTTAAGGGTAGTTTGCAAACAAGAGAGAGAGAAAAGCCATGGTTAAGGGTAGTTTGCAAACGAGAGAGAGAATAACAAGAAAAGTAAGAAGCCATGGTTAAGTAGTTTGCAAAAGAGAGAGAGAGAGAGAGAGAGAGAGAGAGAGAGAGAGAGAGAGAGAGAGAGAGAGAGAGAGAGAGAGAAGCCGTGGTTAAGGGTAGTTTGCAGGGGAGAGAGAGAAACCATGGGTAAGAGTAGTTTGCAAAAGAGAGAGAAAGAGAGAAGCTTCTTAAAATCTGAGGGGTGGGAGATGAAGGTGACCAATGGTCGATTGAAGAAATAAAGGGGTAAGAATAATTTGCAAATGAGAGAGAGAAGCCAAGCATTAAGAACACAGATCACGATCCTTGTTAACTGCATTTAAATGTTAATTACACCGTGTTTGCCTCGTTTGTTAGTTTTTCATCTTGTTTGTGCATAAGGAAATTCTCTTTGTACAGTCTCGCTTCGGGGGACACAAATGAAGAGTCTTCTTCTTCTTCTTCTTCTTCTTCTTCTTCTTCTTCTTCTTCTTTTTCTTCTTCTTCTTCTTCTTCTTCTTCTTCATTCATGGGTTGGGAATCTGGCTTGTGTCAAGTATCTAATATGTGTTGGTCTTCGGCTCGGCTTGGCAACCTTGGGCATGAAAAATGAGGGTCTTGATATTTTATCCAAATGTAAGCCAACAATATAGGGATATGATTGGTATTTTCTTATTTATTCGAACATCAGCTGGATACAAGAGATATTTATAGTATGTACATATATATATGTCACATTGTAATATGTATATATACGTGTATATATATATATATATATATATATATATATATATATATATATATATATATATTATATATATATATATATAATATATATATATATACGTATATATATATATATAATTTAAATATATATATATATATATATATATATATATATATATATATATATATATATATATATATATATAAATTTCTGACTCACGTCGGGATCGAACCCAGGTCTCTCAGGTGGAAAGCAAGGGCGTTATCCACTGGGCCACAATGGCTTTCCACCTGAGAGACCTGGGTTCGATCCCGACGTGAGTCAGAAATTTATTTCTGTTCCACACGTGATTGTGTGTTGATGATTTCTATATATATATATATATATATATATATATATATATATATATATATATATATATATTCTTCATCTGAGAGGTGTTGACACCAGAGAGTGTTACTCCCTGGTTCTGAAGAAGTCTTTTTGAGATAGAGTCATTAGTCCCATACCCTTCTCCATCCATATGTATATATACATATATATATATATATATATATATATATATATATATATATATATATATATATATATATATATACATATAATGTGTGTATTTTTGTGTGCTCATATTTGTCAATAAAAGCCACAGTTAGCAACAAAAATGTATTAGAATATAAAAGGAAACAAAAAAATCAAATCAAGGAAGAGATATTCAAGAAACATCCTGGCTGGATGTAAGCACCGTGGCCACTTTCACCAAGATTACCAAAATTGGGACAATCTGATTCCACCCAATGGCAATTTCGACGAGTCTCGTGTTCCCTTGAGGATAAGATAGACATCAGTATTGAGACTGAATAGTCTTATAAAGGAATAGAATTAGTTAAATAGACAAGTAAATAGAAGTACACAAATTAATAATAATGGTAGCAATAATTATAGTCTATTATTATTATATTATTATTATTATTATTATTATTATTATTATTATTATTATTATTATTATTATTATTATTATGTTAATCATACTTTTTCATGATCATTGGCATTGATATAATAAAATCCACAACTTAAAAGGTATAAGACTGTTGTGAGAGCCTGAAAGTTGTATATTATATGTATATATATATATATATATATATATATATATATATATATATATATATATATATAATATATATATATATATATATATATATATATAATATATATATATATATATATATATATATATATAATATATATATATATATATAATATATATATATATATATATATATATATATATATATATATATATATATATATATATATTAAAGTATTTAAAAACAAAATCAACATCATTGTTGCTATTTTTATACCATTATTGTTATTTATACTATTATTATTATTGATATTTCTCTTTATCTACAGTAAATAAAGACGAAGATCCACGTGTTTTATTCAGCATGATTGATTGTTTATTGTTTCATAAAGTTATCCATTGCCAAACGTAGTCCATGATATCATATTCAATTAAAAAACTAATTATACTCTAATAAGAAACAAGAAAAGCTGATATCTTCGCAGGACATAAATCCTAGGCAAGAATGCAAAGAAAAGACGTAAAACATAGGAACTTCGTGTGAGGTCCAGAAGACGATGCATTATTGCGAATCAAGTAATGTTATTGGTTAAGGTTTATTAAAGATTATTCATGCACGCTGAAATATATCGGCCAAGTGTTGTAAAGGGCAGTCTCTATTACGTCAGATTACATTTTTTTGCGGCTCTGCAATTTGTTACGAGGCGTTCTGATTGGACATTTTGATATTTTTCCTTTTTCTCGGCCACGGAGGAACTTACTTCTCTCTCTCTCACAGATACACACACACACACACACACACACACATATATATACATATATATATATATATATATATATATATATATATATATATATATATATATATATATATATATATATATATATATATATATATATATATATATATATATATATATCTCAAATATAAGAAGCCCATAAAAACGCCAAAATGTGGAGAATAAAGGCTATATTTCAGAGACCAAACTGTCTCTCTCCTCAGGGAAATACTGAATGAGAAAAAGTTACAGAAAAGCGGTATTTATACCAGAAGGCCCATACCGCTTTTCTGTAACTTTTTCTCATCCACTATTTGCCTGAGGAGAGAGACAGTTTGGTCTCTGAAATATAGCCTTCGTTGTCCACATTTTGGTATTTTTATGGGTTCCTTATATTTGATGGAATTCTGTTTTAACAGAAAGTATTTCACAGTCATTTATATATATATATATATATATATATATATATATATATATATATATATATATATATATATATACATACAATACACGACCATTCTTCTGGGGTTTTACTGTAATTGCTGATGACAGCCTACCATCCTAGAGTTGTTATTCATTCTAACGTTTAATATTTTATCATTGTTATTCATCGAAACTTTCGTTTCATAAGCTTCAGATTTTTTTATTTGTCACATCCACCCGCCTCCATTCCATTAAGTATTCTTAAGCGCCTTATGTGTAGTGCGATTGTTTTTGTCAGCGTCTTGATTTTGTTTCTTTGTCATGTTCTTTATTTATTTTTTTTTAGAATCTTGTATATGTGTCGTTTTGATTGTTAGCATTTTTATTTTTCGTATTCATTAATCTATTACCCTCGTAGGGGGCTAGTGCCGTCAGTGCACCTCATGCAGTGCACTGTAGGCATTACTTAAGGTTCTTTGCAGCGCGCCTTCGGCCCCTAGCTGCAACCCCTTTCGCTCCTGTTACTGTACCTCCTTTCATATTCTCTTTGTCCCATCTTACTTTCCACCCTCTCCTAACAATAGATTCATAGTGTAACTGCGAGGTTTTCCCCCTGTTACATCTTTCAAACCTTCTGTCAATATCCGTTTCAGCGCTGAATGACCTCTTAGGCACTTGGCGTTTGGCCTAAATGCTGTATTCAGTTTAATTCAGTCTAGTACGTTCCCTTACATTATTCAACATCCTTCCCAGCGTTATTAACATGTTAATTGCTAATTAACCTGGCAGGTATTCTTCCTTCGTCTCTTTCCACGTTTCATCTGCTTCCTTGCACCGAAGGAATGCCTTGGTCCCTCTCCACGCTTGGCCAGGCTTCTACTGTATATAGAGAGCTCAGTACACTGGGAGGAGCTCTTGTTATATTTGTATTGCTTTAAAAATTACCCAGTTATATCTGTTTGCTTTTTGAATGATCTTATGAAGTCGGTTTCGTTTTTCTTTAAACAGACCTCCATTGTAACCATTTTTATTAGTTAAAGGCATCTTGATCTTATTGGTGCCGGGCCACCTGGCCTAAATTTCATACATTCATTTACAATCTATTGTTTTGTGAAGACCTTAATTATAACTGTTAATTTGTTAATGCTATCATTACATTATAATGCTTTATAAATACATTGACTTTGTTTGTTTGTCTGTTTGTTATCAGGACAACGCAAAACTGTGTGTGCGGAATTTCAGTAATATTTGACCAAGGCTATCCTCGTCCCCGTAGGGGGGGGCAGTGCTGTCAGTGCACCTCATGCGGTGCAGTGTAGGCATTTCTTAAGGTTCTTTGCAGCGTCCCTTCGGCCCCTAGCTGCAACCCCTTTCGCTTCTTTTACTGTACCTCCGTTCATATTCTTTTTCTTCCATCTTAGTGAAAGTTACTTTCCATCCTCTCTTAACAATTGTTTCATAGTGCAACTGCAAGGTTTTCCTCCTGTCACACCTTTCAAACCTTTTTACACTCTATTTCCGGTTCAGCGCTGAATGATCTCATAGGTCCCAGCGCTTGGCCTTTGACCTTAAAAAAAAAAAACTGTATCTAAGGTTAGCCTCGTGAGTACCGATTAGTTTTTGGGAGAAATTGGAATGTAAGCTTGTCGAGAGGGAACCTTTAGTTGGTTGGATAGTTGAAGACTTCGATTATGGCCCACAGACAAGCGGGATATCGAGGAACGGCCTCCCTTCAGAGGATGTCGTGCAATTGGAACTTCAGAAGTTCAAGCGAAGATGCAATACATTGCTACCCTAATTCTATTCTCCTTGCATTTTAATACATTTTTTATCTATTTGTTAATTCGTTTTTTCTTTTTTAATAAGTGGGATCTCTTCTTTCTGTATATCCCTTTACCTCCTCTTACTTCTTCCTAATGAACACCATAATCTTTGGAAGCTTGAATTTCAAGTCAGTGGCCCCTGTCGTTAAAGTTTCATGGGCCACGGTTCACACAGCATTATACCGAGACCACCGAAAGATAGATCTATTTTCGGTGGCCTTGATTATACGCTATAGCGGCTGTACAGAAAACTCGACATTGCCCCGAAGAAACTTCAGAGCATTCTTTTCATGCTTTTTTTACGTGCATGGACAAAGGAGACGGGAAACTCAACGTCCTCATCTAGCCCAGGCCCGAAGAAACCCACAAAAGAAAGGAAGGATAATAGGGTTTAGTTGCTCTGTTGTTTCTCATCTTATTGTAAACCACTGTCTTACAACGGCAGTCTATCTTACTTCGATCTCGTAGCTGTCAAATAATGAGCCAAGGATTTGATAACAATCTTTTTTTTGATCAAACAACTAATTGCCTTTTATTTTTTTTATTCAGCCAAATTATTATTTCAATTATTCTTGCAGGTAATGGCTACTCTGACGCCAGTCGTGACCAGTACCTCATGGATAAGGGAAGCGATTCCGGCCATGTCGACCAGTTTCTGCTGTTCAAGGTAAAAGAAAAGTCTTTTTCTCTTCCCCTCGTCTCTTTGTCTCGGTGCTGGCTTCATTTGTTGTGGGGTTCCCGGCTTTGTTTTTTTTTTTAGGACGTTGTTTTGTTATAGGGTAACAAAAGTCTTTCGGCTGTGCTTATATCTTGAGGCATTTTTTATCATTGCGTGGTTTAATTTTTCAAGGCTACAAAATCTATTTCAGATGTAACAAAAATTTTTTTTCCCATATTTTAAAACCGTTTTCTCTTAGTGCGTTGTTTGCTGTTTTTTTTTTTTTCAAGTCTTCTAGATTTATGTGCTTATCTGAGAAGGGGTTTAAATATATTTTTTTAAAACCATCCTCATTTCTGTTCGGGATAAATAAAAGATTTCGGTTCTCTTTGCATATTGTGTTCGGCAATTTTTTTTTTATCCAAGGCGTGCAGTTTTTTAAGGCAGGATATTGTTGGAAGTAGAAAAACTTTCGATTTTGTTGAATGCATTATTTTAATTTTTAAATTAATTATTTCTTTTACCCAACCAACGTTCTGCTCTCAGTTAAGGAAATGCTTTCGATTTTCTTTAATGCATTGTTTTAATTGAAAAAATTTTTTTTCTACCTAGCCAACGTTCTGCTCTCAGTTAAAGAAAAACTTTCGATTTTGTTTAATGCATTATTTTAATTTT
>JANJGK010000032.1:10684278-10689278 GCA_039081455.1 Macrobrachium rosenbergii
TTTTAGTACGTGATATTATATATATACATATATATATATATATATATATATATATATATATATATATATATATATATATATATATATATATATAGAACAAATAGGACGACGAAAAGGAGGTGATACATATTCAGCTTCATTTACAGCCAACGTTTCAAAGCATGGCTCATCATCAGGGCTAAAATACAAAAATAACAACAATAAAATCAATACAAAGGACTCAGTAAAATCATTAACGTTAAAATATAGATATTAAAACCGAACATAAAAGTTAAAACCAACCTAACGCCTCAAGAAAAGAAAACTGAGTGACCAAGAAGGGCACCAAAAGACGAAGAGAACTCTTAAGCAATAAACAGAGGGGCAGAAGAAGACTGTTTTATTGCTAAGAGTTCTCTTCGTCCTTTTGGTGCCCTTCTTGGTCACTCAGTTTTCTTTTCTTGAGGCGTTAGGTTGGTTTTAACTTTTATGTTTCGGTTTTAATATCTATATTTTAACGTTAATGATTTTACTGAGTCCTTTGTATTGATTTTAATTGTTGTTATTTTTTATTTTAGCCCTGATGATGAAGCCATGCTTTGAAACGTTGGCTGTAAATGAAGCTGAATATGTATCACCTCCTTTTTCGGTCGTCCTATTTGTTCTATATATATATATATATATATATATATATATATATAATATAGTATATATATATATATATATATATATAATAAATTATATATATAATATATATACATATACAATATATATATATATATATTTATATGTATATTTCCTCGTTGGACGGGTCGGTATCGTTCTCGGCTAGCACTTTGCTGAGCCTGCGTTCGATTCTCCGGCCGGCCAATGAAGAATTAGAGGAATTTATTCTCTGTGATAGAAATTCAGTTCTCGGTATAATGTGGTTCGGATTCCGCAATAAGCTGTAGGTCCCGTTGCTAGGTAACCAGTTGGTTCTTTAGCCACGTAAAATAGGTGTAATCCTTCGGGCCAGCCCTCTCGAGGAGAGCTGTTAATCAGCTCAGTGGTCTGGTTAAACTAAGGTATACTATACTATATATGTATATTATATATACATATATGTATATATACAGTATACATATATATACATTATATATATATATAATATATATATATATATATATATATATATATATATATATTATATATATATATATATATGTATATATATATATATATATATATATATATATATAAATATATATATATATATATATATAGAGAGAGAGAGAGAGAGAGAGAGAGGAGAGAGAGAGGAGAGAGAGAGGAGAGAGAGAGAGAGAGAGAGCGCTATTTATGTGCGTCAATAAAAAAGGCTGGATCTCTAGCATGTTTTAATCCATAAACCAGTTATCTGGGTAGATAATGTTGATAATTTTAAACAGAATTTTATTATTTATACATGTATTGATTTTATTTCGCGTTTTAATTATGTATTTTTATTATTTATTATTTATTGTATGTATTATGATATAAATACAAAAATCACATAAGCTGTACAATATCTAGATTTTCTGGTGGGCAACATCTATCAGATTAATAGCAACCGCCCTAATGAAGTTTTAAGGCGATTTGAAACGTCCCTCCCCCACCCGCCTTTTCTTTGTTTAACAAAGATGACAACGGTGTGACATTGCTTCTCCGTCATCTACGAAGCACATGTTAGGTTTCGTGTTCCCGCAGCTATGAAAATTTCAGGTTCTTGCTTTAGTTTTGGCAGGGGTTGTCCTATCTTGTTCCAAATCAGGCTGAATGAAGTCTTTTGGGATTTACCTGTCTTCCATTTCCTGCAGAGCATCCTGAAACTTTTGATGTGGGACGCAGTTAGGTTATGGTTTTTACGGTTAGTTGTCTTCCCTACCCTCTAAAACATTGTTGAAACGATGTGTCTTTATTTTGCCAGCGTTGCTGTGATGTAAGTCCATTACTGCCATAATTAAGTGAACATAGGCAAAGGTTTATCTTCATTTATAATCTTTCATCCACTTTCCTAGGTGCTACCATTTCGGTTCACTCGTCACCTGTCAGGTCCTTGAATTGTCAAACACAATTAACGGTTTCAGTTTATTTATGTTTCGGGCCGATGACCAAACGGCGGTGATATTGAAAACAAAATACAAAATGCGGAAAAATATGTTCAGGAGCTCTGATGGGTGAGAGGTTCACCTTCAATGTAGATTGAATTCCCGACTTCTTAACTTGAGGGAAAAAAAAAACAAAACTCGATTCTGGAACTTCCAGACGACAGTAACATCGCTGTTTGGTCACCGGCCTTCAAACTACCGTGATTGTGGGATAACTGGCAATTCCCTCTTTTATTCTGCATTCCTGTACACTCACTCTCGTAGCAGTTTGTATTAGTCCTAATTCCTAGAATCCGGAGCTTTCTGTATTTTCCTCTCTTTTGCTCTCAGTAAAGAGAGTCCATGCTCATCAACGGTCCATACATTTTTCCTCTTGGTACAGGGAAAATTTCCTGACCATCTGTGTTTTCCTCTAGCAAGGAATGTTATTAATTTTATTTTTTTCTGTTTTTTTTTTTCTATAATTACCTAGCCATGATTTGTATTTCGTCGGTGTGTGAGGATATGTAAGGCAAACTGAAGAAATGTTTGTTCATTTGTGTCGTTGCCATGTGCCTTACTGAATATTGGTTGTCACCTGAGAGCATTTCAGGTTAGGTGAAAATCGTATATTAGTAAAAGGATTCTCCTTACATTTTTGAATAATTAAGTCTAGAAAATATAAATTTAGTTGCCCTGCATTGTCTATGAGTACGAAGTTTTATTATTCGGAATTTGACAGAATATGAGCAAAAGTAAGGGATTAAAAACCCTCTCAGAGTTTTTCTTGTCAACAATAAAAATTAAGGAAAGCTGAAGTTGAACATCTAGGAAAACAAACGTTGTATAGTTTTTTCACGACATGGAGATTATAAACAGAGGAGAACGCAAAACACTAACCACAATAATGGTTCCGGCAGCAACAAGGAGATTAAAAAAACAAGTAAAAAAGGCTCCGAAGTTTCCTTCGGCGCAATCGAGTTTTCTGTACAGCCGCTACAGCGTATAAACCATGGCCACCGAAATAGATCCATCTTCCGGTGGTCTCGGTATAATGCTGTATGAAGCCGCAGCCCATGAAACTTTAACCACGGCCCGGTGGTGGCCTATCCTATATCGTTGTCAGACGCACGATCGTGGCTAACTTCGGCATTAATAAAATAAAAACTACTGAGGCTAGAGGGTGCAATTTGGTATGCTTGATGATTGGAGGGTGGATGATCAACATACCAATTTGCAGTCCTCTAGCCTCAGCAGTGTTTAAGATTTTAGGGTGGACAAAATGAAGTGCGGACGACCAGACAAAGCCGGCACAGTAGTTTTCTTATACAGAAAACTAAAAAAGTAGTATTAAAAACAACAAATATAAAAGCGATCGCAATTTTACCCCCGGTAACAGCAGGTAAGATCAAGTAAAGGAAACTTGAAGCAAAAACTGAAATGTTCAAAAATTTTATCCCAACAACAGCGAAGTTACCCATCTCAGACAGTGAAACCTTTGGGCTAAACTTCTATAAGCCGCGAGTTTCAGTGTTCTTCCTTTGCCCTTCTTGCCTTCGACAGAGAAGAAGAAGAAGAAGAAATGAAATCACAACGCAACACGATACCCGACCCACAAAAACTCGGAAGAATCAAGTACCCAGCGAGGATTATGGAAATGCCCAGGTAGAGGAGCCGATACCCTGATAAATTGGCAGTGTCCCAGGCGGACGAACATTACCGGTAACGAGTTCTGGAAAATTGATGATGACTGATGATAGGCCAGGCTCCCCGCTGATTATATGGGTTGATGTGGTTTACTGCAATGGCTACGTGTCTCGTCCCGTAATCAGATAATTTTTACGTTGGGGCTGATTCCAGATTTGCGTTCCTGGAGACAGTTTTTTTTTTTTAGTCGAGTTTGTTTCTGGCAGACTGCTGCTTTCTTGCAGTTCATTGCTTGGATCCTGCTTGAACCTCTTCTTTCTACATTTGAGAGTATTTGATCTTGATACTTTGTTGTATCTGCAATTTCGCTGTTTGGATGTAATTTCAGGGTACTACTTCGTTGTTTGAGTTTTCTAATTCGGTCTTTGGAGACTGTTTGTGTCACGTGGTTCTTGGCTTGGCTTGATTTTTGAGTCTACTAAATGATGTTAAGAAACTACAAGAGTCAATTGGTTCGTTGTTTTGGAGGAAATTTTAGCCAGCTGGTTCGTTGCTTTGGAGGAAATGTATGTCAACTGGTTCGTTGTTTTGGAGGAAATTCGAGTCAACTGGTTCGTTGTTTTGGAGGAAATTTGAGTCAGGTGGTTCGTTGTTTTGGAGGAAATTTAAGTCAAAGGGTTCGTTGTTTTGGAGGAAATTTGAGTCAACTGGTTCGTTGTTTTGGAGGAAATTCGAGTCAAGTGGTTGGTTGTTTTGGAAGAAATTCAAGTTAAGTGGTTCGTTGTTTTGGAGGAAATTTGAGTCAAGTGGTTCGTTGTTTTGTAGGAAATTCGAGTCAAGTGGTTCGTTGTTTTGGAGGAAATTCGAGTCAAGTGGTTCGTCCTATTGGAGGAAATTTGAGTCACGTGGTTGGTTGTTTTGGAGGAAATTTGGGTCAAGTGGTTCGTTGTTTTGGAGGAAATTCGAGTCACTTGGTTCGTTGTTTTGGAGGAAATTCGAGTCAAGTGGTTCGTTGTTTTGGAGACTATTCAGGTCATCTAGTGTGGCGACTGTTTGAGACTTCTATTTTAGTCTTAGAAGACTATTTGAGTCATGTTATTGTTTGCCCACTCGATTTTTTAGTATGCTAATCGATGTCAAGGGACTATTTCAGTCAAGTAGTTCGTTGTGTTGGAGACTGTTTGAGTTTTCTACTTCTGTATTTGGTTACTTTTCAAGGCCAGTGGCTCATTGTTTAGGAGACTAATTGAGTTTACTAATCACCGT
>JANJGK010000032.1:10691778-10699278 GCA_039081455.1 Macrobrachium rosenbergii
TCCACAGAATAGAGTGCAGACATTAAAAGCTTCTACAGAATAGAATGTTTGTATGTGTGAGGATTCTACAAAGTAGAGAATCCTTACTCTTAAACCTTCCACTGCATAGACTGCCCGTGTTTGTGGACATTCCAAGGAATGCTGTGCTCATATTTGTAAATCTTACACAGAATAGACTGCCCTTATTTGTAAACCATCCTCTGAATATAATGCCCGTATTTCTGAAGCTCCCACAAAATACAGTGCCCATATTTATAAATCTTCCACAGAATAGTACCCTTATTAGTAAACCTTCCAGTGAGAAGAATGCCAGTATTTGTGGAGCTTCCAATAAATCTTCCACAGAATAGAGTGGCCTTAATTGCAAACCCTCCACTGAACAGAATGGCCGTATTTGTGATGCTTTCACAGAAAACAGTGCCCGTATTTGTAAATCCTCCACGGAAAGGAGTGCCTTTATTGATAAGCCTTACTTTGAAAACAGTGCCCGTATTTGTGGAACTGCCACAGAATACACTTCCCGCATTCGTAAATCTTCCACAGAATTGAGATCCATTATTTGTAAACCTTCCTCTGAATAGAATGGCCGTATTTTTAAAGCTTCCACAGAGTAGTGCCCGTATTTATGAAGCTTCCACAAAAGAGCGTCCCCTTATTTGTAAAGACAGTGAACCGAATGCCCGTATTTGTACAGCTTCCACAGAATAGTGCCCGCATTTGCGAAGCTTCCACAGAATAGAATGCCCTTACTTGTAAACCACCTTCCAGTGAATAGAATACCCATATTTTTAATGCTTCCACAGAATAGTGCCCGTATTTGTGGAGTTTCCACAAAATACAGTTCCCGTGTTTATTTATAAATCTCCCAAAGAGTAGAATTCCAGTGGCTGAAAAACACTTCTACTGTTCATATACAGAACTTCTGTATATACTGTATAAGGGATAGACAGATAGAAAGAGTAATAGATAGATAGAGAGAGAGATAGATAGAGAGAGAGAGAGAGAGAGAGAGAGAGAGATAGATAGATAGATAGATAGATAGAGCTCCATCTGGATTACCGCCTTTGGGAAACGAAGCATCAGAATCCCATTTCCATGAAAAATCACTGTACTTTGCCTGCAATATTTCACCTCCGCCATGACGCAGCGCTTTCGTTCTCCGGGGGGATTTAATGAGCGTTCTTGAAGACGATATTGCTTTTAATGGAAGGTCTCTCTCTCTCTCTCTCTCTCTCTCTCTCTCTCTCTCTCTCTCTCTCTCTCTCTCTCTCTCTCAGGTATTACAAGGAACGAGAAGACATAACAGGTCAAAGTGATTTTAGCTCTGTTCCGATTTAGCTGATACAGACGGATGAAGTGTTCATATTTTAAGTAAATATTATGGAGTACCATTCAGGTTAATAACAGTGTTCTAAAATAAGAGTTCCTTGCCAGTCTAAGTCACTGGCCTTAAAATGGTGTTATTATTATTATTATTATTATTATTATTATTATTATTGAAGTGTCATTTTTAACTGGGTTTGGATATGATAATTCTGTAATAGTTTTAGTTAGACATAATTTAATAACTTGAGTTTTCTAACCCTTTGTAGTTTTCTGTAAAAGAAAACTATTGTGCCGACTTTGTCTGTCCGCCCGCACTTTATTTTGTCGGGTTTTTCTGTCCGCCCTCAGATCTTAAAAACTACTGAGGCTAGAGGGCTGCAAAGTGGCATGTTGAGCGTCCACCCTCCAATCATCAAACATACGAAATTGCAGCCCTCTAGCCTCAGTAGTTTTACTTTATTTAAGGTTAAAGTTAGCCATAATAGTGCTTCTGGCAACGGTATAGGATAGGCCACCACCGGGCCGTGGTTAAAGCTTCATAGGCCGCGGCTCATACAGCATTATACAGAGACCACCGAAAGATAGATATATTTTCGTGTCCTTGATAGGCTATACGCTGTAGCGGCTGTACAGAAAAGTCGATTGCGCCGAAGAAACTTAATTTTGAAGTACGGTTTATCGGTGAATGTCTTTATACTGAAACAAAGGAAGGTTGAAATTAATCTAAATTCAGGCCAAAACAGTTAAGATAATTACGTAATCATGACGAGGGAATGAATCAACAATTTCCCGACCTGTAATTCCAAAAAATAAACCACGGGATTTATGGAGAAAAAACTTTCGGCGCGCGAATTTATTCTTCGAATCTACTAATCACCTTTGCGCCTTGACATGGTTTCCGAGCGCAGTCTGCGGAGATTTATTTCCGCCCAGATCTTATCTCGATGTTCGTGAATGAATAATGAGAATGATCTAGGTTGCCTTTGGATCGAGGTTAGTGGTTTTTAGTTTTCTGTAAAAGGAAACTGTTGTGCCGGCTTTGTCTGTCCGTCCGCACTTTTATTTTGTCCGAACTTTTTCTGTCCGCCCTCAGATCTTAAGTACTGCTGAGGCTAGAGGGCTGCAAATTGTTATTTTTATCATCCGCCCTCCAACCATCGAACATACGAAATTTTAGCCCTCCAGCCTCAGTAGTTTTTATTTTATTCAAGGTTAAAGTCAGCCATAATCGTACTTCTGGCAGCGTTATAGGATATGCCATTACCGGGCCTTGATTAAAGTTTCATAGGCCGCGGCTCATACAGCATTATACCGAGACCACCTAAAGATAGTTCTATTTTCGGTGGCCTTGATTATACGATGTAGCGGGTGTACAGAAAAGTCGATTGCGCCGAAGAAACTTCGGCACATTTTTTACTTTTTTTTTTTTTGGCTACGTACACAAGTTTCATTTCGGTTACTTGAAAGCCTTATTTAAGTGAGAAAAGCTGCGTAGTCATTCATAAGTAGTAGTGGTTCTCCATAAATCATAAATGTTATACTATAGTTACTCGAGAATATTGATTGAATAACAAAAATCCTTAGGCGTTCATTGGTAAGGATGACTCTGAATAAAAGCTTTCAGTTATTGTTATTGAGGAAACCTCCTTTTGAAGTAATAAGTTCAAAACTAATAATGGTTCTGAATCAAGGCTATATTATAGGTACTTAAAATCCGTATTTGTTAACTGATAAATACAACCATTTGTTCAGTGGTACTGATGGAAATTCCTGATCTTTTTATTTTTGTAAATAATAATTGAAATATATCTCGATTTTGTGATATGAATCTCATCAGGATATGTCAAGATGAATACAGGCTCTTGGCACAAACGTTATATATTTCGCTCCGTCTTCGTTGGTTGGGCAGTAGTCCAAAGGTCCGCAGCTGCCTCTTAGCCCCTTTCACTCCTCGCCGCTCTTACTGGCCGCTTATGGGCAAGGACCCTTGGTGGCATAAGGCCGGCTTAATCTAAACCACCCCTATATGTCGTGTATGCTGATGTCATAGGAATTTAAAACAGACTTAGCATTAAGTGCAGAGAGAGAGAGAGAGAGAGAGAGAGAGAGAGAGAGAGAGAGAGAGAGAGAGAGAGAGAGAGAGAGAGAGAGAGAGAGTCCCAAAGGGAATGAGGCTCGCATCAGTATAGCCTTTAGTTCTTCGATAACAAATGGGATATTAAAAGCTTTGCCATATGAACTCGGTGCTGTTAAGCAATCTTGAAATTGTCAGAACGACTTTAGAAAGTAAAATAGAGAAAACTGCTAACTTCCACTGAGTTACCCTCAAGAGCGTTAGCCCTTTGAATGGTAATGTGCTTTCACCATATGGGCTTTTTCCGGTTTTTGGTGAGGTGGCACCAGAAAGGTAGAGAGCCTTCCGGTTCTCAGCTTCCGTAGAGGGGTAGCGCCATCAGTGCGCCTCAAGGGGTGCACTGTAGGCATTACTAAAGGTTCTTTGCAGCGTCCCCTCGGCCCCTAGCTGCAACTCCCTTCATTCCTTTTACTCCACCTCCATTCATATTATCTTTCTTGATATCCGGCCTCTCCTAATAATTATTTCATAGTGTAACTGCGAGGTTTTCCTCCAGTTACACCTTTCAAACCTACCTATTCTCAATTTCCTTTCAAGCGCTGAATGACCTCACAGGTCCCAGTGCTTGCCCTTCGGCCTAAACTCTATATCCCATTCCATTCCATTCCGGTTCTCAGCAAGTCTTTTAGAGATGAGGTTGCTAGCCCCATGACGTTGTCTTTTTTTTTTTTTCAGAAATTCCAGGTTCCGCTGGAATTACTCACTTCTGAGTCGACTAGTGGCATAGGCCGGCTGCAAACCACGGATTTTACAGTTACGATTCGAGTGTCTTGCCACTGAGGTACGAAAGCCACTAATAGTAATATTGATAACAGAAATTGTAATTTCTTATATTATAATAGGCACTATAATGGAATATTTAATTTACATTTATAATGTTGTCCGTATGTATGTTAAAATCCACGTAGAGAATGTTCATGACTGTGCAACTCTCACTATCATCCTCTAAAGAGTATTTTGAATTGATTCGATTTGTTGTAAGTTTTGCTCTTCAGTAATGATTATGATACAGTAGCTCTCTCTCCAAATCCATCAGACAGTTATGCTTCAAAATTATCGGTGTCGCGAGTGTTCTTTCTTTTGAAACCGGTCTTGACTGGAGGGAATTCATAAATCGTAATGCAAAACTTGAACAAATTTCTCGCATCATACTCGAATCGTACTGGAATCATACGGCGGCTAGTGGAAAGCGTTCGGGTCACGGGATCCGTAAGCGTTTGTTTAATTTCAAAAGATGATTAGGCATCTCTTGGCTGCTTTGTCTTGTCTTTTTGTCTTATTTTGGAGCTTAACATCTGAGGTAATTATTGTTACAGCAACAAAATTGAAAATGATAGTAAAAAGTCCATCCGTTCGCTTCAGATTTTGTAATGAACTTTGCATCCCTCTACAAACACAAGTTTTATTTTTAAAAATTATTTTTTCGGAAATATAGGCATATCCACCCGAGCTGAATCCACTTGTGCCGGTTTCAGGCTCATTCATACCTTGATTCTATGGCAGAGCCATAAATACACTTCTGCATTTCTTGTTTCACGAAAATCTGAGTATCTGTTGTCTTGGAGACTTGATATATGCCAATTTGCAAGTTAATATTGAAATTATAAGTGTACCATATACTGAAGTTCCTTCTTCCTTGTACATTTTTCTTTTGTTGTTTCGATATTTTGGTATCTTGTGAAGATATCGAGTTTTAATGAGGTCAGTAAATCGCTGGATGAATGACCATGATTTTAGTAACTGATGGAAAATAAGGTGACGAGATTTTTATACCGCCGTTTCATGTTTTTTTATATATTATCTTTGTTCCTAATAATTTGGAATGAGATTTTTTCTCATAATGTTTAAGAAGACGTATAGTGAATTATATCGTAAGCTCTTGTATTCACTTGCGCGCGCGCACACACACACACACAAATATATATATATATATATATATATATATATATATATATATATATATATATATATATATATATATATATATATATGTGTGTGTGTTTATATACATACACACATACACGAACACTACCAGTAGTTAGTAGGTTCGTCACAAAGGCTTCTTATTTCATATTGAGCATTATAGATGATCCATTTTTATATATATAAAAAAGGTCTTATTAAACAGAAGAAGCCAGAGAAATGAGAAGGACCATTCCCTTTTTCAAATCCGCGAAAGCGTCACTATATATACACTAATGTGAAAGGAAGAAAGATTGGCCTGAGCAGTCGACGACCTTAAAGGAGGAGGAGGAGGAGGAGGAGCAGAAGAGGGAGACATCGAACCAAAATAATTTGACTGTGAACATCGTTCCTGACCTCTGACCCCGAGGAACTAAATCTTGAATATCTGATTCCATTATGTTTGCTCTCTGGTCCTCCCAAAATGAAAGTGTCGGGATGACACCCTCGCCGCGAAGGAGCCAGTCCCTTTTTGGAGGGCTTGTTGAGACCCGTTTTGGGCTGTTATCATGCCTGTAGTAATTGGGGAGAAGAGGAGGGGCTTGTTCGGTGCGTGGAGAGTTTTTGTTGCGGAATATTTTCGAGTGTGCTTTTTAGGGATCTAGGTCGTTTGTTATGCAGGAATTTTTGTAACTTAAGTTTTTTGGGTAGTTCCTTAGATATACATATTAACTTCAGTTTTTTTAAGTAATTCCTTACATATACTTAGTAAAAATTCCTCGGTTTTTTTAAGTAATTCCTTATATATACTTATTAAAAATTCCTCAGTTTTTTTAAGTAATTCCTTACATATACTTATTAAAAATTCCTCAGTTTTTAAAAAGTAATTCCTTACATATACTTATTAAAAATTCCTCAGTTTTTCTAAGTAATTCCTTACATATACTTATTAAAATTCATCAGTTTTTTAGGTAATTCCTTACATATACTTATAAAGTCCAAATTTTTTCGTGGGTAATTCCTTACATATACTTAGTATAAAGTCCTAATTTTTTTTAGGTAATTCCTTACATATACTTATTATAAAGTCCTAATTTTTTTAGGTAATTCCTTACATATACTTATTATAAAGTCCTAATTTTTTTTTAGGTAATTCCTTACATATACTTGGTTAATCTTGATATGATTCTTAGAAATTTCCATTCCAGGAAATTGTGATTCCTGCCAAGTGGGAAGCTTAAATATAATTGGGGGAAGGTTCATTTAATGCATAGGAATATCTTTTCCCGGATATTTGGAGACTTCTGATTGCTAAAAACAAGATAAATTTAAACAAACAGCCTCATTCATTACACAGGAAGGATCTTTCCTAGATAATGACCCCCAGGGGTTTTCGGGAGTCATTATCTAGGACTAATATTTCATGGGGGTCATTATCTTTATGATATTTACAGTCTTTTGCTCATGTTTTTACGGTAATCCCCGCATAGGTGGATACATACCGGGTTAAAATCCTTTGGGGGTCACTATCTAGGAAAGATCCCACAGGAATTATTCGCTATTCCAGACCCTATGTACATAAGCCATAGGAATAAGAAGTAAGTCACTTATAGGACCTTGCTTAGGACGTCGGGGATTATTATACCAACCCGGACCACTTCCGTTTGGGAATGGGCTAAGGACCCACTGAGAATGGGCCAATTGGCGAGGCGAGGGGACGCTGCTCTTCTCTTTCATTGCTGTCTGGGTTACAAATGAAGCAACTTTATTCAAATTAGTCGTGCTCTGCATACGACGAGGAAACGGACTCTGGTCAAGGAATGAGGGGGAGGAGGAGGAGGAGGAGGAGGAGGGCGGGGGGAGGGAGGTTAGAACGAGGTGGAAGGTGAATGAGAAGAGGTGGAGGAAGAACTTGATACAAAAACCAGCATATGATGAGGTGAATGTTTCTAGTCAGGGAATGGAAGAAGAAGAAGAAGAAGAAGAAGAAGAAGAAGAAGAAGAAGAAGAAGAGGAGGAGGAGGAGGAGGAATAACTTTTATAAAAACCAGCATATGATTAGGTGACTGTTTCTAGTCAGGGAAGAAGAAGAAGAAGAAGAAGAAGAAGAAGAAGAAGAAGAAGAAGAAGAAGAAGAA
>JANJGK010000032.1:10704278-10706778 GCA_039081455.1 Macrobrachium rosenbergii
AAATGCAAAGACGGTGTAAATCACAGATTGCACAATGCAAGATCTAAAGTGCCTGATACGAAATGCAGGCGACCACCCAGCACTGACCTAAGCCCAGCGAGAGAGAGAGAGAGAGAGAGAGAGAGAGAGAGAGAGAGAGAGAGAGAGAGAGAGAGAGAGAGAGAGAGAGAGAGAGAGAGAGAGTATTCATGACCCGGCCAGACTCGCTCCGTAATTTGTTAAGTCCTAAATCGCCTTCCACAGTCTGGAATGCTTCATTAGTGTCTGGGTTTTATCTTGCTCAAGAACAAATTCGTAATTTATCGTTTGTTATTTACTGTTTAATGCGCCGTGCGGTGCTTGCATGTTTACTTTTATTTTGAAATTTACTGGTGCAGACTTATCACGAAAATCGTGTTTTCGATATTCTGACGCATGCTCAACTACGTTCCGGATGTTTGCTTACATATGAATGTAGGTATTGCACCAACTTAATGAGTAACATTGCCGTAAGAGCGATTCTGTATGAATGAAAGGGTTAGTTATTTAAGCGATTTTATTTAAATTAAGCTGTTGATTATTAAAACGAACCTGTATGAGGCAAAGGATTAATTATTAAAGCGATTTTGTATGAGTTAAAGGGTTAATTATATAAGGGATTTTATTTAAATTGAGCTATTAATTACTAAAACGAACCTGTATGAGATAAAGAATTAATGATTAAAGGGATTCTGTATGACTCAAAGGGTTGACTATTAAGGTGGTTTTGCAAAAGTTAACGAGTTATATTAAAGCGATTCTAAATTAGTTAAATGACTGATTATTGAGGTGATTCTGCATAACTTACGGTGTTTTATTAATACGATTCTGTTCGAGTTAAATTTTAGCTTAATAATTAAGTGATAGATTTTGGCTTAATAATTAAGTGATTCTGCATGCGTTAAGGGGTTATATTAAGGCGATTGTTTGAGTTCAATTTAGGGTTAATAATTAAGTGATTCTGCATGAGGTAAGGGGTTATATGCGATTGTTTGAGTTAAATTTAGGGTTAATAATTAAAGTGATTCTGCATGAGTTAAGGGGTTATGTTAAAGTGATTGAGTTAAAGTGACACCGCATAAGTTTAGGGTTTTGTTGAGGAGATTGAGTTCAAGGATTAATGAAGTGATTGCGCACGAAGTAAAGGGTTATATTAAGGCGATTATTTGAGCTGAAGAAAGAGATAATAATTAAAGTGATTCTGCGTGAGGTAAGGGGTCATATTGAAGTGATTCTGTATGAGTTAAAGGGTTCAATATTCCAGAGCCTGATTTACAGAGCAAAGAGGAAATATAAATATATATATATATATATATATATATATATATATATATATTATATATATATATATTATATATATATATTATATATATATACATATATTATATATATAATATACTGTATATATATATATATATATATATATATATATATATATATATATATATATATATATATATATAAAGCACAAGGTCAACAATAAGTATTTGGAATTATGAAACTCCGCGAGTACGGAAGACCTTTTGAAATAAAAGTGTAATGATTTTAGAAATTTAGCCTCCGTAGGGGGATAGTGCCGTCAGTGCACCTCATGTGGTGCACTGTACGCATTTCTTAAGGTTATTTGCAGCGTGCCTTTGGCCCCTAGCTGCAACCCCTCTCATTCCTTTAACTGTACCTCCGTTTATATTCTCTTTCTTCCATCTTGCTTTCCACCCTCTCCCAACAATTGATTCATGATGCAACTGCGAGTTTTTTCTCCTGTTACACCTTTCAAACCTTTTATTGTCAATTTCTTTTTCAGCGCTGAATGACCTCATAGGTCCCAGCTTTTGGCCTTTGGCCTAAATTCTATATTCTATTCTAGAAATTTAGCATTTAGAAGGGAACTGATGCAAAAGATAACAGATGCTAATTCGTTTGTCTTGATTGTCGGTATCGATGGCTGTTGCTGTTGGAACTCTAAAAACGATTAAGTCTTTGCAGATGTTCTTTTTGGGTTTTAGGGAGTCATCTTGTCAGGTCTTGGTGATTTGATGTGACGTATATCAGATTCTCATATAATGTAGAATCAGCATCTTTGGGACGCTGTAAGATAAACACACGTCAATGAATCTATCAGGTATTGGGAGTTATAAGTGTAAAAATTTATTGAAACAATATGCGTTCTAGTTTCTGTTTTGTTATGAAATAAAAAGAAATAGAAAATTTATGATACAAAAGTAATTAACTGCCATTTACAGATAGATTATCACACGACAGATCTTTGGAGAAGGTGTAGCAGGTCTCTGGATGATACATAATTTATTAGAGTGGGAGATGATACATCTAAAAAGAGGTAAATCTGGTATATATGGGAAAAATTTATGCATCATACATTGGGAAATTATGTACCAGATTTTTTATATTAATGAATTATTTATTTGAAACTTGAGTAGGCGTGGCTCAGTGGGTGCTGTATTAAAGCTTTAAAAAGCAGTTT
>JANJGK010000032.1:10710405-10717905 GCA_039081455.1 Macrobrachium rosenbergii
AGTTGGCTGGCAGTTTCATATTCTAAGTTGGTGGGCAAAGTCTCGTAATCTAAGATGGCGAGCAGTCTCATATTCTAAGCTGGTGAGCAGTCTCATATTCTAAGTTGGCTGGAAAAGTCTCATATTCTAAGTTAACGGGCAAAGTCTCGTATTCTAAGTTGGCGAGTAGTCTCATATTCTAAGCTGGCGAGCAAAGTCTCGTATTCTAAGTTGGCAAGCAGTCTCATATTCTAAGTTGCCGTGCAGTCTCATATTCTAAGTTGGTGCACAGTCTCATATTCTAAGTTGGCGTGCAGTCTCATATTCTAAGTTGGTGGGCAAAGTCTTGTATTCTAAGTTGGCACACAATCTCATATTCTAAGTTGGCACACAGTCTCATATTCTAAGTTGGCGTGCAGCCTCATATTCTAAGTTGGCTTGCAGACTGCAACCTCATATTCTAAGTTGGTGTGCAGTCTCATATTCTAAGTTGGTGTGCAGTCTCGTATTCTAAGTTGCCACGCAGTCTCATATTCTAAGTTGGCGTGCAGTCTCATATTCTAAGCTGGTGGGCAGTCTCATATTCTAAGTTGGCGAGCAGTCTCATATTCTAAGTTGGCATGCAGTCTCATGTTCTCAGTTGGCACGCAGTCTCATATTATAAGCTGGCGGGCAAAATCTCGTATTCTAAGTTGGGACGCAGTCTCATAATCTAAGTTGGTGGGCAAAGTCTTGTATTCTGAGTTGGCGAGCAGTCTCATATTCTAAGTTGGCGTGCAGTCTCATATTCTAAATTGGCACGCAGTCTCATATTATAAGTTGGCGGGCAAAATCTCATATTCTAAGTTGGAACACAGTCTCATAATCTAAGTTGGTGGCCAAAGTCTTGTAGTCTGAGTTGGCAAGCAGTCTCATATTCTAAGTTGGCGAGCAGTCTCATATTCTAAGTTGTTGGGCAAGGTCTCGTATTCTAAGCTTGCGCACAGTCTCATATTCTAAGTTGGTGGGCAAGGTCTCGTATTCTAAGTTGGCGCGCAGTCTCATATTCTATGTTGGCACGCAGTCTCATATTCTAAGTTGGCACGCAAGGTCTTGTATGACTGTATGTACTTTTTATACTAAGCAAACACCATTTTCAGAACAAAATTATGGTAGCAAATAATGCATTTTACTCATCAGAAACGAAAATTTTTATGAACTTTTTGATTAGAAACGAAAATGTTCATGATTTTTTAGATTTAGTAAATATCATAAAAACATGACCATTGATATCTCGAAAACGCCTCTGAACCCGGTCGATCACCCACTAGATTCGAAATCTATGCAAAAAAAAAGAAAATCTAGAAAACTCACATGAAATTTTGTCCCTCCCCTCCGGTGGAGACTCTCCCCTCCGGTGGAGACTCTCCCCTCCCCCCCTTCCTACCACGGAACATTGAGCAACGCTGCGCTATCTACAATCTGGACGCGTCCATTCGAAGGATTTCATGCGTTACTTTGTGTCTTGAATGTCCCTTATTCCTGTTTGGGTTTGTCACACATTTTATACGTCATAAATTTTCTACATTTTATCGTTAATGATGTTGTAAAACAACCCTCCCAATATGAGTATACAATTAACTCATAAAATACAGAAAGGACTGTATATATATATATATATATATATATATATATATATATATATATATATATATATATATATATATATATATACAGTATATATATAATATATATATATATATATATATATATATAGTATATATATATATATATATATATATATATATATATATATGGATGTGGGGGTGTGGATATGGGCGTAGTGTGAAGTGTGGGGTTGGATGGTGGATGTGGGGTGAGGTGCAGGGGTGTGGATATGGATGTAGGGGTGTGGGTATGGGTGTGGGTATGGTTGTGGGGTAGAGTGAGGTGTGGGTATGGGTATGCGTATGGGTGTGGGAGTGTGGATATGGCTGTGGGGTGAGGTGTTGGAGTGTGGATATGGATGTGGGGTGAGTGTGAGTATGGGTGTGGGGGAATGACATCATAATAATAATTAAAATAATAACAACCACTGGATCTATTTCTACCGAATTTGACACTTAGACCACAGGGAGCTCATGAGCAGTATGTCTACCCCTTAATAATAATAATAATAATAATAATAATAATAATAATAATAATAATAATAATAATAATAATAATAATAATAACCACTGGATCTGTTTCTTCCAAATTTGACACTTAGACCACAAGAGCTCATGAGCAGGACGTCTACCCCTTAATAATAATAATAATAATAATAATAATAATAATAATAATAATAATAATAATAATAATAATAATAATAATAATAACGTGGAAGCGATCATCATCATAAGAAACCTCAGTGCTATGGATTCTAGTTTTTAATACTGCGATTTAATATAAACTTTAATAAATTTAAAACAATGTAAGGATGCGTTATTGTGGACTCCCTAAATATATCCTCAGAACCGAGATTTCTGCGACCTACATCCTGATCTTAGACGAATCCTCTCTCGGACAGCTGGTTTATCTAATAGCTTCATTCATCAACGCTTAATTATTCCGGCTGCCATCCATATGTTATCCATTATCCGGATATCTCCTAGATTATGAGATTATCTGACATCCGCACGCTATCCAGTTTCGGGATAACTCACAGATTACGAAGGATTATAAACTGATAAGGGAATTAATTTGCTAAAACCGCAAATTCCCAAGTGATGGATTGTAAATGGGTACTGTCTTCGTTAATTGGAGAATTTGTGTATCATTTTGTGACGTCTTTATCATTGTCGCGTTTAAACATAACCGTTGAATGAGTGGTAAATGACCTTATTAACTTTTATATATATATATATATATTATTTTCTTCAGCTTTGTTGAGCTACAATAGACAATTATTAAACAGATATTGTAGATTTTTTTCTATGAGGGCGTGGATATTATATTATGTCATCACACACTTTCTTAAATTATTTTACTACATTTTCCATCTGTGGAAATATTTCATTGATTACATTATTTTACTGGATGTTGCGTCAAAAATTATTATCCTTTATCACCAGTGCCCCCACTCTTTTCTTACTTAAGTTTCCTTAATTTACCTCTTTCAATTAATTAATTTATCTAATAATTTATTTTCAAAATATATACTTTAATGTCTCAAAAACATCAGTATAAGCTTCTTAAGAACATGTTACAATTATCTAAGAGAGAGGGGGAGAGAGAGAGAGTCGTGTATACACAAACACCTTAAGGAAAGAATGACTTCATATCATAATTATATATATATAAAGATAAAATTATATTTAGTCGTCACTATCATTAATTTTGAGACACGCAAATTGTCTTATGAGAACTGTCATAACCAAATTTAATTCGCCTCTGAACTACCCACAGGTAATCACAGTTTCTTTTTCTCGTGGGAAGATTAAAACGATTTAGGCACTCTCACAATATTTAATTCATCCAATTAGAAGTGAATTACTCCCGTCGATAATTTCTAAGCCTTCATAAATAATATCTTTCCCACGCTCGCAGATATCGGCCATTGTTTTTCCCTATCTAAATTATGGCTCGGGAACAGGAGTACTAGCTCCCAATTACCGTGGAAAACAGATCACCTCTCAGTAGCCAGATAACCCGTTCGAAAATCTAGCCTTTGAGAATTAATAGCTTCCTGGTGTTTTGGTCTATTGGTTTGGACTTGTCAAAATACGGGGATCGGGTCCTGGTTTTGTCGAATTTGTACGAAATTCTTAACGGAATTCACGGGTCATCACGGGTCGCTCTGGGTCGGGCAGGTTTCGCAGACATCTTGTGGTTCGTGAGAGGGAAAGAAACGCTAAGATTCTCTCTCTCTCTCTCTCTCTCTCTCTCTCTCTCTCTCTCTCTCTCCTCTCTCTCTCTATATATATATATATATATATATATATATATATATATATATATATATATATATATATATATATATATATATATATATATTGCAAAACGAAATGCGTTTCACATATTTTTTCTGCGTAACAACAATGCTTTAACGGTAATAAACTCCAGTTTTAGACTTGCCGTCGTCATGCCCGAGGCCAGCCTCATTCACCACTGGTTCCTAAATAAGGTGCCTTATTACGAACTTTGGGACGGTACGTAATGTCCCTACGATCCAGACTCGCCGTCTCGACTCTCACTTATATTACCGTCATTTTTGACGGTATGGATAAACCACTATCAAATTATTCAGCAAGTTAGATCATTAAAACTTTTCCTGAATAAAGCAATCTCTCTCTCTCTCTCTCTCTCTCTCTCTCTCTCTCTCTCTCTTTTACTACAACTGTCAACGAAAAAATAAATGAGATAAGTTAAATTAATTAAGCTTACGCCACGTAAAGATATCTTTTACATGTGTGTCACAAACTTTTAAGTCTAACATATACGATGTTAAAAGCCAAATTGCCAAAGTTTTTACCGCCTAAGGGTAGCCACCCCCTCCCCCCGCGTCTCTCTCTCTCTCTCTCTCTCTCTCTCTCTCTCTCTCTCTCTCTCTCTCTCTCTCTCTCTCTCTCTCTCTCTCTCCATTAAGAATTTGAATATAATGCTGCTACTCTCTCTCTCTCTCTCTCTCTCTCTCTCTCTCTCTCTCTCTCTCTGTTAAGAATTTGAATGCAATGCTGTTATTTCTCTCTTTCTCTCTCTCTCTCTCTCTCTCTCTCTCTCTCTCGTCACCATCCATTAAGAAGTTGAATGTAATGCTGCTAATTTATCTCTCTCTCTCTCTCTCTCTCTCTCGTCACCATTCATTAAGAATTTGAATGTAATGCTGCTACTTTATCTCTCTCTCTCTCTCTCTTCTCACTATCCATTAAGAATTTGAATGCAATGCTGCTATTTCTCTCTCTCTCTCTCTCTCTCTCTCTCTCTCTCTCTCTCTCTCTCTCTCTCTCTCTCTCTCTCTCTATATATATATATATATATATATATATATATATATATATATATATATATATATATATATATATATATATATATATATATACATACACACATATATATAAATATATATATATATATATATATACATATATACATATATATATATATATATATATATATATATATATATATATATATATATGTAGTATATATATTTCTTTATATGAAATACCGACAACACAACAAGAAAGAGGCAAAACAGGTCTTTATCAGTAATGATTCAGCGCAGTTCCGATAAGGCGTATGATACTCAAATGCAAATGCAGGGAAATCCCCTTATACATACAATACAGTGCCCCAAAAACAACCTAAAAGAATGCCCACATATCGTCAAATACCTAGAAACAAAATCAATACACACCAAACACCATTACAGAACGAAGAAAGTATGTCGAAGAAAATGATTAAGTTCAGGATAATATTCTAGACGATGCCCTAATACCACAAACTTGAGGGATCATTATTCTTTCATAATGTATACCATCATAAAAGTGCCCACGGGAGGGCCTCGACGAGGTCATCCAGGAACTACAATGAATTACAGAGGCTTTAAAAGGCAGCAATATCCCTGAATAATTAATTTAGTGATAAGTCAGAAAACTAATTTAGTGATAAGATTCACACAATTAATTTAGTGATAAGATTCATATATTTAATTTAGTGATAAGATTCATGAAATTAATTTTGTGATAAGATTCATGAAATTAATTTAGTGATAAGATTCGTGAAATGAATTTAGTGATAAAATTCACACAATTAATTTAGTGACAATATTCATGATATTAATTTAGCGATAAGATTCATACAACTAATTTAGTGATAAGATTCATGAAAACACCGAGGCGTTATCGTTAGGTAATCAACGAACAAACACAATAAAAAAAATAAAACACTTGTACGAATAAATAAACAGATAAATAAATACTCAAAACAAATACCAGACAGCTACGAGACTAAAGCTCGTGCACATGACATAAAATGTACATTTGATACAGGCGCGCCCGCCCGCACGCCACGCACGCACAAACACACGAGGGCGCGCGCGCAAGCTCGCCGCTATCGTGGGAGAACGGTGATACTTAAGACGCGTGGAAATATGGCCTCTGTTGTGAATGAACACTGCCACTGGGACACTACTACAATCCTGTGGGGAGGAATTAAGTCCTAAAAAGCCTCCTCCTACCCCCTGCCCCTCACCCTCTCCTCTTGAGGATGTGTCTCCCCTTCGTCCTCCTCCTCCTTACCACAAGTAACTCGACTCGAGGAGGAATCCCTCCTTTCTTGTACTTTTGATAACGAAGAGGAGGAGAATGATGGCGGAGAGAATGGTACTGACAATTCTTACTTTGTACAATTAGCAGATATTTTGCTGTTATCTCGAGAGAATGGTACTGACAATTCTTACTTTGTACAATTAGCAGATATTTGCTGTTATCTCTCTCTCTCTCTCTCTCTTCTCAGGCTGTCTTATATTTAGCACCGGTTTCATTAGTTATCATTCCTTCCTCTCTCAGCATGTTTATGAAATTTAGTTTATTTTCCTCTCTCTCTCTCTCTCTCTCTTTCTCTCTCTCTCAGGCTGTCATATACTTACCACTGGTTTAGTTAATTACCATTCCTTACTCTCTCAGCATTTTATGAATTTAGTTTATTTTCGTCTCTCTCTCTCTCTCTCTCTCTCTCCTCTCTCTCTCTCTCTCTCTCTCTCAGGATGTCTTATATTAAGCACTGGTTTCGTTAATCATCATTCCTTACTTCTATCAGCATGTTTATGAAATTTAGTTTATTTTCCTCTCTCTCTCTCTCGCTCTCTCTCTCTCTCACACAACACACACACACACACACACACACACACACTGGATTGCTTGTGGTATATAAAAAAAAGCATCGTTCTGGTTCTTTTTCTTCCTCTCTCATAATGCTTGGTTTACTAACCATTGCTTAAACCTGGTATTGCCTTAGTTATTTATTTCCTCTTTCTCACGCCCACACTCTCGCGTGCACAATACTCGTTTTATCTAACACCATTCTGTTATTTTTTTCTCTCTCTCACCCTGTCTGTGTGTCTCTCTCTCTTTCTCTCAGACTGTGTGTTATATTGCCATTGCTTTCGGTAAACATATCTATCTCTCTCTCTCTCTCTCTCTCTCTCTCTTTCTCTCTTAGAATGTCTGCAATATCTAAGTGTAGTTTTGTGTGTGTGCGTCTTATTTTCATTGGAAAAAAAGTTTTTTTTTTAATCCTCTGTCTTCTATAGTATGAAAAAACACTATTTTCGTTTACCATTACTCTCTCTTTCACGAAATGCTTATTTTATCCAACATCTTTTCTCTCTCTCTCTCTCTCTCTCTCTCTCTCTCTCTCTCTCTCTCATTTTATTGAAATTATTCTTTTAATAATCATCTGTCTTTTTGTGGTATGAAAAATCCCTTTTCGTTATTATCAATCTCTTTCACGAAAGGCTTAATTCATCGTTCTCTCTCTCTCTCTCTCTCTCTCTCTCTC
>JANJGK010000032.1:10727905-10740405 GCA_039081455.1 Macrobrachium rosenbergii
GAAAGATAGATCTATTTTCGGTGGCCGTGAGTATACGTTATACAGAAAACTCGACTGCGCTAAGTTAACTTAAAAGCCCGTAACAAAATATTATATGACAGATTTTTTCTTCTCTCGCTAAACCTAAACTCACTGAAGGTCAATGTTAAGTAAAGAAACAGACACACACACAAACACACACACATGTATATAAATATATATATATATATATATATATATATATATATATATATATATATATATATATATATAATATATATATATATGTATATATAGATGTCATGACAAAATTACTGAAAAATTTTAATGTTAAAAATTTCAGTCAATGCAACTTTTGTTTTTCTCTTTACGCCAACTACAATATATTAACCGTTGTTTTGTTAGTAGAACCAATCACTATTTCGTCTTAATAATAATATATACCAGCAGGCATGCTCGATTTAACGACTGCATAACCCTGGATACAGCTTCGAGGATGACCTGGGCCGCCGCAACGCCAGGCTGCGTAACGAAACCAATCAACCAGACACCTTTAAATGAAAATGCAACGGAAGAACGGCTTTTTCTGTTTCCCAAAGCGCCATAACTTCCACAACCGCTTCCAACAACAGCAACAACAACAACAACACCTTACTTTCACTTTGCGTTCCCAGCAAACTTTACGATGACACGGTCTCTGCCTGGGCTCTCTTGAACCTCCCCCCGCTCCCGCCTCCCTCACCCCCACCCAATAATCCAAACATAACCCCTACACCAACCTCTCTCCCCACACCCAACCACCCATGCCCAAATTCCCCCGATCGGGCGTACGCCCCCCTCCCCCTCCCCCCCCCACAACAAACGAACCAGCCCACCCCGCTATACACCTCAGGGTATGTGTGGTGTGTCAAGACAAAAGATTTATGCATTCATATGATTATGCTTATGCGAGTGGTCGTGAGTGCGTGCGTGCGTGCTTTACTGCCGTGGCCCACTTTCCCCAAAACTGGTCGTCATCGCACAGCAGTTCTGTGAGTTGGCTTTGGCTCTCAGGCTATAATAATTCTAGTTCCTTCATTCACAAACGTTACGGAAGAGGAATTATTGTTTGTTTATTGTTTACTTTACAAATTGGAAGATCTAATGTTTGTCTGAGTTTTATTATTTATTTTATTCTTTGGGTTGTATAAAGTTTCCTTCTTTCCTTCTTAACTTTATTCTTTGACTTGGATGAACTTGTTCTTAAATGTAGGAAATTGTCTGGAGAAAGTGTTCACCTTACTTTTATTCCTAACTTTTAATCTTAAATTTGGACTCAGTTTATTCAATCATTCAATAGAGGTTTTGGGAGTCATATCCGTCTGAACTTAACTGGTCCATTCAATAAGTTCCATTTCCCCGTGGGGGGTAGTGCCGTCAGTGCAACTCACGCGGTGCACTGTAGGTATTACTTAAGGTTCTTTGCAACGTCCCTCTGGCCGCTAGCTGCAACCCTTTTCATTCCTTATACTGTACCTCTGTTCTTATTCCCTTTCTTCTATCTTACTTCCCACCCTTCTTCTGATAATTGCTTCATAGTGCAACTGCGAGGTTTTCCTCCAGTTACACCTTTCAAACCTTTTACTTTCAATTTCCCTTTCAGCGCTGAATGACCTCATAGGTCCTAGCGCTTGGCCCTTTGGGCCAAAATTCTTTATTCCATTCTATTCCAATAAGTTCCATTTGAAGTTATTGGTCTATTAACAAAATATCTAGAAAAAACGTTCGTCTGAACTTTATTAACCCACACACAAAAATTTTTTCATGCAAACGAAAAATTCATCTGAAATTGAATGATTCCTTTAAATGATGTTTTGTAAATACCTACTTGAACATTATGGAATTATAATCTACTGACGATTTAGTGTTTGAATTTACACTTCGGCTTGTTTATATGAACATTAACATCCATAAAATAAATAGAAAATAAAAAATGACTGGTATTTTTTATTCTTACCTCCATATTCTGACTCGCCGCCATATCATATATACAGTATAATTCATCTCTTCCTCTTTCCCATACAAGTACCTATTCCATATTTATACTAAAAGAAAGAGCCGATTGAAGAGGGACGAGGAATACGGACGCGTTCCTTAAAATCCAGAAGGCCTCTGTTGGCCTTAGCGGCGCATTGTGCACCTAGCTGTTAGTCAACCGTTGTGTAAATGTTAGCTATTAGAGCGATAGGGCCTCGACGAGGCAAACTTCTCCCCCTCGGGATGAAAATTTTCGTCACATCTCTTTTCCTTCTTCTTCTACACATACACACACGCGCGCGCTTTCTCTCTCTCTCTCTCTCTCTCTCTCTCTCTCTCTCTCTCTCTCTCTCTCTCTCTCTCTCTCTCTCATAAACTGTATTTAAACCTGTACCTCTCGCTAGCTTAGATCTTTGAGCTTTTAAATTTTCATAATCAGGCTAAGGTCTCTCTCTCTCTCTCTCTCTCTCATAAAATGCATTCAAACCTGTACCTCTCGCTAGCTTAGACCTGTGAGCTTATTCTAAACTTTCATAAGCAGGCTAGATCTCTCTCTCTCTCTCTCTCTCTCTCTCTCTCTCTCTCTCTCTCTCTCCGGCAAGGTCGCGATCCGTGGGAATAGCTACTCGCTTTCCACTCCCACCGTAAGCAGACTCACTCTCGAGCATGCGCGCAAACGCGCGTGAGCATAAAGGTATGCACAAATGCAAATAGGAATTCTCCGCCTTCGTCTATTGTTCTTTGTGCTTCTCTCGGCCCCTGTCTGAGACTTCTGCTAACGAATTTCGTTTATCTTTTCTTCACTGCTCCTGTTGTTTATCTCTCTCTCTCTCTCTCTCTCTTTGTGTACGTGTATAATATATATGTGTATATATATGTATAATATATATATATATATATATATATATATATATATATATATATATATATATATATACATATATATATATATATAATATATATATAATATATATATATATATATATATATATATATATATATACACAAACATATATACATATATAACAAATTCTTGTGGTATCTTTAAGCTTAATGAATCATATCACTTGTATACTTGCAACTATTCATCAGGGTTGCGGAAAGACATGAAAGTATGTTCAAATAAGGAATCTGCACAGTCTAAAAAATGTAGCAGGTCAGTGTATTATAAAAATATTCAGTTACATTCAGTTACGTAATTTAAAGAGTCATCTTCTAACAGCCAAAGCAAAAATTAGAAAAAATTATATATATATATATATATATATATATATATATATATATATATATATATATATATATATATATATATATATATATATATATATGTGTGTGTGTGTGTGTGTGTGTGTGTGTGTGTATTGAACATCACTGCTCATGGGGTGTGAATGACTTGGATACCTCAGCAAGAAAGATTGGCTGATAGTATCTACACCAGTGACCAAGATCTATAGAGGCCAACGGTAGCCACGTGCTATCCAGTCCTCTGTCAGGTGGAACCAACCACCTCCTTCAGACAAAGATAAACCATTACAGCCAAAAAGTGGAGCCACTGTAGCTCCTACCAGGACAAATTTCGAATACCCTTATGCCCGTCCATCGCGTCTTTTCAAAGGGGGAGTCCCACTTCCTGTGACTAACTAGTCTTCCAGAGGTCACATTTTGCCCACGAGTGACCTAATTTTGTCCCTCAGCTAAGCGGAAGTGACTCCCAGAGGCTTGACCTTCCGGTTTTCAGTATTTCCACATTGGCTTTGACCCTCTGCAGTTGGCTTACAGCCAGGTACCCATATCACTGTTTAGATAAACAAAGGAATTTGAGATTTTTCAGAAAATAGGACCTAGTCGTTTACCACCACGGGATCGATCTTGGGTCTTACGTTGTGGCTAGTAACCACTGAATCAGGGGATTATATGTGTGTGTGTGTATATATATATATATATATATATATATATATATATATATATATATATATATATATATATATATATATATATATATATATATAGAGAGAGAGAGAGAGAGAGAGAGAGAGAGAGAGAGAGAGAGAGAGAGAGAGAGAGAGAGAGAGCAAGCTATACAGACCTACAGCCCTACTTTCCCCTACGATAAGCAACATCTTTCTTTCTTTCTCCCATTTATATCATAAAAGGATTAATGTTATATATAATCAGACCATCACCCTAATCTAGTGGCACAAACGGGCGCGCCCCTATATATAACGCTCGGGGTCATTAAATCCATTAAGAATTGTTGTCATTGCACGTGCAACTGGGGACCAACGTTGCAGACCCCAAAGAGTCTGAGGAAGGGAGGAAGGGGGGAGTAGGGGGGGGGGGGTTTGAAAGGGGTGGGGGAGGTTAGTCGATTCGAAAAAATGAGCTCTTTAAGAGTTTTTCTTTTTCTTTTTATTTTTCCTGGGTGGATACGCTACTTTTTAATTGCTGCTGCCTACGCTGTTGTTTTGACTAGCTTTTATTCTTGTCATTTTCCTTTACACGTTTGTTTCTTCGCATTGTCTTTATTGGTTTCTTGTAGTTCGCGATATGGTCTTATATTTATGATCTGTATATTAATATTTTTCTTACTTTTCATGTGTTCTTGCTATTGGTTTTGTTCTTACACCTGTTCTTATGTTTCCGTTCTGCTGTTACTGATTTTATGGTCATAACTTAAAATCTTGCCATTTTTTGTTTCTTTTAACTTTTTTTAATTACAACTTGTTGTTGTTTGTTTTATTTACTTATTGTCACTACGCTGTATGCTTTAATTGCTTCCGTAACGATGCCTCTATTATTGTCAAGCATTACTTTTAGGTATACGTGATATCATTTGTATTTTCCACTTTGCTTTGTTCACAAACGTTTGATGTTTAGCCATAATACTTTTTGTTTGTATATTATATATTATATTTCACATATATACAATATATATACATACATAATAAATATATATATATATATATATATATATATATATATATATATATATATATATATACATACTGTATATATTTATATACATATATATAGTTCCTCCCTGGGTGAGCGGGTTCCGTTCTCAGCTGCCACTCTGTTGGTCGCGAGTTCGAATCTCCAACCGGCCAGTGGAGAACAAAAGGAATTTGTTTCTGGTGATAGATATTCATTTCTCGCTATAATGTGGTTCGGATTCCACAATAAGCAGTAGGTCCCGTTGCTAGGTAACCAATTGGGTCTTAGCCACGTAAAAATAAATCTAATCCTTCGGACCAGCCCTAGGAGAGCTGTTAATCAGCTCAGTGGTCTGGTTAAACTAAGATATACTTAACTTATACATATATATATATATATATATATATATATATATATATATATATATATATATATATATATTTATATATATATAAATTAGTGTGTGTCTGCTCACTCGCTTCAAAGACACTTATAATGCTACCATCTTCTGAAATAATGGTAGAACTGACATTCAAGCAATGTATCACATCACAGCGAGTAAACGCTTAAGAAAATATTTGACCACTGGACCCAGATTTAGTTGACCACTGGATCCAGATTCAGTTGACCACTGGACACAGATTCAATTGACCACTGGACATAGATTCATTTGACCACTGGGCACAGATTCAGTTGATCACTGGGTACAGATTCAGTTAACCACTGGACACAGATTCAGTTGCCCACTGGACACAGATTCGGTTGACCACTGGACACATTCATTTGGCCACTGGACCCAGATTCAGTTGACCACTGGACCCAGATTCAGTTGACCACTGGACCCAGATTCAATTGACCACTGGAGACAGATTCATTTGACCACTGGGCACAGATTCAGTTGACCACTGGAGACAGATTCAGTTACCCACTGGACACAGATTCAGTTGCCCACTGGACAGATTCAGTTGCCCACTGGACACAGATTCGGTTGACCACTAGACACAGATCCAGTTGCCCACTGGACACAGATTCACAACAGGTATAAAGAACCTCTGGACATAGGTCCATGGCGCCATCCAAACCGTTCAACATGACTCCTACCGGAACACATAAAGACCTCGCGAATCAGACACTAAAATAGAGTCCCATAAAGTCTTAAAAGGCCCACTTGACCGAAACTCGGCGAAAGACACCCGCCGGAAGTGAGGAGATAACGATGTTTATAGCTGAGGCCTCCTTTCCTAACGGACGGCCAGGAGAAGACAATAAATAGTTCAGGAAAATAACACCAGCGGCTGCTGACGGCTTCCTGAGAGAGTATTGACGGCGTCGGGAAGGAAATGCGTTCAACTATGCGTTTAACAGGTTCAGATAAAATAAGTATACATACATACATACACACACGCCCACACACACATATATTATTATTATTATTATTATTATTATTATTATCGTCAGCAATGTCTGGGTGTAACCGTACATAATGCTTTTCATCTCGTGTATTTAAATTTTTTTGTAGTTTATTGTATCTGCTTTGTCTATCTCCGTATGTGGCCCTAAGCTGAAATTAAGGATATTATTATTGTTGTTGTTGTAGTTATTATTACTATTTCTTTGAAGATACCAACTTTCAGGGGAACCGCCATATATATATATATATATATATATATATATATATATATATATATATATGTATATATATTTATATATTTATATGCATGTATATGTATATGTGTATATACATATATATATATATATATATATATATATATATATATATATATATATATATATGTGTGTGTGTATAAAATCATGACGTTACAAATGTTATTTAATATCCAATTCACGCGACTTAGGGAATATCCCCGATGGAGAATTATCACCGAAGGTGAATTTTATAAGTGATGAATGGACCGAGACCCGGTGGTAGCGATTAATTTATCACTTACAAAATTCCCCTTCGGTGATAATTGTCCATCGGGGATATTCCATAAGTAGCGTGAATTGGATATTAAACAACATTTGTAGCTTCATGACTGTATATAAATCACGGTGTGATAAATAAAAACGCCACAATTTAGAGACTAAATGCTGTGTTTCAGAGACAGTTTGGTCTCTGAAATATAGCATTTTGGCGTTTTTGTGGTCTCCTTATATTTGATGGAATTCTGTTTTAACAGAAAATATTTCGTAGTCATATACATATACTGTATACACACACACACACACATACACACACACACACACACACACACATATATATATATATATATATATATATATATATATAATTTTTTTTATTTCTGTGGGCGTACAAGGCTTTCATTACCAACACTCTTCCCTCCCCACTCTCTCTTTCACACACACACTCTCTCTCTCTCTCTCTGTCTCTCCAAATCGAACTCCCTCAAAGCAAACAGCGGGTCGGTCCAAACCAGACACCCAAATCAATTCGAAACTTTTTACCTTATAAACCGACCAAACAATGACTCTTCGTTATGAAGGGACCCCGCACACCTTAATTACCATATTGTTTGTGTTGGAGAGTCGCCAAAACACAGGTACAGTCCCCCCACCCCGCCCCACCCGCCTCGTTCACCTGTCATCCTCGGGCGGAGGCTCACGTCGAAGGAGGAGGTGCGTCTTCCAATGGAAATTGATTACCCGGGGATGATTGTGACGGTAACGAGGATGATTATGATGATCTTGGGCGAGGTGAAGACCGTCTGATGAATGTCAAAGGGGTGAATGATACTTTCTTGATCGAAAAAAAAAAAAAGATAAACAATCAAAATGTGTGATTGATGTTCTCATGGGCCGCGAAGGATGATATTAATAATAATGAGTATTACTGTTGTTGTATTATGTACTAATATATATATATATATATATATATATATATATATATATATATATATATATATATATAATAACAATAATGCTCATTATTATTAATAATATCATCCTTCGCGGCCCATTGAGAACATCAGTCACACGCTTTCATTGATTTTTTATTTGTTTTTTATTCTTTTATCAAGAGTTTCATTCACCTCGTTGAAACTAATCAGACGGTGTATATATATATATATATATATATATATATATATATATATATATATATATATATATATATATATATATATATATATATATATATATAAATTCATCTGAAACCTCAATGAACGTGACTGTTCTCAACTGTCTAACTTTTTATTATCATTACTATTCAAAAAAGGCCAAATTGGACAATATTCAACGGAGGATGAAATCTGCAATGTGTATTAAATGCAAAAGTCTCCCTTTCAAAATTATACAGCTTCATAAGGTTGGAACTGAGCAAGTGAGTGATTTCTCATGAGGATCAACCGCTATTATACAAACTTATGACCTAATTATAAATATACGGTCCAAAAATAGTTATAATAAATTGAATTTTTTTATTCGTATTACTCTTCATCTTTTTTTTTTATGATTTTGTCCCTTGAGATCATTATTATCACCTGTGCTATAGTCCATTCTTTTTGACGTGACGGTAAACATTCGCAGCTGGTGTATCTGAATTATGCCTTCAGGTGAGTGGTAAGGTAGGCAGCATGAATTTCCTCCAGTCACTGAGCTTCAATAATGTTGCTGCAGATATTTACCGTTAAATCCAAAAAAAAAAGAAAAATTATAATCTAGTTTCATTATTATTATTAACTTAACTGCAAAATTTGTTTTCTGATTCGTTACAAATTTTCTTGACACGAAGCTGTGTCCACAGCATTTTTACTTCTCTTGCCCTGTCAGTTATCAGTCGTGCCATAGCTTTATTATCGTCTGTATCATCGCAAGCAGTATTCAATAACTTCAACTACATCTAACGCTAACATTGATTCTATGACGGTTTCTAACCACAGCTGTTATTTTTCTTCAACACTACAACGTTAGGGGTGGCTTCCTTAGAGAGAGAGATAAGACAATGATCACATTCAAACTACTGAAGAAAACTTCTATAGTAGTAGCCGCTTCATACACCTACAGTGAAGGAACACCAACAGCAAGTTGACCCCCAAAAACCACACTACGCCTTTCACCTCTATCTTGCCCTCACTCTCTAGCACAGTGGTTCTCAACCAGGGGGGAATTCTCCCCCCCCCCCGGGGGGAGGGAATTTCAGAGTTTCACGGGGGGGGGGGAATTGTGACCACAGATTAGCAGGCTCAAACTGGCTCTAGGACCACACAAAACATTGTGCATAGGTCTGCACTACTGAGAGGTCATGCTGGCCTTTCTCTCCGCTAGCTTGTGTTAGTATTTTGTTACATATTATTAAGAATACACATTTTGATGTAGACAATTTTGGAAAAAGAGGGGAAAGTAATGACATGCTGACATATGGTGAAAGGGTGCTTGGGCCAAAAAAAAAAGGCTGAGAACCACTGCCAATATGACAGAACCATCTCAGAACATGACAACCCATTCTTTCACCTAAGCTCTTTGACTACTCATTCCACGTATCTAAATTTCTCACCCCTTCAATTTTTCTTACCCCTCAAATACTATTAGCAATTAATATCAACAGCTACAACCTTCTTTCTTGCATTCGCATTAAAGATCCACACGACACTTCTATAAAGGAGAATTGGTTCAATAACTCCTTCTTACACACCCAGTTTCCCACCAATCTTTTGCACACATCCTGCTACCTCTCTTGCCTCGCTTAATCTGTGACTCACCTCTTCCTTCATCGTACATCATCCATAATATTAACTCTCAAAGACATATACGAATCTATTACTTCTTTTTTTTCTTATGGGGTTTCCGGTTATCAGCAAGTATTTTAAGATGAGGTCTAAATTTCTTAATGTACCTGACACAAATCAAAGACACTAAGCAAGAATTACTGAATGCAACAAAGAACAACCTAAGACAATATACAAGATATATAATTGACTGATTGATTTCATATTGTCATAAAACATACAAAATACAGCAATGAACACCAGGAGACATTCATGGTATTGTGAGCTTAACAAACACTAACAAGACATTATACAAGGTATACATAATGCAAAGAGAGTCCAAACACAGTCATTATACAAAATATAATGAATGCAACTGACACTATCCAAACAATATAAAGGAACAAACATCAACAAGACATTATACGTACAAGGTATACATAATGCAAAGAGAGTCCAACCACAGTCATTATACAAAATATAATGAACGCAACTGACATTATCCAAACATTATACAGGACATGCAAAATGTAACAGACAATACACATGACCTAGTGTATGCAACTGTCACAAGGCAAAGACATTAGGCAAGACTTACTGCTTACAAGTCCAACTCTTTGAGCATAACAAACGACAACCCACGGCATTAATAGGTCTCACAAATGAGGTTTAATGGGTTCAACCTCGGCGTTTAGAGTCATCGGAATACCTGAGTAAATCACTGCCAGCATCTGTGACGCCACTCGAAGTTGGCTCGATCCGGAACAATGAGACGAATTAAGCAAATTAAGCTTAATGACGGACTGGGTCTAAGGCTGATAAGTGGGTTGAGGAGGGGGGGTCTTTGCTCTTCGCCATCTTCTTCTTCTCGCTCCTCCAGCAACCCCTCTCTCTCTCTCTCTCTCTCTCTCTCTCTCTCTCTCTCTCTCTCTCTCTCTCTCTCTTTTCGTCTTCCTCTACCTCCGGCGGTTTCTTATGTTCCTTGTCTTTTTACTTCTCTTTTTGCTCTTCTCGGTTCTCTAAGTTCCCTGCATCCCATTTTCTTCCTTCTCGTCCCCCCATATCCTTCCAATTCTAATTCTTATCTCCACTTCCTTCTCTCTTCCTTCTACGGCTTTCTTTTACTTTTCCGAATGCCTTATCCTCATCCAGTCCTTTTCTTCTCTCCTTCCTCCTTATCCTCCGCCTCGACTTAACCCTCCTCCTCCTCCTCATCCTCTTTGCATCACTTTTTCCTCCTATTTCAAACTCTCATTTCTTCTCCCTCTCATCCTGATTCTCTTCCCCCCTATTCGTAAAAACAAAGACAAAAGAGAAACAATCAAGACAATGCCTATTTAAACACACCAATAAGTATTCTCGTTAAATTTCAATTTGTATAAAGGCGCCAAAACTAAATAGAAATAAATAAGTTCGATTTTTACATAAGTTTCTCTGCAAATTAACGACTAATGACAGTTTTTAAGTCATCGGACATTCTACTGATGCTTTAAGAAATTTGCATATTCCTCACATAAGCCTGAAAGTGGTTAGGAATAAAACAAGCCAGGCAACTGCATTATTAGCGATGCATTGAAAGCCAGACAACTCATGTTAGGTCACACAAAAATAATTTCACACTTGTATTTTCACCTATGACCTCTTCGTGACACTTGTTCGCCCCTGTAAAAATAAACTTTCTGCACACTCAGTTTCTAAGGAATGGAATATAGAACTTAGGCCAAAGGCCAAGCACTGGGACCTATGAGGTCATTCAGCGCTGAAAGGGAAAGTGAGAGCGAGAGTTGAAGGGCCTGAAAGGTGTAACAGGAGGAAAACCTCGCAGTTTGAAACAAGTGTTAGGAGAGGGTGGATAGCAAGATGGAAGAGAGAATATGAATGGAGGTACAGTAAAAGGAATGAAAGGTGTTGCAGCTAGGGGCCGAAGGGACGCTGCAAAGAGCCTTAAGTAATGTCTACAGTGCACCTTGTGAGATGCACTGACGGCACTGCCCCCCTGCTTGGTCAGTTTCTAAGGGCATTCTTAGCGACGTCATTTCCAGTTTTTGAAAAATCTGTTCAATTCGCCCCTACTTGACGAAATGGCATAAGCCGTTTTTTCCCCATTCTGAGAAGATTAGCTTCAGTGATTTAATATTATGCAAAGCTTCTAATTAGTTCATCTTTTGAGGCAATTTGGTTCGAAAATGTGACAACACAGGCAGCTGAAGTTTTCATATGTTATAGAGTATCAAAAACAGACATTTGTGCTGGAAAACTCAAGAACTTAAAAAAAAAAGGGGGGGGAGGATACGCCAGTTCGTCAAAACAGGGACGAATTGTCTTGTCTTCGCAAATCAAGTTTTCTAAGGCCACTTAATGAAAAATAAAATTTTTATTTTTTAGAGAAATTTAATTTCTAAGGAAAATTTTACGTTTTTTCTTCAGTCAGTTTTTGACCGCCTTTGCTGGACAATGCCATTTTAGAAGGCACTTTTTGACAATGTAACCTCTAAGGCAATTTTTGACAGTTTCTTTTCCAAAGAAATTTTATAACTATCGTTTCCTGCCAAGGTGGCGCAGTGGTAAGGTTCTCGTCCACCAGTTAAGAGGACTGGGGTTTAAATCCCGCTACTCAATGGTGGCTTGGGGATGGCGCCATTGCATAAACCCGGCGGCCCGCCAACCTAGCGGTCTGAAAACTCGAGAAGGTTAGTAAGAAAACAGTGGGCCTAGCGACACACTAGCCATGTGTCTTTCACCTTTTTTTTTTAACCATTGTCTAATGGCAATTTTTAAAAAAAATCTTTCCGGGGGACAAACTGCTGATATTATTATTATTATTATTATTACGTCGACATCAAGAAC
>JANJGK010000032.1:10742905-10768869 GCA_039081455.1 Macrobrachium rosenbergii
GATGAAAAATCCCTGGCTCTGTATCATGATCAGTTACTGCTGCAGTGTGGGGTCTGCCGCGGGAAGTTGAAACCAACATTCTTTGGAAGCTTGAATTTCAAGTCAATGGCCCCTTTGGTGTGCTTATTCCCTGTGAATAGGTTTCATGTACTGAAATAATAATAATAATAATAATAATAATAATAATAATAATAATAATAATAATAATACTGTCTTCCTGTATCATGAGGCTAGAGCAAGAGACTATCTTTGTCTTAGAATTGGAACAGGCGCCAGCGTTTGTCTCAAAACCTGAAATAGATAACAGTCGTTGCCAGGAACGGGTTCAACAGGTGACAACTTTTGTTCTAGAGCTGCAGGAAATGACAGACTTTCTCGTATTGATGGAACGCGCAACAATCTTTCCGTGACCTGGAATTAACAATGCTTACTCTCTTATTTTTTAAGGGGAAAACACTAAGTCTTTTTACTCGTTCCTGAAAGAGGCTGTACTGCACTAGGGCTGAAAGAGAAGGTAACTGTTTCCAGAGTAATGAACATAACAATTTCTTTATGCTGGAAGCAGCACTTTGTGTCTCAGTAACAAATATTTTTTCTTGGTTCTGGAAGAGAAAACAGTCTTTTTTTATAGCGCTGCAAATAGCATTATCGCCTCATTGCAGAAATAGACAATTTAGTAACAGTAGAAAGAGATATTCTTTCTGTTATGCGGTGCAGTTTTTCTTTGTATTGCGTTGCACCACATATGAATGACTCTGTTTCTGTCTGTTGACTTTCACTTGATAGTAACGCAGGGGACTCGGTAAGTTAGGTTGAAATTGTCTATTAATATTTTTCACTTTTCCCGGAGGGGGGTAAGAATTCACCGGGCACGGTTTTTCATAAGTTTTATTCTAACACTACTATTTCACACGGCCAGCCACCCTGGACTTAGAAATTTCTTGATGTTAAGAGAGGAGCGAGTGACACAATCCTACTCAAATTGGTTTTCAAGTAACTCTGACTAAAAATTGATCAGAATGAACTCTGGACCTATGTTGAATAAAACTCCGCCTCCTTGAGGACGTCTACTTTACTCTTAATGGTTCAATCTTAACTCCCACTTTTGGCAAGGACAAATCAGGTCAATTTTGCTGACCTTTTCACTTCTTAGTCTATCCTCTAACTCCTCCTTCCTTTCCCACATCTTGAAGGTTTGTTTTGGTTACACTTCAATTTACTTGGTATCATGGCTCATCATTTTTAAATTATCAACATCGTCTCTCGCTCTCCCTTTCTCTCTCTCTCTTTCATAATCCGATCAGTGAATCTCATACTTATTCACTGCATAACATTTCTAAAATTATATTCTGTTTTTTAGTGCCGAAAACAGATCTCTAGAAGAGAAAAGGATATTATTCAAGTAATGGACAAAACTACATTCCATCTCATTACTGGAAATGACTACAGACAATTTTGTAATAGAAATAGACATTCTTTCTAAAAGTGCAATCTATGTTTTAGTGCCGGGAGAGAATCTCCAGAAGAAAAAACAATATTATTTAAGTAATGGACATAACTACGCTCCATCTCATTACCGGAAATGACTATTCAATTTTGATCGTCAAGTGTCGAATATTCCTGTCTTCTGCGTCGAATGAAAACGATGCTTGGTCATGGATTCCCCCATGACGAAGAACTCCCATGAAAAACCCTTTCAGCAGGGGAAGTCCCCATGCTCCCCAAGCAAGAGAGGACCCCCCCGAAGGCTCTTACAAAAGACACCTCATCCATCCGATGACGAAGGACACACCGATAGCTCATTATCAAAGGACCCCCCTCCCCCCATCATCCCTCCCTCCCATTTCCACCCATGACGTCTCATACATCATGGAAAGAGGTATTCAACAGCTCCAGAATGTATAATGGTGGTGATGATAAGAGTTCCTATGGATAACACTTAACGCCATTCTCCTTTTCCTATCTGTGGGTAGCAGAGGGAGGGGAGTGGACTTGGTGTCAGTGCATTAAAATGTTACGGCTGTTTAGCTTTCGAGATGATCATGTATCTTCCTACGAAGTCATGGGAATATTCATTACACCTTTTTACTGGTACAAACTATATACATTATATTTTTCCGGTGTCATTTATCAATATAAGTCACAGTAACGTTTTGTGGTTATGACGGGGATTTATTGTATCTTTTTCGGGTGTGAAGAGTAATCATTTTAACCTTTAATCTGGATGTCAACGGATTTCAACATAAATTTTTTCCTGGTCTGATGGGTCGTCTTTGCATCCTGTTTTCCAAGTGTCACGCAACTTTTGCCTGGTATCGAAACTATGTATTGCAACCTGTTTTCCAAGTGTCACGCAACTTTTGCCTGGTATCGAAACTATGTATTGCAACCTGTTTTCCAAGTGTCACGCAACTTTTGCCTGGTATCGAAACTATGTATTGCAACCTGTTTTCCAAGTGTCACGCAACTTTTGCCTGGTATCGAAACTATGTATTGCAACCTGTTTTCCAAGTGTCACGCAACTTTTGCCTGGTATCGAAACTATGTATTGCAACCTGTTTTCCAAGTGTCACGCAACTTTTGCCTGGTATCGAAACTATGTATTGCAACCTGTTTTCCAAGTGTCACGCAACTTTTGCCTGGTATCGAAACTATGTATTGCAACCTGTTTTCCAAGTGTCACGCAACTTTTGGCGGGGACCAAACTTATGTATTATGACCTTTTCAGTTGTATGGAATGGAATGGAATATGGAATCTGGCCAAAAGTCAAGCACTGGGACCTATGAGGTCATTCAGCGTGAAACTGAAATTGACCGTAAAAAGGTTTGAAAGGTGTAACGGGAGGAAAACCTACCAGTTGCACTATTAAACAATTGTTAGGAGAGGGTGCAAAGTAAGACGGAAGAAAGAGAATACAAATGGAGGTACAGTAAAAGGAATGAAAGGCGTTGCAGCTAGGGGCCGAAGGGACGCTGCAAAGAACCTTAAGCAATGCCTACAGTGCACCGCATGAGGTGCACCGACGGCATTACCCCCTAACGGTGCTTTTCTGTGGTATTAGTGGCTATTATTGCATCTCTTTACGTATCGAGGGTATTTTTGGCATCTTGTCATATATGAAGGGTATTCATTACGACTTTTCACGGTGCCTAAGGGTATGCAAATCGGCCGAGTCACTGCTAATTCACAGTGGACGTTATTTGTAAAGATTTCGTAAGGCTAGAACGTTTCTTTACTAACTTTTTCCTTCCGTTTCATTAACAACTCTTCCTGGATAATACGATATACTTTTTTTTTTAATTACAACAAAATCTCCTTTCCTGAATTACATCATGAAAATAAATTCTACCAATATTACTACTACTACTACTACTACTACTACTACTACTACTACTACTACTACTACTACTATGTCTTCTTCTTCCTTTTCGAAGAGTACTTAATAGTGTACTGTTCAAAGAGGAAATAACATTTCTTAGTCCTTTTTCTCATCATCAAAACAAACTGTGGTTCTACAACCACCATTACTTTAATGCTTCTCTGCCATTTCAAACAGTAATTAAAACGATTCCCTTCAATTAGGAAACAAAAATTTCTTCTGCCCAGGTTTTATCATCATAAAACTATCACTCTTCTTCTCCCTCCGGAAATTTTTATCCTCCTGCTCTTAAACTCCGAGTAGTTACGAGCCGGCCTAAAAGCCCTCTGAAGGGAGAGGGCGATAGGTGGTATCTGAGACTCCCGTCTCAATAATAATCCTTATCTCACGTCTTATCTGGATCCAATTCCGTGTTCTCGAGTTTTTTTTCTCTCTCTCTCTCTCTCTCTCTCTCTCTCTCTCTCTCTCTCTCTCTCTCTCTCTCTCTCACTCTTTCTCTCTCTCTCCATCTACCACCCACCCGTCTTTCTTGTCACTGGTATTTTCTTGGGTAGTATATTAAATTGATGATATCACTTTTTTCTTCCCTCTAGCAAGCAGCTAGCTTCTACTAATCATATGTAACAAGTTACCTCTCTCTACACATATTGTTAGCAGTTTGTTAGGTAATATATAAAACTGTTCTGTCCTAATTTGGGATACTAAAATGGAAGACTGCAGTATCTGCGAAACTACAAAACTGAGAAAAATGGTAGATACTGCAGGATTCTCTTGCCTTACTACTGATTTTGCAGATACTGCAAATGGGACCCCCTAAATAAAGCACTGAAGAATCATTCTGAAATTGCAGTAACATGTGTATTAGTGTTTCACCAGCCCAGTAGGTGGCGTATCTCAATTTCGAAACTTTTGCAGATACTGCAGTTTTCCATTTTAGGGCAGTGTTAATCTCTCTCTTTCTCTCTCCCACACACACACACACACACACACGAGCGAGAGTCCAAAATATTACCTAATTCTAAATTCGCAACTTACAAAAGTTAAAATCTTTTTTTTCGCATTACCAGTTTCTGAGGTAATTCATGAAACAATTAATTTTGCTCTCTCTCTCTCTCTCTCTCTCTCTCTCTCTCTCACACACACACACACACACACTTATGAAACAGGTAAGTTTTCTCTTTTAATTACTTCAGTAACTTATGAAACAGTTACCCTTCTCTTTCTCTCTATTCCTCTCTCCTTCTCACACATAAACACAAACACACCCACACACATATATTGCAGGCTCTCACTCAGGTAACAAATGTACCACTTAAATTTCCTCTCTCTCTCTCTCTCTCTCTCTCTAACTCTCTCTCTCTCTCTCTCTCTCTCTCTCTCTCTCTCTCTCTCTCTCTCTCTCTCTCTCTCTCTCTTTGACACAAACATTCCTAGCCTTTTATACGTAACTTGTGAAACAGCTCATTTCTCTCTCTCTCTCTCTCTCTCTCTCTCTCTCTCTCTCTCTCTCTCTCTCTCTCTCTCTCTCTGTGACACAAACATTCCTAGCCTTTTATATGTAACTTGTGAAACAGCCCATCTCTCTCTCTCTCTCTCTCTCTCTCTCTCTCTCTCTCTCTCTCTCTCTCTCTCTCTCCTGTATTACCTGTGGGCTATCGTGACCTGGCTGACATACGCACCTGTCACGCCCTCTCGTTGTTACCCATAGAACAGCTGACGTTTTCTACACCTGCGTCGCAAGTCTCAGAATGTGATTCATAATTTGTGTTGTTACTCTCTCATGTTTAAAGACAACGTGAAGGGGAAAGAAAGTTTTGCTACACCCTGCTAATAAGCGACACTATGGTTATGAAGAATTAACTGAGACAACTATCAATAAATTGGAAAGTTGTTAATTTAATTAGCTTATACATAATATATACATATGTATATATATTACTAACAGGACCTCATTGAAACTGGATGGTATCTAGCGGGGATATTCATTCAATAAAAAATTACAAGCTTTCCAGGAATGTCAGTTCCGGAAAGCTTGTAATTTTTATTGAACGAATATCTCCGCTAGATACCATCCAGTTTCAATGAGGTCCTGTTAATAATATATATATATATATATATATATATATACTTAAAAATACAGATGTGTATGAATGAAGTATTTATGAATATATACCGTATGTGTGTGTGTTTGTGTGTTTGTATAGGGGAGACCGGGGCTAGTTGCATACAGCGGTAGGCTGATACACTGTCAATATCTTCATCATACGGCAATAGCTGGCGCCGAGGTTCTTGAGACGCCTAGGCGTCAGTATCAGCCTTATCCTCGCTGAGTGCAAAACAAGTTGATCACCCGTCTGCCAAACTACAAGCAAAAAACTGTTTTGGGATAGCTACCTACCCTGAGTAAAGTACTCCGACCTTTCATATTATTTCTATAGACCTCAATGAAACTCTTGTTCTTCATGAAAAATAATATGATTTTTTGAAATAACTGTCTTTACGCCTCATTAGTGATTAGACTTCGTTTTCCCATAATTCAAATGAATAGCAGAATTCCTGAGAAGGAAAATAATTCGCCCGGGGCTGGTTGTTACAATCAGTAACAACCAGCATGATATATAGTTGTAACAACTTAACCCCATACGGAAGAAATTTCGGATTTATTTATCTAATTACTTATTTCATATTTCAGGATTATCAAACATGGTTAGGACCTACAAAAGAAAGACAGATTGAGCTGATAGGTGTAACAGCAATTCTGGAATTGGCAATCGAGCGTGTAATTTGTCATAAAAAGAGTTTACGGAAAGTGGCTCAAGATTACAAGGTATGTCTAGATTACTTGATTTCACCTATATTTTTCATCACATGAATGGCTGATATACATTTATATATATATATATATATATATATATATATATATATATATATATATATATATATATATATATATGCTGTATATATATATTATACATATACATATATATATATATATATATATATATATATATATATTATGTATATAATTGAAATAAACTGAAATTACGATTGTATTCTGTTGATCATATACATATTAACTAGGTCTAATTAACCTAAGTTTAAAATTATTTTCATGCAAGTGAACCTGAATATATGTATACTCGTATATATAATACATATATATAAACACATACATATACACGTATATATATACAGTATATATATAAATACACACACACATATATATACAGATTACAAACACATGCAAACTCAAGCACACAGATAAGCAAATGAAGAATAAACTGGTAAATGAAATAGTAAATGGGTGGATAAAAAATGAAAAATAGGTAAAAAAACAACTTAGTAATACAAACCGAATAAAAATATACATATGTACAGTATATGACCGAAAGAAATTGACACTAATCACACCTTTTTAATTTCAGATCAATTTTATGACCTTACACCGATACTGCAGAAAGGTGCTAGGGCTACTCCTATTTTAGCTGGATACAAACAGCCAAGATTGATATTTAGTCCTACTCATGAGAAGCTACTGGTTGAGCATATATTAAAAGCTCCAAAAATTTACTATGGGTTGACACCGAAAGAAGTACGAGCACTTGCATATGAATTTGCAGTTAGTAACATAATCAGAGTACCAACAAATTGGACTAGAACAGAAATGGCTGGACCAGACTGTTTTTCGAGTTTCATGAAAAGGAACCCTACTCTCTCACTCAGAACACCAGAGGTAACGAGTCTTAGCAGGGCCACAAACTTCAATAGACATAATGTTGGACTCTTTTTCAATAAGCTTGGTGAAGTTTTGCAAAGACATAAATTCCAGTGTTATGATATCTATAATATAGATGAGACAGGCATAACCACAGTGCAGAAACCAACTCCCATTGTTGCTGGTAAAGGAGCCAAGCAAGTAGGAGCGATGACATCTGGTGAGAGAGGAGCTCTTGCGACACTAGTTACCGCGATCAGTGCTAGTGGTAACACAGTTCCACCAATGTTTGTGTTTCCTCGAGTTAATATCAGGGATCTATTTTATCAGGGATGGACCTCCTGGATGCATTGGAGCAGCACACCAAACTGGATGGATGACTGGGGAGAACTTCATTATCTTTATGAAACATTTTGTGTCAGTGACAAAGTGCACAAAAGACAAGCCTGTTCTAATCCTTCTTGACAATCATGACTCCCATGTAAGTTTAGAGCTGATAGACTACTGCAGGGACAATGGTGTTGTCCTTGTCACTTTCCCACCTCACTGTTCAAACAGGCTTCAACCTTTGGATGTAAGCGTTTATGGGCCCTTTAAAAAGTACTTTAATGACTCATGTGAAAGCTGGCTGAAAAATCATCCTGGAAAGACAATGACCATATATGATTTGCCAGGAATTGTTGCCAGTGCATTGCCCAAGGCCACAACTATGGAAAACATACAAAAAGACTTCAAGGTGACAGGTATTTTTCCCTACAATCGGGATGTCTTTAGGGATGGTGAATTTCCTCCTGCTGATGTTACTGATCGTCCAGAAGAAAACCCACAGGATACACCTGTAGCTGTAGAAGCCACAGAAATGGGTAATGAAACCCAAGCAAATGATGAAAGCTCATTACAGCTTACTGAAGTTTGCATAGGCTACATGACACTTACCTGTGAACCTCCTAAAGACTACCCAACTCCCCAGCACATAACAAGCCAAGCCTTGAGAACATGATTCCAGACCCTGTTACAAGCACAAGCAAGGATGGTTTAGATAGGCCTTACATATACCAATCACCTCCTGCTATAAAAACAGAACAAAGACCTACGGGAGAAATCAAAACCCCAGAGGAGCTGCGACCACTTAAAAAGGCTAGCCCAAGAAAGACTCAAAGATACAACAAAAGAAAACGCTACACAGCAATGCTAACAGACACACCTGAGAAGCTGAAACCACATAAGCACAATGAGGGTTCACAAGGAAAAGGCTCAAGAGTAAAACCTGTAAAAGGAATCTGACTTAAGCCTGGTGGAAATAGGAACAGAAAGACCACTGAAGATTATTGGTGTTTTGTATGTGGTGGTGACTGGTCAAATTCAGCCTCAGAGGAGCAATGGGTGCAGTGCATCAAATGCAAAGATTGGACCCATGAAAGTTGCACAAATGAAAGTGCTCATTATGTATGCGACCTGTGTAAAATGAAGTGTTAGCTGATTTCTTTTGATGTTTAAAGGATGTGATTCGTTTTATATTTGGTAACAATATACCCCATGGTCTGTAACAACTTGCCCTGCATATTGGGCAAGTTGTATACAAAGAGTTTTTCTGATATTTCCTATCATATTCCAGGAATTAAAAAGTATATAACCTTTTTGTCACATGATTATGGTAACAGATATAAACTTTTCAAAGCATAAATTTGTTTAAGTTCCTTCTTTAGAAATTGAATTACAGGTAAAAATGGTAAAACTGTAACAACTAGCCCCGGTCTCCCCTAATGTATTAATAGATATATAAACACACACACACACATATATAAGCAGACGATGCGTTAATAAACCTGAAAGGGCTTGGTACTGAACTTCTGCCTGTCATTTTCCTGTGGGATTCGCTTATACACGCACGCACACACACACATATATACACAGTATATAATTTTACCCATTCCTTAATCAATCTTTCAGCTACATAATATTCAAACACATAAACAGACAACCGGGACTGACACGTGTAACATGAAGACAAATGAAAACAAACAAATAAATTATTTATAGAAAAATAAATAAACAAAGAAATAAAAGACCACGCATGGACTGTACCGCATGCAACAAGCGTCAGTCAAGAGCGACGAAGTATGCAAGATATGAATGTGTACAGTGCCGAAGAAGGCAAAGTCAGAAGTTGTTCTGACAACTCATTCACAAAATCTCCTTAAGTCATTTGGACCTTGTAAATTCTGGTGGACTTCCAAACTCTTGAAGTTCTTAGTTTTGTATAATTCCAGGTATGTTTGTATACATGAATGTATGTATGTATGTATGTATGTATATATATATATATATATATATATATATATATATATATATATATATATATATATATATATATATATATATATATTACTAAAAGGACCTCATTCAAACTGGATGGTATTTAATGGAGTTTTTATTCAGAAAGTTACAAGCTTTCTTGGACAAACAGTCCACATTATCAAGTATCCGTACGGATACTTGATAATGTGGACTGTTTGTCCAAGAAAGCTTGTAACTTTCTGAATAAAAACTCCATTAAATACCATCCAGTTTGAATGAGGTCCTTTTAGTAATTCTACTAATGCACAGAACAATTGTGTATGTGATAAAGTTATATATATATATATATATATATATATATATATATATATATATATATATATATATATATATATATATATATATATATATATATATACATATACATGGAATGAAAAAGTTGATGCGCTGAGCAAGATATATTGTGTGCGTGTGTGTGTGTATATATGTATACAAATTATATATATATATATATACATATATATATATATATATATATATATATATATATTATATATATATATATATATAAACACATTCTAAAACCACAAACATATGTCAACCATAAAAGAAAAAACCGAACTAAAAAATACATTTAATAAATACCGAAGAAGCAAAAAAGAAAAAGGAACAAATAAAGTAAGAGAGAAAAAAAAAAGAAAAAAAAACTAAAGGGGGTCAGACGTAGTCATCCAGGATAGAGTTTGACCGCACGCCTCTCATCCAATCTAGTCACGACTGCGCCCCGACCCACTCATTATGAGATGGGGGGAAAGCAATGCTGGTCTTCCTGAGTCTTGAGCTATCTCTTATTTTGCTCGTGGATGTTTTTTTCCCCCTGTCCAGCGTGCCTTGTCTGTGGCTGTGTGTGTGTGTGTGTGTGTGTGTGTGTGAGTGTGAGTCTGTGTGATCGTGTGTGTGTGTGTTTTAGTGCGTTTGCGGAAGCATTTATTTGGCTAGCATATGCTTTTCCCTGTCAATTGTTCCTTGTCTCTCTGTATGCAAGTGTGTTTGTGTATGTCAGTGCGCTTGCGAAAGCATTTATTAAGCCAGCAGATGTTTTCCTCGTCAAGCATGCTGTGTTTGTGTGCATGTTTGCTGAATGTTTTTCTCGTCAGGTGTGCGTTGCCTGTGTTTGTGTGTGCGTGTGTGTGTGTGTGTGTTTGTGAGGGCACATATTTCACAACCGGATGTTTTCTTAGTCAAGCACTTTTTTTTTCTTGTTCGCAGTAGATGTCTTTTTTTTTCAGTCAGGTATATGTAGTCTGTATGTATGTGAGTGTTTGTGGAAGCATTTGCTTCGCTAACAGGTGTTTTCCTTGTCAAGCACGCGGATTGTGTGTGTGCATGTTTGCTGAATGTTTTCTTTGTCAGGTATGCGTTGTCTGTGTTTTTGTGTGTTTGTAGAGGCATTTATTTTACAACCAGATGTTTTTTCTTGTCAATTGTGCGTTGTCTGTGCGCGTGTGTGCGTGTACAGACTGCTTCCCCTGCCAGGTATAAGTTGTCTGTGTGTATGTGTATTTTTCCTTTCAAGTATAGGTGTTTGTGGAAGCATTTATTCGGCTAGCAGGTGTTTTCCTTGTCAAGCAAGCGGTGTCTGTGGGCATGTTTGCTGAATGTTTTCCCTGTCAGATACGTTGTCTATGTGCGTGTGTGTTGGCAGAAGCATACATTCCACAACCAGATGTTTTCCCTGTCAAGTAAATGTGATTGTGGAAACATTTATTTGACTGGCAGAAAATGTTCCCAATCAAGTTTGGATTGTCTGTGTGTGTACATGTGTGTGTTTGCAGAAACACTTACATCGCTTCCAGATGTTTTCCCTGTCAAATATGTGTTATGTGTGTGTTTGTGGAAGCAGTTACTTTGCTAGCAGATGTTTTCCCAATGAAGCATGCGTAATCAGAGTGTGTGTGTGTTTGTAAAATCACCTCTGTCACCACCAGATGTATTCCTTGTCAAGAATGCGTTGTCTATGTGCGACTGTGTTTACAGAACGTTTTCCCCGCCATGTATAAATTGTCTGCTTGTACGTATGTTTGTAGAAGCGCATACTTTACTACCAGTTGTTTTCCTTGTCCAGGAAGTGTAGCCTGTGATTGTGGAAGCATTTGTTCCGCTGCCAGATATTTTCCTCATCAAGTATGCACGGCATGTGTGCGTGTTGTGCTTGTGGAAGCATTTATTTCGCTAACAAAGTTTTTATTGTCATGTTTTTTTTCTTTGTGTTAAGGGATGTATTTGCTTTGCTAGATGTTTTCTCTGTTTTGTATGTATTGTCCACATGTGCGTGTTAGTGGAAGCATGTTTTCGCTGGCAGTGTCCACTGTGTGTATATATGTATACACATATGTATGCTTGTGTCCATTACGTGTATATATGTATACACATAAGTAGAATCATTCGTATATATCGAAACCAAACATCCATTGTGTATGTGTAGTGGCCCATATGTGGCTATTTGTTTATAGAATTTATTATTTTACTCGCAAACTTTTTCCCTGTCAAGTACTTGGTTTGTAAGTGCATTTGTGACCTTACATATTTTGCTCTCAAAAGTTTCGTTAATCATAAAACTTGTGTGTGTGTGTTTTATTTCGGTCTCTGATTGCTTTCCTGTCATGTATCCGCCTATGTGTTCATGCGCGTGCGTATAAACACACCTTTGTGGAGCCGGAATTCTTTGTTTCAATCTCATAATTATTCCTTTGAAATTATCCTTGCATGTGTATGTGTAAGTCCTTGACCTTCATGACGTTTTCCCTGTCTAGTTCCAATAGTGTTTAGGAAAGAATATTAGTTCTGGTTGAACTCTACTTTGTGTGTGATCGTGTGTGTATATGTGTGCTTTTGATAACTCGACTTTGTATGTGACTGTTTGTGAGTACTTTAATTAACTTTCCTTTGTGTGTAATTGTGTGTTTTTGTCAACTCTGTGTGTGATTGTGTGTGAGTGCTTTTGTTATTTTCCTTTGTGCGTATTTGTCAACTCTACTTTGTGTGTGAGTGTATGTGAGCGCTTTAGTTAATTTTCCTTTGTGTGTGATTGTGTGTGTTTTTGTCAACTCTACTTTGTGTGTGATTGTGTCTGGGTGCTTTTGTCAACTCTAATTTACGTATGTGCTTTTGCCAACACTTTTTGTGTGCTTTTGTCATCTCCACTGTGTGTGCAATTGTGTGCTTTTGTTACGTAGTTTATTTCGCTTGCAGATGTCTTCCGTACCAAATGACCTAGAAATTATTTTACCAGAGTAGGAGGGCAAACATTTACTTTTGGGTGAGCTGTGATGTTTGTATGTTCCTGTTTGTGAGTGAGTGTGCATGTCTGTGACCTGAGTAAAAAAAAAAAAAGCTAACTTTTGTGATCTTTGCTGTGTGGTCGTGTGTTAGTTAGTATACAAACATGGGTTTATGATATGTGTTTTTTAGTGTTTGTGCATATGTGGCTATCTCTGCGTATGTAAGCGCTTTATGTACATGTGCATGTTTGGGTGTGTTTGTTGTACGTATTTAGTTCATGCTAATGCACTTATGTACGTATTTATGTGTATCTACGTAAGCAAATTATTCCGCATGTACGTGTTAATACTTATATAACAGTTTATGTGTGTGTGCATGTTTGTGTGACCAAGTGTTTGTGTGTGCGTGCACATATGTTTCTGTGCGTGTGAGTTTGGTCCGTAAAACTTTAGAAAACTCGTGTTATCTGGGTATGTTCGCAATGTTGTTTATAAGATGTTGCCAGAGACATAATGATACAAATTTTTCAGGTCGGGCTGACAAAGATAGTATTTTGTAGCCACGACGGAGCGCTGATGCAGCTTTCGCCCCTAAAGAGGGGAGAAATGCTTTCCGAGAAATTACGTCTGAAAGGTTGGGGGAAGATTAGATAACGCTTGCGAGAGAGAGAGAGTGAGAGAGAGAGAGAGAGAGAGAGAGAGGAATATACATACATATACATATATTTATATATCTCACTATGTCCACGTCGGAAGGTGAGTGAAAACGGGACTATATATTTGTATATAAAATACAAATATACATAAATATATACACATATATATACTACATATATATGGTGTGCATGCGTGTGTATATACACACGTATATATATATATATATATATATATATATATATATATATATATATATATATATATACATGTGTGTATGATTATTTATATATTCAAATAACGTCGGTCTTAAATATATATATATATATATATATATATATATATATATATATATATATATATATATATACATATACATACATACATACATACATACATACATACATACATACATACATACATACATATATATACTGTATATATATTTATTTAAAACATATTTGCCACCTCTGCAAATTCTTGAATTATACACAGAAAAGCAAAATCCTCTCCGCTTTATGAAATAACATTGTCTTCGACGCTTTCCGTCATAAACTTTAAAAGCAAACACTCTCTCATTTAGATAATGAGCAAAGCGTGCAAGCTGACCAAGAGGAAATTGCAGTTGAAAACGCACCTTATAAACACTTGACGCAATGAACAGATGGGTAAGGCACACGCGATCCACCTTCGGCGCATTTCGGTTTCTATCTCCCTCTCTGATCCCAAGCTGATCTCTCTCTCTCTCTCTCTCTCTCTCTCTCTCTCTCTCTCTCTCTCTCTCTTGCTTTGTCTGGACTGTGGCAGCTCGTTCTCTCGTTTTAACTAGTCTCTCTCTCTCTCTCTCTCCATATATATAGATATATATATATATACGCGCGTGTGCGTGTGTGTGTGTGTGTGTGTGCATGCGTGCGTGTGTGTATGCATGCATGTATGAGTATGTATATATATATATATATATATATATATATATATATATAGATTATATATATATAGGACAGATAGATAGATAGATAGTTATTAATTCACATATGTAATACTTTGTCTGGACTGTGGCAATTGGTTCTCTCTCTCTCTCTCTCTCTCTCTCTCTCTCTCTCTCTCTCTCTCTCTCTCTCTCTCTCTCTCCCTGACCGACCGTCCGAAACGACTGGCTCTTCCTATCCTATTAAAACTAACAGTCCCCAGTACAATATTCCGAGGTCTGCAAACTATAAAGCTAAGAGAGGACTTTAAAAGCGTCTCAACATTATTTTGCCCACACGAATACTTAGGCTAAACTCTTTCCATCCCAGCTGCTCTCATTCCTTCCAGTGAAGGAAGCCCTGGGCCCTAAGTAATCCTATTTAACTAAATATAAGATATTCTCAAAAATAATTTTCTTCTTAAGTAATTCTATTTAACTAAATGTAGGATAATCTTAACATTTTCTCCTGAAGAAATTGCTTTTGTTTAATGCTACAAACAAGATTTTAATCCTTATATCAGTATACTAGTTTTCGAAATTAATTTTTCGTATTAAATAAAATAATTAATTTGTAATTTAATAGCTCATAACTTGTTAAAATCATTCGACTGAACGTAAGATGTTTCCAAGGGATTTTGGGCGTTACGCGAATCTTGTGATTATCAAAATATGGATTTTGTTGCTGACAATATTCAATGTTTTTTCTACAAAATTAAATCTGAAAATCTACATACGAACCATTTGAATAACTGAAAAGAAAAAAATTTATTGCGGAAGCTACAAGTCAAAATGTTAGTTGGCAATTAAAGAAACTTTTTCGAATGATAAAACATATAGTAAGGAGAGGCATTTGGTTGCATGAGTTGCGACAGACTTTCATCACAAAATCACTCAGTACTAAAGCCACTAGATTTTAAATACGATAAGCTAACTTGCTATGCAATTATTAATATATCCAAGGTCTTTAGAATACTTCTTTAGACCTTGTAATATACATTCCATCGGCGATAAAGCGGAAATAATATCTGTCACTAATCCGTTGTGGCGTAAGGCTTGGAACGGACAAAACTAGTTTTTATTTCGGGAAATAACAACCCGAACAATCACTGAAGAAATGAAAAGACACCTAACACTGCTATTACGTTAATTGAGACCGTTCAGACCGGAGAAGAATAGCATTTCCGCGAGAAGAATAGCATTTCCGGTGAAATCCACACCTCCCCTAGACCACCCTTCTCGTCTCAAAGAAACGCGCCCATGCGGGCGTCTTCTCATTGTCGGTAACCAAAACAATGTAAACAAAGAAAAAAAGAGCCTGGCAAGCATCTCGTCTTTGAGAAAACAAACGAACGTTTAGGTCCACGAAAATACAAGCATTCTGATAGTTTTTTTTTTTATTACTACCAAAAGAACGTGGAGCTGTGTGTTCTTATTAAAGCAAAACACTATTTTGCTAGAAATAAAGCATCTTGGTAAACGTCTTGTCATTACTGAAAAGCAAAACAATGTTTTGCCAAATAAAATAACACACAAACACATATATACATACAGTATATATATTCTTCTTAAAGTAATACAGTGTTTTGGTTTTTAACACACACAAGCACACACACATATATATACATATTTGTGTGTGTATGTGTATGCGGCCTGGTGGGTGTCTTCTCTTCTCATTATTAAAAGCCAAAGGCACCACACAGGCATCTCCTCACCGGCGAAAATCGAAACCAGCGTTTTGCTCGAAAAACAAACCCACCCTGGAAGACGTCTTCCCCCCGTTGAAAGCTAAACGACGCTGACTCTCGCAAGCTGTCAACGCCCCAAGAGAGAGAGAGAGAGAGAGAGAGAGAGAGAGAGAGAGAGAGAGAGAGAGAGAGAGAGAGAGACGCGAGTGACGGAGCCTGCATGATAGAAAGATCGCTGCAACATTGCGCGCGAAGCATCTGTTGACGACCGGGGTTACAAAACAAACAAAAAGGAGATACAGCGTGTTGATGAACGTGTGGCAGAGATTCTGGCCTCTTCTTAACCATCGCTAGTTTTATTATTATTATTATTACGAACTTCATGGCGCGCTACGCTGCGCTGGAACCCAGCATTGCCCGTCATGTCTCCCCTACTCTCCCGATCCCCTGCCTACCCCGCCCCCACCAGGGCGGATAAACAGGTTTGCAGGAGGAGGGTGGATGTGTCATGTCTCCCCTACCCTCCTGATCCCCAACCTACCCCGCCCCTAAAAAGGACGGACAAACAGGTTTGCAGGAGGAGGGTGGATGTGTCATGTCTCCCCTACCCTCCCGATCCCCTGCCTACCCCGCCCTCACCAGGGGCGGACAAACAGGTCTGTAGGAGGAGGGTGGATGTGTCATGTCTCGCCTACCCTCCCGATCCCCTACCTACCCCGGCCCCACCCAGGGCGGACAAACAAGAAAGATCCACTCTGATTTTATTATTATTATTATTATTATTATTATTATTATTATTATTATTATTATTATTATTATTATTAAGAAGACGAACCCTATTCACGCGGAACAAGCCCACAGGGGTCACTGACTTGAAACTGAAGCTTCCAAAGAATATGGCGCTCATTATGAAGTAAGACAAGGTAAAGGGAAATACAGAAATAAGCGCTCCCACTCATAAAAAAGAAAAAAATCATTTAATAAATTAATAAACAGATGAAAATTAATTAAAATGCAAGGAGAACAGCATAAGGGTAGTAACGCATTGAGTCTTCGCTCGAACTATTTTCTCATCTGGATAGATATAACTCATCTAGGTGGGTGTTAGTCATTAAATTTCTTATGTCCGCTGAGTGAGACTGTAGGTTCCTGGAAAACGTTGCTCAAGGTAGGATGACGTCAGGTAAAAATACCTCCTTGCCGGAGCACGCAGCAGTTAAACAAACACACACACATACAGGCACAAACACGCTGAATAAACATTCATGTATGTTTATGAAGGGAAGAAAGAGAGAATTGATAAATGTACATGTGAAAGTGATAAGGAAATAGAGAGAGAGAGAGAGAGAGAGAGAGAGAGAGAGAGAGAGAGAGAGAGAGAGAGAGAGAGTAAGCGTTGTTTTAGGAGAGAAAAAAAAAGAACTGATAATTGTACATGTAACAGCGATAAGAAAATGAGAGAGAGAGAGAGAGAGAGAGAGAGAGAGAGAGAGAGAGAGTAAGCGTTAAGTTTTACGACAGAAACAAATTACTGATAAATGTACATGTAAGAGCAATAAGGAAATATGAGAGAGAGAGAGAGAGAGAGAGAGAGAGAGAGAGAGAGAGAGAGAGAGAGAGGGTAAGCGTTCAGTTTAGGAAAGAAACAAATATCGATACATGTAATAGTGATAAAGAAATGAGAGAGAGAGAGAGAGAGAGAGAGAGAGAGAGAGAGAGAGAGAGAGAGAGAGAGAGCATTCAGTATTAGAGAGAAACAAAGAATTGATAAATCTACATGTAACAGCGATAAGGAAATATGAGAGAGAGGAGAGAGAGAGAGAGAGAGAGAGAGAGAGAGAGAGAGAGAGAGAGAGAGAGAGAGAGAGAAATAAAAAAAAATAGACAGAATGAGGAATAACAACAATCACGTCTAAAATGCATACAATCAGGCAGGCACAAGGGGTCAGATGAACAGACAAAAGAGGGAAAAACATTACACATGAATGAATTTGCCCATCAAAGTAACAGCAAAAATGAGACAGATAATTATATAGACAGACAGACACGATTGAAACAAATTAGAAAATTACAATACAGATTAATGTAGGACTTTCCCCACTGATACACTGATAGATAAATTTTAAAATTCGATAAATAGACAGACAAATAAAATCTAACACGAAAGAAAATTAGTAAAAATAGTAAAACCTAACAAAACAGGAAATTCTCTAAGAGAAACGAAAGGTCAGTGTACCCTGCTTCGTATGAGCTGGGTAATTCCAACCAAAGGTACACGTCGAATTTGATTATGTACACAACGCAATAGACGAACCCCGCCTAAAGTGAAGAGATTATTACAGAGAGAGATAAGTGAGTAGATACTGCTGATGATTTTCGTGTACGAATAACGCCGAATAATTGAGAATAAAAGATGATTGAAAATATAAAAAGACAAGGATTATCATTTTGAGAGAAAATTATATTTTACATAAACAGATGATAATATAAGGATCGTTAAAGAGGAAAATGAATAAGGAGTTACTGGTGATGATTTTGAGGGGACAAACAATGTAGAATAAACAGAGGATAATGATAATCATGAATAATAATATAATTCTAAGAGACGTAGAATACACTAAATGAAGAAAGAATATGATGCAGACTGATAAACAGAAGAACAAAGAGATACTGGTGATGATTTTGAGAAACGAACAGCGTAGAATAACCTGAGGATAAAGGTAGAAAGTAATAAATAGCAAGACACAAGAAGTTATAATTCAGGGAGAAGAAGGATACACTAAATAAAGACAGAAAAAGATGAGGCAGGGAATGGTGGGAAGAATAATGAATAAAGATATATATACCGTATATATTTTATATATTGTTTAAGGTTTCTGGAAACAGACGACGCAGAATGAACTGGAAATAAAGGAGGAATGAGACACGAATTTTTGAAGAGAAACAAGAATAAGTACATACATTACAATTTGAAGAGGACGAGACCAGGCTGATCTAGAAAGAAGGCCAAAGAAATAGTTGCATTGTATTATGCATGGACAGGCAAAGAGAAAATAATATAAGAGAGATATTGGAGTTGATTTCTGGGAGATGAACAACACAGAATAATCTCAGAAGAGTTGTTTAGTCAGTGCAAAAATAATAATGAAGTAAAGTTAATAATTTACTGAATTAAATTTGAACCTAATTTGGAAAGAATGAAATTGATTGAGGCTACGATGATGTGTATAACAAATAAATTCAAATCTACGTGTTTTTTTTTTTTTTTTACTGAAACTCTTGAAGCAAAATTTATGAAAAAAAAATGAGTAAACTCTTCCTTCCAAGCCAGGATTCGTACCTGTGCGATGAGGGACAGTAAAGTTCGACACCATAACACCACTTCATCATCAATGTAACTTAATATTTGGCAAACTGAAAAAAAGGAAAAGACACCGTACGAAAAAGTTAAGCAAAGTACGGCAATAAGAAACAAGAACAAATCGCGTTTTCTGTACAGCATATAATCAAGGCCACCGAGAATAGATCTATCTTTCATTGGTCTCGGTATGATGGTGTATGAGCAGCGGCCCACGAAATTTTAACCACGGCCCAGTGGTGGCCTATTCTATACCGTTGCCAGAAGCACGTTCATGGCTAACTTGAACCTTAAATAAAATAAAAACTACTGAGGCTAGACGGCTGCAATTTGGTATGCTTGATGACTGGAGGGTGGATGATCAACATACCAATTTGCAGCCCTCTAGCCTCAGTCGATTTTAAGATCTGAGGGCGGACAGAAAAAGTGCGGACGGACAGATAAAGCCATCTCAATAGTTTTCTGTTCAGAAAACTAAAAACTAAAATAGAATCTTTGGGGAAAGTAACAAAATTCAACACAGAAAATAGTGACTGAGAAATAAGTATTTATAAATAAAAATACAAATGAACATACACTAAAATATGATCAAATGGGTCTCCTTTCGAGACAATTAATAAAACAAGTACATTTTGAGAGAGAGAGAGAGAGAGAGAGAGAGAGAGAGAGAGAGAGAGAGAGAGAGAGAGAGAGAGAGAGAGAGTTACTGAAGAAGCTGTTTGATACTAAAAACTATAACATTTCTTCTTTAGCAAACCAACACACACACACATATTATATATGTGTGTGAGTGTGTGTGTGTGTGTGTGTGTACTGTGGAAGTTTTTTTTTTGCATAGGAACTTCATCCTCTACTCAGCCATTAAAGTATGTATGTCCCAGTGACCACTGCCTTATTTTTTTTTTATCTAGAGCCACTCTAAAGAATTTTCCAACACAGCTGGGATCCCAACACCAAGAAAAAGGCAGACTTAGATAGATAATAAAAAAAACTATAACTAAAAAGCAAGAAACTAAATGAGTCCGAATGAAAAAAAAAAAATATATCACAAACAAAACATTCTGAAACACCTGGAGGATTAAGTCACTTGAAAGTAGATAAAAGAAATAACGTCATACTCTCCCATAGCTAGAATCTCCCCATAAACTAAGAATAAAAAGAAAAAGGAAAAATGCAACGAATGTTTTTCTTTCAACTGAAACTCAGAACAAAAACAAAGGCATAAAACAAACGCAAAGAAAAACACAAACAAACTTTCCAGGATCTGCCGTCCGGAAATGAACCACCCTTAAAACATCCGCAGTAGAAGGCAAGACACGTTCTCTCTCCCTCTTTCTCCCTCGCTTTCCACCATTCTCCTGCCCCTCCCCATCCTTCCCTATCACCCTCTCATCCACCAGCTCCCACTCGTCTCCCCACCTCACAAAAAAATAAGAAAAAGAAGAAGAAGAAAGAGGAGGTAATCCCTAAACCGATGGACATCAGCCGAGATCCTCTTCCAGAATCCGGTCCCTTCCCTTTCCTTCTTCCAGGACCCGTCTTCCCCCTTCCATCCCCACCTTCCAGAGCACCCTCCCATCCACTCCATCCTACTCCTTCCCTCACACCTCCCATCTCTCAGGTCACCCAATTCCCTCCCCCTTCCCTCCGCCCCCTCGAAAACCCCCTCCCTTCACCCATTACCTGGTCCCTAAGTCATACACTTCCCTGACTTCACCTCACTCCTCGTTGTTGCAACTGCTCCCTGGGGCCACACCCCTCCCTTTGACCAATAGCGCCCCGTGCCCTCCCCAGAGACTACCTCTGACCCACGTCTCCCCCACCCCACCCCGGGGTCGCCCGCGGGCACACAATCCGTGGGCGTAGAAGGCGGCGAGGCAGCGGCGCGTGATGCGACCCGCCCACACCGGGTGACCTCTGACCCGCCTTCTTATACTCGTCGACACTAACCCCACCTCGCAACATTTTTTTTCCTTCCTCTATTCTCTGCCCTTCGCAACACTTCCTCCCCTTTCCCCGGGGGATTCATTCCCCACTGTCTCCGCCTCCCTATGCGTCTCCTTCCCTCCCCCCTCTCCCTCCCTCCTTCCCATCTCTTCCCCTACACCACGGGGATGAGGATGCTTCAGCCATGACTCGTGCTGCGCCGAGAGGTAAATAAGCAAAAGGAGAAGACAAATAAGTAAAAGAAGATAAAAATTAATAAGAGTTATAACTTTAAAAAATAAGTAAAAGATAAAAAATAATAAGTTATAACTTTTAAAAAAAGGAGAAAAATAACAAAAAGACTAGTAACTTTTTAATAAGAGCGAGGCCAAAGTAACTACACAAAAAAGAAAGAAAAAGAAAGTATTTCTAACCCGACGAAGAACATCACCACAAAAAACAAAAAATATATAAAAGACTCTGCTTCTTTTACAACAGGTAAAACCGAAAACGACTCCGGCTCCCGACCACAAGAGGCTTCTGCTACATCTTGAAAACATCTGTTCCTGAGGCCTCCTGCCACCCTCAAACCTTTCTGGTTTTCACACCTTCCCGTCTTTCATAGGTTGCAAAAAAACAAAACAAAATGTAAAACATGTAATTGTTATTAATATTATCGTTATTTTATTATATTCTTATTATTATCACCTCTAAAGAATGTCGCGTAAAACTGGTGACTATATATATATATATATATATATATATATATATATATATATATATATATATATATATATATATATATATATATACATATATATATATATATATATATATATATATATATATATATATATATATATATATATATATATATATATATCGCACATTACCCAAGGTGAAAAATAAGAGACCGGGTGTAGGTCCTGACTGATTTCGACTTTATTTCCAAGCCATTGACGAAGGACTGATCCACGTACAAAAGTGATTATAATTATATATAAATATATATATATATATATATATATATATATATATATATATATATATATATATATATACATATATATATATGGTGTACATATTATATATATAATATAATATACACACATATATATATGTATATACACAGTATATATATTTCTGACTCACATTGGGATCGAGCCCTAGCCTCTCAAACGAAAGGCCAGTTGACTCTGTATGGGTCAATTGATAACGCCCTGGCCTTCATTCGAGAGACTGGGGTTCGATCGCAATGTGAGTCAGAAATTTATTTCTGTGAAACAAAAGCTTCTGTGCTCATTGGTTTCAATATATAATTTATATATATATAATATGACAATCAGAAATCCTGTACTTATATTTTTGATGGCAGAAACAGGTAAAAATTGCGCCTTAGTTTCTTCGGCGCAATCGAGTTTTCTGTACATCGTATACTCCAGGCCACCGAAAATAGATCTATCTTTCGGTGGTCTCGGTTTAATGCTGTATGAGCCGTGGCCCATAAAAACTTTAACCACGGCCCGTTGGTGGCCTGTCCCATATCGTTGCCATACGCACGATTATGGCTAACTTTAACTTTAAATAAAATAGAAAAAAAAAATACAGAGGCTAGAGAACTTGCAATTTGGTATGTTTGATGACTGGAGGGTGGATGATCAACATACCAATTTGCAGATCTCTAGACTCAGATCTGAGGGTGGATAGAAAAAGTGCGGATAGAGAAAAGTGAGGACAGAATAAAGTGCGGACGGACAGACAAAGCCGGCACAATAGTTTTCTATGTAGAAAACTGAAACAGTTATAACACTGAAGAGATGTTTATGTTTACCCTAGAAAACTATAAGCTATAACCGACAAACAGAATGGACCCACCTCGTGGACCGAATAAGGTCCGCTACGAGGTCCATTTCCGTAATTTTGGTGTATGTTATTTTTGACGTTTGTCGGACCCTTTCTGGCAAACCTTCCACTATAACTATAGTGGAAGCCCTTGCGGCCATAAGGCCAGAAAACGGCTGTTATTTTCCTTATTAGTTTAGATAAGTATCATAGCATTTCGAATACTATTGTGAGATGAATTTTTCCTGAAGTTGCTCACATTTGCAAATACCATTAAAAAAAAAAGCTGCATAACGGCTGATCTAAGAAAAACAACAACAGTAATATATTATCAAAGCAAAACGTCTTTCCGAAAACAAAAAAACAACAACTCGGCGATCGATTTAAAGAGGAAAAACAAATAAAAAATGCAGAAACGTATCCCAGGAGAGAGAGAGAGAGAGAGAGAGAGAGAGAGAGAGAGAGAGAGAGAGAGAGAGAGAGAGAAAAAAACAACAACAGTAATATATTATCAAAGCAAAACGTCTTTCCGAAAACAAAAAAACAACAACTCGGCGATCGATTTAAAGAGGAAAAACAAATAAAAAATGCAGAAACGTATCCCAGGAGAGAGAGAGAGAGAGAGAGAGAGAGAGAGAGAGAGAGAGAGAGAGAGAGAGAGAGAGAGAGAGAGAGACTAATACCAGAGAAACATACGCACGAAATAAAAAAAAAAAAATCTATTTAAGGAGCGAAATTCCCATCTACTGCTCATTCATGCGTTTCGACAGCTACATTTGGATTCCTAATTTCACCTCACACACACTCGCGCACCTGTATGGGATTATAACTGGAGAAGTCCACCATACTCATTCTGCTGGTCTCTAATAGGACCTCGTAATTACCCAGTACCACTATATCCCCAATCTTAGGATATGTTGCAAGTTGCAGAGGCATCAGTGTTTTGGAGTAGGGCTGCTAGCCTCATGAGTAGAGTGAAGTGTTCCCCCAAACAAATTTTTAAGAGACCCACATAACTGAAATGACTGTTTTTCATTCTCTCTCTCTCTCTCTCTCTCTCTCTCTCTCTCTCTCTCTCCACACACACATACACATATATACGTATATGTGTGCATATATGTATATGTATACTATATACATATATATACATATATATGTGTGTGTACATGTGTGCGCGTCCGCAAGCACGAGTATACATAGACAGATAGATCAACAAAAAATGAGAGCCTCGATGAGGTAATCTACCATCCAGGAGGGGTGGAAGCATTCTTCACGTATTCTCGCTCTCTCTTTCTCTACCTCTTTCTCTCCCGGACGAATGACCCAGAATTCCTATTGAGAGAGAGAGAGAGAGAGAGAGAGAGAGAGAGAGAGAGAGAGAGAGAACCGTAATGAACAACTATCTGGGCAGCATCGGGCCCTGAAAGAGACCCCGACCGGATGTGAAATGAATGTTGCAAAGAAGTGCTGAGCATTCCACATACCTCTGACCAAGGTCTCTCTCTCTCTCTCTCTCTCTCTCTCTCTCTCTCTCTCTCTCTCTCTCTCTCTCTCTCTCTCTCTCTCTCTCTCTTCCGACGTCGCTCAGTCGTTTACCGAGATCCTGGAACGCCTGGGGAGCAGACATAGATGTTAATTAGGAAAAGAAAAAAGTGGATGATAATGGAAACTGGGTGATGGTAAGAAAAGCAAAAGAAAAAAAAGAAAAAAAAGCGGTTACTAATAAAGTTTTTTTTTGCTGAGCATAACTGAAATAAAGACGCGGGGATGTTGGATGGAAGTAAATTATAACACGTGACGTCAGGAGAAAAACGCTATAACGAAGGGACTGGTGTTGCCTAAAGTACTTAGCTGATTTTACTTCATTTATTTCTTATAAAAGCTGAATTTCCAAACAGATGGTTACTGTAATATTGTGCACCCGATATACGATCATTCATACAAAGACATTCAATTCATATTAATTAAGTTTCAGTGTGGTATTGAAGTCAGATGATTCACGAGCCATGTCCGTATCGAGTAAGCGATCGCTTTAGTATTATTATTATTATTATTTTTATTATTATTATTATTTCCACTGCATCAGTTCTGAAAAAGGATTTACTTTGTCCTCTTGATACTTTCTTGTTAGCTTAAAGGGTTAAGAATCTGGCAAAGGACACGTTAAATCTTGTGCATGTGACACTAAGCGAGATGTTACGGTAAAGGGATTTTTTTCCGAAACTATGTTTTCAAGTCCTTTGGTTAAATTCTTCATCCTTCAAGATAATAATAATAATAATAATAATAATAATAATAATAATAATAATAATAATAATAATAATAATAATAGGAACACCTTCAAGAGCCTCCCCTCTGAGGAGAAAATGCGTAGAGGTTAATATATGATAATAATTATCATTACCAGAAAAATAGTATTATGAAAATAATCTTTCCCTCTAAGCCGCGTCGCGAAATGAGCCTCTTCTACTTCGGCCACACCCACAGACACCTGCGCACGCCATCTTTTATGCCCTCCTCCTATTTCCTACTTCTCTTTCCCCCCTTTATTCCTCCTCTACATAAAGATTTTGATTGACAGCCCCGCTGTCTCCGGATGCACCGAACGATAGCTCAAGATAGGTGCGGCGAAGATTATTATGTCGCTCCCACGGGCGTGTGTGCGACAAATGACGCTCTTTGACGGTAACCGTCTCTAGAGCGGTTCTCGTAAGTTTTCTGTAGGTCTTGGGATAAGCGCTGGTTCCGTCTGTGAATTTTCTCGGGGTCTTAGGCTGAGAGCCGTTTCCGTTTGTGAGATCTCCGAGGCTTAGCTTAATGGGTGCATCTGTTTGTGAGCTTTCTAGAAGTCTTGT
>JANJGK010000032.1:10768969-10791469 GCA_039081455.1 Macrobrachium rosenbergii
GTTTAGTAAACTGGCTTCGGCATATGTAATAAAACAGTTGTTGAATAATGGTGAATAGGTTATCACACCTTTCATCAAACAAATGCTAATACAAACGAGAGAGAGAGAGAGAGAGAGACGAGAGAGAGAGAGAGAGAGAGAGAGAGAGAGAGGAGAGAGAGAGAGAGACTGGCTAAAATAATAGGGCAAACATATACCCATTTGAAAATGGATTCAAAATAAAAATAAAATATATCAGACCCTATATACTGTAAGCTCGCACGCGACAACCACAATTGTTATAGTTTACCCTTAAACCAACCGCCGATCTCACTCGCATAGAAAACGAGCCATAACGTCACCGAGAAACGGGTGACGTCATCCTTCTGCAGCTTGTTTATACTGCAGATGGTGGTGGACGCTGGTCTGGTGAGGCAATAGGCAATCGTTGTCGCAGGAAATCACTTATCGGCAATCCTAATGACCTCTCGTAATCGCAGAGAAAGGGCAATCCGAGTCGAGGGAGGGAACTGCAATTTGATGAGCGGAGAATAAACGCGATTTAAATAAATTTTTACAGTGTTGATACAAAGTTACTATACAATAAGGTTTCGCTTAACAAGTTGGTGATTCTTTTTTTAGTCGAGACATGGAATTACACTTTGTTGCTGAATGACAGACGTTCGAAGGAGGAAGTAAACATTCCGCTTAATACGACGCTTTCAACTTAATACTTGGTAGAGGTAAGTTTACTTTCGAAGGCACAAAGTTTTTTTGTATGTTTAATTCACGTGACTTTATAAGTATCTATCTGTCTGTTTATCTATATGGTACTTCGTTTTCAAATTTACCATTCTTTTTATAGTTATTTCTATCTACTTTTGCCTTTTACTAAGCTCATTTCTGTAACTTAAAATCATTCCTTCCTTTTCAATGTCTCGATACTCCAGAAATCTTTCCATTTTCCGTGTTCCCTGAACCTTACGAAATTTCTCTGATAGAGAGCCAGGTTATCTCTGTGATTTAAATCGTCCCCTTATTTTTTCTTTGTTTCAAAACAAATGGAAACCCTCTTCTTCTGTGTTCCCAGAAATCTATATTATGTCTATTTTTCAGAGAAGGACAAGGTCTCGGGAATTTACATCGTTTTTAGCCCGTCTTGGTTCCCTCACAGACAGTACACACTAAAAACAACTTAAACTAAATTTCTAGTTTTATATCTTTGAGATTTTTTTTTGTCGTGTACTTTTATTTTTTGTAGTTGTTAAGTTGTTATAAAGTTTTTATGTCATTTCATTTTTTTGTGTTTTTATTTTCTCACAGACGGGACAGAACAGAACCAGTAGCCTGCTGAGTTAGAAATCGACACTCCAGTAACGTAATGAAGAAAAAAAAAATATTAGAATGGTATAAAAGGAAATGCTACTTTTTAAAGAATGCTTTTATTCTCTGTTTTAGAGACTTTTTTTTTAATGGGGCACGGGCAGAAACGGGCAAGACTGCCTAAAAAAAGGACTACGGTGCCCCTAAAAATTGTTGAATGAACTCATCCTCTAAGTGATGAAAGACACATCTCTTGAAAAAGTGATATGGGAAACAGTGAAGGTGATAGAAAGTTCCACATTATGTTACTTTCATAATCGATTAAATCGTGTGTGTGTGTGTGTGTGTGTGTGTGTGTTTTTGCTATTTTCACTTGAGGTTGATAAATCTTTAAAAAAAAATCGTCCTGTCTACTGATTTCAACCTACCTGGTAGAGGGGGGGGGGGGCTCTGAGTGAGTGTGTGTTTTTTTTTTTCTTGCTATTGTTACCCGAGGTTGATAAGTCTTTAAAAAAAATCGTCTGTCTACTTATTTCAACCTACCTGGTCGAGGGGGGCCTCTGAGTGAGTGTTTTTTTTTTTTTTGCTATTTTTACCTGAGGTTGCATAAATCTTTAAAAAAAATCGTCTGCGTGCTGATTTCAATCTGTCTGGTAGAGAGAGGGTCTCGCCCCCGCTATAACCCCCTTTAACTTTCGCCAAAAATGGGTTGCATACTAAACTTATCTAACCTAGGGCGCAGCATATTGGAGATTCCAGTTCCAGTATCCAAAGAGAGAAACGTTTTAGGCCATTTTGTTTTTCTTTTCTTTTGCTGATGGAATTAGAATTACCTTTCATGTTATTATTATTATTATTATTATTATTATTATTATTATTATTATTAACATAAGCATATTCTGACAGGGCCGTTTTGTCAAATAAAGCTCTATTCCCATCACGAACACAAGTCGTTCCCATCAGCTCTCTCATAAAAGATGGGCCTGTGAACGTATGTTTTATGAGACTCTGTTCATATGCAGACGAGACCCGCCTGATGTGCTAAAAGCTCTTTTATAGTTGTTTCAGAGAGGAATGAAGAGGGACACGCGTTCAATACATGTATCAGTATTGAAAATGACTAAATGAAATTTTTTTTGTAGTCACGTCATAATGAAAATTATGGTACTGCAAAATCAAGAATCAGAATGCTGGAATCTTAAAAATTCATATAGTTGAACTTGAATGTAGGATTTAAGCCAAAGGCCAAGTACTGGGACCTGTGAGGTCATTCTGCGTTTGAAACGGAAATTGACAGTAAAAGGCTTGAAAGGTGTAACAGGAGTTCAGTTGATAGGGGAGGGCTAAGGAAAGTAAGATGGAAGAAAAGGGGATATGAACAGAGAGACAGTAAAAGGAACGATAGGGGTTGCAGCTAGGGGACGAAGGCACGCTGCAAAGACCCTTCAGTAATGCCTACGGTGCACCGCATGAGGTGCACTGACGGTACTAACCCCTACGGGGTTAAAAATTCATATATTAACCAAACAACATAATGAATTTTTTCATCCTAAAATCCTGTTTCATTACTGACAATAACCCTGTAATTCCAAATCCGTATTCTGCTTTATCAGTTACAAAGGTTCTGACATTGCAGGATTCCAACTGGTTATTTTACCGCATTACCCCTTGGAATTCTAAATGCCTAGATTCCGACTCATCATTTTATTTACGTTTTTAGGGAATTCTGAGATTTCAGGATTCTAAGGAGTCTAACGCATTACTGTATTTCTTCCTGACAGAAATTATGAAATTCCATAACGCATTCCCATATTAGAATATATATCAATATTTGAATATTTATATATAATAATGCCTTGTAATATTAGAATTCCAATATGCCATAAATCAAAAGAATCATTTAAAGCCTCAAAATTCATAAAAAATCAAATGGAATAACGAGCTGAAATCTCACAATTCCTAGAAAGGACGAAGCAGAATTATGCTTTGGAATCTCACCATTCCCATCACTCGGAAATCAACGTCAGTAACGACGACCAATTTTCCCCCCGAGACATTTGATAGAAAGGCATGAAGCCGTTTCAATAATATGATCGAATATGCGCGCGCACACACACACTCTCCGTCACGCACTTCATTCGCGGTATTCCTGGATAGTCTTGAAATATACTCATATACAAGTATTTTCTCTCTCTCTCTCTCTCTCTCTCTCTCTCTCTCTCTCTCTCTCTCTCTTCTCTCTCTCTCTCTATATATATATATATATATATATATATATATATATATATATATATATACTATATATATATATATATATATAATAGTATATATATATATATATATATATATATATATATATATACATATATATATATATATTTATATATATCATATATATATATATATATATATATATATATATGTGTGTGTGTGTGTGTGTGTGTGTGTATCACATTACCACAGGTGAAAAATAAGAGACGGGGTGTGGGTTCTGACCGGTTTCGACTTTATTTCCAAGCCATTGACGAAGAACTGATACAGAGTATTAGAAGTGACAAACTTATATACCCCAGAAACAGTACTGACGAACATACACAACCGGTTGAGACTACAGATCCAAACCTGTCAGGTGTATATTGTGATTTTTAGCCAAATGAGTTTTGAAGGCCACTCCTACCTTGACACCGGCCTGTGGGTGGATCTGTAGTCTCTAACGGTTGTGTATTATATTTGTCACTTCTAATACTCTGTATAAGTCCTTCGTCAATGGCTTAGAAATAAAATCGAAACCGGTCAGGACCTACACGCTGTCTCTTATTTTTTACCTGTGGGTATGTGTGATATATGAATCACGTACAAAAGTGATTATAATCATATTTCATATATATGTATATATATCATTGATTTACAAAATTATGATTATTATTATTATTCATAATGTTCATAATGCCTACTAAGCAAGCCACGAGGTTATGAACCTCGCACAACAAACTTCCACAGAACATATCTGAATACAAACAATCAGTAACAAATACCAACTAATATAAAGCTACATTAAAATGCAGGGTTTCTCTCTGATTCATTTTGATCAAGTATTGTCTATTTACTGTACATATTTTTGCTGTTTTGACCGGCTCTATTTATTTCCGTTTTCATCGGTCTGCTGAAATGGTTTTCATCCACTCCAAGTGTAATGAAGTTGATGAATTCCACGTTCCTACTTGCTGTCGTCCAGCCCGGGGTCAGCCAGTCTCTCTCTCGCCACTGGCCTATATGCAAAGTGAAAGCAAATCTGTCCAACCTTCGGAAAGGTATCGAGCCTCCCTACACTATCTCGACCCCTCTCTTACATTACCGTTATTAACATGGGAAGTCAAGTATAAAATGGACACTGTAATCTTAATAACCATTATCATTAATAAGATAACAAGTAGTGTTATGAACTGAATTGAACTGAATATAGAATTTAGGCCAAAGGCCAACCACTGGGACCTATGAGATCATTCAGCGCTGAAACGGAAATTGACAGTAAAATGGACTGAAAATTGTAACTGGGGGTGGAAAGTAAGATGGACGAAGAGAATATGAAAGGAGGTACAGTAAAATGAACGAAAGGGGTTGCAGCTAAGGGCCGAAGGCAAGCTGCAAAGAACCTCAAGTATTGCCTATAAATTAAACTATCTGTTACTGATATTTTACGAAAAACACACAACAGAATACAATAGTTAAACGGAAGTAACAAGTGTGCATTTTCGGAATGTACTATAAGGAATCTCAATAAATTCTTTGTAACATCCGTCAGTTGTGGCGTTGCAACAACTAAGGTCACGCCACTTTTCTTTTTCAGTCTACTCATGTCTCGTTAGTGGTACTTGCTTGAAGCAATACGTGTAAATAAACAAATAAATAATTGTATAAATAAAATGTACATAAAAATGTAGAAACAAGGAAGTGAAAAAATAAAGGGTGTCTCTTGACCGCCAATTCTGGAGCCGATCCCAGGCCAGGCGGCATGAGAGGAATTAATTGATATGCTTGAGCTTCAGTGACCTTTCTGGGACGCGGTACGTGTTTTGTATATATACATATATGTATGTATGTATATATAATATATATTTATATATATGTATATATATACATACATATACTGTATATATATATATATATATATAATATATATATATATATATATATATATATATATATAGAGAGAGAGAGAGAGAGAGAGGAGAGAGAGAGAGGAGAGAGAGAGAGAGAGAGAGAGAGAGAGAGAGAGAGAGAGAGAGAGAGAACCCTTCTTAGGAAACTGTCGCAAAATAGTTAAATAATTTTCGCAAGCATCTGTTGAATCTCTAGCAATTACCATAAGTTTATAAGCAAATTTCTTAGTTGCAATATCGCTTAACTTACAGATTTAAATGTAAATTAAGCTGAAGTCCGATGCAAAATTCTACCCGGTGGCAGCATATTGGCAGGAACGGTTTCGTCTACCTCATGCTATAAGTACCCAACACTACTAAAGACTTCCCGATACTTCTCAGCTATAAATATTGGATTAGGTGCCAATAACACACGGTACAAACTGTGCGGCGGAGCACAGCGGATAAGATACGAGCTGTCGAAAACCACCAAACTCTTTACAAACAGTTTTAAAAACTCTGGACAATTTTTCACGTATAAAAGAAGCTCTTGTGTGATTTTTTTTTCAGCGTAATATATACAGATTGAAGGCACTGAGATAATTATATATGAGCTGTGAACTGGCGCTTTGCAGAAGTATTGCTGGACGTGAATTGTAAACATGGATGGATAATGAAGTAAATACAAAAATAATTATAAGCTGTTTAGGATCGTATGCCTATCTGTTAGTTTCTACATGGCTCATATAATAAGTGTGTGTGTGTGTGTGTGTGTGTGTGTGTGTGTGTGTGTGTGTGTGAGAGAGAGAGCGAGAGAGAGAGAGAGAGAGAGAGAGAGAGAGAGAGAGAGAGAGAGAGAGAGAGAGAGAGAGAGAGAATTAACGAAGTGATCTGAATATGTGAAGGGATAGTAGCAATGCAAGAATTGTGTGATGTTCTTTGCTTTTTCTCTCTTTTTTTTCTCTTTCTTTTTAGAGAGAGAGAGAGAGTGGGGGGGGGGCGGTGATGAAGAAGTAATCTGAATATGAGAGAATAGATGAAAATAGGAACTGAATGGTTTTACTTACTTTTCATTATTATTTTTTCATGATAATAATAATAATAATAATAATAATAACAGATGATCTTAAGGCTTCAATACTACTACTACTACTACTACTACTACTACTACTACTACTACTACTAATAATAATAATAATAATAATAATAATAATAATAATAATAAAATTAGCCCCTCCACGAAAGTACTCGGGAAAGCCAGCCAGCCCCAGCAACTGAGCCAGCGACTGGCTCCGATATTAAGGAGACATTGTGTCCCTCTTACGCCCAATTAATCACCTGGCCATGAAAAGGATGTTGGATATTGCTGTTGCATGGAGAGAGAGAGAGAGAGAGAGAGAGAGAGAGAGAGAGAGAGAGAGAGAGAGAGAGAGAGAGAGAGAGAAAACTCCCTCCGAGGGAAAAATGATCTTCGGTATTCGCCTCTCTTCTTCACAATATGGAGCCACGCTCCCAAATTAGGAGCGGTGTTTATCGGGCATACTTACAGGGAAGAAAAATGAGTGGCCTTTTCGTCTGCATGCCGATGGGCGTGAGTCAGCGAACGTATACACACGGTTTCATCATTGCCTTAATTTGCCGGGCATCGTGTTTGTGGTTCGACATTCTCTCTCTCTCTCTCGTTTGTAAATATCTTCGTCCAGTCTGTCTGTCTCTCATTTTCTGTGTATGTATGAATGCATTCACGGAAAAACAAGCACGCAAGAACAAGCGCATATATTATATATATATGTATGTATATATATATATATATATATATATATATATATATATATATATATATATATATATATATATATATATATATATATATATATATATATTCATATATGGAAACAGTATATACTTATATATAAATATATATATACCCCTGTATATGTATGTATATATATATATATATATATATATATATATATATATATACTTAATACACACATACATACATATACTTGTTATGAATTACAAATTTAAAGTGAGATACGAGAATGAACTTTCATACACAGTATCAACAACACCAGTAACTACAAATACTCCTACCAGTAACAATATGGTTTGTTAAATGAATGTGAAAGAAATACGGAAATGATAAAATGACCAGTCTACGGCTTTCCTGTAAAATAAGAAAAACTGAAAGCGATTAACGTGGAGGTATTACAATGCGATGAAAGGTTGGCAAAAGTAGGCATTTGGCAGAAGACTCGGTGCTTCCAGGTGGTGCAGACATGTAAGAGGAATTGGAGAGTACAGGTTGGTAGATGGGAAGATCTTGAATGTTACGTAAAGGCCTGATGTGCGACTGATGAGGCTTCTGTCTAGGTATGTGAAGTGGCTGCATGGTTGTGGGTTTATCAGCACAGAGGTTTCATCCCTGAATCAGCTGTTAAGAAGCTGGATGGAGAGTGAATGTTCTGCTTTCCCTCTGATTGGAAAAAAGAATAAACTACAACAACAACCTCAATAATCCCCTCATTCGGACACCCAGAATTCCCGGAAACATCTTTTTTGGTTTACGTATTCATTTATTTTCGAGAACATCACACTGATTCGGAACCTTTGATCAGCACCACGGTTCCTCTTATCATTTTCGTCCGCCGGCTCTTCAGGTAACTCAAGGACCTCCGGAAGGCTTTTATGGAACGTCAAGAACCCAGTCATGCAAACGGTCTTTGCAATAGCATTAGTGGAATGCCAGCTGCCTGTGTCCCTTTCCCGTCGCAAAACACACTTTCACGACCCTGTTCCTCTACAGGGGGCAACCTGTTCTATCCACTTTAATACGTCCTTTTACTGCGCTTCCTTCGATCTTGTTAACGGCGTTATGTCTCTAAATATTTCGCAGCCCCTTTATGAACTTGGATCGTAAATTTTTTACGGAATGATAATTATCATAACTGTACACGCGAACGTAAGTTAACGAATCCTTTAAATACTGAACGTATATAAATCACTGGTATCCCATATACTTTTTTTTATTTAATAATAACGAGACCTGTGGATTAGAAATCAAATCATTTTTCCTAGATTGGTAATGATGCTAGGGTCGTACGTATATCCAAAATTTGGATATACGTGCGAACCGAGTGAAAAGATATTTAATATCTTTTCACTCTGCTCGAGTTGCCATAAAAGAATTCAGTGCAATACGAAGGTTACAAGTTATACTAAGCTCCTGTTCGCATGGTCCGTGGTGCAATCCAGCCTACGACCCACCAGTTGACCCAGAAGTGAATACGTTCTAGTATTAGCTGAAGTCAAAGGTATCGGGCTAGCAACAGCATCCCTAAAATTTGAGAACTATAAGTCTTTACCCTTTTGGCGCCATCCTCACTGCGGGGGTGGGGGTGCGGGGGAAACGTGACCTCGTTCTGATACTCTGGATGCGGGTTCCAATCCTGCTACAGACGCCAGAATTATTTCATATTCTTGCACTTGGATTTAAGGCTTTGTAGTGACAAGCGTGTCCAAAGTGTGAAGAATCTGAGAAGTTAAGAGGACACTGTGGTTATTACAATTACACAGGTATCTGGTAATAGAAGTGACCAGTAGATTCTTTATATAAATATGTATATATATAATATATATATGTATATATATACAGTGTATATGTGTACATATATACATATAATATATATATGTATATATATACAGTGTATATGTGTACATATATACACACATATATATAATATATATGTATGTATGTATGTATGTATGTATGTATGTATGTGTATGCTATAAACGCGCATATCCAAAGATGAAAAAATTCACCATACCATACACTCCCCATATAACAAAAGTAAATACCCATAGAAACGGAGAGAAAATTTACAATCCCCTCAACCGATAAAAATGCTCACACATCACTCCTCGAAGAAAAGCAGCCACATTATGCGGCGACATCTTGAATGCAAATGGGCCTTGATTTTGGCTGTCTCCTCTGATACCACGGTAACGTCACTTTTATGTAACTCCGCGATTTATTCGGAGAGGAAGCACACAAATGGGAAAATAAATCTCGCTTCTTTGTCGGAGCAGACTTTGTCTCCTCGATAATGGCACTCTGGGTTTTACGTTCATTGTCCGTGCGTGTTCTCTTCGTTTATTTTTATTCTCTGTGTTTATGTTACGTGGAATGGAATACGGAAGGGAATATAGAGTTTAGGCCAAAGGCCTAGCACTGGGACCTATGAGGTCATTCAGTGATGGAAACGAAATTTAGAATAGGTATGTCTAAAAGGTGTAACAGGAGGAAAACCTCGCAGTTGCACTACGAAATTGTTAGGAGAAGGTGGATAGCAAGATGGAAGAAAGATAATATGAATGGAGGTATAGTAAAAGGATGAAAGGGGTTGCAGCTAGGGGCCGAAGGGACGCTGCAAAAAACCTTTAGTAATGCCTACAGTGTACCCTGTGAGGTGCACCGACGGCACTAATCCCCTACGGGTTTTTTGTAATTTTTATTTTATCTGTTTTCATATTAGGTATGCTCTGGATAGTAAGACCCTTTCGTTCTAATATTTCCATCATCCGTTTACCCAGTGGTTTGACGTATCTTTCTCTTTGGTTCTCTTTACATGACCAACCCACTTATTTAAAATTTTTTTTTTTTTACCAAACCTTCTCATTGTCTCACTCTTCTATACTAATGCTGCCCTAAAATGGAAGACTGCAATATCTGCAAAAATACAAAACCGAAAAACATGGTAGATACTGCAGTTTTCCCTTGTCTCACTACTGATTTTGCAGATACTGCAAATGGGACCCCTTAAATAAAGCACTGAAGAATCATTCTAAAACTGCAGTAACTAGTGTATTAGTGTTTCACGAGCCCAACAGGTGGCATATCTCAATTTCAAAAATTTTGCAGATACTGCATTTTTCCATTTTAGGGCAGAATACATCCCTCATGAGTCTGGTATCACACTTTGACCCTTACCGCCTTCCCTAAATTTTTTCCCCCCATAGTGCTTCAATTACATAAACTTTTACTGCTTTTAATTTAGGACTCTCGCCAATTGCTTCTTTTATAGCTACTTTTACTTTTGGTACAATGTCAAATACTTTTATCTATAATAATTTTGATGTGTGTATATACCGTTATTATTTTTGCAAAGTCATTCTACCACACGTACTTTAACTAACTGGTTTTACCTTTGATACTTCAGCCAAACACATAACTTTTCATTTTCGCCACATATTGGTTAATTTGTCAAATTATTTTATTCTTAGAAATTATAATGAAAACTTACACCTTTATGAACTGCCAGATATTCCTACGATTAGCAGTTTGCCACATATTTCACCTTTAACCCCCTTTACCAAATACATAACATCATACCATCGACAGCTTCACTAGATGTTTTTACCCACAGCAATGCTGAAAAATACCTTTACTTCTCTTATTTGAGGCCGTTTTACACTTCGTGGTTTCCCGGATCTATACTTATACAGCTGTCTAATACTTTAACCTTATTTCTTTCGCCAAGTTTTGACTAAATTGGCACTTGTATATCAGACATGACAAAACCTATCCGGTTCCCAAAACAGCCTCCACACACACAGAGAGAGAGAGAGAGAGAGAGAGAGAGAGAGAGAGAGAGAGAGAGAGAGAGAGAGCTGGAGCCTGTGATTCGCGTAAAGTCAGCCTGACAGTTTGTTTATAAGTTTCTCGTTCAGCCAACGACTTCCGAACGTCAAAATTCACGAGGGCAATCTAGACGCGGCGGGAGGAATCCTGCCGGGGCAGTTTCTCAGTGTCTCCGGGTTTCCTCCTCTCATTTTCCACTGTTGTTTTGGTGAGGCTAGCGGAGATAAAACGCCGAATGTTGTTTAAAGGCATTTAAATTCACCGTGGAATTCTGGGAACATTTATGCGAATACACACGAATAAAAATGTGTATATATATATATCTATATAATATATATATATATATATATATATATATATATATATATATATATATATATATATATATATATATATATATATATATATATATATGCACACACACACACACACACACACACACACATATATATATATATATATATATAATATATATATATATATATATATCACCAGCAAAATTACCTGAGACACACAAACAAACAAACACACACACACACACATATATAAGTGCATATGTACGATTCGTCTTGAACTGGTAGCTAATATTAATGTTTTTTGCATATTTCAAGGTTTGTTCGTTTCTTATTAACGCCTCACGAAGCTTTGCAGCAAATATGTATTTTCCTGAGTCCATTTTTAAGATAATGATTATGACAGAAAGAGATCTGTTATAATTATGGAAAATCGATAACTTAAGACACGTGGCGGAATACATCCCTTTACACGTAAAGGAATGAAAGAAATTCTCTTCATTTAAAATGAGTAAGGCTATTCATAACTCTTACATTTATTTAAGGTAACGTGCATAAATTCCCTTATAGCATTTTAAAATAGACATACAAAGACAACAATTCTATTTCTCATAAATCTTCCATCCATTAAATCTCTGGCCAGAAGTCCACTAGAAATGCCATCCATATCTCTCATTAAAAAAATCAAATAAAAATTGTATCAATAAAACTCATCTCACAGCGATACACGAAAAAATCCTCTTTAATTAAAAAAAAAAAAAAAAAGGGTACATCTAAAAAAAATACCATTACAACATTACAGAGGCCACACAAATCTACGGGAAAGCCTCACCATATTTCAGAACAAGACCCTAGCGTGTTAATATTTCTCCGCCACAGAGCGTTGTGCCGGATGACCGAGGTTGTACACACACTAGTACCTTCCTCTCCTACTCCTCCACCTCCTCCTCCTCCTCCCCCTCCTCCTGCTGTAGTCTGGAGTCCCTGAATCAATAGCTTTACCCAGCTGCAGTAGATACGCCTTCGTATGCGTCGCAAGAGGGCGTGGGGAACAGGGAGGGGACAAGGAACGGGAGCGATCGTGGCTGGGAGGGGCGTGGTGAATGAGTGTAAAACATTTCATCATTCAATATGGGGGGGAAAAGTCCGTCCCTAACTTTCGCTATTAGGGAAAGTTATGCCTCCGTAAGGGTCCTCGTTTTGAATTACGAACCGTAACGTCAGAGATATGGAAATGGGCGAGGGGTCATAATGAATTCAGCTTAAAAGTTGAGATTGTACGAATAATTTCAAATGCCTGACCGAGGGTCGGAGTCGATTGTGATGAAAGATACGATCGCATGCGGTAGCCTCAGTCAATGCTTATATGATTTGGTGGTAACCACGCCGCTATAATATATATATATACACACACACACACACAAAAAGGTAAGATTAATTCCCTTCAGTCAAAAGCAAGATACAAAGGATGATATGGCTAGATTAAGGAGGGTACAAAACAATTCAGTGGATAAGATATTAATATGAGGCCATAAAATAAAGATATTAGGCTCAGACGTTATAAGAGCCGGGCTATAAGTTATCGGATATTATGACCAGACCATAATAAATATTAATACATCTTGCTAGAGGGGGAAGAAAGAAGGAAGAAGGAAATTCTGAGAAAATAACGACACGATATATCGTTGTCGCGTTATAAGGATAATCAAGGTCAATATTATGAGGTTCTGAACGTAATTCGTCAAATTAAATACGTCCTTTTTATCTTGTTCGTCTTCCCTCAACAGATATTGTGAGGCACCACCCACGCTTCTAAGCTGCTCTCTCTCTCTCTCTCTCTCTCTCTCTCTCTCTCTCTCTCTTCCGAAATACACCACAGCTCTGTGTCACCGGCCGAAGGTAGTTTATGCTCTCCGTCAATCTAAAGATGTACCATATAATTGCATATTCGCGTAATTTTTCTGTTTAACCGGTATACAATTTCTCTCTTTCTCTCTCAAATTTGTCAAATAACTCCAAAAGCGTTTCAACGCGATGTTTCACCTCCAGTAAGTTGTCGTATACATTCCACTCCCCCAAATCTCTCTCTCTCTCTCTGTCGTCTTTTCAAAGATTACGTGTCTCTGGAAATCCCCAGGCACCTACTATGGTCTTTTGGCAAGAATTTCTCTCTTTCTCTCTCTCTCTTCCAGCCAATAATCCCAATCTCTTTCTTCTTCTTCTTCTTCTTCTTCTTCTTCTTCTTCTTCTTCTTCTTCTTCTTCTTCTTCTTCTTCACTTTTGCCTTCTTGTTTGTTGGGATCAGACAGACAATCTCCTTTCTTCCCCCCCCCCCCCCCGCCTTTTTTTCGCTGAATTCGAAAAAGTTGCGATTTCATGGAATACTTTTCCAAAGAAACGGCTTTTTTCTTTTTTAGTGATTTTGAAGTGAGGGAGACGTGGCATTTAATTATCCTGTTTATTATGTAAAATTTAATATTGACTTTAAAAATTATTCACTTGGATAAATATTTCATTGTCTTCATTATCAGTTATTGGGTTATAAATACTCCAAAGCCAAAATTTTACTTCTACCTAACACTGACTTAGGTAAGAGTATACCACATCCGATTCTTATTATAAAATGTTGCAAAGAAAGATGTGCAACTTATCCCGTGAAAGAAAACTGTTGAAATCAATGATTTTTATGGTTACTTGTCAAAATCTATTTTGTATTTACGATTGAAGCTTTGTGTGATTTGCACAGTATACTGTACTTAGCAGGCATGTGGTATCTATTACTGTATTCGAATCATGGGGAATCACAGATATCCCTAAACCCTTATCATAATAAATAAATATATAAATAAATAAGTAAATAAAGTTTAGGTTTCGATTTGGCCATAAGGGAAACATAGGTTACTTCGAAAGGGATGTGGTTTCGTATTCCACAGTAACCAGTAGGATACTTTCTCATGTGAGTGGGAGCATAAGCGTCATTACTGTTTAGCGGTCAAGATGCTCACCTTACGGTCAAGATGACTGGTGTTCGACTCACAAAAAAGTAAATGTTTTTAGGTACGTTACGTCCAATCCCATGGTACCTCTTTACTTGGCAGATAGTCAACTGTGATAGTTCACAGCTGGAGGAGGGAAAAGGCCTGAGACTATCATTCTCATTCCTGAATAGTTTCTGAGAACCGGAAGGGTGATACCTGAAGCCAGGTTCCTGCACCGTTTTTAATCAGAATCGTGACCACACATGCCGCTTGGCTACCAGGTATGCAATTAGGTCATCAGAAGTAAAATGGAGTTTTGATAGAGTGAGCCGGTCTTTGTTCAAAAGTCACAGCTGGGTCCCCTATTTGGTAGACGAAGATGCTACCGATTTCACCACGAAGTGTGTGTATGTATGTATATACATATATATATATATATATGTTTATATATAGGCTATATATATATATATATATATATATATATATATATATATATATATATATATATATATATATATATATATATATATATCTCAAACCATGCAATCGTAAACATGTCGGCTATTTGGAGAAATACATTTTCTCCTAAGTTGCAAAGAGGTATAATTTTCACACTGACAATTTTTCTGAGAAAAAATATGCGCAGTCTTTTTCATCACGTTCACTGACTGTGCTCCTATTCCTTTTCGTCCGTCAAAATTAAATAAGCCCGAACATAAAAAAAGTTCACACCATCCCATTACATATTTTAGGCAATTTTTTTTTTTTTTGACGGAGGGCGGCGTGAAATCCATAAAAGGGCCATAAAGAAGAAGAAGAAGAAGTTTTTAAGTTGTAAACTTTCTCGCTAAAGTACTTTTCGTTTCAACCCAATTTTTCTCTCGGACGGACTGCGGAGAAATTTTAAGACATCTACGCCTCTATAGTCTCGCGCTCTCCGCCACTGAAAAACTTGCAGATGGTGTTGTATCCTGAGATAATTTGAAGTTTAGACGTGACTCAGCTCCTCTGCATAAATAAAGCCAGATTTTAGAAGAATTGTGTCCTTTTTTTTTTTTATTTAAGGGAAGGGAAATGTGGAATAAGTCGCTCTCCAAGCCTTCATAATTTTGCGTAGGTGAATGAGGTCTACTGCTGAGATATTCACCGAGTTTCAAAAAAGGTGTTTTGTTTATGTTTTATCTTGTTAGTGTTTTTTCAGACGCGGTGAGTTTTGATACTCACGTTTTGAGAGGCACAAAAAAATAATATTAAATTTTACTATCACATAATCCAGACGAGTCTTGACAAAAAATTATACGCTGGATTTCTATAAAAAAAAATCGTTGAGGTATATTTCTCAGAAACAGCTTACTATCTCAGTATTTCACAAATCGAAGAGTATTAGTAAGAGATATTAAACAGTTTATTGGAAATTAATAACCTTGTCTGTCTCCTGTGTTCCATGGACTTTCTTTGCTTTCATGCAAAAATCTTTTGAAGTAGTTGTGGAAGTTCTGCAATTATGCAACTTCCGCGCAGCTGAGCAAAAGAGGGTCAATTCGATTGCATATCCTAACAAATAGAGAAAGTTTGTTGCTTGTTCGTGCTTGTGCTTTTGTTAGTTTCAGTGTTTCTTTACACATGCTTGTGCATCGACTTTCTTCTTCATAAACAGAATGATAATAAATGGAGAAACGATAAAAAATTTATATATATATATATATATATATATATATATATATATATATATATATATATATGCTCCGGAAGGTCTTAACTTTTCACTTTGGGATGCAGTTGCTACCCCATACCATTCTCCACATTGGTTGAGACTTACAAACATACACACACACACACACACGCATACTCTCCATCTACCTCTCTATCTATCTGTCTATCTATATATATATGTATGTATTATACATACACACATATATATATATATATGCATATGTATATACACACATACACATATGTATATATATATTCATATACATAAATTCCTACGTTAGCATTTTCAGGGTTTAAAACAATGGAAGCGTCTTCCGCTGCATTCACAATTCGACCCCACGTTCAACTGGCGTTCGAAATTCCGATACACCGCTTTAAAAAAAAAAGGGGGAGACACATAAATCTGCTTCGGCGAAATGTTTCAGCCGGAGAGAAAAACGAGAAGGCGGGATCATCGGCTCGTTCGTCTTCTTCCAACAGCCCAAAGTAAAACGATGAAATCGTGACATTATTGTTGGCGAGAGGAGAATTGGCGAAAGAAATACAGAAAAAAAAAGAATAATAATAAGCAGCATTATCAAACCGATCGGTATCCAGATTTTTGACGTAGGGTACTCACGCGCACCTTTGCGCAAGCACACAGTACACACACAGAGAGACACACATACACATGCGCGCGCGCGTATGTATAAATATATACGTGTGTACAGAAACTTACTATACATACATACATACATACATATACAGTATAATATATATATATATATATATATATATATATATATACACATATACATATTTCTATATACATATATACGAGTATATACATAATATATATATATATATATATATATATATATATATATATATATATATATATATATATATATATATATATATATATATATATATATATATATGTACACATGCACAAACATGTAAATAAGAGAGCGGAAACGAGAACGTACGAAATAATATGAGCGAAAATAATAACTAATTACCATATCGTGTTACCTTAAAACGCAAAACTCAAAAATTCCTTAAAAAGTCTCCGAATAAGATCACAGAGTTGCCATTCCATCGGCCTCTGTGCTGGCATAAATCTTTCCTCAAACATTCAGCCGAGTTAAACGCTTTGAAGGCAATCATCATTACTGCATTCATAAAAATTCACCGAGACACGCAGAGGCATTTGCCGGCACAGGTAAATATCTGCACTGCTTGAGCGACATTGATTTCATGCAAAGGTACCTTTTAGAGGCCTTGCGACGTCCTATAAACAAAAACCCACGCACGCACACACACACATACACACATATACAGTATATATATATATATAATATATACAGATATTTCTATATACATATATACGAGTATATACATATAAATATACATGTACCAGTCCATTTATAACTTATAAATTCCCCTTCGGTGATAATTCCCGATCGGGGATATTCCCGAGGTAGCGTGAATTTGATATTAAGCGACATTTGTAGCTTCATGATTGTATATAAATCACGGTGTGATAAAAAATGTCATATATATATATATACAGTATATATATATATATATATGTATAGAAATAATCAACACACAATCACGTGTGGAGCAGTAATAAATTTCTGACTCACATCAGCACCGAACCCAGGTCTTTCAATTGAGAAGCCTGGGTTCGATCCTGATGTGAGTCAGAAATTTATATATATATATATATATATATATATATATATATATATATATATATATATATATATATATATATATATATATATATATATATATATATATATATATATATAATTTCCAATCATATGTTATACGCCCTTTACCCTTAGAGAGCTTAGCTCCGGGAGGCAATAATGACCTTCCAGCTTTCAGTCGGCCTTCTGAAGTGGGGGTACTAACCCAACAACTTCTTCACCCTGGTTGTGACCTCCATAGTCGACTAACTACCAAGTGCACAATTCACTGCAGAAGTCAGAAGACAAAACAGTTATTTAAGGAAACGGATCTAAGTGGTTTCTTCATTCCTGGTATCGATTTCAGCACAGTTTCAGGGGTTACGACGGAGTCGCGTGTAGGTGTTGTTGTACAGTGCCCAAAATTACTTAAGCTATATCTGCCTTCCGTATCTATCTACCTATATATATATATATATATATATATATATATATATATATATATATATATATATATATATATATATATATATATATATATATATATATATATATATATATATATATATATACACAGTATTATATATATGTGTGCGTGTGTGTGTTTGCGTGCTCTATCGGTGTTCTGCCTAGCTTAAGAAAATACTAGCTTCTCACCTCAGGCGATCTGGCAACAATTTTTTTTTTTTCCTCTTCTCTTCTTTTCTTCCTTTTTTACCGTTTTCCATGACCCATATCACCGTTCATCCCGTGGGCCATCCAAGGTCCTTCAAATATACCTTCGGCCCATCCTTCGGGAGGCTAAGAACCTATGGCGCCCTTCAGGGCAAAGCCCAAATCTTTTTCCTTTTCCCTCCTTTATCTTTTGGCCTTCTGGTCTGGGCTAGATTAGGGCGCGGGGTTGCTCGTTCCACAGGCTGCTCAACTTCATAAATGAATGTCCCCTTCTCACAAAACCGAAAGTAGGTATATTGCTTCCCTTATATCAATAATAATAATAATAATAATAATAATAATAATAATAATAATAATAATATACGAAGGAAACAGACCCTCTCTTAAGCAGGTCTTATTAAAAAGGATGGCTGTATTATGCGAATTTGTCTTATACAGGCTCTTTTCTGTTTTCCTTATAATTCGCTTTTTGGGCTCAGCGAAGTTTGGTCAGCAACTGGCCAATATTCATATTTCAATAAAAGACTTCCCGCATTCCACACACTATCCTTTTTCCGATATGAATATTGGCCAGTTGCTGACCACCATCGCTGAGCCCGAAAAGCGAATTATAAGGAAAATAGAAAAGATATTGTATAAGATAAATTCGCATAATACAGCCATCCTTTTTAATAATAATAATAATAATAATAATAATAATAATAATAATAATAATAATAATAATAATAATAATAATAATGATAATAATAATAATAATAATAATAATAATAATAATAATAATAATAATAATAATAATAAACACTTCAAATAATAAAAATGCAAACAAATTAAGGCTTAACACCTATTTCTTGTTTAAATTATGGTATATCGTTAAAAATACACGGTCCTTATCTTCAGAGACGGTTAAACTTACTAAAAATTTCACAAGTTTTTTTTTTTTAAGTTCTTTCCCTCTGACGACGAAGTCAGTAGTTCTCATAAGCCCAAGGAATTCATCAATCAATCAATCATTTCCTGTGGCACCTACGGGGATGCATAGGGCCTCGATGAACTCACGCCACCACATTCAGTCCTGGGCTAAATCCTCAAGATCTTCCCGACACTTCTGCTTCCCGCCTCATTGTCCTCAACCACGTCTCCTTTGGTCTACCTCTACCTCTTCTAACGACGGGCAACCCACTCCTGTGTATCTTGCACTATTTCCTGACTTGTATACACATGGCCTAGACACTTCCAGCGTGAGAATCTAACACTCATCGACCGGCTGCACCCCCGTTACTTCTCTACTTCTCTAATTCTGTTATTTGATATCCTATCCTCCAAGGAATTTAAGCGTGTTTTAAATAATATAACCAAGATCTACATTCAAGAATAGGGTCTTATTTTATCCTCATCTCCGCAGAACGTGATTGTTCTTTATAGTCTCCACACACATAAGTTAGTAGAAATAATTTAGCTCTGAAGCCCAGATGAATGAAGTTTTCCGTGCGTGTAAAAATAGCGACCATAAGCAATGAATTATTAATCTCTCCATTTCTCACTTTCGCTTTCTCTTATTCATCGATTCATTTCCTGGAATACTGTCGCCATTCCTAACCTTAGGTTTCAAGCCTTGGCGTGGATGAACAATTCTGATGTTTCAGTGGAAAACGTGTATAAAAAGAACAATTCTGATGTTTCAGTGGAAAACGTGTATAAAAAGAACAAATCTGATGTTTCAGTGGAAAAAAATATGAAAAGAACACTTCTGATTTTTCAGTGGAAGAAAATATGAAAAGAACAATTCTGATGTTTCTGTGGAAAAAAAAATGAAAAGAACAATTTTGATGTTTCAGTGGAAGAAAATATGAAAAGAACAATTCTGATGTTCCAGTGGAAAAAAAAATACGAAAAGAACATTTCTGATGTTTCAGTGGAAAACGTATATATATAAAAAAGTTGGGAGTTCACTGCGTGTTGCAAAGCTTCGGTGAATACCCCTGTACATAAAAAACAAATTTCAGGATCAAAACACATGAAAAATTGAGGACTGAGCGGCTGACCCTTCAGGAAGATAAGGTCGAAGGTTACGACCTGGTGCCTTATATCTCCCTCCGGGATCACCCGTTGATTAATCCTTCTTCAATTAATCCTTCTTCAAGGACTTCGATCATATACTGTACAGCGGACATGAGCAATAGTTTCTTAATTTCGCGTTTTCTAACATTTTTGGATACGCTGACACTAGGCACAGACAGTACTGAAACTAAGATTGAGATTTTCAGACAACAATGAAGTCATGGATCGAGATTTTCGGGCAACACTGAAGCCCATGATCGAGATTTTCAGACAGTATTGAAGCCTGGGATCGAGATTTTCAGACAACAATGAAGTCATGGATCAAGACTTTCAGACAACACTAAAGCCTATGATCGAGATTTTCAGACAACATTAAAGCCTGGGATTTAGATTTTCTGGCAACATTAAAGCCTGGGATCGAGATTTATGGCAACAGTAAAACCTGGGATCAAGATTTTCTGGCAACATTAAAGCCTGGGATCGAGATTTTCAGACGACACTAAAGCCTATGATCGAGATTTTCAGACAATATTAAAGCCTATGATCGAGATTTTCAGACAACATTGAAACCTCGGATCGAGATTTTCTGGCAACATTAAAGCCTAGGGTCGAGATTTTCTGGCATCATTAAAGCCTGGGATCGAGATTTTCAGACAACATTGAAGCCTGGGATCAAGATTTTCAGACAACATGAAATCTGGGATCGAGATTTGCTGGCAACATTAAAGCCTGGAATCGAGATTTTCAGAAAATGAATCTTAGGATCGAGATTTTCAGACAAACAATGAATCCTAGGATCGCAATTTTCCGGCAACACAAAAGCCTTAGATCGAGATTTTTCAGACAATGAAGCCAGAGATCGAGATTATCAATCAACACTGACGCCCGCGATCAAGATTTCAAGACAAGAAAGAAACGCGAAGCCAACTCGATAAAACACAGGACTAAGACCACACGAAAGAGAAGATATAAAATTATCCTAACTATTTTTTTTAACACATGAATATAACACTTGCTTGTGAGCTTAAACATAATGTATCACATCAAACTAAGCAGTAAACAACCTACACAAAAAGAGTTCAAATCTAAACACCAACAACTGCACAAAATAAAGCTATAAACTTAAAAAATTCATGTTAAACTGGAAAATGGAGCTGAAAAGACACGGACGGGTGTGGAAAATGAATTCCCAGAAGAGAGATAATTCAGGATTAACCCTTTTACGTTGATCAGACTCTGCTGGAATCCAGTTTCTGCTGGAACCGCCCAGGTATGACATGGGTACGTGACACGCACTCTTTCTCCCCACGCTGGAAAAAAAAAACCTCACAAGACTTCTTTCTTGGGCTCTGCATTTTAACTCAACTCAACTCTCTCTCTCTCTCTCTCTCTCTCTCTCTCTCTCTCTCTCTCTCTCTCTCTCTCTCTTACTAAAATATACATAATTAAGGTAAAGTTTAGTTAAATTATTCTTACACAAGACATCACACAAATAAGTCAATATTACAACAGAGAAAAGCCGTCATTAAGATAATACTCTCTCATTACTACTATGCTACTACTACCTTCAGTCATGATGTGACTGATAATCCTGTTGCCGTAATAGAATAATGATAATAGTTAAAGTAATAACCTTCGTTAGTCATCTGAAACATTCTTCACATCAAATCACGTGTGCAAAGAACATCAACTAAGAAAGCCAAAATATATTGTCACACTCTCAAATTGTTAGAGAAGCGTGATTACATTTACTACTTCATTTCACCAATGTCGAAAAACATATTAACTTTTTTACTCCTCACAAATTCCAGGGAATTCATCGAAGAGAATTTTATGTTAGCGCTTGAAAACTGCATATTTCACGATGATAGTTCTCACGTCTGATAGCCGCAGCTATTTTTAGCTGGTTCAACCCCAGATCAAAGGAGCCCCATTCCAAGTAGGTGTTCTCACGCATGCGAGATTTGCCCTCGGGATTATCACAAGAACAAACTGTAGCCTCGTAAGGCACTTACAGGA
>JANJGK010000032.1:10796469-10808969 GCA_039081455.1 Macrobrachium rosenbergii
AGGGCAAGAGGAGGAGCTCGTCCTCGAGTTCGAGCGAGAGGGACCGCAGGAGCGACAGGGAGTGGCGGAAGAGCAGACACGAGCAGTACTACCCGGACGTGGTCAAGTTCGACTCCTCCGAAAAAGCCAGCTGGTGCTGTTGCATCGTCATATGAATTAGGACGACGAAGAAGAAGAAGAAGGAAAAGAAGTTAAAAACAAAAAATGAAAACAAACACTTCCGTCGAAATAGAACTTTAAGGAGCTGTTAAAAAATGGTCACGTTTTCTTGCACCTTTCAGCATCTTGCAGCCAAACTCTGAATCAAGCAGGCGATGTTAGTGGTAAAATTGAAGTCGAAACGAACCAGTTTTGCAGTAATATAAAAAAAAATTAACTCCTTGGTTCCACGAAGTTGCAAGTCGCAACGAACCACTTTTGCAATAATATACAACAATACCAACCCCTTGGTTCCAAGAAGTTGCCTATGTCCATATTCGTGTAACACCGACTTGATGTGTAAGTGGGACTTCAATCTTACACGCCAAAAAAAAAATGAAAATTAAAACTGGTTCCTTCGTCAAGAAAAAAAAAAAACTGGTGACAATATCCTAAAAAAAAAAAAACCATCAGAAAACGTGGCCTTGCGACAGCACCTTTCACAAACCAAAGCCAAAAAAAAAAATAATAATAAGAAATCATCTTGTTTGAATGTCACACGATAACATATCGTAAAAAGGATAATCATACGTTAACTAAGATACAACATATCACAGCCAAAGCCTAAAAACTTCGATTAGAGGTCATATATCCTGACGGGTCAAATATTAACCAAAGAACTGACCTTCTTTCACAGGTCATGTTCTGACGGGTCATACTCATAGGTATGAGTAGATAAGGCTTATTAGATTTTTATAGCCAAAAGACGCGTTTTTATTTATTGAAGTATCATATTAATTTTTGCTTGCAAATTGTGTTCCCTAAAATTTCTGTAAATGTGAATATTTATTGTTTAATTCAAAGCTTACAGTACTGGAGCTTGATAGACGGATAAAGAGATATATTTCTTTAACCTAAGGGGTCTGGTTTGACCTGTAACGGGTCAAAATGTGACCCCAGAACCACTGAAATAAATATTTATATCTGGGGACCTTCGGCCTGCGTGCTGGGGAAGGCAATGGGTGACAACGAGGCTACACAGCCTTCGGACTGAATAAAAAAAAAACTGCTATACAAATCCTCGGTTATCATGCTTGTGTCAAAAGTAAAAAGTAAAAAAAAAAAGAAATGAAAAATTAAAAAATGAAAGAAATTTTTGATTGCAATGGGTACTATCCAAGCTTTTTTTTTAAGTTGATATTGCACGTTGCTTCGTTAGATCTAAATGAAAGAATAAAGAATATATACTGCATTTGTATTTAAAGGCATTTGTACTGTACGTCCTTCACTGAGCTATTCTGAACCTATTACTGCCATAGTGAATTTCGTCATGTTGTTTCGCGCCAAGATTTTTGTGGACTTTTCAACACAATGGCTTATGAGATGTGTTCATGTGGAATAAATAATTATAATAATAAAGTATGTTGACTTAATGATGTTTTTTTATGAATTTTGGGTAAGCGTTGAATAATGAATGTTCTACTAGAATCAAGATGTTGTACTGGGAATATATGATGCCTGCTTCTCTGTCTGTCTGTCTCCATAAATAAATACCTGCTTTTCTGTCTGTCTGTCTGTCTGTCTCTCTATCTCTGTTTCTCTCCATATATATATATATATATATATATATATATATATATATATATATATATATTTATGTATACACACATTTATATATATATATATATATATATATATATATATATATATATATATATATATATATATATATATATATATATATATATATATATATATATATATATATATATATTACTGATTCTCGATCCATGCTTTTTCCTTTCCCCTACATGACTCGTCTTGATTATCTCTCTCTCTCTCTCTTAACGAATCATTCTCTTTACGTATTCATATACGATGCTCATCTTGACCTCCAATACCTCTCTCAGTTTCACTCTTTCTTTCTCTCTCTTGTGGTGCAAAGATAATAACGGCTTACAGAATAGGAAGCCGAGTTCGATCCCAGAAACTGGGGAAAGGAAGGACACGGCACGGGCGTGTTTCTTGAAATCATGCCCCCTGTGAAATACGTACCTGGTTGTTACTCAGGTCTTGTTGGCTTCAGCTAAGTTTGGAGAGAGAGAGAGAGAGAGAGAGAGAGAGAGAGAGAGAGAGAGAGAGAGAGAGAGAGAGAGAGAGAGAAAGTAATCAAGGCTCCGTCAATATACTGTATATACAAAATGAGAAGGCCTCGACGAGGTAATCCTCATTCCACCCGGGAGAAAGCATTCTTAAGTTGCTCTTTTCACATTCATTCAAAAAACTCTCTCTTTTTTTCCATCTTGGAAAAGCGCGAAATTAACTACAATCTCCGAAGTCAGAGATGAATGCAAATAAACTTTCTTATCCAGCATGTCCAATCCTTTATTCGGTCGTCTATACACGGCAACTCCTTGAAGTTACTCTTCACAGAGAGAGAGAGAGAGAGAGAGAGAGAGAGAGAGAGAGAGAGAGAGAGAGAGAGAGAGAGAGAGAGAGAACTCTCCCTCTCTTTGAATATATATATATATATATATATATATATATATATATATATATGTATGTATGTATGTATGTATGTATGTGTGTGTATACAAACACATACAAACATACATGTATATATATATATATATATGTATATGTATGTATGAATATATTGTATATGATAGAGAGAGAGAACACATACAAAAGAAAATGAAGTTAACTAAAGGTACGTAAACTAGAAGAGGAAAGACTACTGTTAAACAACAGATAGTTAAGTAACCTCTACGCTCTCTCTCTCTCTCTGTTTTGTTTCCTGTCGTTAGGAGAGAGAGAGAGAGAGAGAGAGAGAGAGAGAGAGAGAGAGAGAGAGAGAGAGAGCTAAAAATCACAAGACCCAAAACAATCTCCTTCCGAAGCCTCTCTCCCCAATATGGCTCCCCAAACGAAATGAAAAGGCACCTGAAGCCTCTCATTTACAGAGTTACTTCAGTCGTCCTTCCTTTTGTACTGCACGACTTCTTGTTATGGAACTGACGACCCCCGCCCCCGCCCCGTTCCCCTTCCCCCCTCCCCAACTAACCACCCCATCACTCACACAAAACAAACACACGTTCATTATCATTATCTATAATGAATATGAATAATTATGGTACAAGCTTTCATAAAATACGTCTCGGTTGTTTGGACCTTGTTCAGGGGTTCACACTAGGCCTCTTGTATTCTTCAACATCTTACCAGTTACCCGACTAACGAGACGCCTCGAGGCAAGAGCCTGTGCTGGCGTGCAAAAGAAGTCAAATGTAGAATCGAACAAAAATAAATCAGTGTATATATATGAACTGAATAGCAGTAAATACTGTATACCTGATATATATAACTAATTACAAATGATAAATGACAGAAAACGTAACAAGAATTGAAACTGAATATATATAATAAACATAAGTTATACATAAATACATAAAAAAATAAATAAATAAATAAATAAATAAATAAATAAATATCACTGATAGGAAAAGAAAGATTGCTGTAAAAAAAAATTATGTGAGAAATAAAAGAAAACATCTGGAAAACCTGGAAGTAGCTACTGACATCACCATGTATTCGGGGAGCTGGACTTGGATACTGGTCACCATATAACAATTAATAATCTAACATCTATGAGTGGAAAGAAAAGGGAAACACCAGACAAAGGTAGAGGTTGGTTAAAAACGACACTAGGAGAAGAAGAAAGACAACGCTGAGCGGAATATCTTTGTGAAGTCATGAATAAGAGATATGAAAGGGATGATTTGACTGATTAGCAGAAGGTGAGGAAGATCTGCATGTATTAATGAAAGAATTGACAGTGTTTTAAGTGGAATTAATAATAACTTAGAAAAGAGAAAGTACTGGGCTATGATTGAATCATTGCAGAAATCATTTGAAATGAAACTGGAATGACACCTCGTGTACTAAATAACTGTTCAGCAGAGTATGGAAAGAGGAAATAAAGTCAGATTACTGAAAAACGGAAGTCGTAGAAAAAATACCCCCAAAAAATGTGACCTGACTGATTTTGGTAAGTATAGAAGAACTGCACTTAATATATTATGATGAAAATATCCAGCATGCTTGTTCTTAATAGGACGAAGAAAGAAATTGATGAAATGTTTAAATAACAGCAAGCTAGTTTTTAGGAAAGGCAGGTGTTGTCCAGATCAGATATGTGTTAAGATACTATGCATATAAACAAATACACACACATATATACTGTATATCTGTATATAGAAATAACACACAATCACGTGTGGAGCAGAAATAAATTTCTGACACAATCAGGATCGAGCCCAGGCCTTTCAATTGAAAGACAAGACTAGACCGCTCCCAACCAAGCCACACAATTCACGGCTTGTGTGGCTTGGCTGGCAGGGGTCTTGTCTTTCAATTGAAAGACCTGGGTTGGATCCTGATGTGAGTCAGAAAAAAAATATATATATATTATATTATATATATATATATATATATATATATATATATATATATATATATATATATATATATATATATAAACTGAAGGCAAAGTCACCCTTGACATTCTCTTCACCTCATGCAAATTTTCTCTTACCAATAGCGCACACCAACCACCTAGAAACACATGCTGAATTATGAATTTGCATAATGACATACGAGTCGAAATAGCAAAGCAAAGGTATACCTTTACTGCTGCCTACACGCCTTTCCCTGCAGGGGAGAGAGAGAGAGAGAGAGAGAGAGAGAGAGAGAGAGAGAGAGAGAGAGAGAGAGAGAGAGAGAGAGAGAGAGCTTTTAACAAAAGATATGCTAATCTGAGGAGAGGAAAGAAAGAGAAAAGCAGAGATGGAAAATAGCAGATATGCATTCAAATTCGAAGTCAAAAGTGAGAGAGAGAGAGAGAGAGAGAGAGAGAGAGAGAGAGAGAGAGAGAGAGAGAGAGAGAGAGAGAGGAACATGTACCAATCCATTTTAAACGCCAGGTTTATTTGCATCTTAAATGGCTATCTTTAGAGACGCCTCCTGCGCCTTCTTCTTCTCCTTTTTCATCTCCTTCTTCTTCTTCTCTTTAACCTTCTTCTTCTTCTCCATCATCTCCTTCTTCTTCTTCACCTCCTTCTCTTTCTTCTTCTTCTTCTTCTTCTTCTTCTCTTTACCCTTCTTCTTCTTCATCTCCTCTTTCTTCTTCTTATTCTTCATCTTCTTCATCTCTTTACCCTTCTTCTTCTTTTCCATCATCTCCATCTTCTTCTTCTTCATCATCTTCTTCTTTTCCTTCTTCCTCTCCATCATCTCCTTCTTCTTCTTTACCCTTTTTCTTCTTCTTCTTCATCTCCTTCTCTTTCTTCTTCTTTACCCTTCTTCTTCTTCTTCTTCTTCTTCTTCTTCTTCTTCTTCTTCTTCTTCCTTTCCTTCTTCTTCTTCTTCCTCTGAGCGACATTAGCGGAGGAGTTTCGGCGTTACAAACGCAGCTTTAAACGCCCGAGGTGTTAAAGACCGGGGTTACAAAAACGCCGCTTAGTTTTCACTGGGGCCAATTGTGTTGCCTTTTGATGTGTTATTTTGGCGTTGTGGTCATTTCGGGCTGATTTCACCTTCCAGCGAATTCGCCGGATTGGCAACGTAATTATGACTCAGTCCACTGGTTCGGAATGATGCATTTCGGTTGGACTTACCATCTATTTATCTTTCTATGTATGTATGTAAGTTATTTTTCTATCTATCTATATAAATATCAATATATATATATATATATATATATATATATATATATATATATATATATATATATATATACATATATATATATACAGTATATATTCACCATATGCTTTTTTCACGTCGAGGGGCCGGTTTTTTAGGATGAGGTTACTGGCCTGGAACCCTTCTCCAAGCTAGTAGCGGCCCACGACAATCTACTCACCTCCAGGTACATAATACACAGCTTTAGTAGAGGTCCATTGGAATTTAACATAACCCACCAAAATTGTTCAGAGTCTTCCGAGAATCGAACGCGGACCCTCTCACTAGAGTAGTGAGTATCCTGACCAGTAAATCATAAGGCCCTATATAGTATATACGTGGTACAGCTCTAGGTTCACGTTTGCTAAGTCAGAACTTAGTTCCCAGCCAACCACCCACAAGTCCACCCAAGTGTAAACGCATACCACCGTCTGTTGGGGTCAAGAATAAGGATTGGAATATAGAATGGAATGTAGAATTTAGGTCAAAGGCCAAGCACTGGGACCTATGAGGTCATTCAGCGCTGAAACGGAAACTGGCAGTAAAAGGTTTGAAAGGTGGAACAGGAGGAAAACCTCGCAGCTACACTACGAATCAATTGTTAGGAGAGCGTGGAAAGTAAGATGAAGAAAGACAATATGAAAGGAGGTACAGTAAAAAGAACGAAAGGGGTTGCAGCTAGAGGTCGACGGCACGCTACAAAGAGCCCTCAGTAATGCCTACAGTGCACTGCATGAGGTACACTGACGGCACTATCCCCTACGTGGGGGTGGGGGTCAAGAATAAGCTCATGGGGCTAGCAACCTCACCCCATAAGACTTTCTGAGAAGCCAAAGGTTGTATACCTTTCCGTCTGCACCCTTCAAAAAGCTACAGCCTCATTAAAGCTCACGCCGTTAATGATTCCATTGTTAATTGTCATCCTGTCATCGCAGGCGATTCTAATGGCCGCGTTGGCGCTCTCGCCTGAGAGATGTCACAAAAAAGAGGAGCATAAAAGTGGGCGGCGATGTAATTAATTCAAATTCCTCGTAAATGTTCCACTGCACGCACGGAGATCTTGTAAATTTCCGTGAAATTACTTCAGCGCGAAATTTGTGTGCTGAAATGTTTGACTGAATTAATTTGCAGTTTGGCATTTTCAGTCTGCTTGCTTCGCTTTTGCTTAAAAAAAATGGCTCCTTTTTTCTGTGGAGAATTGCTCAGAAAGGTCATGTAGCATGTAAGTAATAATAATAATAATAATAATAATAATAATAATAATAATAATAATAATAATAATAATAATAATAATGAGGTTGAAACAAAAATTGCAAACATTTTACTGTAATTTTATTATCAAATGCTGGTATAATTATTGATAAGAAAAAACAAGTAAAAAATGTGCCGAAGTTTCTTCAGCGCGATCGAGTTTTCTGTACAGCGTATAATCAAGGCCACCGAAAATAGATCTATCTTTCGGTGGTCTCAATATAATGCTGTATGAGACACGACTCATTAAACTTTAACCACGGTCCGGTGGTGGCCTGTCCTATATCGTTGCCAGAAGCACGATTATGTCTAACCTTAACCTTAAAATAAAAACTACTGAGGCTAGAGGGCTGTAATTTGGTATGTTTGATGATTGGAGGGTGGATGATCAACATATCAATTTGCAGTCCTCTAGCCTCTGTAGTTTTTAAGATCTGAAGGTGGACAGAAAAAGTGCGGACAGAATAAAGTGCGGACGGACAGACAAAGCCGGAGCAATAGTTTTCTTTTACAGAAAACTAAGAAACCGAGCTTCACTTTTCTTAACAAAGACGATGGTATCCTAAAAAGAAAAAATGCCACTTTGTTCTAAAATTCCGCGAAGCTACATCGAAAGCTGGACCACCTTGCAAACTGGCAAGATGTTCTCATGTTACAGTAAATATGTTTCATCACAGCTCCACTTGAATCCTGAGATAAATCGTTATGAAATAATAAGTCATAGTGAAAGCAGATGAAGGCTAAAATATAATATTACCAATTTCTTTTTCATTGGCTAAAAATTCTGACACGTTACAAACTAAATTATGCATGAGGTTTATGTCAGGGTGTTCATTCTTGTAAATAATAATAATAATAATAATAATAATAATAATAATAATAATAATAATAATAATAATAATAATAATAATAACGCAGGCACAAAAGAGATGGTAAGTAAACAGGGAAACTGCGGTACTTCGCCCAAACAACATCCTGTTTGTCAATTACAGGACAATTTGCTTTCATGGAGGTGGGCACAAGACGCCAAAGACAACAAGACAAAAGAAAGAAGCAGGACAAATGGAAAGAGTAATATACTGTATATATATATATATATATATATATATATATATATATATATATATATATATATATATATATATATAATAAATATATAAGTTTAGATATAAAACTAACAGCTAAGAATAAGTGCCGTGAACAGAGAGTGAAGCGGCCAAGGTTTGCAGATGATACTGTCGATCGGGGATAATGGAGAGACACTGTTGATTAATTAAATAGTTTAAAGGTGTTTTCCAAGAGAAGGCGCTGAAAGTTTACTGTATGTTAGCAAGAGTAAGATTCAGCGTAAATGGGAACCGGGAAAAAATACAATTGAATGTTAGTATCTAAGTAAATAGCATGGAAACAGTGGGATTGTATAGGTTTTCAGAAGTTAATGCTATTAATGATGGTGGGAAGGTAAAAAGGTATAAGAACAAAATATGGCTAAAAAAAAATGAAAGAGTCGTGACTACGGAAGTCTAAGTTATTATGTGTAAAGGGATGGTTCAGCCAATTTTCATTTATGTAAGTGAAGTGTCGATGTTCAATGTGAATAAAACACAAGTAAAAAATGCGCCGAAGTTTCTTAGGTGCAATCGAGTTTTCTGAACATCGGTATAATCAAGGCCACCGAAAATAGATCTATCTTTCGGTGGTCTCGGTATAATGCTGTATGAGCCGCGGCCCACGAAACTTTAACTACAGCCCGGTGGTGGCCTGGCCTATATCGTTGCCAAGAGCACGATTATGGCTAACTTCAACCTTAAGTAAAATAAAAACTACTGAGGCTAGAAGGCTGCAATTTGGTATGTTTGATGATTGGAGAGCGGATGATCAACATACCAATTTGCAGTCCTCTAGCCTCAGCAGTTTTTAAGATCTGAGGGCGGACAGAAAAAGTGCGGACGGACAGCCAAATAGCCATCTCAATAGTGTTCTTGTACAGAAAACTAAAAAGAGTAAAGTTGCTACGATTACTCTGTTTCTTCCACAGTAAATGTAGCATAAGACAGATTGAAGTCTAAAAATATGGAGATATATGGAAATAGTAAGAAGATTTGTGTGGGGGAAAAGATTGCAAAGTCCTTTGAGATGTGTAAGCATGGAGAAAATGGATCATGACAAGTTGGTGAATAATATGAATAATTCCGAAATGCTGTGTTGAGGAGGACAGGAAGATAGACTATAAGATTTAAACCAAAGCCCAAGCGCTGGTCCTATGAGGTCATTCAGCGCTGAAAGAAAAATAGATAGTAAAGTAGGTTTGAAAGGTGTAACAGGAGGAAAACCTCACAGTTGCACTATGAAAAAATTGTTAGAAGAGTGTGGAAAGTAAGACGGAATAGAGAATATGAACGGAGGTACAGTAAAAGGAATGAAAGAAGGGACGCTGCAAAGAACCTCAAGTAATGCCCACAGTGCACCGCATGAGGTGCACTGATGGCGCAACCCCCCCGCCCACCCCCCTACAGGAGAGAGGAAGAAGAAAGAAAACAGAAAGTTCTGGATAGCTGGCATGGAATAAGTCATGGAACGGAGGGGCCTTAATACCCAGGCAGCGAAAGATTGCGTGCAAGCTAGAGATGAATTGTGCTGTGATTGTGGGGGTTCGATGAGCCTTTTGCGTGGGGTGCTGTAAATGAATCGGCTAATGCCGAGGAATCAGTAGCGGACCTTGTCTTGTTTACTTCTGGAATAATTCTTTGCTGGGTAAACGGTCTTGCAGTAAATATATACCGTACGAGATCTCGTAACTTCTTGATTTCTTCACACTTTTGAATACGTGCGTCATAGAAATACTAAATTATTATTATTATTATTCCAGCAGATGAGACCTATTCACACGGAACAAGCACACCAAAGGGGCCCATTGACATGAAATTCAAGCCTCCAAAGAATGTTGGTTTCAACCTCCCACCGCAGACCCCACACATTCTGCAGCAGCAACTGATCATGATACAGAGCCAGTGATTTTTCATCGGCCTGGGGGAGACGCGAACCCGCGACATCTGAGTGGCATACCATGACACTAACACTATACCAGCGGACAAGGCGATATTAGCTAAAAGCTGTGTTACAGTGGTGAGGATAAATCTATTCTACCACTATGAAAATGTATCTGCATGACTACGACAGATATATGTGTTTAAGGGGAAGAATAAACTCACCCCCTTCTTCGTGACTGAGAGCTTTAGCTTAACCTCATCACAACCCAATGGGCGCAAGTTCGAGTCTCCGTTGGAAGTTGAGGTTTCTTCATTTGATTTCCACTTCGGATTCAAGGCTTTGTAGTTACAGGCGAATAAAACATGTGAGGAAATAAAGAAGTTAAGAACTCGCTGTGGCTATTACAAGATTGCACGGGCAAACACAACCATATATACAGTATATGTATATATATATATATATATATATATATATATATATATATATATATATATATATATATATATATTATATATATATATATATATATATATATATATATATATATCTATATTGATATATATACATACATATATTTCCTCATACCAGAATATTCCTCTCATCCCAACAATTCCCGAACCCAGCAGCCCATGGTAGTCGAGGGCCAGTCCCGTATAATTAGACAGATAGGGTTAAAGAATTTCCTCAGCGCCACGAAGAAAAAAAAAAAGGTGCTTAGGGGAGGAATATTCAACGTAAAGAGGGAATAATCGGACAAGGGAATAAAAATGGAGGGGAAAGTAAAAAAATCTGCTGGAGGTCAAGGGGTCAACAGCCATAATACTGATGAAGCTCTCATAAAGATCCGCCCTACATACGCGTGTACATGCAAGGTTTTACAGCACTACAGCACAGTGTCTTATCTGACAGAATAATGTATGTCTCATTTCCAATTGGTAGAGCGTAGACGTTCAGCCAATGAGAGCTTTGCATTTGAATCTTCATGTGAAAAATTACATGCAAGGTCTTCTAGACACTCTATAATACTACATACGGGATAGAACGTTCAATTAACGTCCTCGTCTCCCATTGGTACGACGTAGTTGCCCGACCAATCAGATCATCGCATATAAACCCTACCTCTCGGAAGGTAAACAAAATGCGATCAAGGCGTCCCGAAGGCCGAGCTTCCCAGAAACTTTGCATATGTTACCCAGTAGGTCGGAGTATGACCGACGCTAATGTATACTTCTGGGGCATATCATTATGAACTGGAGGGCATTAGCGGCTAATCACGGGCATCAAATGGGTTATTATGAGTGGGTAGTTTGTGTGTGTGTCTGGCAGTTAAGCCCTACGAGCAAGTCGTATATCAACTCCAAAACTCGGCGTTGACACCATTAGTCTGTAGCCTTAGATGAGATGGGTTGCGGAGTTTTTTTTTTTCTTTTTTCTTTTTTCCTTTATTTTTGGACACGACTGTACTCCCTACCTATGGCCGCCCCACAAAGAAGGTTACGGAACTTTCCTTTCTGGTGGCATAAGGTTGAAGTTAATGGGGTAAAGCCAAGATTATGATTATATTCATTACAGTTTAAGACGCTGTGGCTACGTTGCCTTAATATGGAATTTTCCTTTACTGGCATAAGATAATTGTATGACGATTGTCAAGATAATGATTATATTAATTTCTCGTAAGAATACATTTAGCATTATTTTCTTCAGTCCTGTTTCGTAGCATCTGTGTGATCATATATATATATATATATATATATATATATATATATATATATATATATATTTATACACACACACACACACACACACACACATATATATATATATATATATATATATATATATATATATATATATATATATTTATATATTATTTAACGGGTTTTTTTTTCAAGGAAATGAATTCTATTGATAAGAAGCTTGCTTAACAACTTAATCTCCCCTTCTGACTGTTCCGCATACGAGTTTGCGAATTATAAATAATAATAATAATAATAATAATAATAATAATAATAATAATAATAATAATAATAATGGCCGGACTAGAAAGCCACGCACTAAACCTTAGTTTTAGGCCTAACATATTATCTTACTGATTTATTCTGTCACCAAGTAGCAATTAACTTATTGGGCTTAAGACTTTGACGGGGCTCAGGCAGCATTGTAACTAAGCTTGCCTTAATGAAACATCAATGGTTTCAGCCAAACGTGAGAAATTAACTACAAAGAGGTTAATATTTCATTGTATGTATGTATGTATGTATGTATGTATGTATGTATGTATGTATGTATGTATGGTCTATTAGCGGATCCATAAAAATTTCATGGGGGGCACCAATTATCATATTATACATACATATATATTATTTTTTCTCTCTCTCCCA
>JANJGK010000032.1:10811469-10819247 GCA_039081455.1 Macrobrachium rosenbergii
GTTAACAGGCTGGAATTAAAATAATCATCTTTCATAATTCTGGGACTTTGGTGGAATTTTTTTCCTGTGAACTTTTTTTTTTTTCTTTTAACTTATTCCTTGCGTTATTATTCTTGTAGAAGTTTAGGGCTCGGTAAGACATAAATAAAATTATTTATTTTAATGAGACCTAAGGAGTTGTAACATACTGTGAAAGTTGGTGGGTGTTTTTGTATATTAAAGTGAGACTTACATTTTTTTTACAGTCCCTTATAGTCACGTCCATTTGGAAAACAAATAAATTATTGCATGAACGACAAATTTCAAAATTCATTACATTAAAATGAAAGTATCTAATATGCATTGATGCAACGACAAAATTACAAACACACAAACATACAAACACACCCATATATATATATGTATATAAATATGTATGTATATGTATGTATATATACATACATATTTATATACATATGTATGTATATGTATGTATATATATATGTATATATATATATATGAATATATACAGTATATATATAAGCTAACTCACCTTTATAAGATGAAATATCAAGAATACTTAATGCAAATTATTAGTGATAAAATATATAAACTGTCTGAATAGTACATGTGGAGTACGAGGATATAAAAAGGGTGAGAAATGTCGTGATACACAGAAGGGGTAAAGGGTTGCTGCAGATAAAAAGGATGGATTAGAGCTCTGAAATGGTTCGGTCATGTGGGGAGAATGAAGGACGGCAAGATGTCGAAGGAAATTCATAATTAGTAGTGGTAGGAGGAAGGAGGTATAAAGGATCTACAATTATTGGATAAATAAAGCAGAAGAGGAGTTTGGAAGGAGGGGCCTAAGCACCTTGGAAGGGAAGCGCAAGGGTGACAGTAACACAGAGGTGAGTGGCGCAGTATGTGTGGAGGAGTTCGACACGATGATGGTGAGCCTATGTTTTGTTGTATGAAACAGCAAAAGTTCTGGAATTTTACTTGCACAGGGGTTCATCCACAATTCAGCATTGAATTATTAATGTGACGTTAACCACTGTCTTGCTTCTTATTGTAGTCACCCCAAATTAGGTAGAACAGTTTATATATATATATATATATATATATATATATATATATATGTATGTATATAAATATACATTTATATATATATATATATATATATATATATATATATATATATATATATATATATACATACATTACACTCAGGCAAATGCACGCACATTCGTGTCACCAAGAATGCATCGGTAAAGTCGACCGAGAAAAAAAAACCCCGTCTGAAATTCTCGAAGTTTAAAAACAGGTCTCTAATGAATGAGCCGTGTTCCCGGAAAGCAATTAAGCCGAGACAACTTTTACAGCTTGGGCATTTTGTAAAGCTTACAAAGTTTATACAAAGCTTCCCCCTGGTCATCTCGAGTCACGAAGCTCTCGAGCCTTCCCTTTATGCGCCAATTAAGGTCATTTATCTCTTTGTAGACTACAAAGAATTGCGTTATTTTCGTTCGGGTCATAATGGTGTTGCGAGGATTTTAAAGGAGCGGAAGTGAGGTGGTTTCAATAATTCTCATGGGACGATCACAGAGAGAGAGAGAGAGAGAGAGAGAGAGAGAGAGAGAGAGAGAGAGAGAGAGAGAGAGAGAGAGAGACGATGATAAAACCTGGTGCAGAAAGCGAGAAATTTTTATATTACTGGTATCGGTAGAGAAATATAAAAATGAAACCGACTGTGTAACAATGATGTTCATAAAACCAAGTAAGAAAGGGGAACGTAATACATAAACAATATATCGGTACAGATGTACAAAAATGAAACTGAAAGTAAAATGATGATGTCTATAAAATCAAGTAAGAAGCGAAATGTTATACATAGACAATATATATATATATATATATATATATATATATATATATATATATATATATATATATATATATATATATATATATATATATACGAAGGCGGGAGCAGACACTGAAACAGTAGACATAATGGAGCTATGGAAAGGCATTCCGTTTTCTATGCATTTATTAAGAAGCCGACGTTTCGTATCGCTTCATACATTTTCCATGCAGAAATAGCGATTAGAATAAACAGCATCTGCGTATAAAAGATAAGATATATACACACTGCATACCTATTTACACCACATCAGCAGTTAAAAAACAGAACGAGGGGAAAAACCAAAAGCAGAGGCAAGAAGCGCAGAACACCTATACCCACAATGGTAGCGCAAAGCAGATTAACAAGAAATGCAGAACAGGAGGGGAGGGGAGAGAGAGTGGGGGGAGGGGGGGGCACAGACACAAAGGCTAAAAACAAGAGCAAATATGCAATGAACGGTTGGGTTGATGCTGATAGGTGATTAAGGGTAGGGACAGTCAATTTGATCATTATAGATTCAAGAATGGCCAGTTCCTCCATACTTCGTGTTCTTCCCACAATACTCAAGTCCTCGGCGTCTATAAGTGTTTTGCAGGTCTTACTATGGTTTCTCACATTCGCCTGATCAGGATTAGATAGTCGACTACCTGTTCTATAGCAAGACTGCTAATATAGTGTAAATAAGTATGTGTATTTTGACACAAGTAAAAAAGTGAAGAGGATGTCGAAAAAAATGGAGACAAACAGAAAAAACTCAAACTGAATAGGAAAGAGAGACACAGAAATACAAAAAGATACCAACAAACTGAAAAAAAACAAGAGAAATGTTTAATTCAAAGGGAAGGAAAAAATACGGTGAATTTAAATTTACCAATTTGCTGCTCTGATGTTGGAAAGGAAGAAATAGACAATTTTATAAAAGACATGTAAAACATATTAATAATTACAGAAAGCAATTATTTACTATTTCTTTCCACTTCATAAAACAGAACTAAAAGCACCATAAAGGGGAGCATGAATTCTAATATATATTGTCTCCTTTTCAAGAATATTTATCCACTGACATAAAAGGGGAGAGAGAGAGAGAGAGAGAGAGAGAGAGAGAGAGAGAGAGAGAGAGAGAGAGAGAGAGAGAGAGAGAGAGAGAGAGAGAGAGAGAGAGAGAGATTATCGTCCCCATTAACTCGCCAGGCAAGGCTTCCAAAGACTAAGATGTCCGTATGAAGAAAACGAAAAAAACATAGAATAAATATTCAACACCTAAAAATATTTATTTACTTATCTATCTATCTTCATATATATATATATATATATATATATATATATATATATACATATATGTATATATATATATATGTATTACATACATAAGTTTATACAAATATATGAATACATAATAGCAAACAGAGGAGCGTCACAGAACACTATCAACGAAAATATTAATAAGTAGCCAATCCAAAAAAATTTAAATTTAATGGATCTAACTCCTCAAATACTTCCATAACTCAGGAACAAAAAGTAAATGTATGAAAATTAAATTTATCCCGAGGCGTTCCACAAGGTAGCAGTTGGGGCCCCTGCGGAATTCCATAACTATTAATAGTCTCTAAGCACGTAACGAGGAATTAATAATGGGATAAATACCGATGTAATTCGCCGCTCTCCGTTGGCCTAAATCGTGGAAAACTGGATAAATGCCAGAATTACAACTTCCAGCAAATTATCCGGTTTTATGGCGTCCTTCAGGCCAGGGTTGATTAAGAGAAAAACGTTAAATATTTGCCCTAAAAACAATGATGGATTTGGGAGCGAATATCTCATGTCCTACTTATGAGCAAGGTCGCAGTGGTCGTTTGTACATTATTATTATTATTATTATTATTATTATTATTATTATTATTATTATTATTATTATTATTATTATTATTATTATTTATTATTATTATTACTGAAAATTAGCATTCATATGAAACTCGCCTAAAAACGCCAATGACTTGAGTACAAAATGTTAATGAATAGTAGGCCCATGGTAAAAAAAAAAGAAAAGAAAAATGGAGAAAGAAAACACCAAACAAAGAAACTGAAGTCAAGAAACAAATAACTTTTTACAAACAAAAAGAGAAAGAATAATAATAAAGCTTTTCTTAAACTTATAAGCACCAACATCAATAACACTGACGAGATCATTCCACAGTTTTACTTTGAAAGGAATGAAAAGTGGCACTAACAAGATGTGGCAACGTAGCACCCCAACAGACTGTGGAGAATGAGCCTGATACTGGCAAGATGAGATGTGGCAACGCGGCACTTCAACGGAATATGGAAAATAAGCTACATAAAGACCTTGGAAGCTTCAGACATCAAGATAGATCAAAATTGCCATAATGGTGGAACGCAATATCTGAACCTCGTAGCATCATGACCATCATTTCTGTACACAAGGGAAGCACTTCGTATAATAACTTACTTTGCAGGCAGGATTGCATGAATTATTATGCAAGCACTGTTGATAAAAAGAAACCTGAGTCGAAGATAAAACAGGTACAGTCAAATACTGAGAATCACTAATTATAGTATTTACTGTAAGAGGCGTTAGATCCTTTTGAGTACAAATATAAACGAATTAAAAAAATATATACATATTATATATATATATATATATTTTTTCTTTATTTTAATATATATATAGTCCGTGTACGTGTGTAGACATTTGTAAGAGGATGAACCTTCTGCCACGCACCTCCGCAGCGATCTCACACCACAAATTTCCAATGACCCTTCCAGGCACCACAAGGCTCGGTAATAAATTGGCAAAGAGGGGAATACCATACGCAATTTAGTACGCTTCATCACCGTATTTGCACGCGAAGGCCCTACGCATATGGCAGACACCACCTGGCCCTGAGGCGGGTTTCATCCAGACATGCCCCGGCCCCGGGGGCGTGAGGTAGAAGGTTTTTGGTGAAATCGCAATTCCTCAGCGGCCACGGGTCTGCTGCGGGTGAAGTTCGTGTTTGCTACGCCCACGTGGGTTGGTTCTGAGAAGTTAGTAATGATAATATAATGTATTAAATTCTCTTTATTTTTACTTATACGTTAAAAGATTAAATTTAATGTTTCGATTTTATTTACGTTCTTTAAATGTAGAACACATTTGTTTTTATTCTAAATTTCAACTGGTGAAAAATCAATTCTTTTTAGTAAATGAGCATTTAAATTTTCCACGTCTATTCTGATTTTCAAATGATTGAGGAAATTATAGACCTTATTAAGCTTGGTATTTAATTAATGAAAGTTAATAATCATAATCTCATTAAATTCATGACAAAAACTTTGAGTTTTATTTTCATTTGATTTTCAGATGATATATAATCGACGTGGTCTTGTTTTCAGATGAGACATGATTATCACCCTAATTTCAACCTTATTGTTAACTTAAAAATTAAGTAGTTATGAAGTGCATCACCGTTGCCTTTTTGCTAGTGTAAACTGGCAACACAATTAAATGAGTCGGCTGCGCTGAGTTGAGTGATTATGAACACATATCAGAAGAATCTCTCTCTCTCTCTCTCTCTCTCTTTCCTGAGAGAGAGAGAGAGAGAGAGAGAGAGAGAGAGAGAGAGAGAGAGAGAGAGAGAGAGAGTTCGCGAGTTCGCACGTAGACGACAATCCAGATCTGGTCATCGATGTTGCAACAGAAGAGGCTTGCAAATCGCTTGCTTCATTTGCATCAAATTTCGAAAAATCCAATTTCACAAGGTATCATTGGACCGTGGCTGACAATGCAAGGGAAACTACAGCAGGCAATCAGAATGTGTAATAAAACAAAACAAAAAAATTAAGATATACAAAAAATTAAGAGTACTTGTTCATCACTGATACAAATGAATTTTTTGAAAGTTTTGTGGTGATGTATGCGAAAAATGCTGGTATATATACTTCTTACAGCGCAGCAATGTCAGCATACTGGTATGAAGTTGGTGATGTTGTGGAAGTTATATTTGATTCAGCAGCTGAAGTTTGAATGGGACCGTGATTGTCGCGTTGTTTTTCCTGCTTCATCCCTGTTAAAGTAAACAACTTGCTGAATATATTAATATAAACATATATATTTCAATCCATGTTACTTTGTATATCCATATTATATGATATGGTATATCCACATCATATATATTAATCCACAAATATCATTTCGCCAAATATCGAATTCACTGTACCTCGAGAATAATTTATATTTAATGGGAATTAGGCCCGGTAAGTTCACTGGCCTGGCCAGGATTCGAACCTGGGCCTTTCACTGGATAAAACGATAAACTGTCGAACTTAACCAGTCGGTTATCTTACTTGCTGGGGCCACTGCACTCAGTTATAATTCCCCATCAGTGTAAGTTACTCCCACGGTATAGTAAATTCGGTAATAAATGATATTTATGTCTTAATATTTGTGAAAAAAAAAAGTCCGGCGGGTTTAAAAACCAAAAATCCATATAATTATATGCATATATATATATATATGCCTACAATATATATATATATATATATATATATATATATATATATATATATATATATATACATGTGTGTGTATGTATGTATGTATGTATGTATATAATATATATATATATATATATATATATATATATATATATATATATATATATATATATATATATATATATATATATATATATATATATATATATATATATATATATATATATATATATATATATATATATATATATATATATATATATATATATATGACTTTTTATCACATCACCGTGATTCATATACAATCAGAAAGCTACAAACGTCCTTTAATATCCAATTCGCTCTACCTCGGAAATAATATATTTTCATATATGTTACCGAAGGGGAATTTTTTAGTTGATAATAAGTTCGTCGTCTCGTGGGCTCGAACCCACGAGACGACGAACTTATTATCAACTAAAAAATTCCCCTTCGGTTACATATATGAAAATATATTATTTCCGAGGTAGAGCGAATTGGATATTAAAGGACGTTTGCAGCTTACAGAATATATATATATATATATATATATATATATATATATATATATATATATATATATATATATATATATATATATATATATATATATATATATATATATATATATATAATTGTAATAGCCACAATGCCCTCTTAACTTCTCGAATTCTTCGCGCTTTTTTGGATACTCTTGTCACTACAAAGCTTTAAGATCCAAGTGTAAGAAATTGAAGTGGCTGAGATGTCCGGTAACGGGAAATGAACCCGTGTCACCATAATCACAATGAAATCACGTTGCGTATCCAAAAAAGCACGAAGAATTCGAGAAGTTAAGAGGGCATTATGGCTATTACAATTACATATGTATCTGGTAAAAAGTAACCAGTAGATTCTACATACACACACACACACACATATATATATATATATATATATATATATATATATATATATATACATATATATATATATATATATATATATATATATATATATATATATATATATATATATATATATATATATATATATATATATATATATATATATATATATACGAGGGATGACTGCATTTTACTTTACTCCACTAATCTTAGCCTTATGAAACCCCTTGTAAGACCACAAACAGAATAAATTAAAGAACAATTAATAATTGGAAGGTTGCCAAGCGAATGTGTTTCTTAACACTGATTTATTTTACACACACAATTTGGTAAATTTAACAGTGGGAATGATGGACAAATCTCACTAAATAAACAGGTGGAAAAAGGTCACAGCAGTAATTCACTGAATTAATAATTAACGCATCAATTCAACCAACAGGGTGTCTATAAGTGGCCACTTGCAAGTGGTCTGTAAGCCAATTGGCAATGCA
>JANJGK010000032.1:10819347-10821847 GCA_039081455.1 Macrobrachium rosenbergii
GCCCGCGTTCGAGTCTCCTGCCGGCCAATGAAGAATTAGAGGAATTTATTTCTGGTGATAGAAATTCATTTCTCGGTATAATGTGGTTCGGATTCCACAATAAGCTGTAGGTCCCGTTGCTAGGTAACCAATTGGTTCTTAGCCACGTAAAATAAGTCTAATCCTTCGGGCCAGCCCTAGGAGAGCTATTAATCAGCTCAGTGGTCTGGTTAAACTAAGGTATACTTATCTTTTTAACCTGGAAGCGCATCTATAATATTATTTGTGGAGTCTAGTAACTTATATCTGTAAGCAGATTCTATTATATTATTTTTGGAGTCCAGTAACTAACAAGTAAAATTTATGTACCTATAAGCAGAATCTATTATATTTCTAGTCTATTAACTTACAAGTACATCTTCCCTATAAGTTGAATCTGCATTGCCCACTTCTGCTTAGAATCTATTCATTACGTTGATTTTTTCCCTTGTAAGTAGAACCTGCTAATTTTAAAGCAAACCTATGCACTTATAACTAGAATTTATTCACTTATGAACATAGTATGTGCAGTAACAAGTAGATTATATTTTTAAGAAGAATCAAATAGAAGATGAATTTCTCCTCAAGGAACATAGGCCACTACTAACATTAGGCCTAAAAGTCTTACACCCTAAATTCTCTAGTTGCACCTAACACTTTAGGCCCTCAGGTAGCACTACAACTTCTTAAGTAGACCTTAACAAACTTTTTTTCCCCCCCTCCTAATTTTCCAGTGAAAAAAAGGAAAAACTTTACCTATGCCTAAACAAGCGAGAATTCAGAATTTCAAACGCCTGTTTTCCATGTGAAAGGTTTACTTTTTTTTTAAATATTCTTTTTTTTTGTGTGAACTTTCCCCTCCGTCAGTCAAGTCAAACGGAGAGCGTGCAAGGACATTCATGTCCGCATTCATATTCATTCATGGTGTGTGGTTATCCGTTTACACCGTACATCTTTATTACCCTCTAATTACAGGTGGGGTAACAGCCCATTTCCTCATCAGCGAATCGGAGATCTCGTAAACAATTGGGCCTGACCTTTCATACCCTTCTCCCACTTACGAGCGAGGGAAATCTATTTTTCAGGTGCCCCCTTAGGGTGAAAGTCCTCGCTGTTGTAATAGGCGGATCGACGCTATGGCCAGAGCCTCGCACCAGTATGCTAGGCCTACCTGGGGCTTCGTGTTTACCTAAAAGGGTAAAAAATTACAGGGAACTGAAAAGAGGCGCGCCCAGTTTCCAAAAAGCGTTCATTAGATTTCAATTATTTTCGAGCGCAGTCCAGATGTTTTCATTCAGATATTAGTGCCAGATTTCCGTCCTCCAGTTGCCTTTAATTATCTTATAATTTTAAGTGTGTTAGTCCAGTCTTCTAGATTGGCGAGATAAGAAGAGCGATTAAGACTGTTAACAGCATCTTAAACCTCTATTAGAAAGGTGGAAGAATTAAGGGCAAGGGTCTATTTAGAATGGCTTCTTCAGCAGCAAGTGGAATTTATCAGCCCCTTCTTAGAATAGCCCTTTTTTTATAACCACGGTGCCCGTGACCGTGCATCGCTTTCAGAGTTTATAGAAAAATCCTATTTATAAACAGTGTCAATTTTATTCTGCCTATAAACAATGTTTTCCATCGTTCATTTGCACATTCTCATATATAGCCTCAGTGAGAAGTGTTCTGGCGGTTGTCTGCTTGTGTGTTCATGTTGATTAAAATTTTAAAATTTAAAGATGGTAATCGCTTATATATTTTCAATTTTATGTGGCTGCTTTAGATTTCATAATGCTCGAGTTTCAAAATACTCTATTTCCATTCTGTCCGTACAAAGAGTGATATGAATCAGTTGAAGAAATTTATACCCACCTTTTCGGATATTTCATACGTTGTGGAGGAGCGAACATATGGGGCACATGTAGATTTAAGGTATACGAAAGTATATTTTCATGCAAATTTGTGATCTGCAGACATGCTCCTTGTTATTCCAAGGATTCAAGAACTGTATTCAATTCAATAATCAATTAGCCTATGATTACCTTTGGGTGGAAGTTATTCGACATTAAGTGATAAAGTGATATTTGTGGCTTAAAAAAGCACACACACACACACACACACACACACACACACACACACATATATATATATATATATATATATATATATATATATATATATATATATATATATATATATATATATATATATATATATATATATATATATACATTTGTAAATTATATATATAATATATTATTATTTTTCTTGAAAAAAATTAAAAATAAAAGTAACTTTGGCTTCATCCAATCTTTTAAGAGTAATTGAACGTCATATTTTATAAAAAAAAAAAAAAAATTCATGGCGTATCCATGAAATAAATCTAGAAAATTAAGTCATGCGTATCGACGTATATCCGTAAAGACCATGAAACAAAAAAAATCCATACACAGAATTATGGGAGTTCCTAACATATTTGAAATAAAAAAAAAAA
>JANJGK010000032.1:10824347-10922291 GCA_039081455.1 Macrobrachium rosenbergii
TCATAGGTTCCAGTGCTTGGCCTTTGGCATAAATTTTATGCTCAATTCAATTCTGTATTCATCTCTTATCCGCTTTCCATCTAGTGGCCATGAGTCGTAATAGGTATTTATCGTTATCGTCAAAAGAGTGAAATGCTGCTATTGGACTGAGTGCTGCGAGTGGGACCATTTTTAATTGTGAGCAAGTTCCAACGTTGACTTTTTATTCTGTTCAAAATGTTTATTCGTAGTGTAAATACATAATCCATTTTATTTTCTTATACTCTATGTACTTTATTCAGTGACTTTTGATTCGTTTAACTGATAAAATACAGTACTGACGTATATATATAAATATATATATATGTGTGTGTGTGTGTGTTAGACTTCTTATTGTTTTCTTTAACAAGTAGCTGTACTATGTAATAACTGTTTTGAATGGATATATTAAATTGCAAGATTTACTTGGAAAACCTCATGCAACTGGGGAAAATAGTTCCTAGCGTACTTAGAGGAAATAATATGTTTTTAGCAATAAAGACGCCATCCAAGTATGATGTAGTGTCAATAATCTCAAAGTACAGTTAGTGGTGAAAGACAAATTCTGTCAGTTTTTCCAGTTTGCGAAATATTTTGACAACGAAAATGTATAAACACAAAATTATTCTGCAATGAAATTGAGATCAAATGCAGCACTTGATTGACAGACATTGCAGTAGCCCTTTTATACTCTTTGGCTGTAAACAAAGGCCCGTGTTGGCATAAGGCCAGCTGAATATCAGCCCGATATTTTGCTGAAATCGTAATTTACCAAATTCGCCACTTCTATTATAGACTCGTTTAGTTTTCATATGAGTGCCAGTTGTGCGCATGCGTAATATTTTTACCAGTCCTTACGCGTGCGCAGTGTGTTCGTGTGTGTGTGTGTGTGTGTGTGGTTGGAAGTTAGTGTACTGTATTTATGGCGCTTTCCTAATAACAGACCGTTTTTTTTCCGTTTTTATTACGTTGGAGATAGATTTACCTTTCCTCACGCCTTTCTTTATCACCCGCAAGGCAGGTAAAATATCTCGTAAGTGTTATCTCTCTTCGTATCTCTCTCACACTCTCTCTCTCTCATACACACGAACAAGATCTCTGACTCTCTCTCTCTCTCTCTCTCTCTCTCTCTCTCTCTCTCTCTCTCTCTCTCTCTCTCTCTCAGAAGCCAGCATGAGAGGTTACTTTTCTCTCTCTCTCTCTCTCTCTCTCTCTCTCTCTCTCTCTCTCTCTCTCTCTCTCTCTCTCTCTCTCTCTCTCTCTCAGAAGCCAGCATGAGAGGTTACTTCTCTCTCTCTCTCTCTCTCTCTCTCTCTCTCTCTCTCTCTCTCTCTCTCTCTCTCAGAAGCCAGCCGTGAGTAACATGAGAGGTTATTCTCTCTCTCTCTCTCTCTCTCTCTCTCTCTCTCTCTCTCTCAGAAAACAGCGGTAGTTGAGGAGCAGCATGAGAGGTTACGGTAGTTGTTTGCAGATCCCAATCTTGACCCCCACCCCATAAACCCCGAACCACCGATGACAGCCACCATGAGAAATGAGGAATTCCCTCCTAACCGAATTTTTGGCCAACCCAGCTTGTGTTTACCTGAGATTCTGAGGCGGACCAGGTATTTTTATTTCGCTCCCACTATCACCTCAACCTCTACCACTAAAGCTACTACTACTACTACTACTACTACTACTACTACTACTACTGAGGTTGCTGAGCTATTGCAGCTAAAGCTGCAGCAAAACTGTGGGGCCCACTGCTGCAAAGCTGTTTTTGATGCCACAGCTTCTGAACTGTTGCCATTGCCGTTACTACTATAAAATGTGCCTAATGCCAATGAGGATTTGTTAGGGCATATTCATTTTCATTGTCAAAATATTTCCCAAACTTGAAAACTGTCTAAATCTTTTGTCTGTCACAGGACCATTTATCGAAAATATTTACATCACGGCATATGCAGACTATATTTTTATTCTTAAGCTGAGTCATAATTGAAATACAGTTCAATTTCTACAGCAAAACATTGTCAGCAATGTTTAGAAATCATTATCTCAGTAAATAGTGTTTTGACATTTTCAAACACGACATTATTTTTTGAAGGTGGTGAATTTGTAAAAGAATGGAATTGGAATCGGAATGTGGAATTTAGGCCAAAGGCTAAGCACTGGGACCTATGAGATCATTCAGCGCTGAAAGGGAAATTGAGAGTCAAAGGTTTTAAAGGTGTAACAGGAGAAAAGCCCCGCAGTTGCACTATGAAACAGTTGTTAGAAGATGGTTGGAAAGAGAATATGAAAGGAGGTACAGTATATAAAAGGAATGAAAGAGGGTGCAGCTAGGGGCGGAAGGGAGGCTGCAAAGTTCCTTAAGTAATGCCTACAGTGCACCGCGTGAGGTGCACCGGTGGAACTACCCTCCTACGTTGTGTAAAAGAATGATAACTGAAGGTCAAGTTGGAAATCAAACCGAAACGATATTGCCAAATGCTCTGTAACGCTTAGAAAGCTCGTTGGCGTTTGGAATTGCTTCCGCAGTCATTACCGCTTAGTTCCTAAGACTAAACGGTTGGTTTCCATTTGATTCATTGTGGAATATGACAAGGATGTGCTTAGTATGTTTAGCTTGGCAGTGTAGATTCCTGTAACTCTTGGATTTCAACTTTTCGTCAGTTCAGATATCACCTTATGTTAGGACTGTGTTGTTACAACCAACATGATATTATACAACATACTCTCCACCTGTTACAACCAACATGATTATGTTACAACATACTCTCCACCTGTTACAACCAAAATGATTGTGATACAATACAATATACGCTCTACCTGTTACAACCAACATGATTATAACACAACATACTCTCTACCTGTTACAACCAACATGAATATGACACAACATGTCTCCACCTGTTACAACCAACATGATTATGTTACAACATACTCTCCACCTGTTACAACCAAAATGATTGTGACACAATACAATATACTCTCTACCTGTTACAACCAACATGATTATAACACAACATACTCTCTACCTGTTACAACCAACATGATTATGACACAACATGTCTCCACCTGTTACAACCAACATGATTATGACACAACATACTCTCCACCTGTTACAACCAACATGATTATGATACAACATACTCTCCACCTGTTACAACCAACATGATTATGACACAACATACTCTCCACCTGTTATAACCAACATGATTAAGACACAACATACTCTCCACCTGTTACAACCAACATGATTATGATACAACATACTCTCCACCAAGCATTGCCCTAAAAGAAGGCCGAAACGTAAAGGTAAGTAACTGTGCTGTATGAAGAATTGTCAGTTAGTGAAATTGTGATGAAAACCTACCTGATGCGGGTTTGTGAAACAAAGCATGTTTAATTTTTGCTTTCAAAGCACATTTCCATGCTTTTTTTTTTAATTAGTCGTTTCTTATAGGGCAACTTGATTTATAGCAGGTTCATTAAACTGGATTGCTTCTGCGAAGAATCGGTATGTAAACCAGCGTAACTTGACGTAATCCTGTAAATATATGTTGTTAAAATATAGACAGTGTATGTGTTAAAATACACTTTGTTGTCTTAGCAAGCCTGTTAACTGCGATACGTTCCAGGTTTTTTCTGGCGTGACCATTTTTTAAACTAAGGCATCTCTGCCCTAAAATGGAAAACAGCAGTATCTGCAAAATTTTCGAAATTGAGATATGCCACCTATTGGGCTCGTGAAACACTAATACACGAGTTACTGCAGTTTCAGAATGATTCTTCAGTGCTTTCCACGAGTATTCAGGGGGTCCTATTTGCAGTATCTGTAAAATCAATAGTAAGACAAGGGAGTATCTATCGTTTTTCTCAGTTTTGTATTTTTGCAGAACTGTCATCTTCAATTGTGTACTCTGGCTGTTGATCTGGCTAGCGACTACCTTTTTCCCAACATATCCTGGATGATGGTGTGACTTCCAGAGTTGGGCTGGATTGGGGTCGGTGGGTGGATGGGTGGGTATAAATTCCCAAAGGAAGGCTAAGATAGTGGCGATCTTTCGTGGCTAAAACTAACCGAGTTAGTTCGGCTGAATTAAGCATGGTCAGTACAACCTTCCAGGAACACGGGGACTGGACCGAATTTTAGCGTGTGGTTATCAGGGCTTCCTTTCCCTGGAACATATTTTTCTTGGTGTGAGAACTTCAAGATCCTCGGGTTTACAGAGTCTATTTGCTTGAGTACTGTGCTTGTATTCAGAGAATACATCTGTCGAGTAACTATGGTTAGGATTACGTTGTCGAAGCCCTTATAATTTTGAACGCTCTCTCTCTCTCTCTCTCTCTCTCTCTCTCTCTCTCTCTCTCTCTCTCTCTCTCTCTCTCTCTCTCTCTCTCTCTCTCTTCCAGCCACAACAAAAGACTGACAAAAAAAGCTACCTAATTTATATCTTAGGTATATGGAGCCATATTGGAAAGGTAAATTGAAAGAAAAATTATATTTTTTGTGCATATAAGAGATAAGGCTATTGAATAAGCGAGAGAGTTCTTATCACTGAAAAATAAACATTAAGCATTCTTATTACCAGCGATGATGCTGTGGATAACTTAGATTCACAATTCTGTGATAGTACTCTGACCTGAAATGGAAGACTGCAATATCTGCAAAAATACAAAACAGGAAAATGGTAGATACTGCAGTTTTCCCTTGCCTCACTACTGATTTTGCAGATACTGCGAATGGGACCCCCTAAATAAAACATTGAAGAATCATTCTTAAACTGCAATAACTTGTGTATTAGTGTTTCACCAGCCCAATAGGTGGCATAATCTCAATTTCGAAAATTTTGCAGATACTGCAGTTTTTCATTTTAGGGCAGTATTGGCGTCTCACTTTTTTTTTTTTTTTTTTTACCATCATCATCATTTTCATCATCCTTGTTAATTTTTGAAGGCCCTCCTACCAACCCTCACCGGTTCCATCGCGCGGGCCTAATTGATATGTTGACATTTGTTATCCTTTATAACTTGTTATTCCGCGTCATAACTGTTTTAGAATAGGTCTTACGTTTGGTTTCAGCTTCTCCACACTTAAATAGCTCTTTCTGAAAGTCACATTTTTCAGGTGATAATAATCTAAAGATTAGTACTCTGAGAAACTTCCTTATTATTATCTGGTCATCATAACTGCTGAATCTAGATCCGAAACATATAGTTTTACCTGTCTTTTTTTAACAGCTTATTGGAAAAAATACAACAGGTTTTGTTTAGTTTAGCCAGATAATTATTCTATTCATTCCAAATTTTATCTCATAATTTACTATACGCCATTGTAATGTATAGGTTTGATAATTCGTCATATAGCGAATTCTTTTGATATGTCTAATTCACACCGGTGATTCAATTCCAAATTCTGTCCATAATTAATTTTTTGCGACTTACTTGTTTAATGTGTATTTTCGACAGTTCGTCTAATAACGAATTAATTTTTATGTATTTGACTTTTTGTGTTCCTAAATTAACGATATTTCCATGTATATTCGATACGCTCAATAAAAACCGAGCACTATACAAATAGTGACAAAATATTCAAGACTGCTAAGGTTAAGATTTTTCCCTTTGACTACAGAACATCCCGTCATGCTTTCCTCTCACTAAGAACTGTGATGATTGACGTACTTCGCTATCAAGAATATGAAACCTAAATAAAAGACCACTCAGAGTAACATATCTCGGAAAGCTTTACGTGTAAATGCAAAGAATTCAGTGGTTCTCAACCTTTCTTGACCCATGCTACCTTTCACCATATGTCAAAATGTTATCCCCCTCCCCTTTTCAAAATTGCCTGCCTCAGAAGGTGCATTCCAGATAATATCCAACAAAATACTAACACAAACACACAAGCTAGCAGAGAGAAAGCCCAGCGTGACCTCTCAGTAGTGTGGACCGATGCACGCTGCGTTTTGTGTGATCCTAGAACCAGTTTGAATCTGCCAATCTGTGATCACAATTACTCCCCCCCCCCCCCCGCTCTGAAACTCTGAAATCCCCCCTAGTTGAGAACCACTGGCGCAGATGAATATGGGGACGTCATGCGAATCTGGAGACATTAAAGAATGAATCAAAAGCTTGTCTGTTTACAGAAAGCTTTGTAATGAAGACCCTAAATACCCGAGAAAGACTATAAGCTCTAATCGACAAAAAAAAAAAGAAAAAACCCTTCGCGTTGGACCGAATGAAGGCCGAAAAGAGAACCTTCAAAAAGAAACCAGGATGATGGTGGTAATTTGGCAGTCCTTGCTGTTTTTGCTATTCTTTATCCCATGTTCACGTCCTTAATAATTCAGAAGTCCTATTAGCATCCTAAAATTAAGGTGGTCTGTAACCATTAAAAGATCCGTAGCCTTCAGTTTTTTTTTTTTATTTGCAACGTATGTTAATTCTTGTAACCCAGCCGGAAGGAAAGGTCCATATATCTATTTTATTTTTTATTTTTTATAAATGCTAAAGGTGAATGGTAGACGTGTTGGCGAATTTAGTTATATTCAGTTTATAAATGGAAGCATAAATATAATCTCGAAGATAATTACAGATTATAATAATTGTATACTCTGGGTTTCCGGAGACAGGGTAGGATATGGGTAGATCGGGTGGGCATAGGGTGTCCGAACATGACGTGGGCCCATAGAAAAGTTACTGTCCCACGTCCTGCCATACACAGCCCGTCGCTGAACACCTGATGAGTGAGTCAAAATGGGAGAACCTCGAAATTGGGCGAAGCGTAAAAATTGACCATCGCTTTTTATGTCGTGGAACCCGGCGGGGGTCAAGGGGGGGCCTTTGAAAAAAAATGAGATCCAGGCTTTGTCCCATTTCTGCGTCGTGATTTTTCTAGATGTGGGAAAGTGATCAGATGTAGATGTCCTATGTGACCTCCTCCCATACGTTTTAATGTTCCGTTCAGGCTTCTCGTCGCTGGCTGAATAGTGTAATTGGTTGTGAGATTTCCTTTGTAAATGCGTGAATGTTGTTCATTGTCGTGTGGTGCCGGCGAATGCCAGGCGTACATGTGGACAGTATGTACATATTAAACGGGCAAGTTGCTAACATTAATTACAGATAGAATTTAGAATAATCACCGATGTGAATTAGACAAATCAAATGAATTCTCTATTAGACGAATTTTCAAAATTATATATTATAATGGCGTATAGTAAATCATGAGATAATGGAATGAATAGGATCATTTTCTGGATAAACTAAACAAAACTTGTCAGACTTTTTCAAATGGGCTGTTAAAAAAAAAAAAACAGGTAAAACTAGATGCTTCTGATCTAGATTCAGCAGTTGTGATGACTAAACACTAGAAAATGATAATAAGGAAGTTTACGTAGCTTTCCTAAATATGAAAATATTTCGTGTTACATTCAGAGCCACGGAATCATTTAACATTCAAATTCAGGTAATCTGTATTATAAAGATCAACTTTACCACACAGGTTTTTTTTTTTCTTACTAAGACCACTGCTTCGAGTTAAAAGCATTACTTTTTTATTACGAGTATGGAAATCCAGAATTTTTCTATCAAGAATTTTAGATCAGGAAGTGTTCCAATAGATCATTTTTATGAAGAAAGTGGAGAAAATTCCTTTCTGCAATTCAGCAGTAATTTATTGAGGTAGATTTAGACGTTAGACCTTTTGTCCTGAAATTAAATTAACTTCTTAAGGTAATGTAAACTTTTTAAACAAGTTTGTTGTAGCAGGTATTGAGGGTGGGAAAAGTTAATGAAAAATAATTTGTGTTGTAACGGAGATATTGTTAGAAATATGTACTATCATAACTGTAAGTAAGATTATAAATTTAATTTTCATTATCAGTGATCGTTTATTAAATATAGAATTTAGGCCAAAGGCCAAGCACTGGGACCTATGAAAGTCATTCAGCGGTGAAATGGAAGTTGACAGTAAAAGACTTGAAAGGTGTAACACGAGGAAAACCTCAAAGCAGTTGCACTATGAATCAGTTGTTAGGAGAGGGTGGGGAGTAAGATGGAAGAGAGAGAATAGGAAAGGAGGTACAGTAAAAGGAACGAAAGGTGTTGCAGTTAGGGGCCGAAGGCACGCTGCAAAGAACCTTAAGTAATGCCTACAGTGCACCTACTGACGGCACTACGGGGGTGATGATTTGTTGCTTTCTCTTCGTCAGTTTTGGAAGGATTGATGGAATTTTGAAACTCGAAAAGTAGTAAAGTCACCAATCGTTCTAAAGCTGTGAAATTTTCTCGTATACAACTTATTTGTTATATTATCATGAATGGATATACTTCATTGTACCTTGGTCTTTTACAGGTAAGATTTAATCCTGAAACTAATTGAGAATGCTATTTATACTTTAATATTTATGCATTTTTTTACTTAAAGCACACAGTTGACACAGAAATTATAATTTCTGTGATTTATGAATTACCGAAAGTTTTATACAAACCTAAAGAAAGTTGAAATATAATAATTTGCAAGTCATAAAAACTTCAGTATAAAATGTGTTTTGATATGCACTACTATTTGTGCCAGTATGTTAAGATCTAGTGCAAGGTTTTCGATAAATTTGGTTTACGAGTTTTCAGTGAATTTTTATTCGTAACCATATGATTTATATTTATTAAGTGCAGTAAATAGTAAAGTTTTGTAAATTTCATAAATTCTCGTGACGATTTTGAAGAACTTATATACCTCCTCTTGTGTGGCGTACACCACCTGGTATTTTTACTGTTTCCACTAGCGTTAAGTAAAGAATAATTGGTTTTTTACGGTAAGACAAACTACTAAAAAAAAAAAAACCAGGAACCTTATTTGCTCTCTTTAGAAAAAGTATGGTTGACCTCAAGGTACTGAAAGGAAATCAATAAAGTCAGTGGATTGTTATATAAGAAATTATATGGAAAAACATTCAAATTTGACAAGCGTGCATTTTAGCGAATACCCATAACAATCTCCACAAAGTTGCAATAAATAAGGAAAATCAGTTCTGAACTTTAAACTTCCGGTTTGAATGTCATGAGAAAACATGTCAGAATAATTAAATGAAGAATTCCTCTGCAGGTATCACATGCAGCTAGTTGCAGTTGCTTGGCTGGGCATTAAAGAAAGGACTTGATACGAAGGGTATGGGTTCAAGAACATAATTTTTTCAACACGTAATAAGGTGGGTAATGTAAATACTGTAATGGGTGACGGTTGTTTATCATTGCAATGTGTTTGTATTATAAGGTGTAAATGGGAATATACATCAAAATATTTCCTCATAGTTTGAAGTGAAAAATACAACTAGTTAAGTTTTAAAACTGAAAACAGAAGATAGAGAGTAAGATAAGAACGTTTAGACTTGAAGGCGGTATTCTTAGTAGGTTTACTGAAGTCTACGATGCTCACTTTCTATGATGGATAATTATCTCCGTTTTCTATAGCCTGTTTTGCTGGTAGACGAATGCATAATATTTCATACCCCTCTCTGACCAAAACCCTTGCTTGAATGGTACCCTTTTGACCATTTCATGATTCTCTCTCTCTCTCTCTCTCTCTCTCTCTCTCTCTCTCTCTCTCTCTCTCTCTCTCTCTCTCTCTCTCTCTCTCTCTCTCTCTCTCTCTCATATTGTTATGACCTGACAGATTTTTTATGCAAATGAAAAGTCCAAAATCTAAGTTTTGATTAGATCTTGTAAAATTATTTAAGTACCTTTGTACTCTTCCCCCATGCCACGAAGATTTGTTACATATGAAGGACACAAACAAATTCATTGCTTTCAAGTGTGACGGGTTGTTTTGTAGCAAGAAACTGGTATAGGTTATTTTTCGGTGTCAGTCCATGCGAATAAATTAGTTAATTATTGGCTACTTGGTCCAGATTTTGGCGCGATGACGCTAAAAGGTGCAGGAAAACTTGCAGAGTGACACAGCCTTAAGAAACCTTGTTACAGTGAAATGTCTTCTGGCATCTTTTACCTTGTTGCCTAATTATGCTCTAGTTGTTAATTTTAAATATTCTCGGTGTATTTTGTTGAAAGTTAAATATTAGAGAACTTTTAAGGCTTGATTGGAGGTTACCTCAAACTACTAACGACAGGGCATTGTTTGAGAACTGCACTCTAGAAGGACTGGAACCCTCCCTAACACCGTTGGCATATCTCGTAGATGCCCACTGTCGATGTTGATGGGGTTTGATCTTGACCACTTTTGAGTGGGTGAGTCAGAATTTGTGATGTCTTTTCCTGAACTGTCTAGCCTGTCTCAGCAACAGTTGGTGGTATTCTACACTTGGCCTTCGCTCAGGTATAGCAGCAGCAGTTTGTCGTGCTACATCTTGACCTCTCTTCGACTTATAGCAATAACAATTAGTGGTGTTCCAACTTTAACCTCTGCTTTGCGATTGATTTGTAAAATCTCAGACCCTGTACTGTATAAGTACCCCGTACTGTATAAGATTCTTGCCCACATAATATAAGTACATGAAGGAGGAATTTCATGAGAGATAACAGACAGGCCTACTTTCTAAGCTGATAGGTATGAACGTGCCTGCGGTAATAGCGTTGGGTTTCCAGGGAATTGGCTGAAATTGCAAAATTCGTCTCGATCATCATCCTTGTTTACTTTTGGAGGCCTTCATTTGGTTCATGAGGTAGCGCCCCCCCCCCTTTTTTTTTTTTTTTGCCTGTTACGGTATATAGTTTTCTTGAATAATAAGTTTTTTCGCGTCACAACTGTTTTTTGAATAGATAATTTTTTTTATTCTCTTCAAAGTCCCAAAGTTTTCGTGTCACTTTAGTTCTCAGAGCAGCTTAACTCAACAGTCTGGGTGCCGTATATTCAAGGTTCTCTTTTCCTATATCGTTTTTGCGTCTTGATCCATTAGTCTATAGTTGCCCATTCTCTTCCGTGTTCGGGATACATTTTTGCATGAGTTCTTTTAAACGCTTCTGTTTACTATTATTATTATTAATCGCAATGTATGACAAACCTGACAGGTTAGCTTATGAGTCCCAGTAAGGCTGGGAGTGGTTTATCCTGTGAGGAACTTAATCATTGTTAATTTAGCTGCTTCGTTGATTAGGCCCTGTAATTCTTCAGCAAACATTTTTGTCTACCATTATAAATATCGCTACAGGAGCCTATGGCCTTGCAATTTCTTCGCCTCGTACAAGCATTTTTAATGTTGCTATATTTTGGTATTTCCTTATAAAGACAACATATCTTTGATGATAGCTCTCTATTTTCCCTACATTTTATTATTTGATCTGTCCTATGTAGATTTTCACCCATTAGCACTCCCAAATTTCTTACTGTTGTTACTATAGACACCCCTGTTTAATTACTTTTTTCGTTATTGAAAGAGTAGTCATTTTTTATGTTTATTTTTTACCCTAATAATTAATATACAATCTTCTTAACAGTAGTTATTTTCAGACATTTTTTGTTCAATCAACTCTTTACGTCTCTCATTAGTTTTATCACAGTTTTCCTGTTTTTTTATGTTTTTATGTTTTCTGTAAATGAAAACTATTGTGCCGGCTTTGCCTCTCCGTCCGTCCGCAGATCTTAAAACCTACCGAGGCTAAACGGCTGCAAATTGGTATGTTGGTCATCCGCCCTCTAATCATCACACATACCAAATTGCAGCCCTCTAGCCTCAGTAGTTTTTATTTGATTTAAGGTTAAAGTTAGCCATGATCGTGCGTCTGGCACCGCTATAGGTGCCTACAACACAGGCCACCACCGGGCCGTGACTGAAAGTTTCGTGGGCCGCGGCTGAGAGTTTCATGCAGAATTATACGCTGTACAGAAAACTCGATTGCACCGAAGAAACTTTACACTTGGTGGAAAACTATTAAACAGCTCTTGTTCATTTCCACTTTCTGGTATGTTCCTTTTCTTTCGTTTTCCTGTTAGTCCATTAACAAACTAACAAAGCTTTGTCATGTCTGCTCTTCCTTAACATTTTTTTCTGAGATAGTGTCGCCTTTTTTTTCTATTTATTAAGCCAGTCACTTCATTTCTCTATTGTGTAAATATTTCTCTTAATTCCGGCGTTTCTGTTTCTGCCTTTTATTTTCTGCCGGCCGTCTTTTCTGTCCGGGTCGTTTTATTTCAGAACTAAACCTTGGCGAGTTTTATATCAACTTCTTTTACAGTGATAGGACGACGTCGATTAAATTTTTAGCTAAACTCTGTAACGTGATTATTTAAGAAATTATTTAATCAGTAACAAATTTTAACATTATTTATCGTATTTGTATAATTACAATGACAAACTACGTTTGTGTACTTTGAAAATACTTGTGTATTCCTCTATAAATTCAAACGGGTAAAATTCTCTTCATAACTTGCTAAACACTTCTCGGTTTTCCTACTTTCAAGGCAACAGTAACCTCTATATAGTAACATAAGTGGTCACAGTCATCATCGATTTGTAAATCTCCACCAGTTTACTTTTACTGTCTCTATAATATGACCAAGTCTAATCTGACTAGGTCATGACTTTCGTATACTTAAGTGGTTTATCAAACCGTGATCATTTTAGATTTTAAAAAATTGCCTTTCACTCCTCTAGTTTTTTCCATCCAACAACTTTAAGTTTCCACAAATATCGTAAGTGTGCCGTATTTCATCATCAAACGGTTCTAGTATTAACTCCTACTCTTATCCTTGGTACTTGATAAAATTCATGTGAAGTCGATTAACATTTGATTTATTTTGTATGTCGCTTAGACTAATTTCCGTTAGCAGTAATATGTCACTCCTATTATTTACTACATGTTATACAATGGTATCCAAGTAGCATTGTTTACCATCGTATGCCCAAGAGTCAGCTTTATAAATCTATCTACATTCAAGTAATGAGATCCTTTAACACTGGCAAAAACCCTAGGTAATCAGATACTTGAACATCGGAAAAAATATAAATGGTTAGTGAGGAAAAAATATAAGTGATGTTAGGAAAAATATGAGTGATAAAGGGGAAAAATGCAAGTAATCAGTTACTTGAACACAGGAAAAATATAACTTACTAGTTACTTGAACACAGGAAAAATTACAAGTGATCAGTTACTTGAACATAGAAAAATTTATGAGTGATCAGTCACTTGAACACAGGAAAAAATACAAGTGATCAGTCAGTTGAACACAGGAAAAAATATGAGTGATCAGTTACTTGAACACAGGGAAAATATAAGTGATCAGTTACCTGAACATAGGAAAAAATACAAGTGATCAGTTACTTGAACACAGGATAAAATATAAGTGATCAGTTACTTGAACACATTGAAAAATATAAGTGATCAGTTACTTGAACACAGGAAAAAATACAAGCGATCAGTTACTTGAACACAGGAAAAAATATAATTGATCAGTCACCTGAACAAAGGAAAAAATATAAGCGATCATTTACTTGAACACAGGAAAATATATAAATGATCAGTTACTTGAAATCATGAAAAAAATATAAGTTATCAGTTACTTGAACATAGGAAAAATTATAAGTGATCAGTTACTTAAAAACAGGAAAAAATATGAGTGATCAGCTATTTGATCATAGGAAAAAATATAAGTGATCAGTTACTTGAACACAGGAAAAAATATAAGTGATCAGTTACTTGAACACATGAAAAAATATAAGTGATCAGTCACTTGAACACAGGAAAAAATATAAGTGATCACTTAATGAACACAGGAAAAAACACAAGTGATCAGTTAATTGAACACAGGAAAAATTATAAGTGATCAGTTACTTGAACACAGGAGAAAATATAAGTGATCAGCCGCTTGAACACAGGAAAATATATAAATGATCAGTTACTTGAACATAGGAAAAAATATAAGTGATCAGTTACTTGAACATAGGAAAAAATATAAGTGATCAGTTACTTGAACACAGGAAAAATTATAAGTGATCAGTTACTTGAACACAGGAAAAATATAAATAATCAGTTACTTGAACACAAGAAAAAATATAAGTGATCAGTTACTTGAACACAGGAAAAAATATATGTGATCAGTTACTTGAACACAGGAAAAAATATAAGTGATCAGTTACTTGAACACAGGAAAAAATACAAGTGATCAGTTATTTGAACACAAGAAAAAATATAAGTGATCAGTTACTTGAACACAGGAAAAAATACAAGTGATCAGTTATTTGAACACAAGAAAAAATATAAGTGATCAGTTACTTGAACACAAGAAAAAATATAAGTGATTAGTTACTTGAACACAGGAAAAATATAAGTGATTAGTTACTTGAACACAGGAAAAATATAAGTGATTAGTTACTTGAACACAGGAAAAATATAAGTGATCATTGAACACGGGAAAAATATAAGTGATCATTTACTTGAACACAGGCAAAAATACAAGTGATAGGGTACTTGAACACAGGAAGCAGCACAAATGATCAGTTACTTGAACACGGGAAAAGTACAAGTGATCAGTTACTTGAACACAGGAAAAATATAAGTGATGTTACCTGGACATAGGAAAAAATACAAGAGATCAGGAAAAAATGAGTGATCAGTTACTTGAACATAGGAAAAAATATAAGTGATCAGTTACCTGAGCACAGGAAAAAATACAAGTGTTCAGGAAAAATATAAGTAATCAGTTACCTGAACACTGGAAAAAATACCAATGATCAGGAAAATTATGAGTGATCAGTTACTTGAACACAAAAAAAACTACAAGCGATCAGTTACTTAAACAGAAAATAGTTAAAAAATGCTATATAGAAAATAAGGGCCATTAGCTTTGATCGTTATTTTTATAAATAATCTGCGGCGGTAAAATTCCCCAGCTAGGTACAATCCGCATATTAAGTACAATTACATCTAATTAATATTCAGGAGCGACTGGAATTAAAGGAGAGGTCCCACCGAGACTCGAACTCGGATCGCTGGATTCAAAGTCCAGAGTGCTAACCATTACACCATGGGACCTTGAATGGGTAGGGACACTCACTACGGAAAGTTACACTGAGCGCGCTCTCAGTGACACTACTGCCAGGCTGGGGTTGGACCTCGGCACGGTTAGTAGCAGTAGTAGTAACAGGCTTGTCCTTTGTAACGTCTCCTTGGCCCGTTCTATTTAGCCTCTAATTGTCTTGTTAAGTGTATTTTATCTCTTGGTACCATTTGTTTTTGATAAATACTATCAATCTTATGCATAATTTCATATTTACAATTTCCTCTTTAAACAGGTAGGTGACAAGCAGGATATTAGATATTAAGTCGTCATTATCTTCGTAGTGTGACTGTTTCATGAAACTAAATCTGCTCGTATTTATCATTAAAAGCTGGACAGTAAAGAATGAACGGCTCGAAAAATTTTCACCAGCAGTTTCACATTTAAATGTGATTCAGCTCAAATGTGTTAAGTCACTTTACTATGCTTTGTGTTTTCCAGATGTTTTTTTATTTATTTTAACTTTTTCATTACGCTGATCAATCCTATTTAGATTACAGTTAAATTCTTTCATATACTCTGATGTGCAGTCTATGGTGTTCTTTTGCTTTCAATCTTGTCGCTGATAATTTCATAGAAAAGACAATCCTGTCACTAGTGATTATACTTCAGATAAACAACTTTTTTTCCATATCCCTTAGGAGTATGAAACCCCTATCTTCTATCTTAGAGCACTGCATACTGTATACCATGGTGCTTCCGATATTGTTTTATGTACTCTAATATCTTTATTTTTAATAGCTTGCTCGGTTGATTTCATGGTTTCCATAGTATGTATAGATGTTGACATTCCTGGTCCTTTTCGGTACAGCCTCTTTGTCATTTCTCAGCTACAGCCTTTACTGTTGTTGGGATTTTGATATTTCATTTGTTTTACAATTTGGTATTTCATCAATGCATTTATGTCTTCCACATCATCCATACTTTACCAATCTTTAAATAAAATATTACATTTACATGTATATTTATTTATCTTATCCTGCACTCACTAGCTGTTTTTACAAGAACCGTTGTTTCTTATAATAAATGGCGGCGCAGAAGAGTGCCACAATTCCTAGGAATTTTCTTTTTAATTCCTGTCTTTTCCTCCAGGCTTTCGGTAATCAGGTACGTTACTAATAAGAATATAATTTGCCCATTTCATCCCATTTTCTACATTTAATTCATCTTGTTCTGTGTTGTGTAGTATAGTGTGCCTGTTTCACTGGTAAGGATCTCAGTTACTGCTGTCATTACTTCAACATTTATTCTCCGTTTTATTGAGATTTCAATTAACTTTCGTCTTTCCACAAAGTCGAATGCTTTTATGAGATCTACTGATACCACAAATATGGGTCTTTTCTTAGGCCCGTCTTTTGCACACAGTACTGCCCTAAAATGGAAAACTGGAGTATCTGCAAAATTTTCGAAATTGAGATGTGCCACCTATCGGACTCGTGAAACGCTAATACACAAGTTACTGCAGATTCAGAATGACTCTTCGGTGCTTTCCACGAGTATTTAGGGGGCCCCATTTGCAGTATCCGCAAAATCAGTAATAAGGCAAGGGAGTATCTACCATTTTTCTCAGTTTTGTACTTTTGCAGATACTGCAGTCTCCCATTTTAGGGCAGAGTATTCTGATAAATATATGAATAGATACATACATATAGAGCATGCTCTCTTATAGTCTATGTGCTGCAGTTATCTCCTTGTTGATTCTGCTGGTACTTTCAGGTATTTGATTTTTGTTATTTACATTGATAAATTATACCTTTATCAGACAGTAGTCATATAAGTCTTGTAACATAAGCTTTAGCTTATCAAATCCCATGTAGTCATATATATTTTATCAACTTTTTAGTTGGCCTGAACAAATCCTATTGCACTCTTCTGATAACCTCTGTTGTTTGTTGTTTCCTTCGCATTTAGGGTCTGTAATTGGTGGTACAAGGTCATATTTTCCTTTATTTGTTTCATTATCGCGAGTTGACATTTTTCTTTGTCGCCGTAATCCTTTTTAATGAACCCCCTCCAGCTGTTTCTATCTTGTCTTCCCTTCATTTATTCCCTTATCCCTCATGCCTTGTTGAATGCAGTCTTCCCATCTTCTCCCAGGCTTACACCTTCTTCGTGTCCCTATCACTTCGTTTCCCCGATATCTCCAACAACTTGTCGCTCATCGTCCCCTCACCTCATCAGATGCCCAAACCATCTCAGTCCTGACTCTTGGGCGCTCCTTGCCACTAAAGTAACTCATGCTGATCACCTGATCGAAATACTTCTTATCGTGTCTCTTGCCACTCCAATCATCCGTCTGAACATCATTTCCACTGTAACTTGTTTTGTTCTGTTCCCTTCAGAGGTGCGGCTTATGTACCCTGCTCTTCAGTCTGATTGGGACTTGCTTGTCTCAGAGCACCCAACAACCTCCCAATGGTTCCATCCGGCTTGAATTCGATGGTCAACCTCTTAATCCATATCACCTACTGCATTTGTTATCGAGCCCAACCCTCTCTTGGTATTTACTTCTCCCAGCTTGATGGTTCCTCTCTAATAATCGTCCATCGCATACGTCATATACGATATTCAGTCTGTGTTCGGCTTATTTTCACATATGTCATATACTATATTGAGTCTGTTCGGCTTATTTTCATATACGTCATGTACTATATTGAGTCTTTGTTCGGCTTATTTTCACATATGTCATATACTATTTTCAGTCTTTGTTCAGCTTATTTTCACATGTGTCATATATTATATTCAGTCTTTATTCGGCTTATTTTCACATATGTCATATACTATTTTCAGTCTTTGTTCGGCTTATTTTCAAAGCATATCTCCACCTATCCAGTTTTATCTTTAGTTTCTGCAGTCAAAACGGCGTTGTTAGCGTAGCACATTCACCAAGTGGATTCCTCCCTTAATAGTGCAGCAGATAATTGCATATTTCATAAGAATCGTTCAGATAGTGAAACAAGCATGAAATTTTGCACAAGTGCTCTTTAAAGTTCCCTCTATCAGAAAAGGGCGCTGGCCACGCAAAAAATTTAATATGGCGGCCAAATTCCAAGATGGCGGCCAGTATCGACAGATTTTGGCTAATTTTTCACTAGAATGGCATGTATTTGCTTCTAGCAATATGGTAAAGCTCTTCCATACTATTTCTTGTGAATATTATGTTTCTGTAGCTTCCCAGTACAGTTTACCTTTAAATATGGGGGCTATATGGCTGCCAAGAAAAGGTAGAAACAATAATTATAATGAGAAATAATGCCCGTTCAACAATTATCGTTTTAAGCATGGATCTTGGTTTCTGTGGTTTTAGATCCTAATGAGGCCATCTCTTTCGAATAACTCATCAATTTTGAAGGAAAATTAATAAATGTAAAAGAGTGTATGTCTGCACACAACCAGGGCACACTGGTGACATCACTGCTGTGTAACTCAGCATGGGGTTCAGTGCCAGCTAATCCAGCTTTACTAATCCTGTAGTCTTAGACTAGTAGTTGTAGTATAGTTTAGTTTAGTGTCCCAAATGCTTTCTAACAGCCCCAGACCAGCTATAGTTAGATAGCCGCACCTGAATAGACAGGATGTGCCAGCGCGGGAGAGCCGAGCCAAGGGTATGGGGGCTGTACATGATGGTTCATGTACTTACCCGGATGGTGTACAGATCACACGGGACTTAAATGGCACTGGATGAATGATCGGGCTAGGTGTAGGGAGACCGAACCTAGTTGAATCCCATACAGGAATGTGTGCTTTGTTTAAGGTGGTAAAAGGATAACCCCTCGGCCTTAATCAAAAGTGAAATCATGGCAGAATGTGATGCCAATCCAATATTGAGCAGTAGAAAAACAAACTGGAGTTTGTGTTGTCTTTGTCAGGACAAAAGAGGTGAGCACTTGACATCACCTCCAAGTCATCATGTCCTAGACCATGATGGGTACACAATGCTGGCAAGGAACATTCCCATGTTCAGTGAAATTAATGAAATGCCACTGATAATGGATCCAGCAAGGCTGGATGAAGGTGATGGCATAGAGGCCACTCTCAGGAAAAATGCAGCAAAATACCATGTGAACTGTCGCTTGTTGTTTAACAACACTAAACTGGACCGTGCAAGAAAGCGACAATCCAATGACCAGACCAGCAACACTGAGACTAGTCGTGCAAAACTGCGCCGAACCAGTCATGACAATGAAGTTTGCATTTTCTGTGAGAAAGTGGCACCTGCATCTGATCTCAGACAGGCTAGTACTAAGGGCCTTGACTTGAAATTGCGTGAATGTGCAGAGATACTTAGTGATGGCAAGCTCCTTGCTAAGTTGACTGGTGGGGATGTCATTGCACAGGAGTTTAAGTATCACCATGCCTGTCTTTGTGCCCTCTACAACAGAAAAAGGTCCTACCTGAGGAGCCTTGAGAAAGACCAAGGTAGCACTGAGTCAGAATCAGATGTGTATCCACTAGTTCTGTCAGAACTGATGACATACATTGTTGAAAACAACCTTTGTTCAGATGATCCAGTCACATTTCGGCTGGCAGATATTTGCCACCTCTACCAACAACGTCTGGAACAATTAGGTGTAGAGTCACCAAGTGTAAATTCCACGAGACTCAAAGACAAACTTCTGGCAGAAATTCCAGAACTTGAGGCTCATAAATCTGGCAGAGATGTATTACTTGCATTTCAAAAGGATGTGGGAAAAGCACTTGCTCAATCATCTGATCTTTCAGAGGCAGTTATCATTGCTAAAGCAGCAAATATTCTCAGAAAGTCTATACTTGATCATCAGTCACGGTTTGATGGCACATTTTCTGAGGCTTGTGTACGAAATTCTGTGCCTCCTCTCCTGCTCCAGTTTGTAGGGATGGTTGAGCATGGGGCTGACATCAAGTCACAGTTACGATTTGGAGCATCAAAGTCAGACCAGGCCATTGCACAGCTCATGCAGTTCAACTGCTACTCCCGATACAAAGAGGGAGCAACAACTCATAGACACTCCAAAGACAGAGAAACACCATTCCCAGTCTACATGGGACTCTCAGTCTATGCCAAAACCAGGAAGAGAAACCTGGTTGAAATGCTACATCAGTATGGCCTCAGTATCTCTTATGACAGAGTACTGGAGGTCTCTGCACAGTTAGGAGATGCCACAGTTAGCAAATATGTGGAGGAGGGTGTGGTCTGTCCCCCAGTACTGCGAAAAGGGTTGTTCACCACTGCAGTGATGGACAACATCGACCACAACCCATCTGCAACTACTGCCACTACCTCCTTCCATGGAACTAGCATCTCCATATTTCAGCACCCCACCAAGGAGAACACTGGACAGGAAAGACAGCAACTAAAGTTTGCACCTGAGAAAGTGAGGTCGGTGCCTGAATTGCCGGACACATTCACAAACATCTCACCAGCTTCCTTTCAAACAAAGAACCCTGTGCCACCAAACACTGCAATACCAAAGCCACCCACAGATATCTTGGGGCCACAGCTTGCACTGGAGTATCAGTGGCTAGACAAGGTCATAGTCACCCAGGAAATAGATGATGCAGTGAATCTGACGTGGTCAGCTCATCACGCTTCAATGAAGAGAAGCCCAGAATTTGAAGTAACCAAAACTTCATTGCTTCCTCTCCTGCGTGATCAGGCTCATTCTGTTGCTACGATCAAACACGTGATGCAGAAAGTGCAGGATGTCACTGATTTTCTGAACCCTGGCCAGATACCCATAATCACAGCTGATCAGCCAATCTATGCCGTAGCAAAGCAGGTGCAGTGGCAGTGGCCTGATCAGTATGGCGAAGACAAGTATCTGGTAATGTTTGGTGGTCTGCACATTGAGATGGCAGCAATGACATCTCTTGGTACTCTTCTTCATGGCAGTGGTTGGACAGGAGCTCTGGTGGAGGCAGGAGTTGCTTCATCTGGAACTGCAGAATCCTTCCTGTCAGCTGCAAGTGTAACCAGGACATGGAACATCTTTCCAGAGGCCTCCACTGTGTTCTCCAAACTGAGTCACTACCCTCTCAGAGTGGAAGAGAGTGACCTGAAGGTCCTGGAGAGGTTTGTCATACTTATGTATGAAAGATCCAGCACTGCTGGCACTGTGGATGAGGCTAGACTTGATATGTTTGCCAGAAAACAAAGGGCATATGAGGCCATTCCACCAACCAGGGGAGCTCTCCTCCAACACACCAAGCGTGCTGCGTACCAGGCTGGTTGTGTGTGGGGGCAGGCCACCCAGTGTCAGCCACAGCCAGAGAACCCTGCTGAGTGGGGATGGCAAAAGTCTGGTGAAGCATGGCAAGTCCTCTGGACAACCAACTCGCCCTTAGCCAAGAGTTGCCAACAGCTTACCAAATGTGGATGCAAAGCAGGCTGTCGGGAAAGGTGCAAGTGCTACAAGCTGGGTCTTCCCTGCACAGCTCTGTGCACTTGCAAATGTGAAGTCTAGATAAATATTGCCCTCTCTTCAGTAGATAATCTAGCTTGAGCATCCAACGTGTCATGCTATGCCTACCTTCTTATCCTCGAATTTTTCAAAGGTGTAGGTTGAGAGACCTATACATAGATTGGTTGCGTTTAGTCCGTATTTCTCTTCTTTTCTTTTTATGGTTACAGTCTTAGACACAATGTTGTATGTGACCATACCATTACTATTTCAGTTGAAAATAGCATATTAGTTAAAGTGTCTGATCACATGAATATACCATTAAATAAAAACAGTTGGTCTCTATGTCTGCTAGCGCTGTGGATAGAAAAAAAAACTTTTATGGCAACCATTTTGTACGCCATCTTGGTTACAATTCATTTAGTAAGGGTTTTCAATAAAATGTGTGGTATGGAACATTTTTATAACCTAAAAGTCGAGGTTTAAAAAAAAAAAAACTGGCATATTCCATCCAATAGATGCTCCCAAACCAGTGAATCTCAACATAGATGGCGGCCATTTTGAAAAATAGCCGCCATCTTGGATTTTCAGGTGGCCAGCGCCCTTTTCTAAGAGAGCGTAGTCTTAGGAATGTTTGTGCCAAATTTCATGCTTGTTTCACTATCTGAACGATTTTTACAGCAATCTGCTGCACTATAATACCTAGTTCGCTAAATCTGGAACAATATTTCACAAGATGGGCTCAGGCCTGATCCTGGTGCAGTCCTACTTCGACGTACTTCCAACCTCCTTGCTGTCAAATACTCTAAGATCCCCAAGGGATTTCCGTGTGACAAACGTCTCCTTGTTATGATTAACGTGTGTGCTTAGAAGAGCCTACTCAAGTGAAAGTTTCCTAAAGTAAAGCCATGAATTTAAAACTGACATTAAAATCACATTTGACTTTAGGTATTTTCATTGGAGGCCGATTTTTTTTCATAAAAACAGAGAAATCTGGCAATTTTTTGTACCTGCGCTGCCAAACCTCATTTCTGCGACACGTGATCGGCATAGGGCATTCAGAAGGTCAGCGGTCACTTTATTGCCTTAATCTTAAAGCACTTGAAGAACCGTTGCACTCTAGCTGCCGTTTGATAGGACAGCATGGAAAGCCAAAGAGGAATAGACGGTAACTGACAGGCCGCAGGCAAAATTGTAAACAAGGGATATCGTTAAGGGAAAGATTTAATGGCTAAACAGATTTGGTTATGATGTTTTTTTTTTATACCTGGTCACACCCTAGCGATCTAAGAGTGTTTGACAGACTAGAGTCATTCATGCAGTACGTCTCACGGTGGCTTTTACATTTCTGTGCATTTGACTAATTACTCTCACTTTGCTGTTGCCTCCCGCTCCCTCAAACTTATTCACATTTCTTGTCTCTGTACTCTATTACATGGCTTTTGTAAGTATCTGATGACCGCACGAAGAGCCCTCTTGCTTCTCTCTGACCTTTCGATCACCTGCCGCATGGAGAATATTCCATCAAGTGTATCAGTACCTCCTGTATAGTTCTCGCAACTTGTCACGGCTCCTTTCTCTTTAAAAATCGGTATCAGTGTGCTCTCTCTCTCTCTCTCTCTCTCTCTCTCTCTCTCTCTCTCTCTCTCTCTCTCTCTCTCTCTCTCTCTCTCTCTCTCTCTCTCCATTTTCTTGGTATAGTTTCCTTTGCCATAATTTTCTTCATTAAAAAAATGAAGAAATCTGGTCCAGTGGTTTTACCATTCTTCATGTTTTTTCAGAGAATCCTTTGCCTTTCCTATCGTTATGTAGTTAAAGATTCCAAAATGTGCAGGTTGATATTTAAAATAACCTCCGGTTTGGCTGTTTTGTTTTTGTGTTTATTGTTTAATATCTGTTTGATCTATGCGTTATTGGTAACCTTTAAGTGTCTCAGATTTTCAGTAACTGAAGCTTTTGCTAACATGAAAAGCTTCTAAAGATCAAAAGGTGGCAGAATTTTACGTACTAAATCATTTTATAAAACTGGAATGGGTTTGGAATATAAAGAATTTTTAAATTATACTCATGTGTATTAAAGGATTTTCTGCGTAGGTTGTATGTATGTATGGTATGTATGTAAGCCCGCATGTGCATGTATGTCTGTACAGTGTGCATGGTTGTGCGTATGTATATGTATGCAGGTGTCTGCACATGCATCCATGTGGTTTATATGTGCATACACTATTATATCTCTATTATATGCGTGACTGTACCTGCTTATTAAATGACATTTAAGTACACATTATGTATGAGTGTACATTATGTACTTGTTTGGGACACAGCCAAGATTGCGGTTGATCCAAATTTCAACTTCTCATTTTTCCTTCTAGTAAGCCCTTTATGTTTGTTGTATCATTAATCTATTCTGTTGATCTGTTCATTAACAGATTTGGGATGTAATGCTCGTAGACTACTGTCTTAAAAAAACATACACAGAAAGGACCATTAATGTGAGTTTTTTGGAAAGAGGTCTTTGAAAGCTGAGTGCTCATTATGTACTTTTCAAACATGGACTCCCCATTTCTGTTAACATTCCAGGGTTGTCGAATTTTGAAGGTAACTGTGCTTGGAGTCATTTATTTATTTAGTTATCTCTCATGTGACATGACTTGACTGTATATTCAGTCTTAGAACAGAGTTTTTAGTGAAGGTTTTTGAGTTTTATGTTATGGACAAGTTGATGGTTTTTTTAATTTAATACCTATTCTAGGTATTGGAGATTTTGCTGTTCTCAAGTCTCCTTAATATGTTTAATAAGAAAGTCATACTAAAATCTGTAGAAAATCTACTTTTACCGAGCTAATTATCAATGAATGTTGTTACCCACTAGAACTTTTTAAGTGTTTGTGTTTCGGCGAATGGGCTCCCGATCGTTTATTTTTTTCTGGGAAGAAAAACTATCGTATTTCATACATCTGTTGTTATTTTCGTCTGGAAATGTGGGCTCGTGAACAGCTCTGAAACTCTGACTGGTTGTTTTGTTCTAAGTGTCACTAGTTAAGTGGGTTTTGGAATTCAGGCGTTCTTGAAACCACCGGCAGCGACCGGCTTCATTCTGTAAATTTGTATGGCCCCTGTGGTGCGTCTTGTGCCTTTGAGTACTCAGGCTATCCTTTAATGCAAAGTTTCGCGCAAATTTTTGTTTCTCAGGGACAAGCATGTACTATTTTTCGGGAATATTTACTACTCCAGATTTATGTACACTGCTGAGAAGTGCAATTCACCGATTAAGTTATCGGGAAGACAGACATTTGCGGTATTGTAACCGGAAGGTGAACTTAGTGAAGTCCCCCAAAAACGAAGATGACGCGGAGGTGAAAGTGTTCTGTAGCTGATTGCAAAAGTACTTTCCCTGAAGGTTCACACCATACTGCGTGGAAATTGGTTTTGTGTGAATCAGTGGATAGGTGTGTAGGGACCATGAAACTCTAGAGTTTTCCTCAATTAAATCTAAGTACAATGAACAGAAGGAGTCTTTGATTAGATAAGACTGTACGTCTTTGTAAGTGTAAATTCTAGGAAGGAATGCCCCATACTGATATTTGGGTGTTTGGGAGAATGTGAGGGAATGAAAAAAAACTTGATTGTGCCAGGATTAATAGAGTACACTCTGTTTATCCCGGATTGTGGCTTTTGTAGAGCCATTGGCCGGTCACCGTGACTCTTCAGTGCCTTTGAGAAGTATGTTAAGCCTGGCAGCTTTAAACGAGTGGTCTGCCGACAAGTCTCTGACGTCTTTAGGTTACGACCACCAGACAGTCATTGAACATTTTGTGGAACCTTCAAGGCTCCATTCCAGATATACGCACACACACACACACACACAATGCTGAACGTCTTTGGAGAGAGGTCTGAGACTGGATTGAGCGGCCTGGTAACTGACAGGAGTAGCCCATTTCAGAGATTAGATACACAGGTACCATTTTGTTACCGTATTCCCTGAGGACCAGCTGCTGCACTGTTTTTTTTTTTTTTACCATAAGCAAGTCGGCTTTACCCTCGTCAATTTAAACCCAGTTACCACCAACTTTTGCCAATTTTGATGAAGGTAAGGTTCATTGAACATAAAATATTACCATGCACTAGGTGAGGTGGAGTGACAAGAGGAGTGGGTGCTCTAGGTTGGTCTAGGTTACGTAGGGACAAAGGGGTGTGTCCAGGGCGTTAGCGGCCCCCCACCAAATCTTGCCAGTTGTGGGCACAGAACAACCATGTATAGTATCTCATTCGTTTCGTTCCTCCCTCCCCTCACAAAAAATGGGATTATTTTACTCTCAACCATTATTTGAAACTGGAGTTTTTATGCTGTGATCTTAAGTCTCCATAATATCTCATAATTAGTATCAAAACAAGTGAACTACTCAAGACTTTTTATTTAAAATACTATACTGGTGTAATTTGACAGCTCGAGAAGTGTTTACACCACAGGGTATGATTAAAAAAATAGTAATTTTCACTTCCTTGTTGTTTCATGATTGTCATCATTTGATGAAACCAGCATGGCATCAAATATAATTGTGATAACCTATATGGAAAGTGGAGTTAGATGGCTGCTGATCATGATTTATTTCAACAGCAGGTTTAGAACAGATAGGTGGTCAAGATTCCTTCCCGAAATTGACAGAAGAGTCCCATCCCCAGTTTCAGGGATAAAGGTATAACTGTGGAGTTTAGATTGTTCATGTAGTATATGTAAGGAATTAGGAAACGTTCACCATTTCAGCAGCTGTGCAACAACAATAGTATTGTACTGTAGTTCCCAGTTCTGCAGTACTAGTCACTTTATATCTTAAATATACATGAAGTATCCACATTAGTATAAATGAAAGTCAGTCTTTTTCAAAATCTGAAAACATATCTTCAGAAAACTTGAGTTGTAAGCGTTAAGGTACTCAAAATTAGGCGTGTAAAGTGTCAGGTTTTTAAATGGATTAAGAAATCTGAATGATAATAAATTTTAAACTTTCAAGGAAGGCAGATTAGTGAACATTAACTGTAGTGACCATTCCATAAAACTAGAAAGTAAGTTTAAATGTACAAGTTCTATTTTTTTTTTTTATTTTGGTATGGCTTGATTTTTAGGAATGAAATCAAGGAAGTATACAAGCTCATGAATCTTGATACTAAATTGATTTAGGTTATTCAGGTACAGAGTTTGCGAAATTGGATGCTAAAAAACAGATTTGGGAACGTAAAATATTTTAGGAGGCCCAAAGGTCATCAAATCTGTACTGTATGTGATCAATCTTTTGAGAGTTGTTCAGCTAAAGGATGACAGATTGAACTTGAAAACAAAAGTTTCTCTAAACTATCGAAGAAATTGGCTGTTACCTGTATTTTTACCCAAAGAAAATAATTTGCTCCTTTTTTAAAGTTGCATTCCAGCAACTGCATCTTGCTTAAGTATTAGAACTAACTGCCTTAATAGTTCCTGCATATCAGTGGGGAGGGCTGAGCAAGATTTGAGACATCACTTGACTGATAACAATTGAAAAGTACTGCAAGGCAGGTGTTCAATTGACGTGGACTTTGGTTTCTTTGGGAAATTTATGAACTTAGCACAAAGGTGTGTATATTGTATAAAAAGGGGGGGGAACCGAATACTGTACTTTTATGGTGGGAGGTTGAAGTACACGTTTAAGCAGGTTGATTTGAGAAACTCTTGAGTGCATTTTGAAGTTGTGGATAGGCACTGAGAATGACAATGAGAAACTGAAGAAGGTGATTTCAAGTATAGAATAGTCTTGACAGGAAAATCAGTTTCCTGAAGTAACCAGTCTTTATGGTGAGAAAATGAGTGAGTAAAAGTTTTTTTTACTGCATCAGTTAGATAATAATAAATTTTTATTAGGATATATTAAGTTTTTTTAAGGTTGACTTCAGAGGGCGTTAATCCTCTGTTCTCTGCAAGTTTTGATAGGATATAGTGCTAGTTCCATGCCATTTCTGTCTAGGTTGCAGCCCACATTGTTAACAAACCATAAGCCCCCTAACTCACGCTTAGGTCAGGGGCTGTATGGATCTGTCGTGAGACAGAGCTACAGCTATTTCTCCCCTGTGGGATATAACTCAGGTCGGAGAGGCAGAGGTCATTAACCACAGATACACTGTAATACTGTAATAGTGTAATTAGTTTGTACTAAGAAGATCCATTTTGTCAAAATTATTATTGTAAATAGAATTATTGTTTCTACTTATATCTCAGAAATACAGAATCTCAGTGATTTCAGCAGTGGCAAAAACTACTAGGGACCAGTATGAAGGAAGCTTGAGGCCTGGTTGTAGGTAATTCTATCCATATTCTAAAACAGTACCTTGTAAGCTGCCAGACCTGAATTTTCCTTAATGTCATTTTTCTTATTTCAGGTTAGCTACAGCTTAAAAGTTCTTTAGAGAAATAATCTACGAATTCTGAAGAAAATGGGTCCTAAAAAAATAACTTTGTACCCTCTAACAAAGGTAGGTGCTTCATAAACTTGCAATTAGGCTTCTGTTGGGAACTTTTAAGTGGTTTATAAATAATACTTTAGTTATACAGGTGGAGCCACAACTATAGATTTACAGGCTTATGATTCTGTTGAAATCAAAGATAATGTAATTTAAAGTTAAGGTCTAGAACAGATTGAGAGTATTGAAATTGGGGTTTATTGGCTAAAGCCGTCAACAGTTTCAGAAAACCTTTTGAAAGTTAGTTCAGTCAAATTTACCAGTAATTACTATGGAAAAATGAGATAAAGGAGGAGCCTTCATCATTCAAAACTTAAACAATATAGTATGTCATGGCACTGTATTATAAGTTAAGCCGGTCATTGTCATTATTTTTGGTATTGATCATTTGCTTGCGTGTTATACAAATTAGTTTGAAATCTGGCAAGCAGCATGCAAAAGCAAGTTACTTAGAGTATTAAACAGATCCTCTGAAAATGATTGAGCCAACGAAAATACTAGCATACCGTTCTTGGAGAATGTTAGACTGATCAGAGATGGGTGGGACATTGTTGGTGCTAATGAATATAAATAGATTGCGAAAATGTTGAAATGGCCTTTAGCTTAGACCAAGTAGCAATAATACAGTAATATCCATCACCACCTCCTGTGTACAGTAAGTAATAACAACAATTCACTTGGACAATTGTTTTTTAATTGGCATAGCAGCTCTGTTTTCAGTTACTTGTGCCACTAGGCATAGGATGCGTGGGGCCTAGTTATAACTTATTGTCTTTATTTTAAAAGATCTGTGGGTCACAGAATTAGTTAACTTGTTTCTCATTTGCAGAAAACAGTCTTCAGCTTTGAAAGCAGAACTATGACAAGTTTTACAGACGCAAGTCTCACCTTAGAACTCCAGATGGATCTGTCGTGAAAGAGAATCGGCTTCGAGAAATAACTTCACTTCTTGTATCAGCTGTGTATAATTTGTTGAAAAAGAGTGATTATTCCAATTATTACAAATCCAGCTGTTGGTAATGAAAAATACACAACAGAAAAAGCAGTCATTTTATCATAAACGTTGGAGTTTATTTTGGTAAAGAGATTGATTTTTCTCGCATTTCACTATTTAACTACGCGAGGATTAAATTAAGTGGAAGTGTTAGTTTATGAGGAAGATAAGAGTGCCTTTTAACATTACTTACTCTAGTTTCGTATTAACTCCTGGATTCTCAGTACTGTACACTGTACAGTACTTCATGATGTTTCCGAGTACATCTTCAACATACATTTTTTTTTGTCATTTAATATCGGCTGTCAATTTGGTCATTGTTTCAAGATGCGCAGTTTACACCTGTGTGGTAGTTCAGTATGTTACATAGTGTATAGGTTTTTCACTGTATTTCAGCTTGGTATGTTAGAGTTTGCATAGTTTTTTTTTCTGTCCAATATCAACCACAAGGTAGCTTTCTGTATGTCAGAATACAATATATTTTTTTTTATAAAAATAATTAATATCACGTATCGTGTGGGTGTATTGGTTATAGAATGTACAGTTTAAATTTGTGAATTTACTATCAGCTATCAAAGTGTCTCGGTGTATGTTGTATTTACACAAATGTCATAACAGAGTAATGTCAACTGTTTAAGCATATCACAGAATACCATATATTTTTTCACGTACATATATTACCTGCGTAATATCAAAATTTGATATGTCAGTAGGTTTTAAGGCCCATGGTGTTTGCCTAAATTTCTTTAATATAGGCTATCAAGTAACACTGTATTGCAGGAGGTAGTTTAATTTTTAATCTCGTTGCTGGGGTATAAATGATTATACTTGAGTTATTTTATGTAGCTTATTAGTCTAATATTACTGTAGCTATTCACAAGCTCAGCATTTTTTAGGGCACAAGCAGTTTTTTTCCTTGAATTTCTTAGCAATTTGATGTTTGCTGTCAGGTAACAGCATATTTCAGGAGACATGGTTTTCCCAGAATTTCCTGAGTTTAATATTAGGTACCGTGTGACTCGGTACTGTAAACAGTATTTCAGGATATATAGGTTTTGACTTACAATGATCGTTATTTGAATATCAGGATCTCCTAGTTTATGGGGTGTCAGGCTACGTATAATGTTATGGAAATTTCCTATCAGTTTAATATCAGTTAAAGGGTAGTATTGGAATTGGTTTAAAATCACTTGCAAAGTACTATAATTAAGTCATTTTCAGATACATATTATTCAGTGATTCATTGTTTAATGCATGCTCTTGTGGGTTCAGGGATTTCCTACTCAGGTTTTGAGGTTAGTAGGTTATAATTTCTTGCAGTTTTCCTGAAGTTCATATTTGATTGATAGCAAGCAGCTTGCTTGTTAGAAAGAATGTTTTATTGATTTTGGAAAATTTCTTTGTGGTAGTCAGTGTACAGTAGTTATGAATAGTTTGTGGCATAGAATATGCAAGGTATTACAGTACCTCCATAGAATGGATATATTTTACCAAACTAGTAATGTTTAATGCATTTTTTCTGAATAAGTGGTAAAGATATTGTTAAATTATCTTCCATCATACTATGGACTTCAGTCAAAGCGTTATCTTGTTCTTTTGTGGTCTTAATCCTTAGTTATCATTACAAATATGCAGCCATTGATACTTAAATTTAGAGATTTGGTTAACATAAATGGTTAATGCAGAGGGCCATTAAAGACTGAGGTATTGACATGTTTACATTTTAGTATATGAAATGGTAAAGAATTTAGATTAACTCAGATTTAATTAACTCAGATTTTTTTTGGCAAATAGAGGAGTTTCTGTCATTTTCAAGCTGTTAAACAATGACCTTGTATTTGTACGAATGTTGCCACGATGATGAATCTTGCTGAATATTAAACATGATTTAAAGAAATATGAATACAAAGTACTGTTGAGCATCTCATCTTGAGCATTACCATCATGACATTTCTGCATATTTCAAGACACTGTTTGCATGTGAAGATTCCAAGTTGGAAGTGTTAATTTAAGGAGGTTTTGTATTTGAAGTACAGTACTGTATATGAATTAATAGTTAATCTCGAAAATCCTACTTATGGGGAGATATGTCATACAAAGGTTTTATTCATACATGTATGAATTAAAGCAAACTAATAAGGGTTTGTCAGGCTTAATGTTAGCTAATTATTCTTTCTATTCTTGAAAACTAGTCAAAAATTTTCCACCAGACTACTACTGTACATATATTCCAGGTCTCTTGTAGAAGGGAGATTCAACTAGTTATGAGGATAGTAGGTATTTACTTAACCGTTATTAAAAAGGCTGTTTAACTTGACAATTCAACTCCCATGTATCTCGTTTCTTGGAGGTCTCTCACAAATGGTTTGTGTTTCTGTGAGTGAGAGATGATAATTGGAGTTTGTACTTTGATGAATGAGTGATGAAAATTGGAGTAAGGTCGAGTTAAGGAAGATAGACAGCTAACTTGAAGAGAGTAAAGGGACTTGATGGAAGGTACAAAAAAGATTTTAGTATATGATACTATTTTTTTTCTTTTGTAAGTATGTGTACACTGAGAATATGTCATTGTAAAACTGTGGACGTCAGTAGCCATAACATGCACAAGAAATCTCAGGGTACAAATGAAATTTTGAATAGCATATAGAAGCAAAATCTTGACAGAAGAGTTTTCCCCCATTCAAGAGCTAAATAATTCTAGTCAGCACTGTATTTGCAAGTATGTTTTAACGAGGCAACATTTTACACATGTAGTTTTATTCATGGAAATGGCTTGGGAAATTCACATCTATTTCAGAATTATAGATTTCATAAAATAAAATTCTCATGCCACTATGTCTTGGAGTATGGAGGTTTTTCTTATATTAAGGTTTAAATGTTTGTATGTGGTTGCTAACACATTCCCTGCAGTTCTTATTGATTGCTGAAAAGTGATATGATCAAACCAAGATACAGTTATGGTAGCTACTGTTCTTAAAAATTTAAATTTTGGATTATTGTTAAGTAATGTAATGCCAAATTGAACATGTATTTTTTTATGCAAGGACTTCTGTATTTCAACTTTCTGCTCAGTTCTCATCAAATCTGTAAACCATCATTTAGCTTGGAAGGGTAAACAAAGGCCTTTAGTAATTCATAACACAACAAAAAAAGGTTAAGATTTTTTTAAACATTGGTGTTGTTAATTCAAAAAAATTATATTAGCATTTCCTTGGTTATGGTATATCATGTGACCATTACAGTCTGAGTTGGAGAAATCTGCAATTTGGGACCCATAGCTATACAAATTGTTCCCATCAGCCAAGGTCTGAAGTCTGTAGTAGTATAGTAGTAGTCATCATTTTCACTCCTGTTAACCACAGAAAGATGGGATCAGGTATTTTATGAATGTTTTAAAAATTGTTCCTGCTCTTCCCTTTGACCATTCCATTCTTATTGGACTTTAATCATTGTGTGCTTGAAGGTGTACACAACACATTCAAAGGTATTTCTTCAATCTCCTGCACAAGCTTTCACAAATAAACACCTCTAAAATTCATACTGTAGAAGCAGCTTTGTTTACCTTTCACTTGGCAGTAGTTCTTTTCAGCCTTCACTTGGCACAAACAGTTCTGCTAAGCATATACTTAGCAGCAGTGCCCTTATCAGCTTTCTAAGTACATCTGCTCACATTTTACTTAGAAGAAACTGTTCTGCTCACCTTTCACTTGCAAAAGCAGTTCTGCTCAACCTTCACTGACAATTGTAAATCCACTCAGCTTTCACGTGTCCCAGAAGCAGCTATATTCACTGTTTTCTAGGCAGGATCAGACTGGCTAGCCTTTCACCTGCCAGATTCAGTTTTGCAAACCATTCACTTGGCAGTAGTAGCTCTGCTGTGTTTTCATGTGGCAGAAGCAGTTTTGCTCACATTTCACTTTGCCACAGTCCTTTGTAGAAGCAGTTCTGCTCACCTTTCAGTTGAGATAGTTCCGCTAACTTTCACTTGCCAGCAGCAATGCTTTTCACTGATACAGATTCAGTTTTGCTAACCTTTCACTTGCCAAAACCAGTTTTGCTCACCATTTACGTTGCATAATCAGTCCTGCTAGCCTCTTATTTGGCAGTAGTAATTTTGTAGCAGTAGTACTACTTACCTTTCACTTGACAGTAGTAGTTCAGCTCACCTTTTACTCCAGATTCAGGTCTGCTAACCTTTCACATGGAAGAAATGGTTCTGATAACAATTTCACGGGGTAGGGGTGGTTCTGATGATCTTTCATTTGGCAGAAGAACTTGTGCATACTTTTCACTTGTTAGGAATAGTCCTGCTCTCCATCACTCGGCAGAGGCAGTTCTGCTCACTTAAACCTTCAGAAAACCTAAATTCTCTCTCTCTCTCTCTCTCTCTCTCTCTCTCTCTCTCTCTCTCTCTCTCTCTCTCTCTCTCTCTCTCTCTCTCTCTCATCAAATTTCCTTTTCTATATGAAGTGGCCTCTATTGTTGTACTGAAGTAGTTTGGCACATTTTGTGTTTTGCAAAAAACATTTTTGGTTCTGTTAAACACGATTTCACACCAAATACTTGGCCAGAGGAGTACTGCACATTAAATGTGCTGCAATAAAATTAAACTACAAACACTACACGCCATTAAGGTGCTTTTGCCATACTTTCAGATACAGGAACCAATTATTTGCCCTTCACATGCTCATACTCGAATTCTTACTTTAAAACATTTTCACTTTCAATACTCATAGGTATTCAGTTGTTCCATGAGTACAAATATTTATGTCTTAGTTTTTTAGGGTATGAAATTTTGATAAAATTTTGTATCAAGATGTCTGTGTTTGTGACCAAACATTTAACCAAATATTTATCAGATTGTTTTGTTCCATGCTATAGAAAGTAAATTTTTGAGAAGGGAAACTAGAGCAGTGTCTTTAATCATTAATGGCAAACTGGGAAGTTAAAGTTTTGAATTATTGCTCTTTATTCAGGGAGATAGGTTGAAGTACAGAAGTCTTCATATGTATACAGTACTGTGCATTTTGTAATAGAAAACCTGTGGTTGAAGTACAGAAGTCTTCATATGTATACTGTACATTGTGTAAATAGAAAACCTGAAAGATTGTACAGTAGTTAGAAAATTGGGAAGATTTGAAATAAAGGACTCCTTGGAGTCAGCATTTGCAGTGCCCTGAGGAGGGAGTAGGTCTCATCAGGAGGCAACCAGTCAGTTTTCAGCTTCAAAACCAATTCAAAGAGTTGTTTTCTAAGCTGACAGTTGATTGCTGAGATTGGGAAAGCTCTTTACTTCCTTTGTGTTTTCTTAGATACATTGCCATTTTCTCTTTGTTGCTGAAGAATGTCTGTCCCTCTCAGATAGAAAAGTTACTATTATGCACTAGGAGTCCAAGAGGGCAAGGGGTAAGGTTATCACTGAGAGAGGCCTTGGCTTACATTCTCTCTTAATGGCTGTGATTTGTATAGAGGCAAATGCTTGCTTGACATAGTGTTTTTTACTGTCGAAGTTTTCTGCAAAAAAGTTGTATACTGTAATGGTCAAAAAAAGGCTAATTCACTTTTCTATGAATGATACGTAAGAAAATCTTTGATTTTCATTCATTTCGCCATTCGGTCTTGCTTTAAGTTTTCACATTGGAGTTTCTCCCAAGTCTTGTTATAAAAAATTACTTGTATTTAATCTTGTAGAACTACGAGAAACATAAGCAAAAGGTATGTGGTTACAGTGTGTATATTTTCGAAAGTGTAAGCCATTGCGTAATTGGCTCTATAGCTGACAGGCATCTTCCCTTAGAGTCTGTGAAACCATTCAATTGTAAATGTTTGTCGATAGGGTTTTTCAATTTGTCTTCATCAGAGATCTCTATTTTCACTGTGGGTAATTTAATAAAATTTAGTATAGTTGCATGTAAAAGTACTTGACACGATTGACTACAGGTTTTTATTCTTTTTCTAAGAAAAATTTTCGTTTTGAAGAAATGTTTACTCTGAAGCGTTTCATTTTACTTCAGAGTTAATTGTTAGACTCCATTCCTTTTGATAACTGCTTCCTGGCCAAGTTCATGGAAAATTGACAGCAGGGCAGCATTCACTAAGGTTAGAAAACTTATTTTCTTAAGCAGAACTTGTAATTTTTGTTGATGAATCAGATTGACTGGATCATATGCTGTTTTTTTTTTTACAGTAGTTTACATGTCTTGCCAGATGTCTAAAAACATAGAAATTAGCTATATCAGAATATTTAGAAAGTTCAAAGTTATCTTTTTGGCTGAGTATATGACAAGACTTTTAATTATATTTTGGACACATGCAGCCATTTCAGAAGGGGGTACCAGCTTGGGGCTCAAACACCTTTTCGTCTCAGGCTAGCATTTTATTCTTGTACTTGACATAAAGAAGGGATAAATACCACAATCGTCATGTTTTTAGGGGATGGGTAAGAAACCTTACAAAATGATAACATTGCCAGTACAGTAATTAGACAAAAACAGGTGTACAAATACTGTGTATATCGTTAAGGAATTTTGATGGGAATGTATTCCCTTGAATGGACAGAAACCTACTAACAAGTAAGTCTTTGGTGCGTTGGAATGGTTATTATACTATCACCAGGTATCATACCAAATGACAGGTTGAGAATTTCAGGGCTCTTTGAAATTTAAATGAAGGCTTAACAATATGAGATCATTCACATTAAAAACTTGGTCAAATTTGAGTGAAATCGAAGTTGTGAAGAAGTGGTTTTCATGTCCTGACAGAAGATACCCAAATACTGAATGTAAATTTGTAGATGGTTGCTTCAGTTTTTTATTAATTGACTTGGGATGTTTGTAAGGTTCCTCTGAAAGGGGATTGTCAATGAAAGTGTTAAATTGGTTGACTGAACTTCATATGAAATTCGAAATGCATTTCTGTGATATATGATTATGTACTGGTGGTACTGTTTTGAGGAATTTCATGGCCTGGAGTGTGTGAAATGAGATTTGATGTAATAGCTTTGTAGATGAAATTAAGGTTTCATACCTCTATAGCTTTTCCATTGCTCCATTGTTGCTTAGGTGGGCCTTACTCTAGACTTCATTGAAATCATAACTAATCTTTGGTACTTTACTTTATGGCAGGTGTCGAGATGCATGAATTTTATGTTTTGCACTGACATGCAATTTACCTTTTAAGATGTTAATGGAATTGTGAAGTTTTCCAAGTTTTCTTGTGGTGTTTTTCCAGAGGTTGAAGTTTACAGTATTTATATTATAACTGCACTCAGGAACCCTACTGAAGATACCTGATTAAGGATTAAAGATATCATCTTCATAATGGTGGTTGATATTTTAATGAGGTCGTTGCTTGTGATGCTTTGTCATTCAAAGAGTTAGTTTATGGTGGTAATGTCTTGCGATGAAATACATGAAAGATTAAAGTTGGTGGTAAGAGATTAAGCAGTTTCTGTTTCTTGATAGTAAATTTAGGTGTTCAGGAGATCTTGATGCTGTCAAGCTTCAGACTAATACAGTAGATCATGCCGGAATTTTTTACTAAGTATTGCTTTGTGATAGTATAAGAAACATAGTGTTCATCTGTGATGGTCTAGTTGTGGAATGTGTAGGTTGTTGGTTTAGTTCGTGATGATAATGTTTGGTATTGAGGAAGTTAATTTGTGAAAGTTGGGTTTTCAGGGCACTAAACCCTGCTTGTCTTAGCCTAGACTTGTCTTGTTAGTGCTTCATGATAATATCAGTACTTATCATCATCATGAACAGAATTGGAGTTCATGATATGAAGCTTAAAGACCAAGATATGTCAGGTAATGTTTGAAAGGAGTTTGTTGCAGAAATTTTTGTCAACTGGGATCCAGAAGTCTTTGTCTTGCTATATGTTGGTTTACAATTTTCGTTAGTTTTGGCAGTTTTTGGATTTGAAAAGTCTTTTTGTCCCAGATACAGTACTTTGACTTTTCAGGAAGACTGTTGAGCTGTACTGTAATGGTTTTTAGTTACATTAGTTGTTTTTTCAGAATTTGCATACAGGATGTTGATTGTGTGATCCTTTGGTATATAGAAAGCTTTCCTTTAATGTACTCAGGGAATCATTCTTTTTCATAGTACAGTACCTCATATTCAGATAGCCTTAGTTCTTTGTTTTAGTACTCCAAAAGTTTGTTGGTTTGTGAAGGATCGTCAGATAGGTCTGAAACGTCTTTGTTTGTTCATATACTTTTGCCAACGTAGAGTTTTTGTGTAGCAAGTGTTAGTTTGTGTGTGTTTTTTTTTTTTTTTTTGCAGGAAATCTATAGAGATTGTTAGTTTGTGTTCTGTGATAGTCTTTTGTGGTTTTTTTATATTCTTATTGTGTTTTTTTGTGTGATTTTTGGGGGGTTGGAAAGTTTTTTTGTGGAAAGTTTGTAATTTTAATAGCTTGTTAGTTATATTGCTTACCTTGCTAGAAAATGTTATTTTATGACTTGCTGGCAAAAAAAATGTGTAGCTCTTTTGGGGGTTTCTTATATGAAGATTTCCTTTGGTAAAAGGTATGCTTGTAACTTTTTTTTTTTATAGAAGTTTGAGTTTTTTGCTCAGGTGGTAGTTTGTTTGTTGGCGATGCCAGTTAGGTTGAGAGATTGTCCTGTGGGTTATATTCTTATTGATTAGTCTATTCTCACCATTCTTTCTACTGAGAGTGCTCATACCTTATGAATCATTTGTTCTTAAAGTTGGTTCGTTCAAGAGTTTTATTGTTGTTATTCTGTTACTTAATGGGTTTGTCAATTTTTACTGTACGTAATAGCTTTGCCTGGAAAGCGTGTTAGTTGACTCAGTTTTTACTGTGCGTAATAGCTGTGCCTGGAAAGCGCGGTAGTTGCCTCAATTTTTACTGTACGTAATAGCTTTGCCTGGAAAGCGCGTTAGTTGCCTCAGTTTTTACTGTACGTAATAGCTTTGCCTGGAAAGCGCGTTAGTTGCCTCAGTTTTTACTGTACGTAATAGCTTTGCCTGGAAAGCGCGTTAGTTGCCTCAGTTTTTACTGTACGTAATAGCTTTGCCTGGAAAGCGCGTTAGTTGCCTCAGTTTTTACTGTACGTAATAGCTTTGCCTGGAAAGCGTGTTAGTTGCCTAATAAGCGTTTCTGTCTCAGAGTTTGATCTTACCTAAAGTTTGTTAGTTTGGGATAGTTGTTTTTCTTGGAAGTGTGATAGTTTAAGAGATTTTTTCACCCAGAAAGTGAATGTTTAGTTTTCTGGCCTAGGAAAGTATATATGAAAGGAAAAATTTTGCCTATTAAGTCTATAAATTCAAGGTGGTATTGCATAGAAATTTTTTAATGTACTGGCTATGACGTGTAGTTTTCGACCAGTTTGTTGGCATGCAAAGTTTAATAGTTTGTGAGTGGGAAGTGTGTTAGTGGAGATTTTTAGCCATAAAATGTAGGTCTGGGAGAGGTTTTTGCCTAAAGCATCTGTCAATTTAGAACTTTTTTTTCTAATAGCACTGGTTAGACAGAGTTTTAGTATTCTCATATAAATTTTTAGAAAGCTTTGTTTTTTAAAGCGCTGGTTAGACAGTTTTAGTGTTCTGTTGTAAATTTTGGTTATGAAAGGTAAGAGTTTTGGTGTTTGCCAGTAAATATTGTTTACCAAAGTTAAGTGACTCGCCAAGAGTAAGGAAGTTCAGTTTTAGAGGAAATGCATGATTAGCCACCAGAACATACTGGAACTTACCTGAAGTTTATCAGCAGTTTGGTATAAGCATTTTAAGGCCCTCTTTTAGCTACGGTATAATGCCTAAGTTAAGGACAATAACCTTAGCAGGAATTTTCTGGTAACCGGTACTGCTTAGTCTTGAATGTAACAGTGGTAGGCCTATCCTAAGGGTTAATCTGAGGACGCGGTTTTTTGGTGTCTTGTAACCTTTCTTTAGTAAATATATGGAATGCAATTTGAATTTGTAGCTCAGTTTTAGTGAACTGTGACAATTTTCTTATAGCCATGTTGCCTTGTTGCAGTGCTCAATATGAAAGGTAGACTTGCAGCCTTGTTCTGCTATGCAACACAAATAGTTTTGATCGTTGTGTATTTGATGAGGAATGTAAAATGACGATTTTCAGTCTTGTAGCCCAATACAGATAAGTAATTTCATAATGTTATTTTCAAAGTTATAAAAATGGAAATTGGAAAAATTTAAGGTAACACCTTAAGTTTTAAACATGCGAAGGAATGTATCAATCAGGTGCTGGACATACCTTCCTAATGACTGTACCGGGCAATGGGATGACTTTGTAAGGTGGTCTTGCTCAGAACCTAAAGTGGCCTGGTGGTCCACGTGTACAGTGAAGGCTGACGTTAGTCCGACCTGCTGCCCTGCTGGGGGAGGAAGAACGGGGCAGGAGGACAGTAGCTTTGCACGTCTCTGACCATTTACCCGACTCAATCACTTACATTGAATGGTGTGAAGCCTTGAGACGATTTATTAGGCATTTGGGTCACTTGTCTGCTTTTGGGAGGACTGTGTGTGTCTTGGTGTAATTACTTGTTTTTGTTGTATCAGAGCTTGGAGGATGACATGGCATTTTGAATAAAGTTCATTGAATTTTCTTGTTTCGATTGCTTGTGAATTTCCTGTAATTCTCACAATCAGAAAGGCATCTGCGAAGAATATAAATACGTGTATGCATACTTAGCATATTATGTAGCAGACAGAAGTCATCTTGTGAACTGCTGATAATGAAGTTGCCATTATGTAGTAGACGGAAGTGATCTTTTGAACTGCTGATAACAAAGTTGGCATAAGTTTCAATTTGTAGATTTTCAGACTTTTCCAGAAATAATAAGCCGGAATTTTAAAGGTATAAAATTTGATTTTTTTTTTTTTTTTTTTTTTTTTTTTTTTTTGTCAAAAATCAAAGTCTGTATGTTTGACAGTGCAAAAGCTCTAAATACAGAAGAAATTGTTTCCCATAGTGCAGCTAAAATCCAAATCAAGTACAGTACCTTTGAATTAGATATTGATAACTACTGTATAAATACGTGCCAACAATATCAAAGTTACATAAAAAAAAAATTTTTAACGGAAGTCAGGCTGTTTTCCAATTACAATTAAAATAATTGTATTGACAAATATACATGAGTAAATAACACCAGGAAAATGTTATTGAAAGAAAGATCATCATAACTAAAGTCAAAATTTATTAAATTTAAAATGCAATTGTTCATGAAGAATGAGTTCTTAGTCAGTCGTATAACGTATTTCTATGCTGTAAGTATAGGTATGTTACAGCAATGTTCTCTGACATTTCGACACTTTGCCGTCATATTTTAGAACACAGCCAGTTCTGGTGGCAAAATGGAAGTCTCCAGTGTTTGTAACGGGTATGAAGACGGCATGACTCCAGTTTTATGACTATTATTGATATCCATGTTAAATTTAACGGGAAGGTGCCAGAAAAGTTGTGCGAAGCCCTTTAAATTAGACCAAATTACAGTCAGTCGTTCATATAAAGAAAAGTTAATTTCCCATATAAATATTTCTGAAAGCAAGGACAAAATAACTTTAATTTAGTCAAGAATTCTGTCAGCTGTCAAGTCAGTATCACAGTGGACAAAATAACTTTAATTTAGTCAAGAATTCTGTCAGCTGTTAAGTCAGTATCACAGTGGCCTTACGTTTGCTCGAAAATATATTTACCGTAGTCAGCGTCCTTTACTTAATATCCCTCGGTTTTCTATAAGGGTGAGTGAATGCAAGACCCATTTTCTGTAACAAGACGTGAGGGAAATTCTTGATTCGGAATTCCGAGGAAAACTCAGCAATGTGTTTGAAATGTATATTTGCCCCCCGTAGATTTTCTCACAGGCTTTTCATACACTAATAAATATATCTGGATTTTTGTAGCTATTATGCATTCTCGTTAGAACGAAATAATTTTGGTAAAACTACGGATTATACATACCATGTTTCATCTCCGATTACGCAGTCGTCTTGTACTTGCCCAATCACGAAATCACAGCCTATAACAGTAAAGTCTCAAGGGTCCCGTTACCCCTCCCCTTTGGACTTCTTGTTCATAACCGTTTTCTTTTACATTTGAAAGGGAGTGACATTCTTCGACATTGACAGAGAATGGGAATCTATCTGAGAAAAACACAAGGAGAGGGCTGTCGCCCATCTCAGCAATTAGCTGTCAGCTTAGAAGATACCTCTTGAATTCGCTTCGAAGCTGATAACAGACTTGTTACCTCCTGCTGAGGACACTCCCTCTTCGGGGCACTGCAATGCTGGCCCCAGGTAGTAAAAAAAAAAAAAGTCTTGATTTGTATAATCAATTAACCCCCTGTTTGAAAAAGTATTTTTCTGGATTTAAATAAAAGAGCGTCCGGTTATTCGATAGTTTTTATTTCCTCGTTATTGTACATTTTTATGCAAAGCAAAATAACTGACGTTACAATATTGCCATGTTTCGACATAGCCTCTTTCGCCAGCTTTAGCAGCTAATTAAAAATCTTGATTTCCACAAATTCCTCAAAACTAGAGTACATGGCACCCTCACTAGAGGCCCAAGTTCTTGCTGCTAGAGCCTGCAGCACAAGGCGGCTTTCAAACCAGTCTCACGTTCTTGCTGCTATAGGGCCTGCAGTACAAGACAGCTTTCAAACCAGTCCCACGTTCTTGTTGCTAGGGCCTGCAGCAAAAGACGGCTTTCAAATCCCACGTTCTTGCTGCTAGGGCCTGAAGCACAAGACGGCTTTCAAACCAGTCCCACGTTCTTGCTGCTAGGCCCTGAAGCACAAGACAGCTTTCAAACCAATCCCACGTTCTTGATGCTAGGACCCGCAGCACAAGACAGCTTTCAAACCAATCTGTAAGAATGGAGAAAATTAATAACTTGAATAACACAAGCGTTTATAAATTTCATTAACATCTAATGAAGTTATAAATGGGAGAAGTGACAAAGATAAGTTCCTGCTATAAATAATCTGGCCATAGGCTAGGTTTCAATTAGTAAGATGTGAGCTAGCTTAAATAAAACTGGTGTCGGCAAGGAGACTTATTTGATAAATGTCACTGTTCTACTCATACATATCCTAGGCATTAAATCAATACCTTTATGGCAGAGGCATTCACATAAATTCAACAGGATCATGGAAAGGACTAAGGCCCTCAAACCTGCACTAACGATGGTCATACTGTGACCGACTGCCATAGGAGCAAACTAGACAAGGTGAAAGCGTGGTACCTGCCTGACCAGCACCACTAAAACGGCATTTGCGAATAAGGACTCGTGCAGGTTGTATCTGATGGCACAGCTATAAACACAAGGTACGGTTAGATCTCATGCTTCCAATACAATAATCTAAACAAAATGTTCAGGTGAATTTTGTAGGCACCGCCTTGTCTCAAGAAAGGCCTACAGGAGCCTGAGTTTTGCTCTGTAATAAAACCTTACTGTGTGACTACATTCTTACTGAAAGGAGATGAGCAAGGTGGTGGTTCTGTAGGGTTGGTAATTCATAATCATCCTGAACGATTGTCTTGCAGTCCATCAAGACAGGAGGGTTTGGACTAAACAATTATCTGCTTGGAGTAAAATGTTTGTCGTATATTCTGACAAAATCAGAAAACAGAACATTGTTAAAAAATAAGACTACTAATTGCACTGAACAACTGTCCCTTTCTTCGTCAACTATGGTACAAACTTTGAGACGTTGGTTCAAGTAATTGGGCAAAATGGTGCAACGATATAACTGAAACCTGGGTCCCTAAATGCAAAGAATACTTAGAAATGCATGGACTTCTAAGAAGACTGCCCAAACAGGTTTTCAGGACGAAGTTCCCCAGGGTATTTTGCGACTGAAGTTGAGGTGTAACGGGGAAAATGAAAAGCTGTCCAAAACCACAAAAACTCGAACCTCCTTCAGCTAGGCTGACCCCCATAAGAGTCATGGTCTATGTGTATGAGTGCAACCAAATTCAAGTGCACCATAGACTTTTGAAAGACTTACGATAACTTGATAAACATGCATAGTAAGAAAAACTGCTACTCTGAGAAGAGAGAAACTTGTATACTGCATACCTCCAAGTCCACCTTCAAGAATACAAACGAACATACTGGAAGCGTATTTACAAATCCAGGGAACAACTGAAACTTATAGCTTAAACGAGAACCTACTGAAAGCAAGCTATAGCAATTACCAAGACCATTACAATGAGCAGAAAACCAAACTAAACAATTAACAGATCTGTAAAATGTGAGCCGCATGCGAGGCAAAATTTGGAAACCAATAGTTATTTTCACCTGTTATGACAGCCAAATAATGGCGTATGCAAAGCAATGGTTTGTTCTTCACAAAAACATTGCCGTTTGAGAAAGTGGATAAAAATATGAAGACTGAGAAAGCCTTTGCGAAAATGTTTAAAACGTTCTTACTCTCCACAGATACAACCACCAGCTTTTACCGATGCTTATATGCTTTTTTCATGACCTCATATGTTGCTAACATTACTTGGAAAGAGAAGAGCAGTTTATTCCCGTAGAGAGAGTAACCCTGTTGTCTTGAAACTTTCAAAACAACCTTCACTTCACAAACTGACTGTTTGTAAAGTTAAGTAGCCAGTTATTTTCCAAGCAGTTCAAATCTACGGTTTAGAACATGTCGAAAGATGCTTGACATAATTCAAGATTCCTAGAATAGACTTGATTTAGACTTGAAACTCACAATTCTTGCAAATAAACCTTCATGACACTTGATATTAAATATACATTTCACGTCCGATAACGTTATATAATCTAGATTGCGTAATAGGTTTTGCAACAATCTTGTCAGAAAGTTTGGTTTCTATCTATACATGGTCTCCATTTTCTCTCCTTTCTTTCCGAGTGTTCATTCTCTTCCATACATTTCATTTCAACTTTTCAACACCCATAGCCCTTTGGAAAACTTCTGCCTTGTCCGTCCATCATTCAAAACTCAGCCTCCGAGTCACTTATAATGAAGGACAGGTCATAGAAATGTTTATTTTTGGCCATTTTTACCGTTAAATTTGTTTAACATTCTAGCACAAACTATTCATCTTTAAAATATTACCAAAATCAGCGTCCCGCTTTGAAATACAACCTCACAGACAGCGATCAATAAAAATACTTGAGAAATTTCTTGACTTTTTGACAGATGTCATTTCCAAACGTCAACTAAGAGAAAGCGTTAAGATTGAATCCTCTCACGGTCACATAAAACTCATGATATATATATATATACTGCTATTATAGCACAATGATAAACCAATAAAGATTTAAAACAACTAGCAACGGTCAGCCTGACTGCTCAGCTGAACATTCCGTAAGGTTTACAATGTAATTAACCCTTTAACTTTTCTTGTAGATATTGGTCTGGTGAAACTACCTAAGAGTAATCTTGTAGCACTTGATTTCTAAACAACGGGTACGATTACTTCACTTTATCACAGTTTAAAAGGTTTATGTGAACAAAATAATTTGGCTCTGCAAATACTCTCAACTATTTTAAAGGCAGCATTTACAGTGTCCCGTCTTTTAAAAGGATTCTGAAAGTCGCTGTCCATGCCTAACCTGGCCCCCACCCCTAGCCCCTTGTGAGTTAACACCTACGAGAAACTCTATAACCTTTCAAAAATGTCAATTTGTTAAGCAGTTTCACTCCTAATTACAATCACACTTACCAAATGTTTAGGTGCATGTCTTGGAGATTTCCTGTTACTGTGACCATCCTTGACTTCTTGTCCGGGGATTACATTCCTCGTTGCAGCTGTTAGCTTTAGCCAGCTAAGTGCTGGCACGGTTAACCGTCAAAAAAGAAAAACAATGTAATTCAAATAACTATTCTCACAATAAGGTTGGCAACCAACTTAAAAGTAACGACCATGACTCTTTCTACAATATTGCTGAAGTTATTAGTCTACGTACAGTATATTATAGCTAATAACATATTTATCTAAGGTCAATTAACAGAGTGCAAATCTTCAATAAAGTACAAAGCAGTCTATGAAACTCCTTCCCGAACATCCGCAAGTGTCTTGCGATCCCGTAGCCACTTGATACGATCGGTGGAACTCCGTGACTTAATTTTTTAAGGTAAAACCGACGGTCAGTCTCACGAAAGACTTCCTGCAAGGGCAAAAATCAAGATTGGACAGGGATATACAACGCATGGACTCGAGAAACTTACTCAAGATAAACCGTTACAATACCCGATGAACCACATAAACAAAACTGATTTTACCTTTGCCCCAGAAAAAAATCTGCACCACTAACAAGAGATTGCAGATTTTCGTGTTCTTTAGACTAATACATATAGAAAATTTATTAGACTAGTTTCATTCCACTTAGATTTTTTCCTTTTCACAAAGTTTATTAAGCCATTAAGAAACAAATTTCGTACAGGTGTGATTACAAAGCACAGATTCATGGCTGCCGTGTATTGCGAAGAACACGTTTTGAGGTAGCTGTGAGACTTAGTGTCTAGAGGATGGGAAATAAACTACTAAGAGCTCACAGATCGACATGATTTTGGCATATGGTGAGAAATAGCAGGACGACGACTAATGGATTAGCCCAGAAAACCAGAGAAGGCATTAAAGACCTATATTAGGTAGGAATTTAGCAGAGAAAAACTAATCTGGTCACAAGCATCATAAGATGTTCCTTTCCTAAATGGACCCCTATCCAATATAAAGTCTCCTGTTTGCTATAAAAATTGTTTTTTGCTTTTTACTTTTATTTCGTTTCGTTTGGCCAATTTCTACTTACCTGCCCAACTTTACACGCCAAATCTATGGGAATCTAGAAATGTGATATAGGGATCTAGTTAAACTGTACTTTACTATAATATGACAATGTGTTGTGGTGTAGAATAGATAGGGAAATTAAATAGAAAAGAGAGAGAGAGAGAGAGAGATAGAAAGAGAAAAAGTTAAGAGAGAGAAGGAGAGAGAAATAAGAGTAAAGAGAGAGGCAAAGAACACAGTGATAACGGCCAAATGCTTTTGTGTCGTGTTATCAATACGCAAGATGTTTACATTGCAGTATATCGTGTTTAAGCCATAAAAACAGTCGTAAAAATGGGAAATAATGGCCTCGCGATTGAAGCCAAGCAAAACATGAGTCAGCACAGTCTAAATGCTTACAACAGCTGATTCTATAGTCCCGCCTTCTCCGGAAGGTGTTTTCGTGGAAGTTCCAGGAATTTGGGGGTTGACCCAAGTGATATACTTCTTCAACCTCCAATCAATTATGTGTGGGAGGGGTCTTTCCCACACCCTCCTAAGATCACCTCCTATCAAGTCCTCTAAGGAGAGATTTGAATCACACCCACTACAGTCCTTCCAATCAGCTACTTGAAGGGGAGGCCTTGCTGATTAATCCTTCCAATAAGGCTAGAAGGAGGTGGAGATTTACAGATAGCAAGTTTCCTGAGGGTTCAACGAGTGAGAGACCGACGAGGAGACGAGAGTGAGAACTGTGTCCTTCAAGGGAGAGTACTTCTCCCAATCGCTTCCGTGTTCCCCATATAGACTGATTCAAGAGTGATTCGTTTCTATCATTGTAACTTGTTAATTTTGTACTGATCTTTATAATATTAAGTACTAATTAAAGTGAAGAAATTACCGATCTCGTCTCTATACGCCTTTCTGAGAGATATCAATATTAAAAAGGAATAAATATACAAAGATAGCACATCATCCGCGAAGCGATCTGAAGGACACCTCGAAAGAAACCAAGGTAAGAAGAGAAAGACTAAAATCTATGCAAACATAACGAAGGACGTAAAAAAGGAACAATAAAAACATTACAATTGGTGGCAGCTAAAGTGGATCCAGAAGGCGAGACGAAACAAACGAACATTAATGAAATTATCAGTGCAATTATTTAAGTTACAGTGAAACTGAATTCTACAAAACGAACATATATTTTTTTACGACGACGAACAAAATATATCAGAAGAAATAAAAATACTCCAGCGAATAGCAGCTTACAACAAGAACGTCGAGTGTGAATAAAACAGTTTATTGCGTCCCGAAGCCAAAAACATTTTGAACTGTTACCGTCAACAAATTGAGCAAGACGCCGACAGAGATAATAAGCCCAGTGTTAGCGACATTGCATCGAGTGATTGAAGAAAAACAACGTACAAACTTTCAACAAGATTCCGAAAGCGGAAAACCACAGCGGAAAAACAACGCAGACATAGTGATCCGACAGCGAAACATTCACCGCCGAATGAACAACATTTAGCGATATCACGATATCAACAACACAACACAGTAAGGAATTTACTATCCACTCTCTCTCTTAATAAATAAGTGAAGATAAATTTTTTTTTAGCATCTTGCTATAAGATTGAAAATTAAGAAAACTCTCTCTAGTGAATAAAATTCTTTTTGCATAAATACCAGCATTACTCTCTCTATGATAAATTAATTATTTAGTAAATAATTTAGATAGGGAATTAGCTATTTTTTTACTCGGTTGGTGATGATTATTTGAGAAGTTATATATGTAATTTTGTGTACTTATTGTAATGAATTTTAATGATATGATGCCCAATTTCATATAAGAATTTATTTTGAGTATTGAAAAAGTTTTAATTGTGCACTTGAACTCAATAGAGAATTTAATTTTTTTTGTGTGACAATTTGACAAATTGTTTTTAATCTTGGTACAATATAACGAAAATATTTTTTGATTGATGTACTCTGAGTGAAAATTTTTTGTGTGTGGACATGCAACGAGTATTTGATGAATTACTGAACACTGTTAGACATTCACATTACGATTTAAGACCGTCGACAATTAGACGAAGTCGAATTTCAAGACTAAATTCCCACTCCGCTGTAGTGCAAGGAAATACTAACAATAATAACACAAATAACCAGAACCAAAATAGTGTTAATCATTCTAATACTACTAACAATAATAATAATACTAATAATACTCGCACATTACAATTTTTTAATATGAACCAGGCGGCCGTCATAACAACCGCCACTCGCTTCTGTGGACAGGTGGATGATTCCAATCCTGACAAAAGCAGACTCGAAGCCTATACTGTAAATCATTGGCTAGCAGATGCAGATAGTCGTATAATTTCAGGGGGAATAACAGATGAAAGAGCTAAGATAAATGAAGCCTTGTTGCTCGTCAGCTCAGAACATGGAGACGCACATAAAACTTTGAATTCCACAAGTTTTAGCAAACTTAATAACTATGTAGAATTTAAAGAAATTTGTTTATCACTCTGGGAACCAGTAAATCAGACTGACGGTTTATATAACCTAACTAGATTTCTTAACCCACAATATAAAACAATTGCTAATTTGTACGCAAGCGTGGAGAATGCAATAGAGAAAATAAGCGAAGATTTAGAGAAGACAGGTATTACTATAGGAGACAAGGATCAGTTTGGGGCTAGTGCCCAGAAATTAGTTGAGCTACGGCATGTATTAAATTACCTGTCATTTGGAACCATATATAATATTCTTGGAGAAGAGGAAAAGAAAGCTTTCAGAAAAATAAAACTTGATCCCAAAAAAAACAAGCCTTCAAACATTGAAGACAATGAGAGAAGAAATCCAAAGGAAAGAGATAAATCTATCCAAGGAATTCGTGGGAACAACAGAAGCACAAAATGAAAGGAAAGTCAGAAATAATAATCCTAATTTTAAACTGAATAATAAATTCTATGATAATTCCAGACAAGCAGGAAATAGACCAAATACCTTCCAAGGGAAATATGCCCAAAATACTAAAAGAAAATGGAATCCAGATCAAAGGGGAAGAAACAATCTAACAAAGAGTGGACCACACAAACCTTATAGATATGGTCAAAACTCAAACACAAACACTTCAACCCAAGTGAACTATTCCGCTCAAGGGGCGAGACCCAAGACAGCCTGCGAAAACTGCGGGTATACAAATCATTTTACAAATGAGTGTAGAAAACCTAGAATCTGCACGGTTTGTAAGAAAATAGGACATTTAACAAAGAATTGCTGGTTTAAAACACAAGAAGGAAATAAAGAAATAGTTGAATTAAGTAGTAACCGCTCAGCATCAAATAAGTCTTCAAATCAATGACAATTTATCCCTACACAGAATACCACAAGAAAGTCCCTTCAAGAAGATAAATTAAGAGAAGAATTAGCAAATAGGAGAAGTGAAGGTTCATCCGCACTATCCATATTGCAGAGTAAAGAAGTAGTATTTTCCATGGATGAAGAAGAAATAATCAGAAAGGATTTACCTATCATTAAAATTCCAATACAGAATAAATTATGTACTGTCCTTATGGATTCAGGTAGTACTGTAAGCATAATAGATAAACACACATTAACAAGTTACTTAGGCGTTAAAGAAACGCTAATTCAGGGTCAAAGCAAGATAATAAAAGGAGTAGCGGGTAAACAGATAAAAAGTTTAGGCAATGTGAACTTAGAAATAGACCTTTCGTCACATAAAACTGTTGAAAGTTTTATAGTTCTAGAAGACAGGTTCTTTCCCGCACAGGTGTTGTTCTCATATAAATTAATGAAGAAATGTGGAATTATACTGAATTGCCGAGAAGGAAGGATTAACGTTACACAAGATAATAAAAAGAGCGTATGCTTTACGCTTGAAGAAGAAAAGTTTCACCCAAATCTGATCAATTTGTCTGAGACGACTTCAACAAGCGACAAAGACATACAGAAAATAACTTATCATCAAGAGAACAATCAAATTAAAATGAATGGTAACGGAAAGGAGGAATTTCCAAAATTACAGACTAGAAAGATAAGATGTGCACATCCAGAAATTATACCCTCCAACAAAAGAAGTGACCCAGAAATAAATAAAGGTGATCTCCAGTGTTCTGAATATGACAAGGAACAAGACATTTATGAGGATAATTATGCAGAGATAAATACAGAACATTATAGCAATGTAGTAATCAGCTATGATAATGAAGGGAAATTAGTAAATGAGGTACTGTTGTTAAACAAAATAAATAAAGTAGATATAAAAGATATAATAGCAGTAACTGAAGAAACTAGTATAGATGCAGAACATTGCTACTTTGCAGAAACAAAAGATGAGGAAGTATGTTGTGTAAGCACTGCTGATGATAATAAAGTACAATTAATACTAAACAGACAGGTAATTTTGCATCCAAAGTGTTTAACAAAAATACATCTAAGGGGAAAAGAAGAGATAGGAGTTAAAGATGTTCTTTTACTAAATGAAGAGTTACCAGAATTTGTCAGAATGGATAATTCTTTAGTCCACATGAAGGGTGATACTTGTGAAGTTTATGTCCAGAACTACTCAGATAACAAACTAACACTTTATGCAGGCATTATCTTTTGTAAAGGAATACCTATTAACAATCCATTACTAACATTAGAAGAAGAAGCATTTTTCTCTGTAACTGGTCAAACATCTGAATTAAGCAAAGAAGTGAATAAAACAGATTTTCCAGAAAACAAAGATAGATTAATTCAAGTATTAGAAAAATACAGAGATGTAATAGCAATAGAAGGAGATAAATTAGGTAGAACAAATGTCCTAAGGCATAAAATTGTATTAGATGATGGAACAAAACCATTCTTTATTCCTAATTACAGATTACCAATAATCCAAAGACCCATAGTTGATAATTTGATAGAAGAAATGAAGAAAGATGGGGTAGTCATTCCTTCTAAATCTCCATATAATTCTCCATTACTACTTGTTCCAAAGAAAGATGGAAATTGGAGACTTGTGATAGACTATAGAAAGTTAAATTCCAACACCATCCCCGATAGAATGCCAATGCCAGTGATTCAAGATATGTTAGCTCAGTTAGGAGGTGCAAGGATATTTTCATCTTTAGATTTACTTAGTGGATACTGGCAAGTACCTTTAGACGAAGAGTCGAAACCATTCACAGCCTTCAGCACACACAAGGAACACTTGCAATTTGAAGTCATGCCATTTGGACTCACTTCGGCTCCTTTAACGTTTGTTAGATTAATGCTTCAAATATTAGGGGATATAGAAAATGTTGCAGTTTACTTAGATGATGTTATCATTTTTAGCAAAGATTTAGAAAGTCACCTCAAAACATTAGAAATAGTCTTGGAAAGATTAAGAAGAGCAGGATTAAAAATCAAATTAAAGAAATGTCAATTCTTAATGAAATCTTTGGAATACTTAGGACATGTAATTAGTGAAGATGGTCTGCGAATGCAAGCAGGCAAGATAAAAGCAATAGTTGAATATCCAGCTCCTACCAATTTGAAAGCATTGAGAAGATTCCTAGGAATGGTAGGCTACTATAGACCTTTCATTAAAGGCTTTGCTACAATAGCCAAACCATTAACAGAATTAACAAAGAAAGATGTCAAATATGAATGGAATAAAGAACAAGAGACAGCTTTCCAAACACTAAAGAGTAAAATGACCAGGAATCCCGTACTAGTCTACCCAGATTTCTCGAAGGACTTTTACTTAGCCTGTGATGCATCAAGTACCGGGCTAGGGGCTGTATTATTACAAAAGGACAAAACAAGAATGAGAGCAGTATATTATGCCAGTAGAGTTTTGAATGCTGCAGAGAAAAATTATAGCACAATAGAAAGAGAATGTTTAGCATTATACTGGGGTCTAAGGAAATTTAGACACATAATTTTAGGACATAAAGTCAATGTACTTACTGATCACAAACCAATTTGTGATTTGTTTAAGAAGAGAACTTTTACAAATAACATGAAGTTCAATAGATGGTTCATTAGTGTACTAGAATTTGCACCAGAATTCAGATATATCCCAGGAAAATTTAATACACTAGCAGATGCACTATCCAGAGCCCAAGAAGAAACAGAGAAATGTATTAACACTAATACTTTTTGTTTTAGCTGTCAAGTGGTAGATTTAGATTTGGAAAGAGTACAAATACAGCAAGGAATGGATACAGAAATCAGGCATATAATAGGACAACTAATGACAGATGAATCTTTAAAACCTGATTTTGTTTTAATCAATGGATTACTGTATAAAAGACCAACAGAGAAGAATGGTTATTCTCGACTATACATCCCGAAAACACTAATCAGAGAAGTTTTAGAACTAACACACTCATACAAGTTAGCAGGACATCCAGGAATCAAAAAGACAACTAGAATCCTAACCAGAAACTATTTTTGGCCCCATTGTAGTGAGGATGCCAAGAACTTTGTACAAAATTGTGTAGTTTGTAATCGACATAAAGGTAACGTAAATCCAAAAGCTCCTCTTGAAAAATACCCATCGGAGTTGAATCCATTTCAGGTCGTATCTATGGACTTTTTAGGTCCATTTCCAACAACTGTTAGGGGGAATAAACAAATATTAGTCTTTTTAGACTATCTAACAAGATATGTAGAGATCGTACCAGTAAGAAATAGAGATGCAATTACAGTAGCAGAAGCTCTTAAATCTAGAATTATTACGAGACATTCATGTCCCCAAGTTCTTCTTTCTGATAACGCAGCAGAATTTACTAGTGAACTTTTAAGAAAATTATGTGAATTTTATGAGATAAATAAATGTCAAATCACAGCATATAAACCAAGTTCAAATGGAGCAGTAGAAAGAACGAATCGTAAGATAAAGGATATCCTGAAAACTTTAGTTAAACCTAATACAGAAGACTGGGATTTAGCTTTGGAAGACGTACAGTTTACTATAAACAATACTGTAAATGAGACAGTAGGAGAATCACCACACTACTTGTTATACGGATACGAGAAGAGACTACCAAATACGTTACTAGATGATGCAACACCACCCCGACATACTTATAACTACGATGACTATATTGCCTGGAAAACTAGACGTACATATGAAACGATCAAACAGACGAGGACTAGACTTAAGGAAGCTCAGAGTGTCCAAGCAAAGTACTATGACAAAAATACAGCTAAACCAAAAATTGTAGTAGGTGCTCAGGTATATGTTCAGAATCATGTTCCAGAAGGTCCTAATGTAAAAGTATCCGCAAAGTTCCAAGGTCCTTACAGGGTATTAGAAGTGTTGAAGTTAAATAAGCTAAAGATCATAAGTGAGAGTGATCTAAAGGAAAGAATTGTTCATACCAATCATGTAAAGGTAATAAAAACAGACTCTTGGTCCAATAAGAGAATAGTTGAATTATTGAAAGAAGTTGAACAGGAACCAATAAATAACAAATACAATTTAAGAAAAAGATAAATTTATGTAAAGTGTTGAACTATTAGATATAAACAATGTGTAGGCATTAAAATACCTCATGTATACAGAATATCTGATAAGGCTTATTCTTACAGATACAAACATGCGGTTCTTCTTGGTTATCATAACACTGCTTTATGTGTCATCTGAGGTGGTGATCCGGAAGGGTGCACTACTAGAGAAAAAGGGATCTGTGAAATTAATAAAGGACTTAGGCATAGTGAGTATTGACATTACATCAGTGCTTATCAATGAAATGACATTGAAAGATGTCCAAAGGGAATTGAAATCATTAATTAGGAAAAGTGAAAATAACAGTGTTTTACCATTGTTGGAAAAACTAGATAATGACATAGGAAGTGTGTTAAATACAAGATCCAAACGATCCCTCTTACCTTTTATAGGAACAGCACTTAATCAATTATTTGGAGTCGCGACAGACTCTAATGTAGAAAAAGAAAGTGCCCGTATAGACAAACTGGAGAAATGGGCAGCAACAAGAGGCATTGTATTAAATAAGATTATAAGCTCTCAAAACTTAAACAGTGATGAATTGAAAAAAATAAAGGAATTTATTAATCAAGTGAACACAAATATTACCAAAGAGATTAAGATAATAACAGATGAACAACGTTTAAGTGCATTTATGAACAATGTTAGAATTGTATTGCAAGACCATAAAGATCTATTAAATGCCATTTTGTTAGCCTATAAAGGAATATTAAGTCCAACATTAATAAACCCAAGAGAATTAGAGGGCATAATTAGTGATTTTTTGGTAGAAGGACATTATACCCCTATGGTAAAGGATATAATGGTCTATTATAATTTGATAACCACCAAGGTAGTTAAGAATAAGATCCTTCTAATTTTACCTTTTAATCAAAAAGAGGCAGATGTACTGATGTCCATACATCCTTTTCCCATGTTGATAAAGGAAAACGTAATTATCTCAAATGTCAACCACATCAATTTTGCATTAGAAGAACATGGACTAATGATGTCATTTATTACTGATGCTCAATTAAGAGATTGTATACTTTTGAAAGATAAAGAGTATATTTGCAACCTTGACAACCTGTATGAAACTACTAATGCCTATCCTTGTGTTCAAGAAATAATTGAAAACAAGAATCAAGAGACAGTACTGTGTACACAATTATCCAAACATGATTTTGTTTCCATTATAGTAGAACAGTCAGTTTTTGTGTTTTCACTAAGTTCAGTAACAGCAACTATTAATTGCCATAATATAAGTACTGAAATTAATTTCAATAATGTCCATGCTTTTGATAAGACTTGCAAGTTAGTTATTCCTAATAAATTATATTATGAACCTCATGTCTTCACAGAAATCACAATCCATAAAAATAAGCCCTACATGAACTACTCTAGTGAAGTTAAAGAATTTAAACTGTCTCAGTTAGAGTTAAAACAAATAAATGAGTTGGCTTTAGTAGATGAATTTTTCTATTACAAAGAAAATGTTTCACCAATTCTGTCTCTGTTCAATTTGGTCATGATCATTATTGTAATAATAGTGTTTGCAATTTTGGTCAAACGTGTGGTAATTTCAAATGTTGAGCAGATTATAACAGAAATAAAGAGGACCAATGAAGAGTAAAATGATCTTATACACATAATTTGCTGCTGAATTCTTTATGTATTGTTGTTTGCATTGTGTTAAAACAATTAACCATTTTACAGTATAACAATTCATTATATGTATATATATGTATGTATATGTATCTCTTTTGATTCATGATATAATATATGTGAATTTTCTACCATATATTCTTAATTGATTTTTTTGCATTAGTGCATTGACACAGTTTGTGCAATTTAAATATTTTTTGAGAATTGACTTGATGGGAAATCATATAAATACTTTATTTTGTTTGTGATTTAGCAATCATCCATTGAAATATATTCTTTTTGTCACACTGAGGGCAGTGTGAGGTAGCGTGACCGAGTGATGTTGTGGTGTAGAATAGATAGGGAAATTAAATAGAAAAGAGAGAGAGAGAGAGAGAGATAGAAAGAGAAAAAGTTAAGAGAGAGAAGGAGAGAGAAATAAGAGTAAAGAGAGAGGCAAAGAACACAGTGATAACGGCCAAATGCTTTTGTGTCGTGTTATCAATACGCAAGATGTTTACATTGCAGTATATCGTGTTTAAGCCATAAAAACAGTCGTAAAAATGGGAAATAATGGCCTCGCGATTGAAGCCAAGCAAAACATGAGTCAGCACAGTCTAAATGCTTACAACAGCTGATTCTATAGTCCCGCCTTCTCCGGAAGGTGTTTTCGTGGAAGTTCCAGGAATTTGGGGGTTGACCCAAGTGATATACTTCTTCAACCTCCAATCAATTATGTGTGGGAGGGGTCTTTCCCACACCCTCCTAAGATCACCTCCTATCAAGTCCTCTAAGGAGAGATTTGAATCACACCCACTACAGTCCTTCCAATCAGCTACTTGAAGGGGAGGCCTTGCTGATTAATCCTTCCAATAAGGCTAGAAGGAGGTGGAGATTTACAGATAGCAAGTTTCCTGAGGGTTCAACGAGTGAGAGACCGACGAGGAGACGAGAGTGAGAACTGTGTCCTTCAAGGGAGAGTACTTCTCCCAATCGCTTCCGTGTTCCCCATATAGACTGATTCAAGAGTGATTCGTTTCTATCATTGTAACTTGTTAATTTTGTACTGATCTTTATAATATTAAGTACTAATTAAAGTGAAGAAATTACCGATCTCGTCTCTATACGCCTTTCTGAGAGATATCAATATTAAAAAGGAATAAATATACAAAGATAGCACATCATCCGCGAAGCGATCTGAAGGACACCTCGAAAGAAACCAAGGTAAGAAGAGAAAGACTAAAATCTATGCAAACATAACGAAGGACGTAAAAAAGGAACAATAAAAACATTACAAATGCACAATAGCTCTCGGCTTAATTAATGGATGCTCCTGGGATTTGCCCTTCTCGTAATCGGGCTGATCTGCCGATTGACAAAAGGCCCTACAGCAGAGCCTACACTTGATTATTCAAGCTATCCCCTGGCCAAAAGTCATTCCGCATTAACTTCCAACCTAAGCTAACCTGTATTTATCATTCCATTGATGTGATACATTAGTAAAAAGCTTCATTTCAGATAAAATCATAATGGCAGCGTAATTAATAAGTGAAGAAGTCTCCTAAACTGGGGGCTGATACGTCGAAAGGCTAGTGTATGATATAAAAAGCAATGCAAAATTAGAATAAAAAATTCATTGGCGTGCTCGAGTGTATGATATAAAAAGAAATGCAAAATTAAAATAAAAAATTCATTGGCGTGCTCGAACACCATATTTTTTGGGTTTATAACTCTCAAAGTAAATCAATCATCAGGCAGAATTCACAACCAATATACAGAAACGAGAGATGAGAATGCATGTGTACTTTTTCCAGCTTCGTACGTACATGAAAGGAAGGCAGGCAAGTCATGTGGCTGAATGAAAAACGTTACCTATTCTTGATGCCACCAGTCTTAAAATGCAACAATCCCGTGCGTGTTGCCTGCCTGAATACCAATCTTCTTAATAAAGAGAGCAAATGTTCCTAAGAAACACGTTTCATAGCAATAATTTCCCGAGCGGAAGCGTTAGCTTTCATTTCTTTGGAAACAGGTGGGGAACAGACCCTTGACTGGCTGAAAAAGACAATCATCCCTCGGCCACTTGATGCACAGTCCTATTTCCAACAGAAGTTTTGTCACTAACATCAGTATTCCTATGGAAAACGAATGAACCGAATGGCCTAACTAAATTAGTCATGTTACATATTACGAAGGAATAAGAAAGCTACGAAGTGTCATATTGAATTTATAAAATGTTCATAATTAAGGCAATGCATAATTTCATCGTATACGGAAATTTATACGAATCTCCACCCTCGATTAAGATATTCTGTCCAAATTCATATCAGGTATTTTCAGGACTTATACCTGATATCAACAATGTCAGTGTGGAATTTTTGTTTTTTGTTTTGTTTCGGAGTCTTTCCTATCGACTTTCTTTTAGTCCACAGGACGGACTCCATTTAATAGTCCATTACAGTTTAGAAGTGTCCTGAATAACGGGTTTTCCATTGCACAACTACTTCCGAGTGGACGTGTTTTCGCCGACTTCAAGAATGTCTCTGAAGTATTCCCATTTTTATAAAAGTTGGAGGGGCAACTTAATGGCAGAGTTTCTAAGGATTCAATACATTTTTTCAGTAGTATAATGCTGATGGCAGTCTTGAATACTTGTTTCATTACTCGTTATCTCTATCACTATTAAGGCTTACAGGAATTGAGCCTCAACGCTGGCTACATTGAGCTTATTTAGGATGAGTAACTCGACTCCACTGCGCCCTTAAACAAGGAACAAACACTAGTAGTGTGTCAATGGCCGTTTCCTACGCTGCCAAAACTATTTTGAATACTGCATTAAGCCGTCATGGAAGGTCACAAATACGAAGAATGAAAGGCTACAAAATCAATGGTAAATCTTTATACCTGAATTAGTTGCTCTCACAATCAAAACTTTCTCTCCTCCCTAAGGGGACGGGCAGTGTAGCATATAAGCCATCAAAAATGAAACTAAATAAAATACGGACTAAATAAACTATTGGCAGGGTAACTGAAGGCACCACTTTGGAAATGCAAGTAAAAAAAAAAACATGTAACTTCAGCCTGACATTTAATGACCTAAATGCTGCACAAAACCCTACAGGAACTGAGGGATGTCATTGATATTTTTCAGCCCAAACATTTAGTTGAAATCCTATAGAATTCGCCAAAGAAACTTCATCTCTGTTAACAAAATGAAAGTAAACTTTGTTTGATTTGACTCATTCGTCGTAACCACAAATGAAGCAAATTGAACGTTTCCAGGTTTTTGGATATGACTATGAAAAATCAGTCGTAGTATTGTTAGTGTACAGTGTTCATCATTTCGATCTGTGCTAAACTTCACTTTAAGCCTCTAGAAAAGTTTATGCCATCCATTTTACTACCCCTATTCATTGTTATGACATTAAATAATTCCCGTAAAGAAATGCTCGTGTAAATGCCAAAACATTGAGGATCAGCTATGCAAAAAAAAAAAATTATATTGTCCTTTAGGGCCATTCGTAGGAGGGTTGTGTACCTGACCTAATGCACCACTGAAAGACCTATATTCTTTCAAGATTCTATAGGGCAGTTGAAAAACTGACACTGAAGACCTTTTATTGATATTTAAGCCTTTTTATAAGTCCCACAAATACTTTGCTAGAGGCCAAAGAAACAATCCATCAATTACATTGTTACGAACTGCGCATTGTGAGAGTTTAAAGCCCAAATTGCTTAATTCACAAGAAACAAGGATGACTTTCATGGAGCCAAGTCAATCAAAAATGACCTAACCATTTCGAAAGGAAAAGACAGCGAACCGCATTACGTACCTTTGCTTTGATTGGAATAACTGCACATGTTGCTCGTAGGTGTAGTATGCATGTCATCAGTCACGAGAAAAAGGGGAACTAAAATGTCAGTTTTTAAATAAAAAAGTCGGTACCCTTTCAACATAGTTAATTCCAAGAGGAACCCTGAATATTCGCGATACCAGGAATCATGTGCTCAGAAGTCTGACCTCAACTTAGAATAATCTTACGGACGGGCTTTGCGAGTGTAACCTGAAATTTCTAAATGTGTTCCCACGTTTGGGTAAGAAAAAAAAAAACACCTAACCGAATAAACTTCTAACAGAAATCTTTCAGGCAATTCATCTTGTGATTTACCAGTGCTCTGAAAGCTATCTGAATAAATCTAAAGCTGTGGTATGTCACAACTAAAAGCCAAATTCAAACCATTTAGACAACCCTACTGGCGCCATGATGACTCTATAGTTGCGTCGGATCGCAATACCTTCGAACTTCCCAATTCCAGTCCCATGCTGAAAGTTATTGCATTACCAGATCAACCGCCCTGATGAAAACTGGCAGATCCTCTCTCCATCCCATTGCCCACTTGCAGCTCAACCCAGTCCACAGAGCTGTATAAGGGTACTGGAGCCTAACAAAGTTACGGGCTTGGGGAAACAGGATCCAACCACCCTACTCCACACGGAGTCGTGAACGTGCCTATTTAAAAGGAATCTATTGTATTTCGGGTCCTGGTCGTTTCGGCCGTAAGCCATTTAGGCCTTAACATCCAAACTGGCAAATGGCCGAGTAGGTGTATATATATAATACTTTGATAACCGAGGTGTACTAAACATGGCGTCCCAAGGAGCTTCCGCCATGTCTTACGGCCTAAACTTCATATGGCCTAAAGTTGACCCGGCCTAACAAGTTCACGGCCGAAAATAATACGGCCTAATCGTCCCGAACTCTTTATTTCTACAAAGAGGGTCTTAAGAATACAATCGTACTGATGCCTGCATAAGGAGAAAAGAGGGTGTAATGATATGTAAGATATATATTTTTGCATTTAAGTGGAAAAATCTTATATCAATGCGTAAGGCAAAGGGAAAGGTGGGCACTGATAGGTATATGAGGAAATAGCATATTAACTCGTACGAAAAAGAAGTGTGTACCGATATCTATATAAAAGGATAACAGCATGTAACAGCACGGAAGTTTGAGGAAGGTATATTAATTTGTACGATTCTTAGGGGAAGAAATTAGCAATACGCACGTTAAAGGGAAATCGATAAAACTGCTAAGCTCGCCGAGCAAAATGTCCATGCTACAAGAAGTTATTATTATTATTATTGTTGTTGTTGCTGTTATGCTAATGGCCTGTTTGCCCACTGTTAATGCTTGTGCGTTTACGTGAAAAAAAAATCATAAAAAGCCAGACCATACCAGGAAAGTTTGGTATTGCAAACAAATTCTTTATAAAAAATATCGAGGTTCCTTATCACCCTGGATTCAAGAAATTCCCCAGGGCTGTTCCTGCAAAATGTAGATCGTAAGAGCATTGTAGCTTTTCAACCCTTAATACTTTAAATGAATATATGAAACGCTTACATATAACCTTAAAATCGACGGAACAGCTCTGGCGTTATGTATGTGCATTGTTATTGAGAAAAGCCTAGATTATTTGGAATAACATTACTCTAATTGATTATGAAACTCGTAGACCTTAATAACCCCCCGAAAAAACTTTTCGTTACTTTTTTTCATTAGTTGAAAACTTCACTGGTCAACGTTAATTTAACAAGGCACAACACTCACATGAGAGAGAGAGAGAGAGAGAGAGAGAGAGAGAGAGAGAGAGAGAGAGAGAGAGAGAGAGAGAGAGAGAGACCTGAGTTGAGCTGAATATATAGAATTTACGCCAAAGGCCAAGCACTGGGACCTACGAGGTCATTCAACGCTGAAATGGAAATTGACAGCAAAAGGCTTGAAAGGTGTAACAGGAGGAAACCTCGCAGTTGTACTGTGAATCAATTGTTGGGAGAGGGTGGAAAATAAGATGAAGAAAGAGAATATGAAAGAGGGTACAGTAAAAGGAACGAGGGGGGTTGCAGCTAGGGGCCGAAGGCACGCTGCAAAGAACCTTAAGTAATGCCTACAGTGCACCGTGTGAGGTTCACTGACGACACTACCCCCCTACGGGGGAGAGAGAGACAGATTAAATATGGTAGGTCTGGTTAGGACTATTTGGAACTTGAATTGACCAGGCATAAACTGGTGTCAGTACTGGCAAATTTTACCTATCTCGAGTTTTGCCATTGTAGTTTCTCCAGCAACTATAAACGAAAATGAATAGGAATATTCAAAATAGCAAGGTAATGAAGTCGACGCTGAATTTAACAACGGCTGAAACAGCAAAGGGTCTATCGGATATGACATAACATTTCTAAAAAGTTGAAAACGCACCTTAAACGCCTAATAGCACATGCAACTTTTCAGAAAATCATGTAGTGTAGGAAAAATATAAAGGCGCCGACATTACGCGATATTCCGGGTCGAATCAGTTAAAAGATACGAGCAAAGCACCGGTTCAAACTTAAGTCTTGATACAAACCATAGTTCTCATTTGAAACTATAGCCTACTGATGGGAATACAACGAGAATGGCTTTGCACTTACAGTGGTGATATTCCTCTATGGAAAATACGTTATTTCATTCATCTGTTTCCAATACAAAACCTTGTTTAGCTCATTACCTACGCATAAAATCCATTAGGTAAAACATGTTAAGACATCCCTCATCAATGTAACACCCTTGTAACACCTGGTTTTTTTTTGTGTTTCCAAATTTTACTGAAACATAGTACAACATTTGGAAAAAGGCCCCTTACCGTTTTACACCCTATAACACTAAATGAGACAACCAAGGGGAGAGGAACGAAGGTTCGCTAATAAGTATTAACTGAATCAAGATAAATTCAAATAAAAGAAACACTTGTCGTCTTCAAATGCCTAACTCAAGCTCCAACTGGATGGTGGGCGTGGCTGTAGTTTCGAGCTGTAACAAAATAGCTCTAAATAGCAGGTTACATTTGGCAAAACAATAAGTATCTAGACAAATACGAACGACAGTTCACGTTTATTGATGAGTATAAGCGTTTATACTCAAGAAAAAATAAATGAATACCAGGTATGAGAAGGGCCATAAATTCGACCTATCTTTCACTGTCAACTTACCCACTGGCAACTGTTTATAATGTTAAGAATGGATAATGAAATCACTATTCAATCTTAAACTTCGCCGTTTCTTGCCATATTTGAAAGTAAATGCAATTACGACCAACCCTCACTCCTGAGTAAGTGGCATCACCCAATCACTGGTCGATCTTGAAGGAGCACTGTGAATCTTCCTCACCAGAGACATGAAAGGTCCATATTGAATAAAACCTTCAGCCAGGAACTACCACCAGATGTTACCCAGATATACTCCGAATAATTAACACAAAAGGTATATTTACTTACCGAATACTGTAAGCTACAACACTGGATAATAATCTTGAGAATGAGTGGCTTAAAAAAAAAATCGGCGATTTTCCTTCACGGGTGTCTAAAAACTGCTTTGAACAGTTAAAGGTATTCTCTAAGGCTAGCCAATCATAGACCTCCACTAGGTATTCTCTAAGGCTAGCCAATCACAGACCTCCACTGTGTCCTACTCAGTATCGCCACCTCTCATTGGGCGAGGTTTTTTTTTTTTTTTTTTTTTCCAACGTCACCACCTTCAGTGTAAAATGGGACGTGAACTGCCATTTAAAAATACGTAAATATAGGAATAAATACTAAACATTAATGATGAGATATATCTATACGAAAAGAGGAAATGATAAAATGGGAAAAATGAGAGATGAAAATTATACTGAAGTCATACCAAAGGCAAGTATGTGGTACAGACAAAATCTAGACTCTACCTTGAACAACATACCTACTGTATAATTATGTGCGAACCTTTTCGATCTGAGGTGTGGGTTCCAGATTCTTGTGAACACCGGGCTACAGGGACCCATTTCAAACCACTTTTGTTAACAAATCTAAAAATAATAGAATTTCATTTATATACGAGTATTAACGTATAAATGAGGAAAAATAAAATTAATACGAGGTATTTACACGCAATAGTGTTGGGCCTTTAACATTCGACCTGCCTTCCTGTCAACTGCATTTCCACTGCTTTGATATTCACAGTGTTTTACAGAACTGATATAAAGAAATAGCCCTTTAATTTGCCATGATTGAAACTAAACGCTTGCGGTGGGATTTTTAAAATACTTTTTCACCTTGCAATACTTGAAATTTATCGGCTAAAACCACTTGTAGCCCTCACAAAAGCCATCTTAACCAGATAATCACTACTCAGTCTCTAGGGAGCACTGTGAATCTTCCCCCTTAAATATATAGGCCATACTAAATTCGCCTTTAGCCAGGTAAATGCCTCCAGATGTTAACCAATTAACACAAAAAGGGAGATTTACTTAGAAAATATTGCAGGCCACAACCACGAACAGTAATCTTGACAAATAAGCAGCTTGAACAAATATCGTCTGTATTCCAGCGCTGCTGTCTAAGAACTGACCAAGGTGTCAACAGGCAAACATATTCTCTAGACCAATCAGAGACCCCCCTCCATGTCCTGCTTAAGTATCGCCTTTTCTCATTGGCGCCGAGGTTTTTAAAAGCCATTTATTTTAACAAGGTTGGTAGCTTCATTACCACTTGTACATACGAATTGCCCTCACAAATGCGTAAGCACGGAAATGGCTTTTACAAATTAATTAGCAGATATATCTTACGGAGAGGAAACGATAAAATGGGAGGAATTAGATAAAAACAAACAGGTGTCATAATAACAAAGGCAAGTAATTGCTACTGCCAAAATCAACTGTCACTTGGATAGGCGTACATGCAATACCTTTTCATTTTGACACTGGTTGCTATTCCATTGCACAACAAGACTCCAGAAATTACTTTTAAACAGCTTTAGTTAATAAATTAAAATTTCACTTTACTTTCCACTACAAATATGAGTCATTCGTTATGCAATATAATAATGGCAATAGTAATAAAAAAATCGTGGTATTTGGAAATGGTTACCACACCGCTTAATCCCTCTTAAAAGCATCCAGTGCTATCTTGCATATCTTAGTTACATACTTTCACATAAAAAGTACAAGTTGTGATAGTTAAGGTAGTTATACAAACATATACAAATTACGCGTAGCAAATTAATGTTTTAGATATTAAACAATTTAATGAAAGCATCTTACTCGTTCATTTCAATATTCACGGTTGGTATATTTCTTACATTCAAAATTTTTCCTAATTACCCGTATTGGTACGGGCTGTCCTGATGCACGAAGACGTGTTGGCGGCATATGGGTAACTCTGTCTAAATCGTCATTGCCCATAGGAATTTATGATCGCACTTTAACAAGAAAATGACAGTAGACAACAAATCTTCTTCATCCACATATTTGAAAATCTAGGAAACTACGGCATATGCATACAAGTTATTTTTTTTTTCTTTAGCAAAACGCCGACAGTCTTAGTATTTCAAAATTAATCTCTTGGCCTATTTAATTAAAAACTTTTTTATTAACATTGAAGATAACTAGTGTTTGAAAGTTCAAAGTAACTGTTTAATTACCTTCAAAGTATATCTTTCCCGTAATACTACCGTAGTTCATCAATATACCATTATTTTCATATATATGCAAGTCTGCCTTCCATAGGATTACCCAAGAACTTAAATTTTTTAATAATTTATATTAAAAATTGTGTTCATATTTTAAGTCTTACGCTACCAGAGTACCTTGGGGGTAATGTTTCCGTCTGAATGGAGCGAAGTGCTTTCACAAACAATGATCACCCACCACGCCCCATTACTGTAGTTTGCGGACTTGCAAGGAAAGCCCTTTGGTAAAATGGTAAACTTGATCTGTTGCTTAGGACACCTGCCTTCGTCACCTACGCTACCATCAAGTTACCGGTATTCCAATGTGCCAGATAGATTCTGTGCTTCTGAACTCTTAACCTAAACTGTAAGTTTGTCTGATGTATAAAATACCAGGATGAAGGGTGTTGCTAAATTCGAACTTCTTGGGTATGCCGATACTAGCAACAAGGACAGACTCTGAATAAAGGGGTCGAGGCAATCTCTGGGGTGGCTTAAAACCCAGTGCTAATGCCTTTATATAAAAATACCAGGTGTGGTGCAATTGTCGTACTGTTGTGCTTTATTATTAACAAAATGGCTTTACAGACATATATCTAACCCACTGAACAAATCATTTTTCAATTTTTGACTACTAATTGTAAACTCAAAAAGGTTACCAAAAGAGAGGATTACTTCGACTTTTATTAAGCTTCTTAACAAAATTACTTTTTGTACCCACAGCTTGACCTTCTACCACGGGCTCTCTCGAACTTCCTGCCCTTGCTGCGGACGTATGGCTTAGCGTGACTGTGAGGCAAACCTGGAGCACGACCGAAGTGCTTGACAGCTTCTCTAGCCTTACGGCGACCTGCAAGAGAAAATTAATACCTGTATGATTTTGTTTTCACAAGCATATCATTGCAAACTGCTGTTGGAATGTAATAGTTGTAACACCATCCCCCTTTGAACGACTATACTTCTAATAGGAGAGCCATTTTTATCACTTATCAGAACAACAACCACTGCAAATTTTAATTTTGCTTTAGTTTGCTTTGACCTTACAGTAGTAGAATATGAATTTGTCTTTTCAGCAATGAATTTCATTTTACAGGGGTCAGGAAGGCCAACCATCTGTAATGTAAACTGTAACTGCTACTAAAACATTGTACTGCTGAACCTCTGCTAACAAATTTTGCAGTTTTAAAATCCCAACTTTCTTGACACACACACACACACACAAAAAAACAACTGAGGGGGTCCCCCCCTTTTTTTTTAGTACCTCAGAACTTAAAAAGACTTGTCCCCCCCCAATAACCCCACGTAACTATGCACTAAGGTACCCATTGCTACAACAAAATGTATACTGAAAATTCAGCTTATTACATTATACTGTTTAATACTCATCCTCCCTCGCGGCATACTTCTTGTTGGTCTACCATGGGCGTTATGTTATTTAACCATATAATTTTAGAAAAGAACTGGATAAAAAAAAAAAAAAAAAAAAAAAATTCGAAGGAGAAATCTTGACGGAACCTTCTACCTAGCCTGTGGCAATGGAGCAAAGAAAATTCTGATGCTTGAAAAGAAAATGCTTGTGAACTTTCATTTTTTAATGAAGAGCCAGTCAAATACCGTGACAGTCAAAGTTCTAATAGCATAAGGCCAAAAATGTAAGACCTTTTGCAAAGGCAAGAATAATTATCGCAGACTCCTACTGACGTGCAAGAACATATAAAGGCTACTGTTATCCTCATTATTAAAGTGCATCAAGTTTTGATAATTCAACCTTAAAATATTTTTACATATGTTAAAGGCAAGAGACAAATTCAAAATATATACCACTATATATGATTACCAACTATTTGGCAAAAATTAATTACAGGTTAAAGGATTCAACTTGAAAAAAACAGTCTTACACTTCTCACCTATTGGTATATTCAATGTTGACTTACACTGATGCACTTTGGCTACAAATATGTATCTATTCGTTATAAGTATGACCACAAAACTTACTTTTTATTTTTATTATATAAACTTTGACAGAGAATAAGAATGTAATATAGAATTTAGGCAAGGCCACGCACTGGGACCTAAGGTGATTCAGCACAGAACAGGAAATTGATAGCATGGTGGTTTGCAAGATGTAACAGGAAGAAAACCTCACAGTTGCACAATGAATCAACTATTAGGAGCAGGTGAAAAGTCAGATGAAATAAAGAGAATGTGAATGGAGGTAGAGCAAAAGGAATGAAAAAGGTGTATACCTTTTGATGCACCTGAGTAGCTTGAATTCTGTTACCGATTTTCCAGCTGTTCAGTTATTTGCCATCAGGGAAACAAGCTACATTTAACCTTGCCCACATAGCTTACCTGCCAAATTTGACAGGTAACCCTAGACCTGCCATCCAAATTCAATACTCATTTATCAAACTTAATTGCAACAACAGTCTACTTTCCTGTCTGAAAACACATTACTATAGGGAAATGAATAGGAAAAAAAATTAACCAGACCACTGACATAATCCTAGCTCTCACAGGGCTGGCCACTTTGAGGATGACACAGAAACATGTCACATTACATATTTCATATTTTCCATAATGTCAGAATATAAAAATGAAAAACTGATCTGCAAAAGCTGGGAAACAACATAACCTGGATGGTTAAATAAGCTAAGTATACCTCAGTTTAACCAGACCACTGAGCTGATTAACAGCTCTCCTAGGGCTGGCTTGAAGGATTAGATTTATTTTATGTGGCTAAGAACCAATTGGTTACCTAGCAACAGGACCTACAGCTTATCGTAGAATCCATACCTCATTATAACGAGAAATGAATTTCTATCACCATAAGTAAATTTCTCCAGTTCTTCATTGGTTGGTCAGAGACTTGAACGCGGGCCCAGCAGAGTGCTAGCCAAGAACGATACCAACTCATCCAAAAAGGAACTAACCTAGATGGTAACTCCTGATTTCACAAATGATTCAAATCTTCCAAACTTGTCTTCATGAGCTTCAGCTACCACAGCTGCCTAATTCCTCCACACATGTCCAAAACAATTTCAATCTTAAAAACCTTATTATTGTGGTTTCAAGACAACATAACAGTTCTATCATATTACCTTGGATGAGGACAGTGTTCTTGCCTAAGGGAGCACGACGGGCCAATACATCGAAGGTGATAATTTCTCCACCAGCCTTCTCAATTCTGGCACGAGCCCTGGCAGTCACTCGCAGAGCACATACCTTTGGAATAAATATGAGGAGTATCATATTTTGCAACATTATTTTGATGCTAACAAGTACAGGAAATCCATCTGTAAATTGTACCCAAATTAGTTATACCAGATTCTGAAAAATCACAATATCTTTAATTTCCAAAGTAACAAATTACTGTACTAAAGGGTTCAATGACTGCCCACTTATGATTTGTAATACAGTAGAGTTTTATGTTACTTTTGGAAAAGGAAAAATATTTCATGTAGTACTGAAGTAGTTTTCCTTTCACCCGCATATCACATGGGCCAAACAAGTCATGCAAAGTACATCATGGACTTACAGTTAGCTTGGGAACTGTGAACAGTCGAAGATCATCAGTGATAGTTCCCACAACAACGAAGATTCGCCCTTCACGGCGTGGCTTCTTAGAATGACCTACCAGGCGAGCCAACGACAACTGGGGCCTGTTAATTTTGGACATGAAGAGACGCTTCAAAATAATCTTGTTGAACTTTGCGTCTGTTCGGCGAGCCAAAAAGCGATAGAGCTGAAAAACAAAAAACAGTAAACTGTATTTGAAAGTAAAAACACAAAATTGACATATATATATATATATATGACCCTACATGTATTATAAAGCTAAAACTCCAAAATAAGCCATACAACCTATTTCATCTACACTAAAATTAAGCCTTAAACATACCATTTACAATACAGAGACAAGGTTATGACAGACTACATATTCTTTGGAGATTATCACCACCTGCTCTACGTCAATTAGAGGGCTCTTGATTTTTTTTTTTTTGTTCTATACTATTAATTCTAATTTTTAGCATTACTAATAGCTCATAATTACTAATATCTGTTTCCTAGGATGAGTGCATAATTGACAAAAAAAATTGTCAACAAACAAACATGGTGTAAAATAGAAGTGCTTGCCCTTACAGATGGAACAAAGATGTTGGTAAGGATACTTATGAAATTTATCCTAACACTAATTCTACTACGTAAGAATAATGTGGCAGTAACAACAGTAAACAGGATGACAGCAGGTTCATTAAAATCATCTAGTACAAAATTTTCCAACCAACATAAATCTGAATAATGCATTATATTAAGCAGTACCACTGCTAATCTACTTTCAATCTTTCTAAACTGCCTTTTGCACTGATAATAAAGTTCTAATATAATCTTTCATTTACTGACATTAATTCCCGGTCTCTCTTTCATCCTTCATTTTCTAGCATATCTCCTCCAGTTTATAACTTGTGGTTAATTTCCTCCAATTATTTCGAAAATAAATCCTTCCATTCCTCAAGCATCACCTGTGACATTACTAGTGTTCAAGTATAGGTTAGTATAGGCTATATTACAGTATTGGGTATCTGCTCACATCTGATGAGTCTAGGGGACTATAATACAGTATTCTAATCTCTGCTGACTTTATATATCTCTGACAAGTACCAGATGACTATCTGCCAAAAAACAAGGCCTTTTATGCTACACATTTTATTACAAATCTTTCTGCTGTATTTTCCATTCTTTGATTCTTTTATCAGTTTAAAATGTCCAAATTACATTTTCTAAATGTAGTTTTGTACTGCCTCCCCCAAATGCAATATTTCTTTTACTTTCCATAATTACATCAACTACTTTCAGATGAACCCTATATTCCTTTGTTACTCCTCAAGTCTCATTTCACCAAGAACAGTGCCTGTATTATGCTTTCCTAAATTCACGACTACTACAAGTTTTTTTCCTTAAAACTTCTTTCATTACCTCTGTACTTAATGTATGGCTGACAACAGTTTAATACAGGGTTACTGACTTTTACAATGAAAATTTTGTATGCTTGAATAAGAATCTTGTATAGAATATATAGAAGAGTTTTGATATACTCAAGCATTCCATTTATCCCCCGCGTATAACTGCACATGCTATGTAAAACAAGGCAGCAAAATCAAGGGATACAAACACTTACAGATAACTGAAAAAGTAAATCACTAATGGATAATATAAAAATCAAATGGAAGCATATTCAAGGATCTGAATCCCACAAAAAATAAATTTAATTTTTTCAATTTTAAATTGAAGTGATGTGTGTCTGCTTTAAAAAAAAAAATTCTGCAATCAACCAGATTATAAGAGAGAATTGTTGATGGTGATGACCACAATGATTACCACAGGAAGAAAACAAAAAAATAAATAAAAAACAATCGCCCCCTCCCCCTAGGGTTACAACTGAATTAATCTGGGGTAGGTTAAAATATCATTCAGAATCCTGGGCCAAAAACAAGTATACACCTACTAAAGGAATAGCTACAATAGGAATACTGTACTCACTTTTTCACCCTCATATCTGTTAATTACTAATCAAGAATTACAATGGTTGTGAGGCAATATGAAGATCAAAATACTTTCATACATGAAGTACTGTACCTTTCAATTTTTCCATCCTAATTTCAATTATTGTTACTATTTTTAAACGAACAATTAGCTAATTTTTTTTTGTCACTTGCACCTGCTGGGTTTTATATATCATTGATGTTACTAGTTAAAAGGTTGCAATGGAGGCATCATCGTATGTTCCATGGTCCAGCAAGTGATGGAAATGACAGGTACTTTGTGACTTTAATCCCTTGTTTATTTCTTACCTTAACCATAAATGTATATTTTACCTTCATGCCTTATCTTATTACTTGAATTGTATTAAAAGTTGTTTTGTCAGAGATTTAATAATCTTGTTTCTCATGGGGTTCATATGGAATTCATGGACAGGATATGAAGGAATTGTATCCAACTACAGTAGACTGTTTGAAGACTATAAAATGAGGAAACATAGCCTGGTGATTATGAATGAAGGTATACCAAAGGCATTAAGCAAAGTGATTTGACTGAAGGCACTGCACTTCAATATGCTGTGCTGTAAAAAGGCCGAAACAAATGATAAGAAGTTCAAGAGATAAACAAGCTGTCTAATTTTAGAAAAAGTTGGAGTTGTACTGATCATACATAGGAATTTTAAAATCCCGAGATGGCTCTTGTTCATTATGAGGAGGTTCCAAGTCACTACAGGATAGTATTTCCATAAATGTACAAAGCTAATAGAAATTAGCTGTGAACAAAGTAGATGGAATTTTGATGTTAATGGATTCTTTGCGTGCGAATTTATAATAGAGGGGTGCTACAGGGGATATAAACTTTTCCATGGATTTTACATAAAAAGTGGTTAGAGATGGAAAAGGTTTAGACTAGAGAAGCAATAGAAAACTAGATACACTTAGAATACACAGATGGTGCCATTTGAATCAACAGAACACAGGTGTACAAAGCTTGCATGACAGAATGCCTAAATTATCTAGAGATGACACAAGATGAAACTTAAAATGGATGCAATGAGAAAAGAGTATGCACAATAGGATGATATACCACAAGCTGGAAAGGGTATAGACAAGACATAAAAGCCTTATTCTTTAATATTTAGAAAAAGCTAATCACTGATCAAATTGAAATTCATAGTCATGTCTATCCATAAGGAGGCTGAATAATATTTTAAATTTAAGACTGACATTGCCTAAGAAAGTAAGATTATACACTAATCTAAGATCTGGATTCCTATAAGAAAAAGAATCTTGGTGTAACAACGAATCTACAATATTTTGTCCAGTAGTATTAGAAGTCACATGGCAGGATAGTAAGAAATACTACGCTGGAAATTCCAAAATAACTTATAACTATTCTTTGTACTACCCAAGGGAGAATATAATAGTATGCTGCAAGATGAGGAAAGATGTGGGTGGCTGAACTGCACAGACAACCTCTGCACTGAGCTGTTGGAAGAGGTGATCATTCACCATCACCAAAAAAAGGAGAATGGCAGGAAATTCAAATAGTTGCACAGTACTATTATATTATAAAAAGTAACTGTAGTGAAACGTACAGTATGAACCGAAGCTAAAGACTGAAAAGCACAGTACAAAAAGGAGCCACAGCAAGAGTGAAGCGCACTCCCAAGTTTAATACATAGTGCAAGTGCCAATTATTCTAAGTGACACACAAAAATACTTGACCATTGTTAACCAACACACTTCACCTAATGAACTGGATGACAGCTACAATGCAGCCTTTGCACCAAATTGTACACATGCATACACATTACCTTGTTAATGGTTCTGCCATTTTTACTTCTTGCACATAATCATGCTATAAATTCAGAATCGCAATACTAACTAATCAAATGCCAATCTGTGTACTGTAACATCTATTGACTAATGAGAGAGATGAATAATTTGGTTAAATCATCCCTTTTAGTTTTCTCTTGGCCAAATGCCTCTCTCAACCTCTATACTGATGCTCAGGGTGTGATGATTAATAATATTATGCCCAACAAGTGAGACTGTACTGTGTAATGGTGTTCAAATATAAAAAGAAAAAATGAGCTACTTTCTTAATATTATATTGAAGATGGAAGATGACTGCAATTCCAAAATGGCATATTAGATAATCACCAGAACTTTTTAGAACAGTGTATGTCACGTTGCATAATGGTAACTAATAAATGTTAAAACAGTTCTTAGCTGCTGAGTTACAATAAAATTATTTTTCTACAGGAAAATGTACTAAAATTTTTCCCTAAGAGTACCATCTGATAAAGGCCTTTCGTGTAGGTTGAATAGCATATCAAGAATTTACAGTATATATAGTATACTATCTGAAAAATAAAGTAGCAAATTCATCCTGATATTTGATGGAGGCACTAATGATTAGCAATATGGCTACAGTAAAACTATGTATGCCATGTGGTGGTGTCACCACATACATGAAGTTATATTATTAGGTTAGCCCTGGGCACAGGTTATTGCAGACTTGAAAGTTCAAGTGTACAAGCCAGGGCCTCAGTTATGCCTTGCAAAGTACACTATATCGTTTTATTTATTGAGAAAATAAGTTTCTGTTGCGTCAAGATCACTGGTTGAAATTTGATGTCCAAGTTGCTTCTCAAATCCACACCTAATGTAACCTGGAACACTGTTGCAAACTAAACTAACCTAGGGCACAGGGCAGGCCCAGGAGGACTGTCTTGCTCCTGGACCCTCCATCTAACATAACCCTAGTGTCACTTTGAAAATGTTAATCTCAACCTGAACTCACATACATATCATAGGGATGTAAGATACACAACTGTATTTCTTTTTTTATTTATTGCTACTTAAAAATCCAGTTTCCCACAACTGTGGTTCTAAATACGACTCAATTTGTGGGATCCAATATTGCTACCACCATTAACTTGCTACTGAAGTAAACATCAGATTACATTCAACAAAGGAAAACACTTCATGTGAAATTTGCATTTCAGTTTAAAAAAAAAATAAAAAGGCGAAGCCAGTTGTATAGGGCAATGCCTGAATTCCAAAATTCCACTTGATTGGTGAAAATAGAACAAAAGCACCAATCAGGTTACATCACCCTCCACATACACACACTTTGAAATGAAAATAAGAAATTTAAGGGCTGTACGCAAAGGGGACACGGCTTAACGGGGATGGGGGCTCCCCAGGTAAGGGCACTGTGTCCTAGGTTAGGTTAGGTAAAGGTAGGTCTAGTTACGTCATATTTCCTCTGAAATGCCTACTATTTATGGGGTAACCTAGGCATGACAATGTGACTCTTTCTGCACTGGCTCCAACATTCAACACATTAGCCATCCTACACCACAACGTAGCAAAAAAGTTAATGGGGAAAAAAGGGGGGGGGGGGGGCACTCCACCCCTTCAAACATCAAAATGTCAGTAAACATCAATTTTGTTAATTTACATTACACTGCCTTGTATGATTTTCATATTAGGGACAATTGGGAAACAAGGAAATAAAAAAGAAAACCTCCAGTATCATGAACCGTTGCTAAAAAAAAATAAATCGTTCCAAAGGTTTGGTTTTGATCGTCTGCCATCTCAAGTATGTCTTGATATGATTTCCTACAGTCTTCAACAAGATGTAGCCAGTGCCAGACCACATGTCCAAAATGAAACTTACAACAAATAGCCTACATGCATACTCTTTGGTCAAGCTTGGTGAACACTGGGGCAAGGTATGTAAATAATTTGATGTATTATGCAAGCTTTAAAGGTTAGGTCAAGGACATATCATTAGGTTAGTATTTTGTAAAAGTGTAAGCTTAAAACGAACAGCCAACATACATATGCTTGGGTAAAGTTTAGGTGATCCCAAATGATTTCATTCTGTAGTAGTTTCAAAAAAAAAAAAAAAAAAAAAAAAAAAAAAAAAAAAAAAAATACATTTTACAAGTTTGTGGAATGTGATGCAGAAACTGACCCAACTGCCCTACAACAGTATACCAATCATTTTTCCTGTTTAAAGTCTGTCTAACCTACAGCTCACCACCCTGTTACTGGAAAGCCTAGCCTAGACAAGATGTCATCTCTATCGTGAATTATGCTAACCCTGTGGACAACCAGTTATCAGTTTCCTGATTTACCCCTGTACATTTCATGCTGTCCATTTGGCTATTCATGTGGCAAACCTTTCATTTGTGTTCATTCACAACACCTAGGCTAGCCCAAGTTACAGGAGCACCAATATGCAGTAAATGTGCCTCACTGTCGAACTTCTCAGTTCCAGAGGTCCTTTATTCTTCACGTCGTTGGACTGTGGAACCTCCTCCCACATTATGTCATGCAACTGGAACTTCAGAAGTTCAAGCGAAAATGCAACGCATAACCACCCTAACACTCTTTGGTAATTCTATGGCAATTGACGTTTTCCTATGTTATTTTACTTGCTTTACAAGAATTTAAAGTCATATTTTGTCGGCTGGCTGTAACTAAACTGCAATTGACCTTTGAGGATTACACTACCGACAGGGTAGATCTAAGCCGGCATTCCGCGGTGAGGCACCCACCCCCCTCCATAGCTAATACAGCAAAATTGTAACCAGTAAACACCCCTAAAAATACCAACCTAACGTACCGTAGGGGTGTTTACTGGTTACAATTTTGCCGTATTAGCTATGGAGGGGGGTGGTGGGCTTGCTGCAGATTGCCAGCTTAGACCTAACCCGGGTTAGGTAATTAAAGTCGTGTAGTCTTCAAAGGTCAATTACAGTTCAGTTACAGCCGGCTGCCAGAATATTACTTTAAATTCTTGTAAAGCAAGTAAAATAACATAGAAAAACGTCAATTGCCATAGTCTAATTCACCGCGGACAGCCGGCTTATAATTAAGCACTTTTTTCCTTGCATTTTCATAGATTTTCATCTTTTTTCTTTTTTTCATTAAGTGGTATCTCTTCTTTTGGGTGCCTTTGGCTTAGCGGTATTTCTAAGTATTAGCTCCGCATGAACTGTATGGAACGGTTCCGCGAATAAGAGAAATTCGGGAGCCACACGTTCAAGAAGGGACTGGCTAAAGTATAATCTAATATAAAGGAACCTTACTAACCTAACCTAATCTAGTAGGTCATCTACTTAACCAGGAGCCAACAAACCGCCGCCCCCCCTCCAAAACCCCCGGGTGAAAGAAACAGACTTTTACCAAAGTTCCCCTACAGCTTAACACTGGGCATGCACGACAGCAAAACTATAACCAGTTCTAAGGTTAATTACTGGTTAACTACAGTTGAGCGACATAAAACAACAGTAAATTCTTGATGGTAAGAAACCAAAATACTATAGAAAAAGTCAATTCCCAAGGTAATACCCGACGCGAAGCTAATACTTAGTTCTGACTAATCACAGTATAAAATATGCTCAAGGAGTTTAATATATCTGCTTTAAGAGGAGTATCAGTGTATAGTTAAATAGTAAACAATAGTGGAAATTAAGTGTGGTCTTAACCCATGACTCGGCATGCAGCGTATCGGCAATGTTGGTCGTCTCAGCACCGCTGAGGCATCACAGATTCCGTATGTCAACACCAATAAATTAAAACTGTTTTCACAATTTCTGTGACATAAAACCCACATGCAACTGTAAACGACCTCCAAAAACCAAAACAGAATAACGCGTGACACTAACCTTCACCAAAAGCCTCAGGTAAATATCCTGAGACTTAGGGGCCCGCCTGACGACTTTCCGGTCGTGTTTATGATTTATATCCTTTCCCTGAAAATAATCGAAACCATTAGTGATGCACTGCGATAGCATAAGAATCTCGTGTGAACAGAAATATCACATTCGATATACGATGATCGGTATACACGAAGATTAAAATTTTCAAAGTCACCAGACATCATACCATGGCGAGTAGGGTTTCTGAAGGAAGAAGAAAGGCATTGTGGGTCTTGTGTACATCTGTTTACCCGAACACTTTTTCAATCATTTTTTAAAATTAAAATGCAGTCTAGTCTATTATACATACATTATAAAATATTAATCATATATATCCATAAGTTATTTTATAATGATGTATTACATATAGTCACAGAATATAAAATAACGGTAAGAATACTATTTTTTAAAGATGTATATATTACTCTTCTTCTCCAGAAAGATGTTTTACTTCGCAGCAATGCAATAACACAATGGTTCGATTGTATTGTTCCTCCTCATGGCCCTATAACTCAAGGGATTTATAAATTAAATATGTGGAATTGTTGACCATTTTCCGTACATATCATATGAAGCAAATTGCAAACACTAAAAGAGTCAAGACAGTAATAAATATACAGAAGGGTCCGACCCAGAGGCTGCTTCCTTGGGGGCAGACAGTTATCTCCGAACTTGAGAAATTATTGTTTCTTCTCGGTTCGTTGATGAATATGGTAATTATCGTCTTTCCTTGGATCTCGGAGAGGATATTTTGAAGTTCGTGGAGGAAGCTGGTTTTCTTGAATTTATATTTGCCATTTTATCAATTTCTTGGAAATTTTGTGGTTTTTTATTCCCTTGAGGCCAAATTATTTATTAATGGCGATGATGACCATAGGTATTGTAATGCTGATTTGTATGAGGTCAATGAAACACCCGAAGATAAGTCCTTAAGACTCAAGACCCAGTTCACGGCTGCCAGTCAGGTTCAAACAGGGAGTCCTTCAACTGTCCTCCTGCCCCGTGCAGCATAGCGCATGCCCGTCGCTAATAATAATAATAATAATAATAATAATAATAATAATAATAATAATAATAATAATAATAATAATAATAATAATAATAACTAAGGAAGAGACCCAGTTCCTGCGAACAGTTAAGATTTACGATAGTTTCTTAAAGACTCATGTAAATGATAAAATTCATACATAAGAAGAAAGATATGAGAATTAAACAGATTAAATGACACCTTGGAAGAACAAGTGTATAACTGAGTATCGACTTGACCTATCGTAACTTGAGCTAATTTCACCTACCGTAACTTAACCTATACCCTAAAATAACATAATGATCCTTCCCTAGCTAGGGTATGACTACCAGTTGCAAACCACTTGGTTCCTCCATTGTACAATCGACCCAAATACTATGCATTATGCTTAATAAAGAAATGGACATTTCAAAGCATAATTGAAGGGAAAATGTCAAAGCTGAGTTCAAGTATTACCAAAAACTACGAGAGGAACACATAGTTATCCAGGTTATGAAAAATAAAAAAAAGTGAGTTATAACTTACGGTAGGTAATGAAATGAAGACGAACTAGCAAAGCATACAAGGTCAAAACTTATTTTCAAATAATATTGGAACAGCACTGTAGTAGCTCAGTGATATTGCCACTTAATTTCCACTTTATTGGTCTCAAGTAAATTCCTGCTTAAGTCACTGATAGGTTTTCACTAGCATACGAAATCACTTTCCCCCTAAGCCAGCGATAGATCTACCTGCTGAGTCATCGGTAGCCACTACCTTTTAATCCCAGGAACAGTTATAATAATTATACAAATAATATGTTTTAAAGAAAGAAAACTGTAAATGAAAGCGTACAATTTATGAAGTGTGTAGTTTTGGGAAATGAGTTGCTAAAATATTTTGCTTGGAAGATATGACAAGACGAGGAAATGAAACTGAGTGAATGCAAGGGTTATGAATACTGAAGCTCACAGGCAGTTGGGAAATTAAGGAACTTAGGAGATAAGTAGTGGAATGGAATAAATAATAAGAGTGGTTAACTTGTACATTGGGAATAAAAAGAAAACAGAGTAAAGTACTTAATCGTAGGCGATGTCCATTGCTGTTATGAGTGTAAGTAAACTGTTTGCTTTTAGCCAAAACTGAGCTGTTGAGATTAAGAAATTTCATTTTTTTCTTTGTGGAAGGCTAAACAATTAAAGAACATGAATAGGAAAATAAATTGACAAGAAATATTTTTCATTAAGAATTTAAAACCTGCGAGAGGAAAAATGTCATAAAATTCGGACAATAGACAAAAATATACTCTAAAATCTAAATCAAAAAATAGGAGGAGCTGTTACATATCCATTATCAATTTCTACCAACCAAGCAAAATGAAATCGTAAAAAAAAAATATCAATTTGACGACTGACGTTAACAGAATCTGGTTCGCCTGTTGTCATGTAACTTTTAATTGGCGTAAATGTGGACATTTTACCAGAAAATCACATTCCCGAATCGTATGCTGTGATGACCGACTGAATTATTGCCACATAGGCCCAGGCCCGCCCCGGCAGTTTGTGAAGTAATAGTGATAAACGCCCTACGAAACCATCACCATCATCCTACTTCCACCATGAATAACTGAAGGAGGAGACTCGGGAGAACAAAGTCTCGCCAGGGGTCGTCAGTAGTGCATCCGTTATTCATTAATTCATCGCCATCATGTTCCTCGTGGGTCTTACGGGAGGGATTGCCACCGGGAAGAGCACTGTGAGCTCGATGATGAAAGACATGGGCGTTCCCGTTGTAGATGCTGACCTAATTGCCAGGCAAAGTATGTGGTTCCCCTGCTGCTAGGGTGCTTATTTTAGCCGTCGTCCTGGCTTGTGTTGTTCTAATAGGCTTGTAGGGTGTATTTCTGGTGATCTTACGGTGGCCTACTTTAATTTCTTTCCGAATAGAGTAGGAACCATATGTACTATTGTTCTGACCTACATACTATATAGGCTAGTCTGTTCCTACTTATTTTTATTAGGCTAGTGCAAACCACACGTTTTTGCGTTTCTTCCCCTTCCTCTGTAAATTGGTTTTTTTTTAGGGGTGAACCAAAAATGCGTTCATTGGAAGGGTCGAGAATGCATAAACTTCAAGATTAGCAGTGGGAGAAATACGTTTCATGTCTGTAGTTGATATCAAACACAAAACACGTAATGGTATAAAAGACAAAGATGTTGCTAAACTAACCGGTAGAACTAATCAATAGCTGTGCATGGGGTATTTGGAAATTGATGTTTCCTATAGCATTTTGGTTGCTTTTCAGGAATTTACTGTTATTTTTTGTCGGTTGACTGTGATTAACCTGTACTTAACCTCAGAAATTGTATGCTGGCCATCCTGGGAAGCTATTATGCACATGTAGTGTTATAGAGGAGCCCCCAGCTTAAGTAACACAGTCTACTAGGTTAGGGTGCGTTAGGTTAGTATAGTTCCTTTTATTATAGGTTTTCCTTAGCAAGTCCTTTCTTAAACCTATGGCTCCCTAATGACTTGTGCATGTGTCAAACTATTCCATAACAACAACATGGCAGTCTGATCTTTCGCCCAACATTTTCCCCCACCCAGAACCCCGCGTTCCCAAGGAGTTCCCAACCATGTTGGGTAGACAGCATGTGAGGTTAATAATAATTGACTGACAATAAACACTACCACCTCCTTCATCAGCAACACTAAAAACATAAGAAAAATCAATTTCCAAGGTAGTAGTCCATGCAGAGCTGTTGTTTAGATTTACCAACTAACCTAACCTTAGGCAGTAGACTTCAAGATTAGCAGTGGGAGAAATACGTGTTTCATGTATGTAAATGATACCAAGAGGAAAACGCATAACGGTATAAAAACAAAGATGTCGCTAAACTAACCTAACTTAGGGCACTGGGTCCTTACCTGGGTTAGTGAGCTCAGCCCCCAACTAGACAAATATTCGTTGTAACCTGACCTTGAGTCTCATAAATCATGACAATAAAATACAGAAATTAATCTCAATGTAACATTGCACGCAGCATATTTGTTACCTTATGGTGGGGAATCACTTTTTGTCTATATCCCAGTAAATCAAGCAATTTAAAAAAGACATTTGTCATTGGAAGGGCGTAAGATTTTTTTGGCTGGATAAATAGGTGATTTAGTCTTGGTTTTGCATGTAAAATGCATGATTAAGTTAGTAACTTCACCATGAGGAAATCATACACATCTGTTAAACTGAATTTGTTTGGTGTTGGTCTTTAGCATAAGAATTTATGAAAATGATAGGTAGTTATTACATAACAAATAGGATAACGGAAAAGCTGGTATAAGTGCTTAGGTCCTACAAGAGTCTAATAATGTCCAAGAGCCTATGGAGCAGAATGCCTTAAAAAAAGTGAGAATGCAAAATGGTGCAAGCTTCGTAATTTTATCTAATGCACAGTTTATCGTTCACTTGCCCCCTATATTCACAATGAAAAAATGCCTAAATGACGATTATTCAAGCTGTTCTGATATTGAAATCAGTGTTGGTGAGGAATTAACATATCATAGCATTTTTGTATTTCCTGGATACACAGTAGTGGTCCCAAGGTAGCTCAGGCTGGGTTACTTGCTTAGCAAAGGTTTCCAAAAAGCAAGTTTAGGCTAGCCTAGCCTAATGATTAGAAACTGCTCTTGCCAAGGAAGGTGCCCCAAGTAGTTTATAAGCTGTTTGTTAATGTTATACTGTATCGGTTTCTTGTTTTGTGGGAAACAGTTTTTTTGTTGACTTTTATTCTACATTCAAAAGAAATGTCTCTTCAAATCTCTGATTAAAAGTTTTAACAGATTTGTACGTAAGTTCATATTTTGGTATCACTCACCAAAAAAACTTTATAGTCTTTTGATCCTAATTCTTTAGAATCATTTTTATCTAATACATTAGGTCTGTACTGACAAAATGTAAATTTTAACACCACCATAAATACTAATATCTTAGAGGCTATGGCTCATAGACCACATAGGGGGGTGCACTGTAGGCATTACTAAAAGTTCTTTGCAGCGTCCCTTCAGCCCCTAGATGGAACCCCCTTTCATTCGTTTTACTGTACCTCCATTCATATTATCTTTCTTCCATCTTGCTATCCACCCTCTCCTAACAATTATTTCAGTGAAACTGTGAGGTTTCCCTCCCACTACACCTTTCAAACCTACCCACTCTCAATTTCCTTTCCAGCGCTGAGTGACCTCATAGGTCCCAGTGCTCAGCCTTTGGTCTAAACTCTATATTCCACTCCTGTGGCTCATAGATATTGCTTATTAATAATACCGATGAATATGGAAGTGTAGATGCATTGTAATATAGTTGATGTTAATAATTAGAATGTCTCTGCAAATCAGCTTTCCTATTGAAGGTTTTCATATATGTTTAGTTCCTATCACTGTATTATTGAGAACCTCATGACTGTCAATAATATGAACTGGGATGTTGTCAAGGAACAGGGTAAGTGAATATGAAATCAGTTCCATTCATATTTCATTTAGGTTTATGAAAGAACCTAATCACTCTGGAATCTCTGTACACGTTACTAGTATCTATTTTTAGCATGTGTCCAAGTGGCATTCAACTGCAATTGAAGGTTCTTTGAAGCATCCTGTCAGGGCCTAGCTGTTGCTTTAATGCCTGATGGTCTGTTACTTTAAATTTTGTTATTTTCAGCTCTTCCCAGTACTAACAAGAAATCCTTTGGGCAAGCGTTACCCTAGTGAGGAAATGATTTGAAGGTCTTGTCAAACAAATTCAGGCTAAAAATGAAAAACTAAAAACTTATTCCAGTATCATGTACATAGAATGGGAAGGTAATTTCCCTTTTAAGTTAAGCCCTCTATCTTAAATTATTGATAACCTGCATTTGCCAGTTATTTTTCTTCAATGAGAACTAGCAGTAAAGACTCTCCAGGGCCCTTAGGTTATCTAGCCCAAGCGTCAAGGAAAAAGAAAGATGAAGCAGGGTTTGAATTGGTGTTTATCCATGGAAGAAGCCAAGCTATATTAGCAATGTCAAGGCTTGGTGTAAGACCATGTTTAGTTTTCATGACCTCAAGGCATTGCGAATAGGTCATGTGAGTTAGCTGGTTATTATTACTGTAATATGTAGTTTAACAAGACTGCCCTGTCACATTTTTAGACTCCCAGGGCTTGCCTAAAGGATTTGTTCTTTAGAGAGAGATGAAATTTAGATTAAGGTAAACCTGAAAAAACTGGGGAGTTAGGTTTAGAAAGACCAAAGCGATCATATGAAAAGCAAAAGACATGCTGTGGCCTTTTTGTACTGGTACCCCATTATGTGATATGACTTGAATGCAGTGCAGTATCATTAAGAAAATATTCTGAGGGCAGTGGTTATTAAAGATTAAAGATACAAACAACGTTATGATTAGCTCTTATGTAAACTTATAGCTATCATGAAGTGTCTTACTGTACTCCAAAGAGTGCTGTGTAGTTCTTTAGACATTTAAAGGCAATTAAAATGTTATGAGTTTTTTGTTGATTTGATTAATATAATGGTTATTTACAGCTGAAAAGTAACATTGTATAGAATAATATGTAATATCTTCAAGAGGGAAAACTTTTTCTTTTCCAGTTGTGGAGCCAGGGAAAAGGGCATGGAAGAAGATACGTGAAGTGTTTGGAGATGAAGTCTTTCTTGATTCAGGTATGTTATGAAAATTAGGGGAGACTTTACCAAGAAATGTTTACCAATGTTTCCTAATATGGCACATTTTCAGGTGTAAGTTGTAGCACACAGTGGTTCTTGGTTAGTTTTCCCATATTGTCATAATGCAAAACTGGTTGTGTTTGTCTTGTGTTTGTATGGAGGATGTAGAAATGGCCATATTCTTTGTTGAATGTTTTTTCCCTCTCATATTCTATATCTTTTTTTCTAGCTCTAGTTTGACTTTGTGTCGTATTGCATAGATCCACTTTCTTATTTCTTTTCATTATGCATTTTCATGTAGGATGTGCATAGGATTAATTGGAGAAATTTATTATGATAATGCTTTTACATTTCCAGGTGAAATTGACAGGACAAAGTTGGGCGCTATTGTCTTTTCTGATGCTCAGAAACGGCGTGCATTGAATAAAATTACTCACCCAGATATTTATTCTGAAATAAGGGGCCAAGTTCTTAAGCATTTACTAAGAGGTAAGCATACTTAGTTTTTTATATTTTAAGGGAGGGTTTTTATCATATTTTACTCTGTTAAAACTTACAACACTTAGTTGTATGTGCATATGCTACCTAAGTAATGTACAGTAGTTGCATACTTAGTGGTGCTATTTGCTGAGGCTCACGTGGTGATGCATATGGATGTGTGTGAATGTGGAACTACTCTCAAGGCCTCTAACCAAAATGAATATGTAGGATCAGTTGCAGGATTTACTACAAGATGGAATATATTTACTATATCTGATTCATGGAAAATCCTAATTTATAACAGTGATTCCTAGTCATGGGTTGCTAAGTTTTTATGAAGAGTTATAAAATTTTTATTATTATATCTTAAGCATTTCTGATGGATAGTCTTCATCCTTATCAAATTTTGCTGTGAAATTTGCTATCCACAGGAAATTTATTCAACAGTAAATCTTTCAGTTTCTTCCCTGAAGAAGGTTTTTGTAGTTGATGTTTTTATTATCTGAAAGCCTGATCTTCCAAGCATCTGTTAAGTTGAGGTGTTACCATATTTAAAAAAAACATTGATTAGAGTAGATCAGATTACTGTACATTTCATGGTAGAAGATTTGAAATTTGTGCCCAGACAGGAGCAGAAAGTTTTGGACAGTACCTGAACCATTTGTTGGTGAAGGTACCATTTCAGAAAGATATCAGCTAAAATCTGAGGTGTTAACCCTATTTTTGTTGGGAATTTGACTTTGTCACCTTTTGAGAACTTTGTCATTCTTACTGTCATGAAGTAGGTCGCCTTGAGCTGCAGATTACATAATTTCAATGGTGCATTTACATGTTCAGAGCAGGGCAGGAGAGGATAAGTTGATTGGATAGCTTTTGGATGGCGTCCTTGTGGCGTGGGTTGCAAAGCATTTCTTTGGTAGCAGTTGCTTGGCACTTTTTATTTTGGGAAACACCATATCCTCAAAGGAGGTGTTGTCTAGGGGCTTATGGCAACAGTGGAGGGATAAGGATGTAAGAAAGTACGCCTCCAGTACTTTTGTTTATAGATGAGTCGGTCAGAGTATAGGAGCTAACCTCATCTTCAAAGATTAGAATGCTGGAGTATGAATAAGGTAAATGCCTACTTCACCCTGCTGTAAATAGAAGTCTATGTATTTCAGACTTCTTAAGAGCAGTACGGTAACTAAATTGGCAAAAGTACCACTGTAGCATACCGGAGAGATCAAGGAGGGTACCAATACCTCTCTTGTGTCAGGTGGTCTATTTGACTCCCTCATGGGCTGACTAGTACCTAGTGGATATTTTGCAGTTAGTGGGAGGTTGATGGGAGAGTGGGCTTTTTCTGCACCTGTGGCCTTTAATGTTCATTGTTCTCATTTCAACATAATAACAGTGATGATTGACAGTTCTAGCTTTCTAGTAGCTAAAATAGTTATCAAGTAAGAGAAGGCTTTACAGTTCAAAGAATTCCTTCAAGGCTGTAGGCCATAGTTTTACTGCATTAGATGGCTGACTCTTGCAGATACCATCTTTGCATCAGTAAACAGCTCCATCACACTACTGTTGTATTAAGGGCAGTTAAATAATTGGGGGCGGTGTTCATTGAGGATTTTATCTGTGTCATTGTCAACTGGACTTAGCTTGAATTATTTCCAATGATTCCCATTTTGGAGGTGTACCCAAATTGTTAACATTGACAAGGCCTCTTCCATTTGATAGTTGAGTATGTCACCTTTGATAGTTTTATGACTTGTGCATATACAGGTAAAGTACAAGGTGGTATTTTCGATTAGAGGACATTCTTCAGTTGGCTGCCTTTTGATTACTATCCCCCTACTTGTAAAGGCTCAAAATGTTACTGTATATGCACCAAGGTGCAGTACATGAATTTTTTTACTTCCAAATAGTGCACTTTTTTTCTTTACATTATTGTGTTGCTTCTTCAGTTCCAGAACTGGAGCAGAAAAATTGTACTATGGGATGGCTGCCCTTTTTTTATTTTTCTTAAAAATTGTTTTATAGTGTCATAAGTGGGGGTTTCCCCTGTAAGGGGTTTGTGCCATCAGTGCACCTCATGCAGTGCACTGTAGGCATTAACTAAGGTTTTTGCAGCGTCCCATTGACCCCAGGCTGCAACCCCTTTCATTTCTTGTACTGTACCTCTGTTCATATTCTCTTTCTTCCATCTTACTTTCTCCCTCCCTTTCCTAACAATCTATTCATGGTGGAACTGCGAGGTTTTCTTCCTGTTACACCTTTAAAACCTTTTTACTCTCAGTTTCCCTTTCAGTGCTGAATTACCTCATAGGTCTCAGTGCTTGTCCTTTGGCCTAAATGTTATATTCTATTCCATTCCAATATAAGTAGGGGTTTGATTCTCAAAAGCACTTTTGGACAGAGATCAGCCATCTTTTAAGCAAACTTTCCATTCCATCCATAAGCCTATGTACTCAATACAGCAGTCAAAATAGTTTCGGTTTAGCTGTTGGGTAGTGGTTTGAAATTGCATTATGAGTTCTGAGCCTATGTACTCAATACAGCAGTCAAATAGTTTCAGTTTAGCTGTTGGGTAGTGGTTTGAAATTGTATTCTGAGTTCACACCAGCTACAGGTAATTTTAAACGAATACAAACTTTAGTGAGCCAAGGTTTAATGAAGTAGAGTAGATTTTTAGATAACTGCTAGCCATATATGTGGGGAGGTGCTTTGCTGGTTACATTTTAGATCTGTGGCATTTGTTGAGCAAAATGAACTCTAGATCCAAGATCTGGAGCAAGAAGTCATTTCCTTTCTCAAAAAAACTCATGTTTTGGCATGAAATAGTATACAACGCTATATTTGATATATGTTATATGCCCCTGTATCAGGGTGTCACTTACACTAAGTTTTGTGTCTTGCTGCAGATGGTACTGAAGGTTCTCTGCAGTGCCTCTTTAGCCTCAGCTCTATTTTTCACTGCCTTTTATTTTTCACTAGTTGTCTATGGTATCTTTTTAGTTACCTGTCCAGCTTCTTTAGCATTCCTTTACTCTAGTTCTCACCTCATGTAAAAAAAAAGTATTTGGACCAGTGCTAAGAGTGTCTAGAAGTATAGCTCCATGTTCTTGTTAAGCTAATTTATGATATTGACATGTGATTTTAATTATAGTGTCGATTTCAGATATATCTCATAAATGTCAATGCAGTGTCAGTGTATATAGAATGTCACTGATTATGTGTATACAGTAGTATATTTATCTTTAAGTGAAAAATAAATGAAAATATTGAGTAAATAATATACTACAAAGTAAGTAATAATAGACATATGAAAGCATAGTAGGAGAAGAACAGAGAAACAATGTGTAAACAATTTACTTTAGAAATGTCAAGTGTGCAGATACACAAGTTGAGGCAAAGTAGACATCTGGGAACCAGGTTGTAGGACTTTGTAGTGGCTTAGGTCATCGTTGAGCTCATCCCCACCTCACTTGTTCATAGCAGGTTATAATTTTCATGTAAACAAAATAAGGGGGAGGAGTGAGTGTAAATGTAAAAGCAAGGACAGTGATGGACCTAAAAGCTTGCAAAAGGGCTCATTAATGGCAACAATTCTTTTGCATTTCTTTCATGGTGCCTCCTTGTATGGTTACAAACCAAAAGTTGACAGATTTTAATCATCTGAAACAAAATTTAATTACCTCTCTGAAAATAGATACATGCTAGGTTTAAGTATGCATTGTAGTTGTAGATTTTCATTAGTGATTGGACTTCTTAACTTCTAAGGAATTTGATTTGGCTTCTTGAAGTGACTTGATTTTTGTATTTTATTTTCAGGAGAGCAGTTTGTCGTTCTAGATCTTCCACTTTTGTATGAGAGCAATAAGGTTTCTAATTATTTGTATAAGACAATAGTTGTCTCATGGTAAGTTGCTACATTTTGCATTATGCCTTTTAAATACAGGACACTACTGTAATTAATGCTTAATGTCATTGTTACTATTTTTTTATAACTGATTAACCTCAGCACTGTGTTAATAGGATTTTATTACCTGTGTGAATATTTTCATGCTTCTCAATAGTTCACAGTTATGAAATACACTAACATAGTATAACTTTGGGAGTATTCAGTATCTGTGTTTTGGAATAATAAAGGACCTCCAACCTTCACTTTGATGAAAAAAATACTGTTACAGTTTGGTGTAGTGAAGACAATGCATTATACTTTTCAGTGATGATGAAATGCAGTTAGAGCGGCTTTTAGAAAGAAACCAGTACACAGAGAAGGAGGCCATTGCTCGCATTGAAGCCCAGATGCCTCTGGAGAGAAAATGCCTGTTAGCAGACATCATCATTGAGAATTCTGGATCAATAGCAGAGACAAGGTACCTTTTTTTTCACAATAGGGTTTTATAATATTAAAGGTTTAGTTTTGGTTCATATTTTCCCCTAGTCCGTTAATTTATGTAGAAGTATTTTTATGCATTTACAGCACATCTAACAATGAGCATTAATTGTAATTTATGTCTTTGTATGATTTATGCTTTGCATTCATTTGATTATGCAGTAAATCATCCTATACCTTTGCTGCCAGTTAGAATCGTAGAAATTTTACTTTTGCCTATTTGCTCCAACTTTGATAACAAGACTCTTCCATATTTCTTTAAATTTGTTCTTTTAACAAGCAGACTGTAAATAATTTTTGCTCCAATGTAGTACAGTACATCTCAGTGTATTAAGGATGCAGTTAGTGGTCTCTGAATATTAGCTGTTGTCCAACTGCTGAAGGATTTTATGCTTTATATTCTTTAAGCTACATTCTTGTCTTTAGACTGAATAGTAATTATTGTAAATTAACATAGTCATCTCTCTATTACTTTATTTTTCCTGTTATGTGTTTATTGAAGGGGTGAACCTGCTTTTTTCCACATTCCTGACATTTTATACTTACCAGCATGGGAATGCCAGCTTGTCTCTGTTCATTGCAATGAGACTGCTAATCAATAATGGGCTGACTTGGTGAACTTAGATGACCGTATACTGTCTCTGCAGCAGTCACAGCATGATTTTTAGACATAATAAAGAAAAAGATTTTTCAAGGTTATGCAATGACCCAAGTTTCACATCCTTAGCTAATGCTGTCTGAAGGATGGATTTTATATGCTTAATACAGAGAAAGGTTCTAGATCTTGAAGCTAGCTTGGGAAGGACTTTTAACTGTGATCATTGGTTGGGTCACACTTAATCTATTTAGCTATTTTTTTGCAGATGAGGAGTTTCATCGTTTCTTACAGTGAACTTTTTGAGATATGTAAAATGAGTTTGTATTCATAGAGTAAAATATTTAGAAACCTATGACAAGGTTTCCTAAACAGGCTTTATCTATGAAATACTAGCTGGCATAGATGCTCTGCCATTTCCATTCTGTGATTCAGGATCAGGGTTGCAACGGGGTTACCTGAAAAATTTTTAGATATCTCATTTTCTTAGTTACATTATAGTTTCCTTGAACTTTTACCTGTCTAGAAGAAATATAGTTGTTGGTACTGCACTGTGCAGTGCATGAAAGGTTGTGTGTTTGTTGTGCATGTAAAATGTAATCAGACTTGTCTTTCCTTCATCAGAGGGGTTTCTAGTTTATCAATCGTAGTCATATTTCTTGTATGTTTCTCTGTGTTAAGCCCATTTATGTATAATGAAATAGAGATACCACCCTACATACGAACGAGTTACGTTCTGAACAGCCATTTGTATCTTGAATTGTTCGTAAGTTGGCCTTCACGCCTATTTCAGTACAGTATGACATTAAGTCTATACAGTACAGTACAGTACAGACTACCAGGGGATTCATACCACAACCCCCATGAATAGCTAAAATCCACGAATACTTGACACCCCTCAAAAAATGCTTATAACTGCCTATTTTGATAGTTCATACACCAAAAAAACCCTCAAAAAATGCTTATAACTGCCTATTTTGATAGTTCATACACCAAAAATCTCCTCTAAAAATGCTTATACCAGAGTGTTTTAATAGTTTTATCACAAAAAATGCATTTTAAACATCTAACTTCCCTGGTAGTTATATATATAGCTTAAGTCCCTGACGTCACGGCAGAATTTCAAAAACTCGCGGCAATCGCCGATCGGTAGTCAGGTGAACCACCTGTGCGCCCTCTACCCAGGTACCTGGAACCATTCCAACTATTCCTCAGATCTTCCCTGCCGCTGTGTCGGTAACATCTATGGAATTTCGCTCGTAGCCTGTGTTTTTTCGCAACTTATTTTGGTGAAGTACACTTTGGCTTGGCTTTCGCATGTTCGCTTTTGGATTTTCTTATAACATATCTATCTTCATCGAGTGTGAAAATGTGTATGGGGATGCAAGCGGCTTGCTAAAGTCTCCTTGGATCCCCACTCAGTATGTCTGAAGAACGGGAATGGAAGACCGGCTCAGAAGAGCCAAGAGTACTGTATCTCACTCCTCTTGATATAACCGGGGAATAGTTAATTCTTTTCCCCTTGCTAACTATCCTATTGACCCTTCTCCCGTAGTGGTAGTCTCTGAACCCCCTACTGAAACAGGTAAGGACCCAACACTTCATGTTTTTGTTGGCGGCCATTCAGACCCTGCCCCAACAGGTAAAATCCCTCTCAGAAGACAGGGATAATATGTGATCGACAATAAGAGATCTAAAAAATAAAAGTGTTAATATGTTGTTAGTGCAAGTGCAGTGGAGGGTGCGGCCGCTCGGTCCTGTTGCGCTCCTAGTCCTGGACCTCTTCCAAGCTCACCAACCCCTGTGAGAAGGAATGTCGAAAGACGAAGGGAGGCGAGAGGCTTTAGTTACCGAGCGGTCGTCCCCTCGAGCGTACCTGTTGACGCTTCCCAGGACGCTCACCCTCGCCATAGGAAAGGCGAGGTTAAAGTGTTTTTTCGTCCACCAGTTGCTATACGTCAACCGGAGGAAACTTTTGACCGATGTCGCACAGGCGGCCAGTTCTCAAGTAACCTCTAGGTTTGGCGGGACAACGAATGTTAGAAGTCTGGACGCCAGGACTCCAGGAGGGAGTCAGGCGTCAAGAAGCTCGACGCCAGGGCATCGAGCGTCGAGAAGCTGGACGCCAGGACGTCGGGCTTCAAGAAGCTGGACGCCAGGACGTCAGGCGTCGAGAAACTGGACGCCAGGACATCAAGCGTCAAGAGGCTGGACGCCAGGACTTCGGGCGTCTAGGAGCTGGACGCCAGGACGTCGGGCTTCAAGAAGCTGGACGCCAGGACGTCAGGCGTCGAGAAACTGGACGCCAGGACATCAAGCGTCAAGAGGCTGGACGCCAGGACTTCGGGCGTCGAGAAACTGGACGCCAGGACGTCGGGCGTAAAGAAGCTGGACTCCAGGACGTCAAGTGTCGAGAAGTTAGACACCAGGATGTCAGGCGTCATTAAGCTGGACGCCAAGACATTAAGCTTTAAGAAAATGGATGCCAACACGCCAGGCGTCAAGAGACTGGACGCCAGGCGTCAAGATGATATTTTGAAAGACGTCTCTACTTCCGTCTTCGGAAAATCGGAAAAAGAGAACGATAATATCTTGCATTCTCCTGTGAATCCTATTGTAGAGATTTCCGACGAAGACAATATAAAAGGCCATCAGCTTTCATCAGACTTGAAAAGACTTATGAAACGATTTTCGGAAATTTTTTCCAGAGAAATTTAACCTGACTGCTCCTCATTCCCCACCTTCAGAATTTACTCTTGCGAAGGCGTCTAAGAGGGCAGCATTTACGAAGAATGGATACTTTCGAAGGAGAAACAATGAAAGACAGCCTTTGTTTTTCCTCCAACCAAACTAGCTCAAGGTCTAGCTTTTAGTATCAAACTAGAGAATCGTTCGGCCTCGAAATACCTGCCCCTTCCCAGGAAGGAAGATGGAATTATTCAACACGACTGACACCGAATAACTCATATATCTGATGTCGTGTATGGATAAAGGACTCGGATATAGTTCCAACGAATCTACTGCATCTTTCTCAGCGGGAATCCTGAAGAAAAGAACCCATCTTTGCTTTGCTCTTTCCTGGCTAATGGGGTCACGTCCAATCAAAATCAGAACTGATTTATACCCCTTTTTTCCTCTCACCTCTTCTCTCAAGATTTGGTAAAGAGGACTTTTCATCCTTGGCCCAGAAAACCACGTAAGATTTAATATCTAAAAAACAGCAAGAAAAGTCCTACCAACGACTTTCATCGCTAAAAAGAGTAAGGCTGAGGCTCCTGTGTTTCAGGTATCTCAGCCCTTTCGTGGTCGGCCCTCCGATAGAGGTTCCTCTAGGGCGGGTAGATGAATGGCAACGAAAAGAGGCTCTACACTGGGAAGAAAGAGAACCTGCCTTTCTTTTCCTGCAGACTGAGGTAGGAGCCAGACTGTCCAGCCTGAGGAGGCCCCCTATACTAGCAAGACAATTAGACTTTTCTGCCAAATGCAACAACAGAACAAAGGCAAAGGCTTTATAGCAACAAGTGTCTATGATGTTGCAAAAGGAGACCAGACAGAGAGTTCAAGATCCGAATTCCCCATGATTCTACATTCGGTTATTCCTGATCCCCAAATGCTTGGGGGGTTAGAGACCGGTGTTAGACGTGATTGCACTCAACTTTTCTGTGCAATAAACAAAGGTCGCTATTGAAACGACAAAATCGGTTCTAGCAGCGGTCGGACAGCATGACTGGATGGCCTCACTGGACCTCCAGGATGCGTATTTTTTACATCCCCATGCACCCGAACTCCAAGAATTTTCTGAAGTTCGTCCACGGGAAAGGTTTTCCAGTTTCGGTCTCTTTGTTTCAGCCTTAGCAGACGGGGATGACGTCTGGCTCTGGAGTCGAGATCTCTCAAGAGCAAGTTACCCAATATTGAGGGACGTCATGATAAAACTTCATAGACTTCAGGTTGTAGCCACTGGAGCAGCCCGGAGCTCTTCCCTTCCAGCCCCAGGGGTAGCTTTCCTACTAAGAACAAACGTAGACAGTCCTGTTCAGTCAGGATACCAGGCTGCAAGAGCGTAACGGACTCTGTGCTGCCTTTCGTACATCCTCCTCTTCCTCCTTAGGATTGGTACTCGTCTGCTGAACCCTCTCCACGATCCATTATTGACTATGAGGAGGAAATAATTGCCGTAGCTGAGGCTTCCCCAACCTGTCCCCTACAGCAGGAAGCCCCACATATAGCTTTAATATAAAATATGCAGCGGACTTTGTCTTCCCTGGTACAAGCGTGACAACCAGGCAAAGAGAAGAAGGATAATAGACGTCCAACTAAAGCTTCTAGACATCCAGAAGTTTAAGACGCTGAACATAGTGAATGAAACTCTAGACGCTGGATGCAGTGGCGTCAAGCATCTAGGAGTGAAACATCATGACGACAAGCGTCAATGAACCCAAGACGTCAAGCGTCAAGGCATTGGACGTCAGGACGTCAGGCTTCAAGATATTGGAAGTCAAGACGTGGAGGTAGCTCAGGACGCAAGATGCACTGGCATCAAGCGTCTAACAAAGATTTTCACAAGGATGATTGCCAATGTAGCAGGTTTTTTCTTCACTCGAGAAACATCAGAATCTCCTTGTACTTAGAAGGCTGGTTCCTCAGAGCTCCTTCCCGCACACTCTGCCTGGAGGATCTTCAGACCACGATTTAGGTATAGAAGGAATTAGGTCTACTGATAAACAGATAGAAATCTCAGCTGATCCCATTTCAAAAGTTTCTATACCTTAGGATGAAGATTCAGAGTCAGGATTTTCGGGATTTTCCGTCTATTGCAAGGACGGGACAAGCCTTAAGAAAATTTCAGGACTTTATAGACAGACATGCTCGGTGAAGGAATAGATGAGTCTGCTGGGGACCCTTTCCTCGCTGATACGGTTGTCTCCTTAGGGAGGTTAATTCTATGCCCGTTACAGTTTCATCTAAATCAGAACTGGGACAAGGAAATAGATCTGGAGACCAAGTGCATCCCCATTTCGGAACCAATAAGGACGTATTTACAGTGGTGGAACGACCCCGTCAAGCTCCAGGAGGTCCCTTCTCTATATTAGAGGAACCCAGACCTAGTGTTGTTATCCGACACGTCGGACTCAGTATGGGGAGCAACACTAGGGAAATAACAAGTCTCGGGCTCCTGGTCCAGAGAGCAGGAGAAGTTAAACATCAATTAGAAGGAACTAACTGCAATCCTTCTATCTCTCAGGGTTCGAACACAGTGGAGAACAGAGAGGTGCAGGTCAACACCGACAACATGGCAGCGTTGACCTACATCAGCAAATAAAGGGGCACTCACTCCAGGTCTCTATACGAGACAACAAGAGAACCGCTTCTCTGGGCAAAAGAGAAGAATGTCAAACTAGTAACCCGCTTTATCCAAGGGGAGAAAAAATGTGAGGGCGAACATTCTGAGCAGGAAATCAAGTCCTCTCAACAGAATGGACGCTACATCAGGACGTGTGCAGTAGCATGTGGTGACTTTGGGGACGTCCTTGCATAGATCTCTTCGCCACAGCGCAAACGAAGAGGCTGGAAACTTACTGCTCTCCCGTACCAGATCCCGGGGCTATACACATAGACGCTTTCCTGGTGGACTGGTCCAACTTGGACGTGTATGCATTTCCCTCTTTCAAGATAATACACAGGGTACTGCAAAAAATTTGTTTCACACGAGGGTACCAGATTGACCATTGTGGCCCTTTACTGGCCGACAAAAGATTGTTTCACAGAGGTTCTGGAATGGATAGTGGACATCCCGAGGAGCCTACATCAGAGAGTAGGTCTACTCAAACAACCTCACTTGGAAAGATATCACCAAAACCCCTAAGCACTACAAGTAACTGCCTTCAGACTATCAAAAAACTTACAAGAGCTACAGGTTTTTTCGAAAGAGGCGGTTGGTGCTATAGAAAGAGTAAGGAGGTCATCCACCATGAGGGTATACAAATCCAAGTGGGAGATATTTAGAGGATGGTACAAGAGCAACCATGTGTCCTCTTCCAGTACCTCTGTAACTCAAATTGTGGAATTCTTTCTACACCATAAGAGGAAGCTTAATTTTTTCCTACCTCTACCATTAAGGGTTATAGGAGCATGATGGCAGCAGTTTTTTAGACATAAAAACTTAAACCTATAAAACAATAAGAATCTCCAGGACCTACTCAGATTCTTCGAAACTGCTAAGGAGAGAGTACAGAACTCACCAGCATGGAACCTAGACGTGGTCCTGAGGTTCCTCATGGGGAGTAAGCTCGATCCCTTACAGAGAACATTTTTTAAGAAGACCTCATCTTGACAACTCTTTTCTTGTTCAGTTTAGCCACAGCGAAAAGAGTTAGTGAGATACATGCTCTCAGCGAGAATATGGACTTTAGACAAGACAAGGCAATCTGCTCACTGCAACTAGGATTCCTTGCAAAAAATGAATACTCATCACAACCCTGACACAGAACGTTCGAGATTCCAAATCTAACGGACATTACAGGGGATAAGGCAGAGAAAGTCATATTCCAGTTAAGGACTGTAAGGCACTACCTGGACAGGACAAAGGACTTAAGAAGGAATTCAGAAGGGCTTTGGTGCTCAGTCAAAAAGCTCTCTGTACAGGTGTCGAAGAATGCTCTGTCTTATTTTATCAGGCAGTTGATAAAAGAAGCTCATATGAAAGGTAGCGATTTGGACATAAGATTCTGAAAGTAAAAACGCACGAGTTCAGGGCAGTTGCAACCTCTGTAGTACTTAAACAGAACAGGTCCCGGCAGAGTATCTTGGACACGACCTTCTGGAGAAACAAGTCAGTATTTACCTCTCACTGTCTAAAAACGAGTCCAAACATTATACGAAGACTGCTATACGCTGGGTCCGTTTATAGCATTTACTAGTGGGAGAGGGTAATACCCCTACAATCCCATAAACCAATACCCTTTTTTCTTACTTTGGGATGGAGAATTTTTTTTATGGTTGTTTGTGAAGACTGGACACAGTCTTCCGCATTCATTGGTTTGAAAGTTCCTTGGAAGCGCCTGGAACTAGGGTATCGAGAGGAGGTCTAGTCACATAGAGGTTATACACCGGTTGACAGCCCCTAGAGATTTTTCAGCCCCCTGGGTGGATTGCTGGATCTCTTAAGGAATGCAGACATAATGAGGGCGAGTTCATTGAAGTCAGCTTCCTTAATCCAATTCCATAAAACAATACCTTTTGTTCTTGCCTTGGAATGGTTGAAATTTTATGGTTGTTTGTGACGGAACAAGGGTATTGAAGAGGAGGTCTAGTCACATAGAGGTTATACACCGGTTGACAGCCCCTAGAGATTTTTCAGCCCCCTGGGTGGATCGCTGGATCTCTTAAGGAATGCAGACATAATGAGGGCGAGTTCATTGAAGTCAGTTTCCTTAATCCAATTCCATAAAACAATACCTTTTGTTCTTGCCTTGGAATGGTTGAAATTTTATGGTTGTTTGTGAAGATTGGGCACAGTCTTCCACAATCATTGGGATGAAAGTTCCTTGGTAGCGCCCGGAACAAGGGTATTGAGAGGAGGTCTAGTCACATAAAGGTTATACACCGGTTGACAGCCCCTAGAGATTTTTCAGCCCCCTGGGTGGATCGCTGGATCTCTTAAGGAATGCAGACATAATGAGAAATATTGAAGTCAGCTTCCTTAACAGGTAGGAACCTAGAGTTGTTTTGCAACTTTAATTATAATTCCAACGATGTTAGCTGTCTCTGACCCTCCACCAAAGGTGTCAATCAGCTATATATATAACTACCAGGGAAGTTAGATGTTTAAAAATGTTATTTTCATAATAAAATAAATTTTTGAACATACTTACCTGGTAGTTATATATAATTATATTCCCACCCTCCTCCCCTCTAGAGACTAGGGGCATGGAAGATCTGAGGAATAGTTGGAATGGTTCCAGGTACCTGGGTAGAGGGCGCACAGGTGGTTCACCTGACTACCGATCGGCGATTGCCGCGAGTTTTTGAAATTCTGCCGTGACGTCAGGGACTTAAGCTATATATATAACTACCAGGTAAGTATGTTCAAAAATTTATTTTATTATGAAAATAACATATTGCAGCCCTCTAGCATCAGTAGTTTTTATTTTATTTAAGGTTAAAGTTAGCCATGATTGTGTGTCTGGCAACAGTATAGGTGCCAACAACACAGGCCACCATTGGACCATGGCTGAAAGTTTCATGGGCTGTGGCTGAGAGTTTCTTGGCCACCACCTAGTGCTTCACTCTCCGCCCAGCTGCCTATTAAACTCATGTATTTCTATGTACAATTGTTGGCGTTCTTTTGTTTTTCATTGCGAATAGGAAACGGGTTCCATGTCTCAGCAACTGTTTCTTTCCAAGGTTCCCCTCATGATTCTCTTCATGCTTCTGGTTTTTCAGACGTGAACCTGAAGAGCTTGTCTATCGCTCTGTTCATGGCCGTTCCATGCCTTTTTTCCCTTATTTTTCCTCAATTGTTTTCTTTGGGCCTTGCCTAGAAAAAGTCATCAGGTTGCCCATTCCATTGTCCTCTGTGCTTAAAAGGAAATTAAAATTGAAACAAATATATTCCTGGCCATATCAGTATTTTAGTGGAATTTATGTTACCTCATTGATTACTGTTAAGTGTTAATGATTTGAAATGGTATGTCAGTGGAGTGGGTGTCTTGGAGGCAGGCTGGGCACCTCCCAAGCAACAGCTTTGACAATATTTGAGCTCACATAATTGAGAAACAGAATTAAAGTTTAACAAATGTAAAGTCTACTTTACTAAAAATGTTAATTAGAAAGTTATGTATTTGATAAAAGATTCTAAGTTGCAAATTGCAGTAAAGAAGGCATAACTTCCTGAAAGATTATTTTCCTCAATTATTTGTGTATCTCCAGATCAGCTTTACAATTTGAAGCAAGTGAAGAGTAGTGTGCCTGCAGCAATTTTTCCTTTTCTCTGATGGAATTACTTGATACTTTGGGTACCTGCTGTGTGCTTTCATCTCATGAGAAGTTCTTGCCTCATGTTCTTTTATATAAAAATCCCTATACAGGCAGTCCCCAGTTTACGACTGGGGTTCCGTTTTTACGCCTCATCGTAAACCGAAAATCATCGCAGACCGAAAAGTCGTCAAAAATCCTAAGAAAACTTTACTTTTAATGCTTTGGGTGTATTGAAAACGATGTCAAATACATTTTTATTGAGTTTTTCATCAAAAAAGCCTCGAAATTTTGATTATTCTGCTGTTTTGGAGCCATATTTCTTCCGTCGGATCGGCGTACGACGCGTCGTAACCCCGGAACATGCATCAGAAACCAGGAAATAATTTCTGATGAATATATTTGAAAAGCGTCGTAACCTCAGAACGTCGTAAGCCGGACCCGTTGTAAACCGGGGACTGCCTTATATATAGAGTAGTTTCGTCAGAGTACCTCATGCAGTGCTACGTAAGCATTTCCTTAGGTTCTTTGCAGCATCCTGTCAGTCCCTAGCTGCCACCCCCTTCATTCCTTTTACTGTACCTCCATTCATGATCTCATTCTTCCATCTTACTTTCCACTCCCTTAACAACCTCCTCTTACACCTTTAAAACTTTCCTATTCTTAATTTCCCTTTCAGCTCTGGATGTCCTCATAGGTCCCAGTGCTTGGCCCTTGGCCTATATTTTATATTCCATTCCATATCCCAGTCATAAAATGTCTTGATGGTTTTGCAGTAGTCCATAAATGGCTAAAAGAATTGCCTTAGAAGGCATGGATAATATTTTTCCTGTGATGCCAGCGTAGTCTTTAGAATGAGGTGTATGCTTTTGGTTAAAGGAATATAACCCATGTATGCATTGCAGGTTTGGTGATAATGGATTCATTTGAAATGAATCTAAACCTTTAACACAACTCTTTTTTGTTGATGTACAAGACACAAAGAGCACTATTTTACTGTACTTTTGTAAACTTTCAAGTTTAAACAATATGAATGGATCATGAATATTTATTTTTAGTTAACTTTACTTTTGTTCAAGCTTTGAACTAAAAGGGGTAATGGCTTATTATAGAACTATTGCTTATAGCATTCAGGTATGAAGTATATCGGCCTTGCTAACTGGAGCTAATATGGTTTTCATTCGTAGTGTTAGAAGGTAGTTGTCTTATGATTTAAAGGTTTACCATTGATGGGTATTTATACATCATTGCTTGCTAGAGATTTAGTTTTGCATGAAA